>CM065638.1:74843624-76043624 GCA_033220585.1 Dipteronia sinensis | reverse complement strand
ACATATTCCCAAATTGCCCTTTTTTACACCAAATTGTCATTTCCAAATATGTGAGAAAAAATCTTCAAAGATAAAATGGGTTTAATTATATTTATTAAATTTGTTTTATTTTATTTTAAAAAGAAAATTATCAAATATATTATTAACAATATTAAATTTATTAAAATAAAATAAACATTTACTTCTTACCTTTTTTGTATATTTGAGTTTTGATATTATTAATGAAATTTTAATTTTTTTAACTATATTTTTCAAATCGCATAAAAATAATTACTTTATAAAATATGATAAAGTTATGATATTATAGATAAAAAGGATAATTTTTCAAATATAAATTGTGTTTGTTATGGTATTTTAGAAAATAAAAAAAAGGTATATAAAATAATAATATTATTAATATTTTAAAAAAATGACTATAACAGTTTGGTGTAAAAAAAAATGGGTAATTTGGGAATATATGATGGTTTGAATTGTAAATAACATGTAAAAACAATTCATTAATGATGACTCTAAAATTTATTTCTAAAAAGCAAACAATGGACAAGTGTCAAAAGAGAAGAGAGAGTAACTTGGGAGAGTGAGTTGAGAGAATGATTCTAGCATTCTTCATTTTTTTTTAAATACGATTTTGTTTTTATCTTTACGATGTTGTTTAAGAAACAATTGACTCTTGGGACCAGATTAAACATCAATGGCTTAGTCTAAGAATCACCGACATACAATGAATTGAATTGATAAACTAATTGAAGAATAATAAGATAAAATATTTGAATGAAACAATCGTGTGATTTAGTTACTATACATGACTTCCATGGCTATGTAGTTGTTGGGCAAGATGTAAGAGAGAGTTTTTGTTTTTAATTTTTAATTCCTTGATTTTTATAGAACATTGAATAACATTGAATTGAAATCTAATGGCTAACAACTAACATATATTTATAAATATATTAGGTAAACCCATTATCTTATATTAAATGTCATTTTTTAAATAGAATTCTCGAGATAAGACTGTTCCAAGGTATTATCATTCGGTCTATCAATGTTCAGGTTTGAGTCGCAGGTAAAAGGAAATTATAACTCCGTGCCATTTTAATCTTGGATAACTAAGCATTCAAAATAATTAATCATAAAATAAAATTAAAGTTTTGTAATAACAAACCATTTAATTACATAATCTCCCATGCCTGATTAATTACTTAATAAACCAAACAACATTGTGAAATCGGAATTCCGTACGAAATAATCTATAAGAATCCATACATTTAATTTTAGTATATATATACGAAATCCATACATTCTTACACAAGTCAAATTGTTCCCGTTAGGTTAGCTATAGAAGAAAATTGGAAAAATAATAAGTAAAACATTCTAAATTAATATTCTTAGGATCCACCTTGAGTACTAATTTAGATGTGTTATTAATTTGAAGGATTTTACCTTATAAAGTGTTATTTTATCTCAGAAAAAGTGTGGAAGTCGGTTTTATTATTTAGGAAATATTCATTTTCAGGATTCCTTGTTTAGTCGATTTTTTTCTTCAAAATTTTGTTTCCAGGATTCCTTATTTAGGAAATGTTTGTTAAGAAAATTTCCAATTTCTTTTGGGGAATGTTGAAATGTTAAATTTAGTTGACGGATTTTGGCTACATCAGAAGGTGATCACAATAACCTTTTGAAGATAATTGAAAAGATGAATGACGAATTCAAAAATATCAAACATGGCAGTTTTGTACAAAATATTATTTTGAAGTACTTTTCTAGTTCTTGAATATTATATAATATATTTTGTACTTTTAAAAAATTATTAATTTATACGGCAGTCTGAACAGAAATTTTACACTATGTTTTAAAAGAAATTATTAATTATTACGATAGATTGTTTTATTAATTTGTTTACACTTGCCCGAATCGGAACCGTAAGTTTTTATTAATTTAGATATGTTATTATTTTAAAAAGTGTGGAAGTCGGTTTTCTTATTTAGGAAAGGTTCCTTTTTGGGATTCCTTGTTTAGTCAATTTTTTTCTTCAAAATTTTGTTTCCAGGATTCCTTATTTAGGAAATATTTGTTAAGAAAATTTCCAATTTCTTTTGGAGAATGTTGAAATGTTAAATTTAGTTGAAGGATTTTGGCTACACCATAAGGTAATCACAATAACCTCTTGAAGATAATTGAAAAGATGAATGACGAATTCAAAAATATCAAACATGGCAGTCTTGTGCAAAATATTATTTTGAAGTACTTTTCTAGTTCTAGAATATTATATAATATATTTTGTACTTTTAAGAAATTATTAATTTATACGACAGTCTGGACCGAACTTTTACACTAGGTTTTAAAAGAAATTATTAATTATTAATTATTACGATAGATTGGTTTATTAATTTGTTTCACTGGCCCGAATCGGAACCGTAAGCTTTTATTAATTTTGATATGTTATTAATTTAAACAAGATTAATTTACAAGGGTTTTAGTTAAGAATTGGGTTGGAATTGGTTGGGCGTAGGCGTGCCATTGGTCTATTGCACTCCTGGACTTGCCCAAACTAGAATTATACTGGCCTAGGCCTGCTATTAATATTGTATCGAATTGAATTGTATTATTATTGTATTAATACTGCGATCACATTGTGGTTATTTCCAATTCAGATTGTCTATGAAGTAAGCAAGCCACCAATAACCATAGACAAGTTAATGCAAAATAATAGTTTTTTTTTACAGTAATTATCTACCTAGAACAATTATTTTTTTGAAACTTTTTGTCATCGGAAAGATTCGAGCTGCTGACTTGAGAGTCATTTGCCAAGCTCGTTCATCTAACTGTTGAGCTACGCCACCAAGGACAAAATAATAGTATTGTTATATCATTTAACATTTGGGGTTTGCCTAAGTTGTTGTTAACAGTGACGTTACTAAGTTATTTTTCAGTCTTTAGATTTCAATATAATGGTGTTTATAAAAATTAAGGATTTGAAAATTAAAACAAAAATAAATCAACTCTCTCACATAACTATCCAATAACATTGATGTTAACAGCAGCTTAACCAAACTCACTTAACTTGTACCTTTACTATTATTAAATACAATTTTTATTTTTCAGTTATCATTATGTTCTGTTTAAGAAACCATGACTCTAAAGGTGTAAAAGGGGCATGACCAGGCCCATTTCAGCACGGCCCACCAGGCTCGTTTTCCTAAATTGGGGCCCGACACGCTACACCCCCACCCCCCCCACCCCCCGTGCGGTGCCAGGGCGGTCGGTGGGCTGCAATCGGCAGGCCAAAGGGGCCGGCCCATGCCCATACCTAATCGTTTTTTCTTTTTTTTTACATATTTTAATTTAATTGTCATAACTATTATATTGTTTTAACAATTTAACTTATGTATTTCTAATTGTAATTCGTTTATCTTAATTATTATTTTAGTATAATAAAAAAATGTTTATAATAATAGATTATAGATATATTTATTATTTTATTTAATGAATTAATTCAAAAAATAAATAAAGATAAAACATGAAAGAAAATAAAAGTAGATAAAAATATGAAATAAAGAGTTCTTTAATTATTTCGGACTTTCAGTATTACATGTTTACATGATTGCCTCATTAAAAACCTTACTAAGAAAATCCAGTGGAATAAAAACTTGGTAAGAGAAAAAGAGTGCAATCGTATTACAAGTAAATGTACATGTACAACCTAGTTCTGTACCTGGTTACTACCGGAACCCTCATCGACATATAAACTGGAGAAATTTTGAATAAATTGTTCGTCTACCGTTTCATTTTGCATCCTCTTCCGAGCATGCTCCCAATCCCGAACGTATTTATAGAAAAAAATTTAAAAGTGGGTAAAAATATAAAAGACAAGAGTTAAGGGGGCAAAATGTAACTTTACAGCTTTTAAAAAAAATAACTGTTGGCTGACGTCAGCCAACGGTTATTTTTTTAAAAACCAACCATTTGATTTAAAAAAAAAACATTCGGTGGGCTCAACGGTCGGCACGGCGTGGGCCTAGCACGTCGTTCTGCCCTGCCGAGCCGGGGCGGCACGTCGTGCTTGGAACCATGACCCGGCACTTGCCAAGAATGGGGGACATGCCAAGCATGGTCTGCCATCCTTGGCATGCCGGGCTCTACGGACCCGGTCCATATTTACACCACTACATGACTCTTAAAAAAAATTGAGTCAAGGATAGTGTTAAACATTAACTGCCCAGTCAAAGAATAAGTGAAAGATATTCGGTGGAACCACACTACAAGTAGGGGGCGGACCCACTGGAGACCAGGTAGGCCCCGTGCCCTACCTTATTTTTAAAAAAAAATTGATTTTGTATAAAATATATATATATATATATATATATAATCATTAAGAATAGTGACAACATCTTTACTTTGGCACTATTGGTAGTGGATCTTTTCACTATTCTTTTAGTACCGGGTTCAAGTCCCATTGCAAGCACATGTAATATTTTTTATTCAATTTCATTTTATAATTTTTTACACCTTATTTATTTTACATTTTTTCCAATTCCTTTCTCAAATTTTCGTTTCTTTTACAATAAAACAATTCATTTTCTTATTTTACATTAAATTAATAATTTTTATTTTGAATTTTTATTATTTCTAATAGTTTTAGTTTAACATACCTAACACGTCCAATTAATAAAACATAAAATCTCAAATTTTACTTTATTGGATTAAAATAGTCAATCTATTATTATGATTCTTTTTTTATCCTTAATATTTTTTTTCATAGTTTTAATTTATTTAGAATCTGTAAATCAATAATTTATTTTGAAGAAACAAAATTAAAAACATATCTACTAATATTTATTAATAAATAATTTTGTATAAATTTTATAAATTGAATTCATTATAAATGCAAAAAAAATCTTATATAAAATTAGATTGTAATTTATTATGTTAATTTTTTTCATTATTTATGTTGTTTTTCTTGTTATTCTTTATTTGTTTAACATTTTTTTCTTATTTTTATTTCTTTTTGAATGTAAGATTATTTAATTCAAATGAAAAAAAAAACTCATTTTTGTTTAAAAAACATCCATTTTACTACGATTTTAACTTTTCAGTATTTTTTTTATATATATTCAAGTGTCCTACCTAATTAAAATTTCTGGACCCGTCACTGACTACAACAGTATGATTTAACTACTATTGAGAACCTCCATAGTTGTAGGATCAGTTATAAGAGTTTTGTTTCTTTTATTTTTTAATTTTCAATTCTTCTATTGTTATAGACCTCAATCACTGACTAACAATTAATACATAACTATATAGAAACTGCTGTATATAGTAACTAAACTCATTATCTTGTATTAATTATCATTTTTTTTTTAAATAGAATTATAGCAATGTCAAGATTTGAGTTTGCCTTCACATTGAAATTATAACTCCGTATCTTTTAATACTGCCAACTAAAATATTGCCAACTAAGCATTCAAAATAATTCTTCATAGAAAATATATTTTTTTGCATAATAATCAAACTAAATTATAACCTTTCTCGTATATCGTCCTAAACTATAAAATAAATATATCAAAGATTAAAAATAAAAAGAATTATAAAATATTTGAAACTTTTATTCCCAATATTATTCTATTAATACTCTTCTCTCCAGCAGTTTATTATTCATCTAATCATCTTACTCTCTCAGTCAGTAGCTCACACATGTGTAACAGTGGTATCAAACTTTATGCTGAGGGGATTAGCAATCTTCATATAAGTTTCGGAGTCCGAATCAAACTTGCCATTCATTGTGACCATTTGTTTCTCCTGGTCTATTGTTATACCTGAATCACAAACACGAGGAAGAAAATAATTAATTCAAGTAAACTAAATCCGTTATCAGTATTATATGTAAGTGGTTCGATTAAACACATAATCAACATGCATAGGCATATAATTAATCCGAAAATAACCTAAATATGTTTATATATCATGATTAATCAAACCCTAAATACATGTTACTAAACCAATATCGATTCAAGAAAAAAGGGAGATAATAGAAAGCGGAAGCGTACCTGAATCCATTGCCAAAGGATGGTGAACGGGTTGAGATCTTCCAAATTATCACAATTCTTGGGACACAAAAGTGTTCTTTGTTCTCTGTTGATGGGGATACAGAAAAGCCAAAAAGATTGTGTAATTTGGGGACCATAACCCTTAATATAATAAACATATTATCATATGTTTTGCTATTTCTAATTCGGCCCCTCATCAAATTAGAAATAGCACTCTGGTATCTACACATTAACTCCATGACAATTATACCCTTAAGCCTTAAATTTTAAATCTTAATTAGATCACTTTAATTTAGGCTTAACCAAAAGATAGCAAACACATTTAATATTTACATGTGTGGCCCCATATGGTGGAATTTTTCCAACAATCTCCCACTGGGCCACATATGTAACTTTACAAATGTGTATGACTTTATGAGCTCCAAAATTTTGCTATCACAAATTTAGGGTATATCCGAACAATCTCGTCCATTGATTATACCGATATAGGATCAAAGCGGTTTTCGTCACATTTAGCGTGACTAAACCCATCAATGGTCACGTATACCAACATAATCAAATGACATAGATCAATCATGGATGCGTAGCATAGAAATTACATGCAATGTGATCTATACATGTCTATTTCCAACTGGTCCTACTTTATTCTTTAGTGAGATCAAAACTTAACATAATGTAACAGAGTGAAATGAACTGAATACTTTATTTCTGATCAGAAAAATATCCAAATACATAAATGTATATATATGTCCAAAACCAAACATAAAGCACTAAAATACAAAATGATACAAACTCCCACTATAATGTGATATCCTCACACAAAATAACACCCATATGAGCAGTGTGCTCATGAAAGACCTTGGGTGGTAATCCCTTTGTAAGCGGATCCACTATCATGGAGTTTGTCCCAATGTGCTCTATGGATATCTGTCCACTCTGTACTCTCTCCTTCACAACAAGGAACTTAATGACAATATACTTTGACCTAGATGAGCTCCTGTTGTTGTTAGAATATATCACTGCTGACTTATTGTCACAATATAGTTTGAGTGGTTTTTCAGTACCCTCCAGAATGCGCAGCCCAGTGACAAAATTCCGCAGCCATATTCCATGGTTGGATGCCTCATATCATGCTACAAACTCTGCTGCCATGGTGGAAGAAGCTATGAGTGTCTGTTTGGCACTCCTCCAAGAAATAGCTCCATCAGCCAACAGGAATATGTAGCCTGATGTGGATCTCCTACTGTCTTGGCATCCAGCATAATCGGAGTCGGAATACCCAATGATCTCTAACTGATCCGATCTCCTATATGTGAGCATGTGATTTTTTGTTCTCTACAAATACCTTATAACCCGTTTGGCTGCTATCTAATGATCCATCCCAGGGTTACTTAAATATCTGCCTAACATACCAACAATGTACGTAATATCCGAACGCGTACACACCTGAGCATAAATTAGACTCCCTACAGCTGATGCATAGGGAATCTTCTACATTTCCTTAACTTCAAGGTTATTTTTAGGGCACTGACTGAGATTGAACTTGTCTCCTTTATGTTCCACTTGCCTTTGTACTTTATAGAAATCAAGCTTTGCAAAAGCGTGCTTGTTTCTGCCTTATCGTTTTTGGCAAAACGTTTTTCAATTTCGGCCAGGAACTCTTTGGCTTTGGTTATCTTTTCAGATTACCGCACCCCTAAATGCCTCTGGAATGCCGCGCTTAATGATCATTAGACTCATGCGATTTGAACGATCCCACTTCTCAAAGTTCTTCCTGTCATCAGGAGAACTTGCATCCGTAAGAGAAGCAGACTGCTCAGTCCGAAGTGCAAGGTCTAGATCCATGCAGCTGAGAATAATAAGTATGTTCTCTTTCCAATCCTTAAAGTTGGTATCATTAAGCATGTGTATTAAGTTTATATTAGCAGATATAGTAGAAACACTAGCTTTAAAAAGAACAAACCAAACAAACATACTCACATTAATAACCAAATACAATAATCAACAAATTCAAATAATGGTAAGTCTCATCTCAAGATACCTAGCACAACATTAATATCAAGTCTTTGGATAGTAATATTAATTGTAAGTGGTACTCTTGTTGTAGTAATCAAACATTGACAATAATTCATGTCAAATAATAAATCTATCTTTGGATCGACTTATTATTCACATATAAAACCTTATAATCGTCACATGTTTACCACCACAGGTGTATGTGCAATTCGGCCAAGTATTAACCTTCCTTTGGGCCGGCTAATACCCGCATGAATTTACACACACACAAACATTCAACATCTCTGATAAACAATCTACACAAGAGAGGTCACTTTGACAACATCTTGTTTCAATCAGCTCATTTAGAATGTAAGACTACTTTATTTAACCATAAAAGGTATACCAAAAATATTTGAATTTGAGTTGATTCTCAAAATAAAAATTACAAAAAAATGCCCCTGATTTTGTAAAATTACAGAAAGGTCCCTCAAGTTTTGAATATTACAAAGTGACCCAGTACCTTTTTAGTAATTATAAATCCATCCCAAAACGTTTTCGTAATTACATAATGGCCCAAATTTTATCGAAATTAAAAATGTCCCCAAAATTTTAAATAATTAAAATTTGGCCCCAAAATATTTTCAAAATTACAAACTGACCAAGTAAGTTTTGGTAATTATAAATTTGCCCATATTTTAGCAAAATCACATAATGGCCCAGAATAATTACAGAACAGTCCCTCAAGAATATCAAATTCTCTAAAAGAGGCTCAAAGCAAAATCAAACCAAGAAACCCTAGGTTTCTTGCCGCCGCCGCCTTAGCCACCAGAACATCACCGAAAAGCAACGAACGGTGGCCAATCAGCATTGCAACCCGCAACTCACGGATCCGGACCGACGAAGGCCGGCGGTCGAAGCCCAAATCGATCGAGCCAACCGAAGGCCGATCTTGGCTCGATCTGGACCAGATTGCGATGGCCGACCAACGATCTCCCTCGTCGCAAAATGCACGGATTTCGTGCTAAAACTCACCGGAAAAGTGGCGTTGATCGAGAGGGAATGATGGGTTGGGTTGGCTCAGCGTGGGATCGGGTCTGGATGACCCATCAGACCAAGAAGGGAAACAATATCAGATGATCTGATGATCTGATCCCAAGCTCCTTCATCAGATCAAAACGTGATCTGAATCCAACACCCATCACCTTCAACATCGGTTTAGAGACCGATCTGATTCCAGAAATTTTTTTTTTTAAAAAAAAATAGATCGAATATCTGAATCCACACCCATCAGAAAATAACCCAATATTTTAATGCATGTACATTTACCCGATAAATCCATCCACAAAACTCACAAAAATAAACGCCAAATAATTTTGTTCAATGGATGCAACATATAAAACAATATAGTAGATGAACAATACAATAAATCATCAGATTCAAAACCACAAATCTCTAAAATTTCTCAAGAGTCGATTATGGGTGGCTCTGATACCACTTGTAAGTGGTTCGATTAAACACATAATCAACATGCATAGGCATATAATTAATCCGAAAATAACCTAAACATGTTTCTATATCATGATTAATCAAATCCTAAATACATGTTACTAAACCCATATCGATTCAAGAAAAAAAGGAGATAATAGAAAGCGGAAGCGTACCTGAATCCATTGCCAAAGGATGGTGAACGGGTTGAGATCTTCCAAATTATCACAATTCTTGGGACACAAAAGTGTTCTTTGTTCTCTGTTGATGGGGATACAGAAAAGCCAAAAAGATTGTGTAATTTGGGGACTATAACCCTTAATATAATAAACACATTATCATATGTTTTGCTATTTCTAATTCGGCCCCTCATCAAATTAGAAATAGCACTCTGGTATCTACACATTAACTCCATGACAATTATACCCTAAGCCTTAAACTTTAAATCTTAATTAGATCACTTTAATTTAGGCTTAACCAAAAGATAGCAAACACATTTAATATTTACATGTGTGGCCCCATATGATGGAATTTTTCCAACATTATATCGTAATTTACATGACAATATAACGGAATTAATATCTCAAAAAATTATTCGAACATACATATAGTATTACTTACTTGATATATGCGAAACTAAATCTGAGTTTCTGATGTATTGTTCGACTTTCTCCATGTTCACTTCCTTGTCTTTGTTGAAGCTCAAAGTTATGGTTGAGAGTCTACTATTGGAGCTCTTTGTATTCCCCATGAATGTTTCTAGTTGATTTGTGGTGTCCTTCAATGAAATTACTCTCTGAAACACAGAAACATACACGTATATACATATATCATATATATATATATAGGCGTTTAAGGAGGTAATTAATTAGCTAGCATGCATGCCAACATTGATATATAATTAGGACACATAATTGTTAGATTATATAGAATTTAATAGCACAATCATATCTTACTAACCATTTAATTAAATATTCTGCCACACTACATTAATTTTTTTAATAAACTAATTAGCAAATACCATATAACCACGTCCTAATGTGATTTGGTTATAGGTGTATTCATTCATCATAACGATATCCTATAATTAAGATACAAATCTCTACAATTGTAAGTAATATATAAAAAAGAAAACAAACACGTCATAACCTCTAATGACATTAACATGCGATATAGTGTATACGAAAGAAGAATAATGCCACACAAATATTTTTTTTTAAAAAAAACAATAGTTCAAAAGTTAACTTATTAACTGTGGCAGGTGATATATATCACCTCTTAACATACTAATAGATAGTGCATCTCTCATTCTACATTAGTGGTAGGAAATGAGTTTTATTGTACACATTTTATAAAAAAGTATGGAGAGTTTTTTCTCCAATATTGTAAGAGTAGATATCAAGATTGCACTTATACCGTTTTATCTCAACAAATCCTGGTAGATCCCTAACCATACTTTTCGGTGTTATAATTTACTATAATACTTATAAAAAACGAAGCAAGTAATTTTTCGTTCTTTTATTTTTGTCTAGTTTAGAATTGGTCGGATATGGGTCGGGCCTATGCCAACTATTACACTCCTGGACCGACCCGAACTAGAATTGCCTAGTCAAGAAACCAGCAACAAGCATGGACTTATGCCACTTGGTGAAAATACCACGTGTCACGCATACAAGACTGCACGTGCAAAATTTGCCTTAGGAACCATGATCGATCACTCTCTGTTCTCCAATCCCTATTTTTATTAAAAAGAACATTATATGGTCAGCCCTTGTATCCTAAAAAATCATTTTAATATCTGCACTAACTTCTTTTATTTGCTTCCATGTTCGAGGAAAATATATTATTACTTGACTATCTTATGACTAATTCCGTAATTCGTTTTGTAGAGGAAATTGGGTATAAAAATAAAAAAACAAACAAAAAACTGCAAGTATACACCTTTCCAAAGAAATAGCTTAGTAGCCACATTATTCTGAAATTTCTCTTTTAAATATTTTTTCATACCACCTTAATTTTTTAGGATTCAATTCTAATGTTAATATTTTTTTTATAAGTATTATACTATTATATAAATTCGAGGTTTTTAGGGAATGACTTGAACCCGCAACTTCACTTCATTTCATTGTGTAGCTATTGGTGGTTTTAAAATCAGACCAACCTCATCTCGTCACTAATGATTAATGATGATGATTAATAAACCTTAAATTAATATATAAGAGACTAGAGATATCAGACTAGGAATATATATAGAGATAGAAGTATATCTTTAAGTTAAACAAATGAGGGGAATTCAGGTGTTTTAAAAGATTCGTTAAATCATAAAATTGATTATTTCATAATTGTTTTTGAAAAGTGAACTTTTACGAGGTAGATTCTTAAATAATTAGTTTTGGAAGGTTTTACCGAACATCTTTCGTTTCTAAAATTATAAAATTAATTAATTTTAATTTATCAAAACCAACACCAAACTAACCCTTTCGGTGCTAATCCGTATTGCTTTTAAGCTCGCTCTAGGGAGTTGCCGTAAAAAGGAAATTATAACCGTGTATCATTTAATCTTTGCCAACTAAGCATTCAAAAATAATTCCTCATAAGATAAAATAAAAATTTTGTAATAATAATCAAACTAACATATAACCATTCTCATTGTTTCAAACTATAGGGATATTAAGATTTGAGTCCCTCTAGTTTGCATTTATCTGGGTTTGGTCCAAGAAATTACTAAGTTTAGTCCTTCTGTTAAGAATTCCATGAAAACATACAGAATACCATTGTCAAAGGGTACAATGACCAAAATACCCTTAATGAAGGTTTATGATGAAGGGCAGTATCTTAATTTCATATTTAATTAAATTAAAAAAATTAAATTAAAATTAAAATATATAAAAAACTAATTAATAAAAATTATTATTATTATTAAATGAATTAATTTCGAAATCCATTAAAACAAATAAATATTATTAAATTAAATAATATTTATTATTATCAAAAAATTAAAAAATAACTGAATTTTAAAATAATTAATAAAATGTACAAAAACAAAATTTAAATAAATATTTTTCAATGGATCTCCAACCTCCATCTTTCTTAAAAATCAAAGATGGATGGTGGAGATCAAATAGAATATTTTCATAAAAAAATAACGTTGTTTTCATTAAAAAAAATAACTTTTAAACAAATATCTCAAAAAAAATTCAACTTCCCCATCAATTTCAAACAACATATTTCTCTTTAATCTGGAAAAAAACATACTCCATGTACTTGCATTTTCTTGGCCCCCAAACACCATCAATTACAAGAACAAAATCCAGAATAATTCATCCATAACACCACCAAAACCCCATTCATACCAATAACCAAACTTCATCAACATACCATAAACCAAACTTCAGCAACCTAAAAAATCAACCCAAATACAACACCTAATACCAAACTTCATCAACCCAGAAAAACCAAAAATCGATCTTAAAAAGAAAAAAAAATCGAAAATACCCAGATCTCCCTCTCTCTTTCTGACACACACACAAACACCCACAAACACACACCCCCATGTCTGGAAATACCCATATATATCTCTCTCTCTCTCTCTCTACATTTCTCTCTCTCTCTCTCTCACACACACAAACACTCATATTTGGAATAGAACCCAGTTCTGGGTTCAAACTAGCACACCAACCCAACCCCACACCCAAACGATCACCACCATTTGTGCCCCACACCGACGCTTACAACCACACCATACTAGAACAAACACACCAGCATACCCACACCATTGGTGTGTTGGTGAGACAGAGCGAGAAGA
Source organism: Dipteronia sinensis (assembly GCA_033220585.1). NCBI lineage: Eukaryota > Viridiplantae > Streptophyta > Magnoliopsida > Sapindales > Sapindaceae > Dipteronia > Dipteronia sinensis. The sequence continues at coordinate 76,030,295 of CM065638.1, read as the reverse complement.
AAAGATATTTCTGGGGATTGATTCGGGGTTAATTGTTTGGGTTTGTGTGGTGAATTGGGTGAGATTAGATTGAGTGAGAGAGATTGGTTTTCAAAGAAAAGAGAAAGAGAGAGAGAGAGAGATGGATGTAAGAGAGAGATAATATTATTTGTTTTAAAGGTTGTTTTTATTATTTAATGCATTTAATGTATTTTAAATTTATTAATTGAAATGCAGTTTTTCAATTTAAGACCAAAAAGGGTAAAATGGTCTTTTTAGTTAAAATTTAAATTAGTCACTACTCACCAAGGGTAAAATGGTCTTTTCAATTGGATCACCAGGGGCATTATGGTCATTTTAATTATTTGTAATATTAATTATTTTAATATAATTATTTTAATTTTTAAAAATTTTACATTATAAAATCCAGATTTACCCTTCTTCCAAACCAGTTCTAGAAGTTTTCATCAAATTTTCCATAATGCCCTTGTTGACCTAACGGAAGTCAACGAAAATCTAACGGAATTGGTCGGTAAGGACTCGAATATGGATTGTCAGAGAACTACTGGATTAAACTTAGTAATTCCAAAAACTAGCGGACCAAACCCAAATTAAGGCTAACTAGAGGGACTAAAATCATAATAACCTTAAACTATAAAATTCTTTTATAAAATATTTCGGTACTTTTATTCCCAATATTTTTCTATTACTCTTCTCCAGCATTCTATTCTTCATCTTCCTCTCTAACTCCCTCAAATGAGCAATAAACAAATTTTTTTGCGGAGGCGAGTAACAAGACTATAGGGTTCAATCTCGATATCACTGTGACCTTATGTGTCTGCTGGTCTATTGTTAGACCTGAATCAACAAGTAAACAAGATGAGGAAAATAATTAATTCAAATAAAATCTGTATTATCTCATGATTTATATAATTATACGATGGAATTAATATCTTAAAAAATTATTTGGATATATTGTATTACTTGATACATCCGAAACCCAGTTTCGGATGTATCGGCCTCCTCCATGTACACTCCATCTTTGAAGCCCAAATCTATGGTTATCATTGGAAACACTTAACGAACAACAGCAATCTTGGAGCTCTTTGTATTCCCCATTGTTTCTAGTTATAGATCTGTGTCTTTCAACGAAATAGGATTATACAGAATTTAATAGCACAATCACCTTATAAAGCAATTTAATTAAATAATCTTCAAAGCGTGATTAATTATTTAATAAACTAAGCAACATTGTGAAATTGGAATTCTGCACGAAATAATATGTGGAAGTCCATATATTTAATTTTCATATATTATATATACTAGAATGCGAACCGTGCGGATGTACGGACTTTGTTAAAAAATTATTTTAAATAAGTTGTGTACTAAAAACAAATGCACAACCTATTCTAAATTTATTAAATAAAAAACAATGCTGAATTTATTAGGTAACATAATTGCTAAAACTGTTGAATATTAAGGTGCTTTTTTAAAGTTAAAATCAATATATACTTTTCCTCAAAATAAAATCAATACATATACTTGACTGTTTCAAAATCGAATTGAATAATAAAATAATTAAATTTCGTCTTATAATAAATATATAAACTTTACCACAAGTAAAATAAGTAAAGACAATAACAACAATCAATATAAACTCTCAAAAAATAGCAAAGTTCAAATTAATATAATAGCTCTAAAACACCCCTAAAAACTAATTGCAATTCTTTTTTTTTTCAAAAACACTAATTACAATTTAATATATGTAAATTCACAATCGACATTCACTAATTATATACTATAATGAAATTAAAGTAAAGTCAATAAAAGAATTATTTAGAACTAAAATTGTTAACTTGAATTATTAAATAACTAAACATACCTTAATAGGATGAGAATTTTGACTAGAAAGAGAATAAATATGTAAAGTGTGGTGTTTTGTTTGACTAAAGAATGAATAAAAAAACTAAAAAAGAGAGAGTAAAGAATGCTGTTTTGTTTGGAAATAAAATATATAAGTGTATATATATATATATATATATATATATATATATAGAGTATTTTGTTAGGAGAGTAGAAAAAAGAAAGAGGAAATCTGAAAAAAGAAAAGAAAAGGAAAACCTAACAAATAGGAGAGCTGAAAAAAAAATATAGGAAAGTTGAAAAAAAAATTAGGAGAATTATACAACCCTAACTAAATAGGAATATGAAAATTTGATTTAAAAGTTTGTGTTGTTAAAATAAGATATTGGGCTAGATTTTGGGTATTTGTTTTAATTCATTTTATCTAAAATTGTTTTGCTTTTAGAATTATATGCTATTGCAATATCAATGAATTGTTATTGATATGTTAATGAATTATGATATTGAAATTGTTTTCAATTTAGCATCGAATAAACTTATGTGTTGTTGGTTTTTTTTGGAGTGTATAATGACTCTAAACTGAGATATTGTGAGGTTAAAAGAATGTATTTCCTACCAAATTACATTGATCGGTAATAAACTTATGCAGTTGATTTCAATTCAAGAATCTATAAAAATCAAAGATTTAAATTTAAAAAAAAATAGATAATAAACCGTTAAACCCTAATATTGTAATCACATTGTAATTATTTACGACTAAGATTATTTATGTAGTAAGCAAGCCACTATAGACAAGTTCATGCAAAATTAATAGTATTGTTACATCATTTACATGTACCCTCCCAATTAAGATTAATTATTTTAGACTATATATTTAGATACAAATTAACTTGTGTATATATATATATATATTATATACAATTTATTTTTTAGCTATACAATCTTGTTTAAGAAAATACAATTTATTTTTTATCTTTACGATCTTGTTTAAGAAACAATTGACCCTTGGACCAGGTTAAACATCAACAGCTCAGTCTAAAAATCACCGACATACATTAATGGATTCAATTGATAATCTATCGATGAAGAATAAGGTAAAATAATTTGGTGAAACAATAGTGTAATTTAGCTACTATACATGACCCTACATGACTACATAGTTGGTGGGCCAGATGTAAGAAATAGTTTTTTTTATATATATTTTTTTTATTTCTTGATTTTAATAGACCATTAAATTGAAATCCAATAACTAACAACAAACATGTAATTATAAATATAATAGCTAAACACATTATCTTGTATTAATTGTCATTTTTTATATAGAAATCTAGAGATAAGACCATCCTAAAGGTATTATCATTCGGTCTATCAATGTTCATGTTATAGTTCAATGTTCAGGTTGTAGTTGCCGGCAAAAGGAAATTATAACTCTTTGTCATTTAATCTTTGCTAACTAAGCATTCAAAATAATTCTTCATAAAATAAAATAATTTTGTTTAATAACGATCAAGCTAAAATATAACCATTCTTCATTGTTTTAAACAATAAGATAAATCATGTAAAGATTAAAAAAAAGGAATTATAAAATATTTGAAACTTTTATTCCCAATATTATTCTATTACTCTTCTCCATCAGGTTATTCTTAATCTTCCACACTCTCTACTACAAGGTTAGCAGAATTAAATTTTTTGAGGAGGGGATTAACAAGAGCTTTCGAATCAATCATGCCCTTCATTGTGACCTCTCGTTTCTGGTGGTCTATTGTTAGACCTGAATCAACAAACACAAGAGGAGGAAAAAAAATTAATTCAAATAAAATCCATATTATCTCTTGATTTACATAACTATATGACAGAATTAATATCTCGAAAAATTATTAGGATATATTTTGTTACTTACTCAATATGTACGAACTGAAACGTGAGTTTTTAACGTATCGTTCGACTTCATTCATGTTCACTCTCTCTTGGAAGATAAAAAACTATGGTTCTCGCAGCCGGATGATGACCAACAGTAGAGCTCTTTGTATTCCCCATTGTTTCTAGTTATTGATTTGTGTCCTTCAATGAAACTCTCCGAAACACAGAAGATTATATATATATATATATATATATATATAGTTATATAGTTATTTTCTCCTTAGAGCGTACTGATATAAGTTATATCAGTGCGTTGCATGTGGATCATAGATTATGGAGAAGATTTGACAAGCGCTTACACTTTGAGTCAAAGTATGTAAATCTAATAGTCTACATCTAACGCACTGATATAACTTCACCAGTGCGTACTGACTTGAAAATTTCGGTATATATATATATATATATATATAGGCTTTTAAGGAGGTAATTAACTATTGTGCGTGCATGCATGCATTTAATTAGATTATACATAATTTAATAGCTTAATCACCTTATAAAACCATTTAATTAAATAATCTCACATGCCTAATTAATTATTTAATAAACTAAACAGTACTGTGAAATCGGAATTCCGCACGAAATAATCCGTGAAATCGGAATTCCAATGATGATTTTTTAAAATGCATATTTTAAACACCTTTAATGAAATTTCATGTAATCGAATGTTTTTCAATGAGATTTTTTGTATGCATCATAAGAAAATTAAAATACACATTTGATAAAAACTTTGGAATTTTTTGGATTTGAGCACTATTTTTTCTTATATTTCCCTATTTTTAAATGTTTTATCTTCAAAAAAGTCGGAAAAAATAGTTCTTGGACCCGAATTTTTTTAATTTTTTTTTTCCATAAATGTATTTCAATGTTTTTATCATCCATACAAAAAATCAAATCAAGATTCAATATATTCCATTAAATTTCATCAAAAGTGCTTAAAGTGTGCATTGTAAAAAGTCCTTATTGGAAAATTACTATATATATATAAATTTTTTTTTTACACAAATCTATTGCTCCGTTAGGTTAGCTATATAAGAAAATTGGAAATAATACAGTAAATCCCCTCTAAATTAATATTCTTGGGACCCATAATTAAGTATTAATTAGAAGGGTTATTAATTTGAAGGATTTTACCTTATAAAGTGTTATTTTGTCTTAATAAACGTGTGGAAGTCGGTTTTCTAGCTTGTTTAGAAAAGGTTCTTTTTTGAGATTCCTTACTAGGTCGGTTTTATTCTTCGGGAAAAGGTTTTTTTTTTTTCAGGATTCCTTATTTTGGAAAATTTGTTAAGGAAATTTCCAACTCCTTTTGAAATGTTGAAATGCTAAATTTAGTTGAAACCTTTTGGCTACAAGAAAAAAGTGATCACAATAACCTCCTTAGGACAATTCATGGAGTCAAAAATATCAAATATAGTGGCATTATAGCATCTTGAAGTTATGTATTATATTTTTATACTTTTATTAAATTATTAATTTATACGACAGTCTGGACCAAAATTTTACATTATATTTCAAAAATAAATTATTAATTATTAATTTATTACAATAAAGAGGTATATTAATTTTTTACACTGACCCGAATCAGAACCAAATTTTTTTATTAATTTAGAGATGTTATTAATTTAAAAAAGATTAATTTAAAGAGGTTTTAGTATAGAATTTGGTCGGGTTTGGTTGGGCGTAGGCCTGCTATTAGTCTATTACATTCTTGAGCTGGCCCAAACTAGAATTACCTAGTCCAGAATGACATGTCGAACATCCATTAGTGGTGCAAGTACTCGTTGTATAACACTTTGGTTTACGGAGAACAGATAGATTCCAACCGGCAACAAGTATGGACGTATGCCACGTGTAAATAAAAAACCCGCCACGTGGTTATAAAACTACGTGTCACACATACAAGACTACAAGTGCAAAATTTGCCTTGGAAACCATGATCGATCACTCTCCCTTCAATCGCTAATTATTTTTACTTTTATTTTTAAAACATTATATGACCAGCCCCTGTATCCGGAGAGACTTGACTGTGTCTTAGAATGTGAAATCATTTGAAATAATATTTGCAAGCAATTCAAGTGAGATCTCTTCTTCCTCTGTTTTCTCTGTTTTCTTCATCAGAATTTTTGCCTGCAAAAATCTTTAATCTTCCTGGGTATATATACTGATATCATTTTTTGTTTAAATTGAGCTTGTGTTTTGCTCTTCAGATTTCGATAACATAAAAAAGTTACCGTTTTTGTAATGTCAAGCTAGACTGAAATTATATTTATATATATATATATATATATATATATACCAGAAAAAATGTCTGGTGTAACACTCGCGGTTTAGTCGGCTTGTAGCTTTCATCATGGTTTTCTCTGCAAGCGGTCGTGTTCCGCTTCTCGATTTGGTGTTTCCGGCCTTCGCGTCGGCGTATCTCCTAATCCTGTCGCGGCTGGCGTTTCCGTCGCACGGCGGCGTCTCCTCCTCCGGGTCGACAGAGATTATCCAAGGAAGCAAGTTCTCTAGGCTGTACGTGGTGGTGGGGACGACGGTGGGTCTGTTCTTGCCTCTAGCGTACGTGCTTGGTGGCCTCACGAGAGGAGACGACAACGCAGTCCGATCAGCGACGCCACACCTGTTCTTGCTTTCGTTTCAAATCCTGACGGAGAATATTATAAGTGGGTTGTCGTATTCGCCGCCGATCAGAGCTCTAGTACCATTACTGTACACTGTGAGGAGAGTCTTCGTCATTCTCGATTGGGTTAACGATGTCTGGTTCAACAAAACTCTTCCTGCAAATGCGCACAATTCAAGGAAATTTAATAAATTTAAGGCATTATCAATTCAGTCCCTGACCTTTATCTAAATATCAATATTTTTAAAGTATTTATTTTTTTTAGCACTTTTGGTCCTTTACTTTTCAGAAAAAAAAAAAACAAAGATGATCAAATTCAAAACCCAGATAGATTAATTAACATTTGATCACATTTTTGTAGATTTGTTGCAGGACATTGCATGGTTTTGGTTTGGGAGGAGTCTAGCAGTGGCCAATCTAGTGTACTTCTCAGTCAATCTCTTCGGTTCGGGTCGGGTCTGGGTCTGCTTAAGACCCACGGGTCCAGACTCGTGGACCCGATTAATACAAAACACTTAAATACCGACGTTTTATACATTTAGGTGACCTAACCTATTTTAATTCAAGTTAATTATTCATGTATTGAACATGTTTTACTAGTTAAAAATTGAATAGGTAAAAAAAATAGAAAGGAAAAACCAAAAAAAAAGTGAGTTTTATAGTATATTAAAGGTTTTACGGGTCCGCGGGTCTGTGGGTCCGCGGGTCCAGACCCGGACCCATGAAATTTCGCAGGTCCTCGGGGCGAGTCTGGGTCTGCTTAAGACCCGCGGGTCCAGACCCAAACCCGAACTCGAAACTTTTCATGGGTCTGGGTCCAAATTTTTTTAATGGGTCTGGGTCTGGGTCTGGGTCTGATAGGACCCGACCCGAACCCGACCCATTGCCATCCCTAGCTGCCACATCAAGTTAGATGTAAATGATGGACAACAGTGTTGGATGTCTACCATTATCCGATTTAGAACATAAAAAACAAACGTTAAATTAATAAGAGATCAAATTAGGAAAAAAAAAATATGGAAAAATATGTCTTTAAGTTAGTGGTGTAAATATGGGCCGGGCCTGGAGGGCCCGGTCCGGCCGGCCTGCCAAGGATGGCGGGCCGTGCCTGGCACGGCCCGCTACAGTTGCGGGCCGTGCCAGGCACGGCCCCCATTCTTGGCACGTGCCGGGTCAGGGTTTCAGGCACGGCGTGCCGACCGTTGGGCCCGCAGAATTTTATTTATTTATTTATTTAAAAATTTAAGTATATAACGGTATTTTTTTTTAAAAAAAAAATAACTATAAAAATTACAAATTGCCCCCTCAACTCTTGTCTTTTATATTTTTACCCACTTTTCTAATTTTTCTATAAATACTCCCACACATTCCACTTTTCATTCACTTTCTCTAATTCTCTCAATCTCTCCATTCTCAAACTCTCTATACAATTTCAATTATTCTTAATTTCATTTTTACTCTCTCTCTACTATTCTACACTACTAATATACTATTATAATATTTTATTAGTAATTTACTATTATTCTCTAATCTCTCCACCAAGACACCAAAGTTCAAACTTCAAAGGTACATTTTTATTTAAGTGTTATATTTTAAATTTAATATGTTTGTTTAGTTAGTAAATTTATCATTTTATGTTTATATCCGTTATTAATTTTATTTATTTAGTAAATTTATCATTTTTATGTGTACGGGTTAATTTTTTTTTATTTTTAGTAAATTAATCATTTTATGTGTAGGAGTTAATTTTAATATATTGTTTTAGTAAAATAATCATTTTATATGTAGGAGTTAATTTTAATATATTGTTTTAGTAAAACAAAAATCATTTTTATGTGTAGGGGTTAATTTTAATATAATTTTTTAGTAAAAAAATCATTTTATTTTTTGTAGTTAATTTTAATATATTTTGTTAGTAGAATAATCATTTTATGTGTAGGAGTTAATTTTAATATATTGTTTTAGTTAAAAAAAAAATCATTTTTATGTGTAGGGGTTAATTTTAATATATTTCTTTAGTAAAAAAATCATTTTATTTTTAGTAGTTAATTTTAATATATTTTGTTAGTAAAATAATCATTTTATGTGTAGGAGTTAATTTTAATATATTGTTTTAGTAAAAAAAAATCATTTTTATGTGTAGGGGTTAATTTTAATATATATTTTTAGTAAAAAAATCATTTTATTTTTAGTAGTTAATTTTAATATATTTTGTTAGTAAAATAATCATTTTATGTGTAGGAGTTCATTTTAATATATTGTTTTAGTAAAACAAAAATCATTTTTATGTGTAGGGGTTAATTTTAATATATTTGTTTAGTAAAAAAAATCATTTTATTTTTAGTAGTTAATTTTAATATATTTTGTTAGTAAAATAATCATTTTATATGTAGGAGTTAATTTTAATATATTGTTTTAGTAAAAAAAATCATTTTTATGTGTAGGAGTTAATTTTAATATATTTTTTTTGTAAAAAAATCATTTTATTTTTAGTAGTTAATTTTAATATATTTTGTTAGTAAAATAATCATTTTATATGTAGGAGTTAATTTTAATATATATCTTTAGTAAAATAATCATTGTATGTGTATGAGTTAATTTTAATGACCTGAACTTTTTTTTTTCTAGGAAATGGATCCTACCCATCCTTATTTTTCAGACGGTCTAAACATGTTGAACGATGATTTTGATCTCTCCGGACCAGCAGAAACCGTAGCGGGACCTTCTGGTTCCGGCGCCACACCGACATCACGTACCAAATCTAAGAGGTTAACATCAGACGTATGGCAGTGTTTTGACGTAGTAGAAATGACACTTCCAGACGGTACGGTCGGCTCCAGAGCCAAATATAAGTTTTGTCCTAAGAACTATACCACTACTAGGGGTGGAACCGGTCATTTGAGAAGGCATATGCTAAAATGCATGCCCAAACACGTACATGTACCCAATACAACCCAGACACAACTGCAACGGCACCCAGACGGGTCGGTTACGACGCCGCGCATGCTAGAGAATGTTTGGTACGGTACATTGCACAAACTGATCAACCTATTAATTTCGGTGACTGTGTTTTTTTTCAAGAATTTATCACATCTGCATTTTGCCCCCAAATGCAAATTGTTTCTAGAACCACCACTAGGAACGATTTGATAAAAATGTTTAAAACCCAACGAGATGACTTGACGGCTGAATTACAGTATCTAACTGTCTCAATTGCATTAACTTCCGATATTTGGAACGCATGTTCCAAACAGGACTATTTATGTGTCACAGGACACTATTTAGACTCTGAATGTAGGATACAAAAAAAATTCTTGGTTTTCGTCCTATGGATTTTGCACATACCGCAGACAATATTTTTGCTGTCATTCTTTCTGTTTTAGAAACTTATGACATAACTCATCGCATCCTCTCTATCACATTAGATAATGCATCGGCAAATACTAAGTCTATTGCATTGTTTACTGAAAGAAACATCCCGCAAGCTAGGGGTTATTTCTTCCACCAGCGTTGTGCATGTCATATCATAAATTTAGTTGTACAGTCTAGTTTGAAGGAAGTAAGCAATCGTATAAAACGCATCAGAGATGCCATTTCTTGGATCTGTAGCTCTAATCCAAGATTTCAAGAATTTGGCAGACACTGTACATTAAACGGTCTACGACCCCGACGATTCCAAACTGATATGCCGCTGAGGTGGAACTCTACTTACTTAATGCTGAAAAATTGTTTGGAATATGATACAACTATTTCAGGTTTTTATAACATGAAATTGGCCGAAAGTGGTTGTCTACCTGCTCAATCACTGACACCAGACGATTGGTATGTGTCAAAGATTTTTGTTGAATTTTTACAGGTTTTTTACAATGCCACTGTAACTATTTTTGTGGTCTACTACCCCACATCTTCCCAGGTAATCCATCAGATTGTGGAAATGTCTGACATGTTAAACACTTATAGGGAAGATGACTTGCTTGGCGATACAGTTGTTGCCATGGAGACCAAGTTTAAAAAGTACTGGTCTGAAATGCCTTTCCTTTATGCCTTAGGTGTTATAGTAGATCCTAGAATTAAATTAGCTGGTTTAGAATATTTGCTTGAGTTTACTGGTAATAAATTGTCAATAGATTATTCCGAACAGATTACAGACATTCGAAACAAGTTGTTCGAAGTTTTTAGTATTTATGAGCGCAGGTTTGGCGGCATTCACACGGAACCATCACCAGAACCGGACACACAGCCGTTGCCGACAAGTTGGAGCATTCTCAAACGCCGAAAAAAAGACAAATCAGCAAGTTCTTCTTCTTCAACTACACGATCTGCTGCATCTTCTGGTGCCGAACTGAATAGGTTCCTTGAAGCACAGTTTGATGCCGACGAAAACACGGAGAATTTTGATCTGTTGTTATGGTGGAAGACCTATAGCTACAGGTATCCGGTCTTGTCACACTTAGCACGTGACATACTGGTTATCCCCGTGTCCACTGTGTCTTCAAAACAGGCATTCAGCACGAGTGGACGAATTATTGAACCATGAAGAAATTGTTTGACCCAGAGATGGTTGAGGTATTAATATGCATTCGGGATTGGGAGCATGCTCGAAAGAGGATGCAAAATGAAACGGTAGACGAACAGTTTATTCAAAATTTCTCCAATTTATATATCGATGAAGGTTCCGGCAGTAACCAGGTCTAGAACTAGGTTGTACATGTATATTTACTTGTAATACGATTGCACTCTTTTTCCCTTACCAAGTTTTTATCCCACTGGGTTTTCTTGGTAAGGTTTTTAATGAGGCAATCATGTAAATATGTAATACTGAAAGTCCGAAATAAATAAAGAATTATTCATTTCATATTTTTATCTACTTTTTTTTTCTTTCATGTTTTATCTTTATTTATTTTTTTGAATTAATTCATTAAATTAAATAAAAAATGTATCTATAATCTATTATTAATTTATTATAAACATTGTTTTTATAATACTAAAATAATAATATATAAAAAAAATTTTAAAAAAATAAACAATATGAGCCGACCCATTTGGCCCGCCAAATTGGCCCACGTGCCGGCACGTCACGGCACGGCACGCTGCACGGCACGGAAGGGCCGTGCCGGGCCCCCATTTAGGAAAACGGGCCGGGGGGTCGTGCTGATGTGGGCGGGCCGGCCCTCTTTTACACCATTACTTTAAGTTAAACTAATGAGGGCAATTCGAGTGTTTTAAAAGATTTATTAAATCTTAAAATTGATTATTTCATAATTACTTTTTTAAAAATAACCTCTTACAAGATAGATTATTAAATAATTAGTTTTGGAAGATTTTACCAAACATCTTTCCCTTCCAAAATTATAAAATAAGTTAATTTTAATTTATCAAAATCAATGTTTCTGGACGTAGTTATACCGGTAGATGGACGAATTTGAAACTTAGGTATATGATTCACAAGTCAGCGGCTCAGAAAGAACACCGCATTGGTTCGCCGTCAAAAGGAAATTATAACTGTGTTATTTAATCTTTGCCAACTAAGCATTCATAATAATTCTTCATAAAATAAAATAAAAAATTTGTAATAATAATCAAACTAACAGATAACCATTCTCATTGTTTTAAACTATAAAATAAATCTTTTAAAGATTAAAAAAAAAGAATTAAAATATTTGAAACTTTTATTCCCAATATTATTCTATTACTCTTCTCCAGCAGTTAATTCTTCATCATCAATTCTCTCTCTCTCAAGTGAGCAATCTATAAATGTTTTGCGGAGGCGAGTAACAAGATCACACGAATCAATCTGGCCTTTTACTGTGACCATTTGTGTCTGCTGGTTTATTGTTAGACCTGAATCAACAAGTACACAAGAGGAGGAAAATAATTAATTCAAATAAAATCTGATCCGTATTATCTCAAAATTTACATAACTATATGACGGAATTAATAACTCGAAAAATTATTTAAAAATATTGTGTTACTTACTCGATATATACGGACCGAAACTCGAGTTTCTGATGTATTGTTCAACTTCCATCATGTTCTCTCCCTCTCTGAATCTCAGATCTATGATTCTCACAGGAAACACATAATGAACAACAGCACTCTTGGAGATCTGTTTATTCCCCATTGCTTCTAGTTATTGATGTGTCCTTCAATGAAAGTCTCTGAAACACAGAATTTATATATATATATATATATATATATATGCGTTTAAGGAGGTAATTAGATAGTGTGCATGCATGCAATTTAATTAGGGGTGTACAGAATTTGATAGCACTATCACCTTAGAAAACCATTTAATTAAAAAAATCTCTCATGCCTGATTAATTTTTAATATATATATATAATACATAAATTCAGGATTTTTTTGAAAGATGAAGGACTCAAAACCATGACATTATAGCGTATGTGTGAATGGTTTACCATTAGACCAACTATTTAATAAACTAAGCAACGTTGAGATTCCATACATTTAATTTTGGTATATTACATATACTGGTGTGCGAAACCGTGCGATGCAAGAACTTTGTTAAAAATTTATTTTAAATAAGTTGTGTACTTATAAAAATTTACAACCTATAGTCCTATACTAATTTATTATTAAAAAAACAATGTTGAATTATTAGCTAACATAATTGCTAAAATCTTTTTTTTTAAGTGAAAATCAATATATGCTTTTCTTCAAATAAAATCAATACATTACTTGACTATTTCAAAACCGATTTGAATAATAAAAATAATTGAATTTTGTCTTATAATAAAAATATAAACTTTACCATGAATAAAATAAACAAAGACAGTAACAACAATCAATATAAACTCTTGAAAGATAACAAAGTTCAAATTAATATAATAGCTCTAAAACACCGTTCAAAACTAGTTACAATTCTTAAAAAAAAAAAACTAATTACAATCAATATTCACAAATTATATACTATAATGAAATTTAAAGTAAAGCCAATACAAGAACTATTTAGTTTTAAAATTGTTAACTTGAATTAAATAACTAAACATACCTTAATATGATGAGAATTTTGACTAGGATGAGAATAAATATGATAGGGTGGTGCTTTGATTGGCTAGAGAATGAACAAAAATAACAAAAAAAGAGAGTACATGATGTTTTGTTTGGAAATAAAAGAGAGAGAGAGAGAGAGAGAGAGAGAGAGATATATATATATATATATATATATATATAGTATTTTGTTAGGAGAGCAGAAAAGAAAAAGGAAATCTGAAAAAAAAAGGAAAGTAAAGTCTAAAAAGCAGGAGAGCTAAAAAAAAAAGAAATAGGAATGTGAAAATTTGATTTAGAAGTTTGAACTATTAAAATAAAATGTTAGGCTGGATTTTGAACTGAGTAGAAAAGAAAAAGGAAATCGGAAAAAAAAAAGAGGAAAGGAAAGCCTAAAAAAAAGGAGAGCTAAAAAAAAATAGGAATGTGAAAATTTGATTTACAAGTTTGAACTGTTAAAATAAGATGTTAGGCTGGATTTTGGACTTTTGTTTTAATTCATTTTATCAAAAATTGTTTTGTTGTTAGAATTATTTGTTATTGCAATATCAATGAATTGTTATTAATATGTCAATAAATTATGATATTGAATTTGTTTTCGGTTTAGCATTGAATAAACTTATGTGCTATTGTTTTTGTTTTTCTTCTTAAATACCACTCTCGATATAACGATTCAAAACTGAGACATTGAGAAGTTAAATGAGTGAATTTCCTACCAAGCCACATTGGACGGTAATAAACTTATGCGATGGATTTCAATCCAAGAATCTACAAAAATCAAATATTTAAAAATTATAAATAAAAATAAAATTTAATAAATAATAAACCTTTATCACATAACTATCCGTGCAATTATGTAATTCTTGTATCATAGCAAAATCCTAATACTGTAATCACACTGTAATTATTTAGGACTAATATTATATATGAAGTAAGCAAGCCACCATAGACAAGTTCATGCAAAATTAATAGTATTGTTATATCATTTACATTTACCCACCCAATTAAGATTAATTATTTTAGACTATATATTTAGGTAAACATTAGTTTGTATTTTTGTTACTATTATTAAATACAATTCATTTTTTTATCTTTACGATCATGTGTTAAGAAACAATTGATTCTTGGACCGGGTTAACGGCTCAGTCTAAGAATCGCCAACATATAATGGATTGAATTGATAAACTAATCGAAGAATAATAAGATAAAATATTTGGTATCTTATTATATGCTCACAATTGATAAATAAAAAGTGAAGAGGTGTGTATAAATAAGGTATAAGTATACTCACAATTATATACCTACTAGAGAAAAACTCATTATTATTTTGAAGGGTATTACTGTATAAAATGTTATTTCGTCATAGAAAACGTGTGTAAGTCGTTTTTCTTATTTAGGAAAAGTTCCTTTTCGGTATTCCATGTTTAGTCCGTTTTTTTTTTTCATAAAAATGTTTTTTTTTTTTACACATGCCCGAATCGGGACCTGGGATTTTTTATTAATTCAGAGAGGTTATTAATTTAAACAGGATTAATTACGAGGTTATTTTTTGCTTAGAATTGGGTCGGGTTTAGTTGGGCCTAGGCCTGCTATTAGTCTATTACACTCCATGACTGGCCAAAACTAGAATTGCCTAGTTCAAAATAACTAGAAGAAGTGTCGAACATCCGTAAGTGGTGCAAGTACTCGTGTATAATACCTTGGTTCACGGAGAACTGATAGATTCGAACCGGCAACAAGCCAACAAGTATAGACTGATGCCACGTGTAAATAAAAATCAGCCACGTGGCTAAAAAACTACGTGTCACACATACAAGACTACACGTGCAAAATTTACCTGGAAACCATGATCTATCACTCTCTCTTCTCCAATCGCTAATTAAAAAAAAAAAAAAAACAGTATATGACCAGCCCCTGTATCCGGAGAGACTTGACTGTGTCTTCGAATGTGAAATCATTTGCAATAATATTTACAAGCAATTCAAGTAAGATCTCTTCTTCCTCTGTTTTCTTCATCAGAATTGTTGCATGCAGAAATCTTTAATCTTCCTGGGTATATTAACCGTATATATACTGATATCAAGTTTTGTTTAAATTGAGCTTGTGTTTTGCTCTTCAGATTTGGATAACATAAAAAAGTTACCATTTTTGTAATTTCAATCTAGACTGAATTATATATATACCAGAAAAAATGTCCGGTGTGACACTCGCGGTGGCTCCAAGAGAAGAGCCAGACAAGACGACGACGATGGACACTCCCGGGACAAAAAACCCAACAAAAGCAGCAGCACCGCCACCATCAGCAATTATTTAAAAATAAAAAAATAAAAATTAATAGATAATAAAACGTTATACCCTAATATTGTAATCAAATTGTAATTATTTACGAATAAGATTATTTATGTAGTAAGCAAGCCACTACAGACAAGTTCATGCAAAATTAATAGTATTGTTAAATCATTTACGTTTACCCTCCCAATTAAGATTAATTATTTTAGACTATATATTTAGATACAAATTAACTTGTGTATATATATATTTATATATATATATATATTATATACTATTTATTTTTTATCTATGCGATCTTGTTTAAGAAAATACAATTTATTTTTTATCTTTACGATCTTGCTTACGAAACAATTGACTCTTGGACCGGGTTAAACATCAACGGCCCAGTATAAAAATCACCGACATACATTAATGGATTGAATTGATAATCTATCGACGAAGAATAAGGTAAAATATTCGGTGAAACAATAGTGTAATTTAGCTACTATACATGACCCTACATGGCTACATAGTTGTTGGGCCAGATGTGAGAAATAGTATAGACCATTGAATTTATTTCTTGATTTGTATAGACCATTTAATTGAAATTCAATAACTAACAACAAACATGTAATTATAAATATAATAGCTAAACACATTATCTTGTATTAATTATCATTTTTTTATATAGAATTCTAGAGATAAGACCATTCTAAAGGTATTATCATTTGGTCTATCAATGTTCAGGTTGTAGTTGCCGGCAAAAGGAAATTATAACTCTTTGTCATTTAATCTTTGCCAACTAAGTATTCAAAATAATTCTTCATAAAATAAAATAATTTTTTTTTAATAACGATCAAGCTAAAATATAACCATTCTTCATTTGTTTTAAACAATAAGATAAAGAGGAAATGGGCCTAAATGGCACTAAATCCATCTCAATTTTTAGAACTATCACTAGATTAATAATTCTTGTTTTAATGGCACCAAAATAAGTGGTGAGACCAAAATACGCTCAATTATTATATTTTTTTTAACTTTTTTATTTTATGTCTTTCTCTCTCCCTTTCTTCTTCCCATTTCAACGAATTTCTTTCTCTCATTTCAGTAGAACACATCTCTCTCAAGCTCTCTTACCTTTATTTTGTTCTCACTTAATGATTTGTACTAATTACTAAACCAGTAGACCATATCTTCTTAAGTTTTCAAATGAGATTTTGTTGATTTTGAGATATTAATTTCGTTTTGGTTGATTTTGAGTTTTCAATTTAGTTTTTATTATGAATTTGTTGTCAATTTGATGTGAATGGTGAGTTTGTTGAATCTAAATGTGGGTTTGTTTGAATCTTGAATTGGTGGGTTTGGGTTTGAGTTTGTCAAATCGGAGAAGATGAACAGTAGCCGAAGTTGAGATTTTTTTTTTAATTTCGAGACTTATTTGTTCCATTTCGAGACTTATTTATGAATACCCGAGATTTATTAGACTTACTCGAGACTTAATTCATGAATACCCGAGACTTACTCACAAATTTTTGAGACTTATGCGTTGTCGAGACTTATTGAGGTAAATTCGAGACTTATTTTGAAAATTCGAGACTTACTGGAGCGAAATACAAAAAAAAATATTTTGGTCTTTCTTCTTCCTCGTGATGGTAACAGACCTCCATCAATGGTGAAATTAACGATTCGAAAACGGCGCCGGTGGACTCCGGTTATTCGAGACTTAATTTATGAATACTTATTTGTTCAATTTTGATACTTATTTATGAATACCCAAGACTTATTCATGTGTTTCGAGACTTATCCATGCGTTTCGAGACTTATTCATGATTTTTTGAGACTTAATTCATGCTTTTTCGAGACTTATTCATGCGTCTTCTTCTTCATCGCGATGGAGGTCTGTTCGACCTCCATCAATGGTGACAGTGACGAGCAGACGACAACGCTCATTGACTCCGGAGATAGTCGGATCTGGAAGATCGGACGACGCCGAGTTCGTTGGTGCCATTGGTTTCGTCAGATTCACGATGAATCATCACAGATCTGACGATGAAGGTTCGACCATGGTCGGGTTTGTCTTCGTTTCTCTCTCCACACAGTTCGAAATTGAAAACAAACACTTCGGTTACAACGATTAGCACTGGAAGAACGTTTTTCCGGTGGTTTTGACGGTCAACTCACCGGTCGGCGGCGACAACTCCATTGATGGAGCTCTGAGCTCCATCAATGGAGGTTTCTAAATAAAAAAGAAAAAGAAAAAAGAAAGGACAAATAAGAAAAAAAAATAGAAGAGAGGGGGTATTTTTGTCCAAATCCCATCTTTAGTGCTATTAAAACAACACTAATTAATGTGGTGCTACTTGCACAAACCCCACCCAAAAAAGTGCTATTTAAGTTTTTGGCCCTAAGATAAATCATGTAAAGATTTAAAAAAAAAAGAATTATAAAATATTTGAAACTTTTATTCCCAATATTATTCTAGTACTCTTCTCCAGCAGGTTATTCTTAATCTTCCACACTCTCTACTACAAGGTTAGCAGAATTAAATTTTTTGAGGAGGGGATTACAAGAGCCTTCGAATCAATCATGCCCTTCATTGTGACCTCTCGTTTCTGGTGGTCTATTGTTAGACCTGAATCAACAAACACAAGAGGAGGAAAAAAAAATTAATTCAAATAAAATCCAGATTATCTCTTGATTTACATAACGATATGACAGAATTAATATCTCGAAAAATTATTAGGATATATTTTGTTACTTACTCGATATATGCAGACCGAAATGTGAGTTTTTAATGTATCGTTCGATTTCATTCATGTTCACTCCTCTTCGAAGCTAAAAACTATGGTTCTCGCAGCCGGATGATGACCAACAGCGGAGCTCTTTGTATTCCCCATTGTTTCTAGTTATTGATTTTTGTCCTTCAATGAAACTCTCCGAAACACAGAAGATTAACTATCGTGCGTGCATGCATGCATTTAATTAGATTATAGAGAATTTAATAGCATAATCACCTTATAAAACCATTTAATTAAATAATCTCACATGCCTAATTAACTATTTAATAAACTAAACAGTACCGTGAAATCAGAATTCCGCATTAAATAATCAGTGAGATTCCATACATTTAATTAATTCCGCACAAAATAATCCATGAGATTCCATCTCGAAATAATCCATGAGATTCCATACATTTAACTTTCATGTCCAATGTATTATATATATATATATATATATATTATAATTACATATATATAATATAATATAATATTTATATATATTTAATAAAAATATTTAATATATAACCTTTAATATATTATAATATATATGATATATCAAACATTATTATTATATATATGATATATATATATATATATATCACTATATATTATAATAATATTTTATTATTATATATAATAATATATAAAATATTAAATATTATTACCTATATAATATTATTATTACCTATACAATAATATATATGTAATAATATGTAATATTATATATATATATATATATATATTTTATATATAATAATAATAATATTAATATGATATTATATTATTATATATCTTATATATATATATATATATATAATATATCATATATATTATTATATATATCCTATATATAATAATATAATATATATTATTAATACATATATATAATATATTGTAATATATATATATATATTATATAAATTATATAATATATATAATATTATATATATATATATCTATATCTATATCTATATATATCTTATATATATTATTATATATAATAATATCATATATCATATTATTATATATATATTATTATTTAATAATATTATATATTAATATATATTATATATTAATATATAATATTATAATGTATATTATTATATATATAAGGGGGGCACTCTGGTCATTTGAACCTCTTGTCCAGTCATGTCTCAGCCATACCAAATGCATAATAGTACAGTCCATAGTTCTGTCTCAGGTATTCCAAATACAATACGGAATAACTGTCCAGTCCAGTCCAGTCCAGTCAAGTCCATAGTTATGAAACATGCATTCCAAACACAATATTTGGTTAGGCTGATTAGCTATATAAGAAAATAGAAAATAATATTAGTTTAGATGGATCAGGTTTGGTTGGGTCTAGGCCTGCTATTACACTCATAGATCGGCCCAAATCAGAATTGCTCAATCCACAACCACGAGATGACGTGTCGAACATCTCTTCAGTGGTGCAAGTACTCGGTTTTTTGCACACCCATTTTAATTGATAAATTTACAAAACTCATTTTAATATAGTGGTTCTATGGTCTAGGAGAAGATATTATTTTTAAACTGTCTTGGGACTAATTCGTTTTGTAGAGGAAATTAGTATATAAATAGTTTAAACAAACAAACAAAAAACTGCATGTATATATATATATATTCTGAAATTTCTCTTATAAATGTTTTTTTATTTATTTTGTATACCACCTTAATTTTTTAGGATTCAATTCTAATGATGATGATTTAGAAAGATAATGGTAGACATTCAACACATTTGTCAATCATTTACATCCAACTTGATGTGGTAGCTGATATGACACTTCCTTATTAGCTGCCAGTCTACCGCATCATCACACCAAATGAGTTGAATTAATAATAATAATAATAATAATAATTTGTATTCTTTAAATCTAGTACTCTAATATATATATATATATATATATATATATATATATTAAAAAAACAAATTAAGAGTGATGATGTGGTGATGTGGCGGCTGACAAGGAAATTTCCTATCAGCTGCCACATCAAGTTAGATGTAAATGATGGATAAAAGTATTGGATATCTACCATTATCCGATTTAGAACATAAAAAACAAACGTTAAATTAATAAGAGATCAAATTAGGAAAAAAAAAATATGGAAACATATGTCTTTAAGTTAAACTAACGAGGGCAATTCGAGTGTTTTAAAAGATTTATTAAATCTTAAAATTGATTATTTCATAATTATTTTTTAAAAAATAACCTATTACAAGATAGATTCTTAAATAATTAGTTTTGGAAGGTTTTACCAAACATCTTTCCCTTCCAAAATTATAAAATAAGTTAATTTTAATTTATCAAAATCAAGGCTTCTGGACGTAGTTATGCTGGTAAATTGATGAATTTGAAACTTAGGTATATAATTCACAAGTCAGCGGCTCATAAAGAAAACCGCATTGCTTCACCGTCAAAAGGAAATTATAACCGTGTTATTTAATCTTTGCCAACTAAGCATTCATAATAATTCTTCATAAAATAAAATAAAAATTTTGTAATAATAATCAAACTAACAGATAACCATTCTCATTGTTTTAAACTATAAAATAAATCTTTTAAAGATTAAAAAAAAGAATTAAAATATTTGAAACTTTTATTCTCAATATTATTCTATTACTCTTCTCCAGCAGTTAATTCTTCATCATCAATTCTCTCTCTCTCAAGTGAGCAATCTATAAATGTTTTGCGGAGGCGAGTAACAAGATCACACGAATCAATCTGGCCTCTCACTGTGACCATTTGTGTCTGCTGGTTTATTGTTAGACCTGAATCAACAAGTACACAAGAGGAGGAAAATAATTAATTCAAATAAAATCTGATCCGTATTATCTCAAAATTTACATAACTATATGACGGAATTAATAACTCGAAAAATTATTTAAAAATATTGTGTTACTTACTCGATATATACGGACCGAAACTCGAGTTTCTGATGTATTGTTCAACTTCTATCATGTTCTCTCCCTCTCTGAATCTCAGATCTATGATTCTCACAGGAAACACATAATGAACAACAGCACTCTTGGAGATCTTTTTATTCCCCATTGTTTCTAGTTATTGATGTGTCCTTCAATGAAAGTCTCTGAAACACAGAATTTATACACACACACACACATATATATATATATATACACGTTTAAGGAGGTAATTAGATAGTGTGCATGCATGCAATTTAATTAGGGGTATACAGAATTTGATAGCACTATCACCTTAGAAAACCATTTAATTAAAAAATCTCCCATGCCTGATTAATTTTTAATATATATATATAATACATAAATTCGGGGTTTTTTTTTAAGATGAAGGACTCAAGACTATGACATCATAGCGTATGTGTGAATGATTTACCATCAGACCAACTATTTAATAAACTAAGCAACGTTGA
Source organism: Dipteronia sinensis (assembly GCA_033220585.1). Lineage (NCBI taxonomy): Eukaryota > Viridiplantae > Streptophyta > Magnoliopsida > Sapindales > Sapindaceae > Dipteronia > Dipteronia sinensis. The sequence continues at coordinate 76,008,442 of CM065638.1, read as the reverse complement.
GATTCCATACATTTAATTTTGGTATATTACATATACTGGTGTGCGAAAACGTACGATGCAAGAACTTTGTTAAAAATTTATTTTAAATAAGTTGTGTACTTATAAAAATTTACAACCTATAGTCCTATTCTAATTTATTATTAAAAAAAACAATGTTGAATTATTAGCTAACATAATCGCTAAAATCTTTTTTTTTTAAGTGAAAATCAATATATGCTTTTCTTCAAATAAAATCAATACATTACTTGACTATTTCAAAATCGAATTGAATAATAAAAATAATTGAATTTCGTCTTATAATAAAAATATAAACTTTACCATGAATAAAATAAATAAAGACAGTAACAACAATCAATATAAACTCTTAAAAGATAACAAAGTTCAAATTAATATAATAGCTCTAAAACACCCTTCAAAACTAGTTACAATTCTTTAAAAAAAAACTAATTACAATCAATATTCACAAATTATATACTATAATGAAATTTAAAGTAAAGCCAATACAAGAACTATTTAGTTTTAAAATTGTTAACTTGAATTAAATAACTAAACATACCTTAATATGATGAGAATTTTGACTAGGATGAGAATAAATATGATAGGGTGGTGCTTTGTTTGGCTAGAGAATGAACAAAAATAACAAAAAAGAGAGAGTACAGAATGATGTTTTGTTTGGAAATAAAAGAGATATATATATATATATATAGTATTTTGTTAGGAGAGCAGAAAAGAAAAAGGAAATCTGAAAATAAAAAAAATAAAAAAAAGGAAAGTAAAACCTAAAAAACAGGAGAGCTAAAAAAAAAAAAGAAATAGGAATGTGAAAATTTGATTTAGAAGTTTGAACTATTAAAATAAGATGTTAGGCTAGATTTTGGACTGAGTAGAAAAGAAAAAGGAAATCTGAAAAAAAAAAAAAAAAAAAAAAGAGGAAAGGAAAGCCTAAAAAAAAGGAGAGCTAAAAAAAATAGGAATGTGAAAATTTGATTTACAAGTTTGAACTGTTAAAATAAGATGTTAGGCTGGATTTTGGACTTTTGTTTTAATTCATTTTATCAAAAATTGTTTTGTTGTTAGAATTATTTGTTATTGCAATATCAATGAATTGTTATTAATATGTCAATGAATTATGATATTGAATTTGTTTTCGGTTTAGCATTGAATAAACTTATGTGCTATTGTTTTTGTTTTTCTTCTTAAATACCACTCTCGATATAACGACTCAAAACTGAGACATTGAGAAGTTAAATGAGTGAATTTCCTACCAAGCCACATTGGACGGTAATAAACTTATGAGATGGATTTCAATCCAAGAATCTATAAAAATCAAATATTTAAAAATTATAAATAAAAATAAAATTTAATAAATAATAAACCTTTATCACATAATTATCCGTGCAATTATGTAATTCTTGTATCATAGCTAAATCCTAATACTGTAATCACACTGTAATTATTTAGGACTAATATTATATATGGAGTAAGCAAGCCACCATAGACAAGTTCATGCAAAATTAATAGTATTGTTATATCATTTACATTTACCCACCCAATTAAGATTAATTATTTTAGACTATATATTTAGGTACACATTAGTTTGTATTTTTGTTACTATTATTAAATACAATTCATTTTTTTATCTTTATGATCATGTGTTAAGAAACAATTGATTCTTGGACCGGGTTAACGGCTCAGTCTAAGAATCACCAACATACAATGGATTGAATTGATAAACTAATCGAAGAATAATAAGATAAAATATTTGGTATCTTATTATATTCTCACAATTGATAAATAAAAAGTGAAGAGGTGTATAAATAAGGTATAAGTATGCTCACAATTATATACCTACTAGAGAAAAACTCGTTTTCATTTTGAAGGGTATTACTGTATAAAATGTTATTTCGTCATAGAAAACGTGTGTAAGTCGTTTTTCTTATTTAGGAAAAGTTCCTTTTCGGTATTCCATGCTTAGTCCGTCTTTTTTTTCTTCATAAAAATGTTTTTTTTTACATTGGCCCGAATCGGGACTATGATTTTTTATTAATTCAGAGAGGTTATTAATTTAAACATGATTAATTACGAGGTTATTTTTTGCTTAGAATTGGGTCGGGTTTAGTTGGGCCTAGGCCTGCTATTAGTCTATTACACTCTATGACTGGCCCAAACTAGAATTGCCTAGTCCAAAATCACTAGAAGACGTGTCGAATATCTTTAAGTGATGCAAGTACTTGTGTATAACATCTTGGTTCACGGAGAACAGATAGACTCGAACCGGCAACAAGTATGGACTAATGCCACGTGTAAATAAAATCCACCACGTGGAAAAAAACTACGTGTCACATATACAAGACTACACGTGCAAAATTTACCTTGGAAACCATGATCGATCACTCTCTCTTCTCCAATAGCTAATTTAAAAAAAACAAAAAAAAACATTATATGACCAGCCCCTGTATCCGGAGAGACTTGACTGTGTCTTCGAATGTGAAATCATTTGCAATAATATTTACAAGCAATTCAAGTAAGATCTCTTCTTCCTCTGTTTTCTTCATCAGAATTGTTGCATGCAGAAATCTTTAATCTTCCTGGGTATATATACTGATATCAAGTTTTGTTTAAATTGAGCTTGTGTTTTGCTCTTCAGATTTGGATAACATAAAAAAGTTACCATTTTTGTAATTTCAATCTAGACTGAATTATATTTATATATATATACCAGAAAAAATGTCTGGTGTGACACTCGCGGTGGCTCCAAGAGAAGAGCCAGACAAGACGACGACGATGGACACTCCCGGGACAAAAAACCCAACAAAAGCAGCAGCACCGCCACCATCAGCAGCAAAACCAGACGGTGGTCGGCGGAGTAATGGGATCTCTACGCGTTATAGAGCTCCAGCTTGTAGCTTTCATCATGGTTTTCTCTGCAAGCGGTCTTGTTCCGCTTCTCGATTTGGTGTTTCCGGCCTTCGCGTCGGCTTATCTCTTAATCCTGTCGCGGCTGGCGTTTCCGTCGCACGGCAGCGTCTCCTCCTCCGGGTCGACGGAGATTATCCAAGGAAGCAAGTTCTTTAGGCTGTACGTGGTGGTGGGGACGACGGTGGGTCTGTTCTTGCCGCTAGCGTACGTGTTGGGTGGCTTCGCTAGAGGAGACGACAACGCAGTCCGATCAGCCACGCCACACCTGTTCTTGCTTTCGTTTCAAATCCTGACGGAGAATATTATAAGTGGGTTATCTTTGTTTTCGCCGCCGGTCAGAGCTCTGGTGCCATTGCTCTACACTGTGAGGAGAGTCTTCGTCATTCTCGATTGGGTTAACGATGTTTGGTTCAACAAAACTCTTCCTGCGAATGCACAATTTAAGGTACTTTAATAAATTTACGGGATTATCAATTTAGCTCCTGACTTTTGTCTAAATATCAATTTTATAAAGTCTTTGTTTTTTTAACACTAGTGATCCAAAAAAAAAACAGTGGATCAAATTCAAAACCCAGGTAAATTAATTAACATTTGATCATATTTTTGTAAATTTGTTGCAGGACATTGCATGGTTTTGGTTTGGGAGGAGTCTAGCAGTGGCAAATCTAGTGTACTTCTCGGTCAATCTCTTTGGGTTCTTGATTCCACGATTTCTTCCAAGGGCATTTGAGAGATATTTCAAGGAAAGAGATGAGATTCGAGGTAAATTTGCAGAGGATAAACTCTCTGCAGCTACAAGCAAGCCACCACAACAAGAAGCAGATAAGAAATCTGATTGATTTTTGTCACAACACTTCGAATGAACTAATTTTGTTGTTGAAAAGGTACTCCCTTTTTTTTTTTTTATAAAGTTGTTTTTGGTTTTGATTTTGTATAAATCCTCATGATTCTGTGTTGACTATGAGTGACATTTATATTGCATGGTTTTCTTAGTTTAAAAGTGACATGCAGTATATTCTATCTTCTTTATTGTTGAGTTTTAGACTAGCAGAGTTCCATTAATTATGAAGTTCACGTTTATTGGTTATCTGATTGTATTTCCCATTAATGTTTCTAGTTGATTTGTGGTGTCCTTCAATGAAATTACTCTCTGAAACACAGAAACATATATATATATATATATATATATAGGCGTTTAAGGAGGTAATTAATTATATAGCATGCATGCCAACATTGATATATAAGTAACATTGATATATAATTAGGACACATAATTGTTAGATTATATAGAACTTAATAGCACAATCATCTTATTAGCCATTTAATTAATTATTCTGCCATGCCACATTAATTTTTAAGGAAATAGCACTTTTCAACCAAAAAAACTAAGGTGGTTTCTATTTTTACCCGAAATTAGTGTTTTTATTATTTTTATCAAACTTTCGACTGAAGAGAAAAATTTACTCGTGCACCAAATTAAACACACTGAGAATTAAACACATGGATTAAACACACTAGGAATTAAACACATAGATTAAACACATTAGGAATTAAACTGGTGGTGTATTTAATTGATAAAAACTAGTGTGTTTAATTGAAAAGGACCGGTGTGTTTAATTGAGAAATCATTAAAGATATTTTTATCTCTACAGTGAAAAGTTTGGTTAAAACAAACAAAACATACACTAATGTTATATAAAAATAAAAACTCTACTAATTATATGGTTAGTTTCAATTTTAACCCTTAATTTTTTTTAATAAACTAATTAGCAAATACCATATAACCACGTCCTAACGCGACTTGGCCATAAGAGTATTCATTCAGCATAACAATTTTCCAAAATCAAGATTCGAGTCATTGCACCCGTAAATGATATATATATATATATATATATATATATATATAAATCAAACACGATAATCTCCAATACGTCAATGCCACATGATACAGTGTATCTGAAGGAAGAATAATGCTACACAAATATTATATATACAAAAAAAAAGTTAGCCTAGTAATTATGGTAGGTGATGCACATCAGCTCTTAATACAGTAGGAGGCGGTGCATCTCTCATTATGTGTTGGTGGTGGGAATCGAGTTTCACAATACACACTTTATAAGTATGTGTAGTGGAGAGTTTTTTCTTTGATGTTGTAAGAGTAGATGTCAAAATCACACATATACTGTTTGATCTCAGTAAATCCCAATAGATCATTGACCATACTGTTTGGTGTTAGAATTTACTATAATACTTATAAAAAAATGTAGAGAGTAATTTTTCATTCTTTTAGGTCACATTTGGTTACCATATTGGAATTGTAATAGGAATGGTAATGAGAATGTGAATGGAAATGGAAAGGAAAGGAAAATTGAGTTTTTTGTTTGCTTGAAACTTTAAAATTAGTCTCTGAATCAGTATTATTTTGTTTGGTTAACAATTGAATAGAATAGAGTTAATTGTATTTTGACCAAAATAACCATAATTATAAAACATTTATAATAACATGATATATTATGGATAATAATAATAAAATATAAAAGTATATGTTTTAATATAATACAATAATATATATATATATATATATATATTATAATATAACATATAATACATATAATATATATATATATATATTATATACATAATATGTGAAATAATATAATAATATATATAATATATATAATATTATATATATATAATCAGTCTTTTTCTCCTTAGTGCGTACTGATATAACTTGTATTAGTGTGTTGTATGTGGACCGTTGATTATGGAGAAGTTTTGACAAGTATATATATTTTGAGTCAAAGCATGTAAATCTAATGGTCCACATCCAATGTACTTATGAAGTTATATCAATGCGTACTGACTTGAAAATTTATATATATATATATATATTTATATTTATATTTATATATCATTATATATATTATAATAATATATTATTTTTGGAAAGGTGTGTATTTTTGGAATAGAGTTCGGGCATATAAGGGTATTTATGGAATACCAATTTTAGTTTGGAATTGAAATGGGCATTCCATTGGTTTTTGGATGGAATGCCCATTCCACCAAAATGGTGGAATCAACATTCCAATGGAATCCACATTCCATTACATTTTATCAAACCACACATTAGAAATGACTTTCTTTCAATTTCATTTCATCCAACCAAACATGGTATTATTTTTGTCTAGTTTATAATTGATTGGGTATGGGTTGGGCCTAGGCCAACTATTAGAGCATCTTTCACCCAATCTATATCTCTATCTCTAAAATAGAGATCGAAAAGGGAATGTTGATTCCATCTCTACATTTTTTTTCACTCCCACCACACTCTCTATCCTTATCTGATATCTCTATCTCTTTCCCTATTTCTATTTATATTCCCAAATAACTTATATTTTCATTATTATTTTTTACTTTCTTAATAAATTATTGTTCAACTAAATTTTAATAAATATTATTTTTAATAACTAATTTTCTCAACCTACTTATTTATTTTCTAACATTTTTCAACTAACTTTCCCAACCTAATTATTTATTTTCTACTTTCTTAATAAATTATTGTTCAACTAAATTTTAATAAATATTATTTTTAATAAATAATTTTCTCAACCTACTTATTTATTTTCTAATATTTTTTAACTAACTTTCCCAACCTGATTATTTATTTTCTAATAAATCACTGCTGTGTTTACTTCAGGCTGCTGTGCCTAATTCCAATATCATCAAACAGAGTAATGACACCTTTTCCACAGTGATTTTCCAGGTAATAAGTCAATTATTGTTATTGTTACTAATCGTTGTTAGTTACTCAGATCGGTCCTGAAATTTTACCAAAAAATATTAATGAGATTCCATTCCAGCTCTAAAAGTAAAACCATGCATGATGGGGTTCCCAAAATGGCCATCGAGATATGACTCTATAGAGCCTGCGTGGGCTCCAGTTCACCAACCCCAATAAGGATTTTTCATCTTCTAGAGATTTTTTTTTTCTTTTTTTGTAAATCAATGACTTTTGAGAAATTAAATTCCACCTAATTGTGGGTACAATTTTTTTTTTCTAAATAAATCAATTTAACTAAGATCGCTGTGATTTTGTTGCAGGACTATGGAGTGTCAGTGATACTATTAACTTCTCATTATTTGGTAGACATTGAAGTGGAAAAAGATGGTAGAGTTTTGAAGCTTGATTCCATTAAAAATGGTGATATCTGGAAGAACATGGACTCCTTGATTTTCAACACATGGCAATGGTGGTACCGAGCAGGACCTAAACAACCGTAAGAATTTCTATCAACTCAATTATTATAACAGGGAATAAAATTTTAGGACAGTGTATAAATTCGTTGTTATGAAATTAATGATGTGATTTGGCCTAATTTTTAATGATGTGATTTTGTGACCCAGGTGGGATTATATTGAATATGACAACCAGACTTTCAAGGACATGGATCGAATGGTTGCATTTCGTACAGCTTTGACAACTTGGGCCAAATGGGTTGATTCAGATGTTGATCCAACAAAAACTACAGTCTTTTTCCAAGGAATTTCTCCTTCTCATTACCAGTCAGTCCACCTTCCTCTCTTTTCAATTTCCATATAAATTCTCTGATGCATACGTCCACGCTAATATGAACGTATTTACTAATCAATAATAAAATAAAAAAGATTTAAGTTCCATTAGAAAGGGAATCAGGAAAGGGAGCTTGATTCCTTAGGTGGGACAGGGATTTAAGTTCACTTTCCAACAGAAACTTAATTCTTATTTATGTGTTTGACCCACATAATTTGATTCCGAATTAATTTTAATAAACATGTTAATTACACGTGGCAATAGACATGGACTTATGCCACGTGTGAATCCGCCAAGCGGTGATAATACCACATGTCACACATACAAGACTACACGTGAAAAATTTGCCTTATTAACCATGCGATCGATCGATCACTCTTCTCCACTCCGATGGCTTTTTTTATTTTATTAAGGATATTACGGTTGGCCGATTAAGTAGCCATTATATCCTAAAAATTCGTTTTAATATCTGCACAAACTTCTTTTATTTGTTTCTATGGCCGAGGAAAAGATATGATTTCTTGACTGTCTTGTGACGAATTCGTATTGTAGAGGAAATTAGTATATAAATAAATAAATAAACAAACAAAAAACTGCAAGTATATATATTCTGAAATTTCTCTTATAAATATTTTTTAATCTATTTTTTATACCACCTTACTTTTTGTAGGATTCAATTCTAATGATGATGATTTTTTTTAAGTATTATACTATTATATAGATTCAAGTTTATTTTTAGGACTCGAACCCGTAACTTTGTAGTGTAAGTATGATTGGTTTTACCATCGGACTAACATCATCTCATCTCTAATGATGATAGTTTAGAACAGGAAAAAGAAACGTTAAATTAATAAGGATAGTTGGAATGCTTTAAAAGATTCATTAAATCATAAATTTGATTATTTCATAATTGCTTTTGAAAAATAATCTCTTATAACGTAGATTCTTAAATAATTAGTTTTGGAAGATTTTACTAAACGTCTTTAGAATTATGAAATAAGTTAATTTTAATTTATCAAAACCAACAACAAACTATCCCTTCTGGTGCTAATCCATATTGCGTTCAAGCTCTAGAGAGTTGCAGTCGAAAGGAAATTATAACACTGTCTCATTTAATCTTTGCCAACTAAACATTCAAAATAATTCCTCATAAGATAAAATAAAAATTTTGTAATAATAACCAAACTAACATATAACCATTCTCATTGTTTCAAACTATAAAATAAAATCTTAAAGATTAAAAAAAAAGAAATATAAAATATTTGGAAATTTTATTCCCGATATTATTCTATTACTCTTCTCCAGCAGTTTATTCTTCAAGCTCCTCTTCACTGACCACATGTGAGCAATAAACAAATTGTTTGCGGAGGGGATTAACAAGACTAAAGGGTTCAATCCGGCCCTTCACTGTGACCTTATGTGTCTGCTGGTCTATTGTTATACCTGAATCAACAAGTAAACAAGAGGAGGAAAATAATTAATTCAAATAAAATTTGTATTATCTCATGGTTACAAATAACTATACGACGGAATTAATATCTCAAAAAAGTATTCAGATATATTGTATTACTTACTCGATATATACGGACCGGCACCCGAGTTTCTGATGAATTGTTCGACCTCCTCCATGTTCACTCCATCTTTGAAGCCCAAATCCAAGGTTATCATAGGAAACACATAATGAACAACATCACTCTTGGAGCTCTTTGTATTCCCCATTGTTTCTAGATATTGATATGTGTTCTTCAATGAAATAGGATTATTCAGAACTTAATAGCATAATCACCTTATAAAACAATTTAATTAAATAATCTTCCAAGCCTGATTAATTATTTAATAAACTAAGCAACATTGTGAAATCGAAATTCCGCACGAAATAGTATGTGGATTCCATATATTTAATTTTCGTATATTATATATACTAGAGAGCAAACCCGTGCGATGCACCGACTTTATTAAAAAATTATTTTAAATAAGTTATGTACTAAAAAAAATACACAACCTATTCTAAAATTATTAAGAAAACAATGATGATTTAAAAAAAATGATGAATTTCTAGCTAACATAATTGCTAAAATCGTTGAAAATTAATGTGCTTTTTTAAAAAGAGAAAATCGATATATATACTTTCTTCCAAAAAAAAAATAAATACACATACTTGACTATTACAAAATCGAATTGAATAATAAAAATAATTAAATTTCGTCTTATAATAAAAATATAAACTTTACTACAAATAAAATAAGTAAAGACAATAACAACAATCAATATAAACTCTTGAAAGATAACAAAGTTCAAATTAATATAATAGCTATAAAACACCCCTAAAAACTAATTACAATTCTTTTTTTTTTCAAAAAATCTAATTACAATTTAATATATGTAAATTCACAATCAATATTTATTAATTATATACTATAATGAAATTTAAAGTAAAGTCAATAAAAGAACTATTTATATTTAAAATTGTTAACTTGAATTAAATAACTAAACATACCTTAATAGGATGAGAATTTTGTCTAGGATGAGACTAAATATGTAAAGTGTGGTGTTTTGTTTGGCTAAATAATGAATAGAAAAAACTAAGAAAAGAGTAAAGAATGATGTGTTTGTTTGCAAATATATATATATATATATATATATATATAGTATTTTGTTAGGAGAGTAGAAAAAAAAAGGAAATCTGAAAAAAAAAGGGAAAACTTAAAAAATAGGAGAGCTGAAAAACAAAAAAAGGAAAGTTGAAAAACAAATTGGAGAGTTGTTCAACTCTAACTAACATAGAAATGTGGAAATTTGATTTAAATGTTTGTGTTGTTAAAATAAGATGTTGGGCTGGATTTTGGGCTTTTGTTTTAATTCATTTTATCTAAAACTGTTTTGTTTTTTGAATGATATGTTATTGCAATATCAATGGATTGGTATTGATATGTTAATGAATTATGATATTGAATTTGATTTCAGTTTAGCATCGAATAAACTTATTTGCTGTTGTTTTTTTAGAGTGTATAATAACTCTAGACTGAGACATTGTGAGGTTAAATGAACGTGTTTCTACAAAGTTATATTGGACGGTAATGAACTTATGCAGTGGATTTCAATCTAATAATTTATAAAAAATCAAAGATTTAAAATTTAAAATTTAAAAATAAAGATTAATAGATAATAGAAATTATTTGTTATTGATAAGTTAATGAATTATGATATTGAATTTGTTTTCAGTTTAGCATTGAATAAACTAATGTTGTTTTCGTTTTTATATTTCTTAAATACCACTCTCGGGTATAACGAGAGACACTGTGAGGTTAAATGAGTGTATTTCCTACCAAACCACATTTGACAGTAATAACCATATGCAGTGGCTTTCAATCCAAAAATCTATAAAAATCAAAGATTTAAAAATTAAAAATAAAAATAAAACTTAATAGGTAATTAACCTTTCTATAATTTCTGCATCACAGCTAAATCCTAATACTATAAGCACATTGTAATTATTTACGACAAAGATTATTTATAAAGTAAGCAAGCCACCATAAACAAGTTCATGCAAAATTAATAGTAATGATATATGATTTAGATTTACCCTCCCATATAAGATTAATTATTTTAGACTATATATTTAGATACAAATTAACTTGTATATTATATATATATATATATATATATATATATATATTTAGGAGTGCTAGATACACCCTCTCAACTCACTCTCCAAACCAACTCTCTCTTCTCCTTTTGACACTTGTCATATATTGACTTTTCAAAAATAAATTTTAGAGTCATCATTAATGAATTACTTTTACATGTTATTTAAAATTCAAATCATCCACATATTCCCAAATTGCCATTTTTTATACCAAATTGTTATTTCTAAATATGTGAGAAAAAATCTTTAAATGTAAAATGGGTTTAATTATATTTATTAAATTTATTTTATTTTATTTTAAAATAAATTATTAAGATATATTTTGTTACTTACTCGACATATACGGACCGAAACGTGAGTTTTTAATGTATCGTTCGACATCATTCATGTTCACTCCCTCTTCGAAGCTAAAAACTATGATTCTCGCAGCCGGATGATGACCAACAGCGGAGCTCTTTGTATTCCCCATTGTTTCTAGTTATTGATCTGTGTCCTTCAATGAAACTCTCCGAAACACAGAAGATTTATATATATATATATATATGCTTTTAAGGAGGTAATTAACTATCGTGCGTGCATTCATGCATTTAATTAGATTATACAGAATTTAATAGCATAATCACCTTATAAAACCATTTAATTAAATAATCTCATATGCCTAATTAATTATTTAATAAACTAAACAGTACTGTGAAATCGGAATTCCGCATTAAATAATCTGTGAGATTGCACACATTTAATTAATTCCGTACGAAATAATCCATGAGATTCCATACATTTAATTTTCACATATATATATATATATACATATTCCAATGACGATTTTTTAAAATGCACATTTTAAACACCTTTGATGAAATTGCATGTAATCGAATGTTTTCTGATGAGATTTTTTGTATGCATCCTAAGAAAATTAAAATACACATTTGGTAAAACTTTGAAAGATTTTTGGATCTGAGCACTATTTTTTCTTATATTTCCCTATTTTTAAATGTTTTATCTTCAAAAAAGTCAAATAAAATAGTTCTTGGACCCGGATTTTTTTTCTTCCATAAATGTATTTCAATGTTTTTATTATCCATACAAAAAATCAAATCAAGATTCAATATATTCCATTAAATTTCATCAAAAGTGTTTAAAGTGCATTGTAAAAAGTCCTCATTAAAAAATTACTATATACATATATATTTACACAAATCAATTGTTCCTATTAGGTTAGCTATATAAGAAAATTGGAAATAATACAGTAAATAATACAGTAAATCCCCTCTAAATTAATATTCTTGGGGCCCACCATCAAGTATTAATTTAGAAGGGTTATTAATTTGAAGGATTAAACCTTATAAAGTGTTATTTTGTTTTAATAAATGTGTGGAAGTCGGTTTTCTAGCTTGTTTATAAAAGGTTCTTTTTCGAGATTTCTTGTTTATTCGGTTTTATTATTTGGGAAAAGGTTTTTTTTTTTTTAGGATTCCTTATTTTGGAAAATCTTGTTAAGGAAATTTCCAACTCCTTTTGAAATGTTGAAATGCTAAATTTATTTGAAGCCTTTTGGCTACAAGAAAAAGGTGATCACAATAACCTCCTTAGGACAATTCTGAAGTTAAAAGATGAAGTCAAAAATATCAAATACAGTGGCATTATAACATATTGAAGTTATGTATTATATTTTTATACTTTTATGAAATTATTAATTTATACGACAGTCTGTACCAAAATTTTACATTAGATTTCAAAAAGAAATTATTAATTATTAATTTATTACGATAAAGAGATTTATTAATTTTTTACACTTACCCGAATCAGGAACGAGATTTTTTATTAATTTAGAGATGTTATTAATTTAAAGAAGATTAATTTAGGTTTTAGTATAGAATTGGGTCGGGTTTGGTTGGGCGTAGGCCTGCTATTAGTCTATTAACTGGCCAAAACTAGAATTACCTAGTTCAGAATGACGTGTCGAACATCCATTAGGGTGTGTTTGGTATCGGGACGGGACGAGACGGAACAACGTGGGATTGAATTTGACTGGACTGAACTGGACTGGACAGTTGTTCCATATTAATACCTGGGACAGAACTAGTGCAAGTACTCGTTGTATAACACCTTGGTTTACGGAGAACAAATAGTTTCCAACCAGCAACAAGTATGGACATATGCCATGTGTAAATAAAAAAAACCTGCCACGTGTCACACATACAAGACTGCACGTGCAAAAATTGCCTTGGAAAACCATGATCGATCACTCTCCCTTCAATCGCTAATTATTTTTATTTTTATTTTTAAAACATTATATGACCAGCCCCGGTATCCGGAGAGACTTGACTGTGTCTTCGAATGTGAAATAATTTGCAATAATATTTACAAGCAATTCAAGCGAGATCTCTTCTTCCTCTGTTTTCTTCATCATAATTTTTGCCTGCAAAAATCTTTAATCTTCCTGGGTATATATACTGATATCAATTTTTGTTTAAATTGAGCTTGTGTTTTGCTCTTCAGATTTCGATAACATAAAAAGTTACCATTTTTGTAATGTCAAGCTAGACTAAAATTATATTTATATATATATATATATACCAGAAAAAATGTCTGGTGTAACACTCGCGGTTTTGTCGGCTTGTAGCTTTCATCATGGTTTTCTCTGCAAGCGGTCCTGTTCCGCTTCTCGATTTGGTGATTCCGGCCTTCGAGTCGGCGTATCTCCTAATCCTGTCGCGGCTGGCGTTTCCGTCGCACGGCGGCGTCTCATCCTCCGGGTCGACGGAGATTATCCAAGGAAGCAAGTTCTTTAGGCTGTACGTGGTGGTGGGGACGACGGTGGGTCTGTTCTTGGCTCTAGCGTACGTGCTTGGTGGCTTCACGAGAGGAGACGACAACGCAGTCCGATCAGCGACGCCACACCTGTTCTTGCTTTCGTTTCAAATCCTGACGGAGAATATTATAAGTGGGTTGTCGTATTCGCCGCCGGTTAGAGCTCTAGTACCATTGCTCTACACTATGAGGAGAGTCTTCGTCATTCTCGATTGGGTTAACGATGTCTGGTTCAACAAAACTCTTCCGCAAATGCACAATTCAAGGTACTTTAATAAATTTAGGGGATTATCAATTTAGCCCCTGACTTTTGTCTAAATATCAATATTGTTAACATCCTTGTTTTTTTAGCACTTTTGGTCCTTTACGTTTCAGAAGAAAAACAAAAGATGATCAAATTCAAAACCCAGATAGATTAATTAACATTTGATCACATTTTTGTAGATTTGTTGCAGACATTGCATGGTATTGGTTTGGGAGGAGTGTAGCAGTGGCCAATCTAGTGTACTTCTCAGTCAATCTCTTCGGTTTCTTTTGTCCATAAAACATTATCAATTGTGATTATAAATTGTAAAATAAAATCAAAAAAATAAAAATAAAATTGTGATCGTAAAATTGTTAGGTAAATTTCTCTTGGATATGTAAAGCCCATGGAGCTGATTCCTGTGTCTATACACAAAGCCCACTTTTATATTTAAGAAAAGTAAAATAAAATTAGGCGTATATTAAAAATTAAAACATACAGAAAAAAATTATATTTATTCTTTTATGATATGATACTGATAACCGTGTATTGAATTATTGATGTATAATGTATTGATCGACACTGGAAAATGTAGTTTAATGTCTTTGAAAAATAAATATAAATGTTTATTCGGTTTTTAAATATAGTTTAATGTCATCACCTAATGAAGAATAAATATAATTTTTTTATTCAATTTTTAAGTTTTTATTGTGTCCACTTAAAACACACTTTAAGATGACCGGATAAAAAATAAAATTGAAACAACTTTTTTCATTTTTAGGCAGACTTCCACATGAAAAATGAATGTATAGCATAATAATTATAACTAATATACAAAAATTTTCAATTATTAATCAATTGTTCATGTCCAATTTCCAAACATGATACGAGAAATGGTAGCTTTTACCTCTTTATTTTAAGGAGAAAATATTCAAAGAAGAAATAACTTAGTAATTTGTTTTGTCATAAATCATAATCAAACACCAAAACCTTATCATTCTTATTATTTTTCATCGATTTAACTTTTTTGTGAAGGAATTTTACTATTATTCTTATCCATACTCTAATCTCTCATTCATTATTTTTATCATTATCATTATCATGTATACTATCGTCAACAGGAACGTTATCATCGTTATTATCTGGGTTACATGAACTCTCAATTTTTACATGCTTTCCAGCTTTTGTCCACAAGCTTGTACGTAGCTTCTGCTCATCGAAGTTGCCTTGTACAGTAGCCTGTGCATTCTGTTTATCTACATTAACACTCGTAACTCCTGAAACGTGCCAAACAAAATTTAAATTTTATCAAACATTTGAGCCATCCAAAGTTAGAGAAAGATTATCACATAGGATCTTGAGAGAAATAAAAATTTTATTTTTCTATTAATTTCTAATTCTGTTAACGTGTGCCCAATAAAAGGACATCTAATTTGAGATATGCCTTTATATATATATATATATATATATATATATATATATATATATATAATAATAATAATAATAATAATTTTCACATAAGTGCGCACCGATAGAATTATATAAGGACATTGAATGTGAGCCACTCATTTTACATATTTTGACTTGCTATGTATGCACTTACCAAAACTCTTTTATAAATGAGTGGCTCACATTCAATGTCTTTATATAATTCTATCAGTGCGCACTGACAGGAAAATGACTGTATACATATATATATTAATAATTTTCACATAAGTGAGCACTGATAGAATTATATAAGGACATTGAATGTGAGTCACTCATTTTACATATTTTGACTTGACATGTATACACATGTCAAAACTCTTTTATAAATGAGTGGCTTACATTCAATGTCCTTATATAATTCTATAAGTGCGCACTGACAGGAAAATGACTTATATATATAGAGACAATAATTTTCACATAAGTGCGCACTGATAGAATTATATAAGGACATTGAATGTGAACTACTCATTTTACATATTTTGACTTGGTATGTATGTACTTGTCAAAACTCTTTTATAAATGAGTGGCTCACATTCAATGTCCTTAAATAATTCTATCTATATATATATATATATATATATATATATATATATAGATATATATATACCTTTCCACTTGGTGATGAATTTCTTGACTTTCCTTGCGCAGCCTTCACACATATGTTGAAACTTAAGCACCGCAATCTGAAACAAAGAATTTGTTCACGGCAAGGTAAATAATTAATCAAAAAAAACTACAAAAACTTCTGAAGTGTGTATGTATATATAAATTTTTACATTCTTGGTTCGTCCCGATATAAAATATATCAGGACGAGGAGTGTGGACCATTAGATTTACATACTTCGACTCAAAGTGTATGCACTTATCAAAACTTCTCCATAATCCGTGGACCACATTCTTCGTCATGATATATTTTATATCAGGATGGACTGACAGTACTTTCGTCTTGTTATAAAATATATCGGACGAAGAATATGGTTCACAGATTATGAGAAAGTTTTATTATGACAAACTGACAATAGAAAAATTGTATATATATATATATATATATAACTGACCTGTTCTTTTAAAACTTCAGGCTCACTATCATGTTCCTGAGATGACTTTTGAAATTGCTTCAAGAACTTTACCATTGTTTTTTGGGTTGTCCTCCTGGTAATAATTAAATGACCTGTTATTAACCATAAGAAAAAACTAAAGTGAAATTCAAAAATATTTACTGTTAACAGAAGCACTTTACCTGGAGCTAGCTACAGATCTGGAGCAGAAATATACCGTTACTTAGGCCCTGAAATTGGTTTTTTTTTTTTTTTTTATCTTGAATTTGTTGAGGATTGCTTATAGTAATAAATATTTATCGGGGAAAACCTCTCCAATTTATAGGCGATGATCATGATTTATCTGGGTTCGCAAAGCCTTATTAATTCTTATTTTCAGACTTGAATTAAGAAATCTCCAATTAGAAATAGAGATTTTCCAAGAAACAATCTTTTTCTTCTTTAATTTTAGATAATATCTTTAATGTCTTTTAAATTTGAAAGAACAAAAAAAATATGTATTTATTTAAACAAAAATTAATTGACGAACATACAATTAAGATTATTGATACTGAAATAAAATTTTGAATTTATCTAAGAAAATCCCTAGTTGTTATCGTATAATTAAGATTTTTTATTTCATATTTGCACAATCATTTTGTAATGTTGTTGTATTAACAATGTAATCACCTTGTAATTAAAAACCCACCTCTCTGTTTCAAAAAAAAAAAGTAATCACCTTGTAATTATTTCTAATTAAGATTATTTATGAAATAAGCAAGCCACCATAGCCAAATCAATGCAAAATTAATAGTATTGTTCTCATATACATTTATCCTCCCAATTGAGGGGACATTTACTAATTGTAATTCTTAATGAAGGGAAATAAACTTAATTTTTTTATTTATGGTTTTGGTATTTATTATTATTGGAAATCAAGTTACATAGAACTCGCACGGACAAGTCTTATTGCCTCTCTCATTGATACCAATCACTCAACTTATTAATATTAATCTATGTTTCGTAACTTTAAATTGCATAGGGTGCATTTGGTACGTGGTACATGACAGAACAACGTGGGACAGTTTCCTCTTGTCCCACGTTAGCACGACATTAGCATGGGACAGCACGGGACAAGGTGAGAGAAAAATTGGGAAAAACTGTCCCACCTTAGACTATGGGACAACTTGTCCCATGACATGGGACAAATGTCAAAAAGACCAATTTACCCTTCACATATTCAAAAAATTACAATCATGTCCAATGTATTATATATATATATATATATTTCAATTATATATATATATATATATATATTATAATTACATATATAATATAATATAATATTTATATATATTTAATAATAATATTTAATATATAATCTTTAATATATTATAATATATATGATATATCAAACATTATTATTATATATATGATATATATATATATATATATTAATACATAATATATATATGATATATATATATATATATATCATAATAATATGTATATCAGTATAGATATTATAATAATATTTTATTATTATATATAATAATATATAAAATATTAAATATTATTACCTATATAATATTATTATTACCTATACAATAAATATTATTGTATATGTAATAATATGTAATATTATATATATATATATATATATCTTATATATAATAATAATATTAATATGATATTATATTATTATATATCTTATATATATTATATAATATATCATATATATTATTATATATTATTATATATATCCTATATATAATAATATAATATATATTATTAATACATATATATAATATAGATTAAAATATATAATATATATTATATTGTAATATATATATATATTATACATTATATAATATATATATAATATTATATATATATCTTATATATATTATTATATATAATAATATCATATATCATATTATTATATATATATATATAATATTATTGTATATTAAATAATAATATATATATATTATTTAATAATATTATATATTAATATATATTATATATTTAATATATATTAATATATAATATTATAATGTATATTATTATATATAAGGAGGGCACTCTGGTCATTTGAACTTCTTGTCCAGTCCTGTTCCAGCCATACCAAACGCATAATAGTACAGTCTATAGTTTTGTCTCAGACATTCCAAACATAATACGGAACAACTGTTCAGTCCAATCAAGTCCATAGTTCTGTCACAGGTATTCCAAACACAATATTAGATTAGGCTGGTTAGCTATATAATAAAATTAGAAAATAATATTAGTTTAGATGGATCGTGTTTGGTTAGGTCTAGGCCTGCTATTACACTCAGAGATCGGCCCAAATCAGAATTGCTCAATCCACAACCACGAGATGACGTGTCGAACATCTCTTCAGTGGTGCAAGTGCTCGGTTTTTTGCACACCCATTTTAATTGATAAATTTACAAAACTCATTTTAATATAGTGGTTCTATGGTCTAGGAGAAGATATTATTTTTAAACTGTCTTGGGACTAATTCGTTTTGTAGAGGAAATTTGTATATAAATAGATTAAACAAACAAACAAAAAACTGCATGTATATAAATTCTGAAATTTCTCTTATAAATGTTTTTTTATTTATTTTGTATACCACCTTAATTTTTTAGGATTCAATTCTTATGATGATGATTTAGAAGGATAATGGTAGACATTCAACACATTTGTCCATCATTTACATCCAACTTGATGTGGTAGCTGATATGACACTTTTTTATTAGAAGCCAGTCTACCACATCATCATACCAAATGAGTTGAATTAATAATAATAATAATTTATATTCCTTAAATCTAGTACTCTAATATATATATATATATATATATATATATATATATATATATATAACAAATTAAGAGTGATGATGTGGTGATGTGGCGGCTGACAAGGAAGTGTCATGTCAGCTGCCACTAGGGATGGCAATTGTACCCGGACCCGCGAGTACCGAACCGAACCCGAACCGCATGGACCGGGTCTGGGTCCTCACATTCGGGTCGCAGGTCGGGTCTGGGTCCAAAATAGCAGACCCGATTCGGGTTCGGGTCGGGTCTGGGTCTGCTTAAGACCCACGGGTCCAGACCCGTGGACCCGATTAATACAAAACACTTAAATACCGACGTTTTATACATTTAGGTGACCTAACCTATTTTAATTCAAGTTAATTATTCATGTATTGAACATGTTTTACTAGTTAAAAATTGAATAGGTAAAAAAAAATAGAAAGGAAAAACGAAAAAAAAGTGAGTTTTATAATATATTAAAGGTTTTACGGGTCCGCGGGTCTGTGGGTCCGCGGGTCCAGACCCGGACCCATGAAATTTCACAGGTCCTCGGGACGGGTCTGGGTCTGCTTAAGACCCGCGGGTCCAGACCCGAACCCGAACCCGAAAATTTTCATGGGTCTGGGTCCAAATTTTTTTAATGGGTCTGGGTTTGGGTCTGATAGGACCCGACCCGAACCCGACCCATTGCCATCCCTAGCTGCCACGTCAAGTTAGATGTAAATGATGGACAAAAGTGTTGGATGTCTACCATTATTCGATTTAGAACATAAAAAACAAACGTTAAATTAATAAGAGATCAAATTAGGAAAAATAAATATGGAAAAATATGTCTTTAAGTTAGTGGTGTAAATATGGGCCGGGCCTGGAGGGCCCAGTCCGGCCGGCCGGCCTGCCAAGGATGGCGGGCCGTGCCAGGCATGACCCCCATTTTTGGCACGTGCCGGGTCAGGGTTCCAGGCACGGCGTGCCGGCCCGGCACGGCACGCCAGCACGGCGTGCCGACCGTTGAGCCCGCAGAATTTTTTATTTTTTTTTTAAAATTTAAGTATATAACGGTATTTTTTTTAAAAATAACCGTTGGCTGACGTCATGGCTGACGTCAGCCAACGGTTATGTTTTTAAAAAAAACTATAAAAATTACAATTTGCCCCCTCAACTCTTGTCTTTTATATTTTTACCCACTTTTCTAATTTTTCTATAAATACTCCCACACATTCCACTTTTCATTCACTTTCTCTAATTCTCTCAATCTCTCCATTCTCAAACTCTCTATACAATTTCAATTATTCTTAATTTCATTCTTACTCTCTCTCTACTATTCTACACTACTAATATACTATTATAATATTTTATTAGTAATTTACTATTATTCTCTAATCTCTCCACCAAGACACCAAAGTTCAAATTTCAAAGGTACATTTTTATTTAAGTGTTATATTTTAAATTTAATATGTTTGTTTAGTTAGTAAATTTATCATTTTATGTTTACATCAGTTATTAATTTTATTTATTTAGTAAATTTATCATTTTTATGTGTAGGGGTTAATTTTTTTTAATTTTTAGTAAATTAATCATTTTATGTGTAGGAGTTAATTTTAATATATTGTTTTAGTAAAAAAAAAAATCATTTTTATGTGTAGGGGTTAATTTTAATATAATATTTTAGTAAAAAAATCATTTTATTTTTAGTAGTTAATTTTAATATATTTTGTTAGTAAAATAATCATTTTATGTGTAGGAGTTAATTTTAATATATTGTTTTAGTAAACAAATATCATTTTTATGTGTAGGGGTTAATTTTAATATATTTTTTTATTAAAAAAATCATTTTATTTTTAGTAGTTAATTTTAATATATTTTGTTAGTAAAATAATCATTTTATGTGTAGGAGTTAATTTTAATATATTGTTTTAGTAAAAAAAAATCATTTTTATGTGTAGGGGTTAATTTTAATATATTTTTTCAGTAAAAAAATCATTTTATTTTTAGTTGTTAATTTTAATATATTTTGTTAGTAAAATAATCATTTTATGTGTAGGAGTTAATTTTAATATATTGTTTTAGTAAAACAAAATCATTTTTATGTGTAGGGGTTAATTTTAATATATTTTTTTAGTAAAAAAATCATTTTATTTTTAGTAGTTAATTTTAATATAGTTTGTTAGTAAAATAATCATTTTATGTGTAGGAGTTAATTTTAATATATTGTTTTAGTAAAACAAAAATCATTTTTATGTGTAGAGGTTAATTTTAATATATTTTTTTAGTAAAAAAATCATTTTATTTTTAGTAGTTAATATTAATATATTTTGTTAGTAAAATAATCATTTTATGTGTAGGAGTTAATTTTAATATATTGTTTTAGTAAAAATAAAATCATTTTTATGTGTAGGGGTTAATTTTAATATATTTTTTTATTAAAAAAATCATTTTATTTTTAGTAGTTAATTTTAATATATTTTGTTAGTAAAATAATCATTTTATGTGTAGGAGTTAATTTTAATATATTGTTTTAGTAAAAAAAATCATTTTTATGTGTAGGGGTTAATTTTAATATTCAGTAAAAAATCATTTTATTTTTAGTTGTTAATTTTAATATATTTTGTTAGTAAAATAATCATTTTATGTGTAGGAGTTAATTTTAATATATTGTTTTAGTAAAAAAAAATCATTTTTATGTGTAGGGGTTAATTTTAATATATTTTTTTAGTAAAAAAATCATTTTATTTTTAGTAGTTAATTTTAATATATTTTGTTAGTAAAATAATCATTTTATGTGTAGGAGTTAATTTTAATATATTGTTTTAGTAAAAAAAAAATCATTTTTATGTGTAGAGGTTAATTTTAATATATTTTTTTAGTAAAAAAATCATTTTATTTTTAGTAGTTAATTTTAATATATTTTTTTAGTAAAATAATCATTTTATGTGTAGGAGTTCATTTTAATATATTGTTTTAGTAAAAAAAAAAATCATTTTTATGTGTAGGGGTTAATTTTAATATATTTGTTTAGTAAAAAAATCATTTTATTTTTAGTAGTTAATTTTAATATATTTTGTTAGTAAAATAATCATTTTATGTGTAGGAGTTAATTTTAATATATTTTTTTAGTAAAAAAAATCATTTTTATGTGTAGGAGTTAATTTTAATATATTTGTTTAGTAAAAAAATCATTTTATTTTTAGTAGTTAATTTTAATATATTTTGTTAGTAAAATAATCATTTTATGTGTAGGAGTTAATTTTAATATATATTTTTAGTAAAATAATCATTGTATGTGTATGAGTTAATTTTAATGACCTGAACTTTTTTTTTTTCTAGGAAATGGATCCTACCCATCCTTATTTTCCAGACGGTCTAAACATGCTGAACGATGATTTTGATCTCTCCGGACCGGCAGAAACCGTAGCGGGACCTTCTGGTTCCGGTGCCACACCGACATCACGTACCAAATCTAAGAGGTTAACATCAGAAGTATGACAGTGTTTTGACGTAGTAGAAATGACACTTCTAGACGGTACGGTCGGCCCCAGAGCCAAATGTAAGTTTTGTCCTAAGAACTATACCACAACTAGGGGTGGAACCGGTCATTTGAGAAGGCATATGCTAAAATGCATGCCCAAACACGTACATGTACCCAATACAACCCAGACACAACTGCAACGGCACCCAGACGGGTCAGTTACGACGTGGCATTACGACGCCGCGCATGCTAGAGAATGTTTGGCACGGTACATTGCACAAACTGATCAACCTATTAATTTCGGTGACTGTGTTTTTTTTCAAGAATTTATCACATCTGCATTTTGCCCCCAAATGCAAATTGTTTCTAGAACCACCACTAGGAACGATTTGATAAAAATGTTTAAAACCGAACGAGATGACTTGACGGCTGAATTACAGCATCTAACTGTCTCAATTGCATTAACTTCCGATATTTGGAACGCATGTTCCAAACAGAACTATTTATGTGTCACAGGACACTATTTAGACTCTGAATGTAGGATACAAAAAAAAAATTCTTGGTTTTCGTCCTATGGATTTTGCACATACCGCAGACAATATTTTTGCTGTCATTCTTTCTGTTTTAGAAACTTATGACATAACTCATCGCATCCTCTCTATCACATTAGATAATGCATCGGCAAATACTAAGTCTATTGCATTGTTTACTGAAAGAAACATCCCGCAAGCTGAGGGTTATTTCTTCCACCAGCGTTGTGCATGTCATATCATAAATTTAGTTGTACAGTCTGGTTTGAAGGAAGTAAGCAATCGTATAGAACGCATCAGAGATGCCATTTCTTGGATCGGTAGCTCTAATCCAAGATTTCAAGAATTTGGCAGACACTGTACATTAAACGGTCTACGACCCCTACGATTCCAAACTGATATGCCGGTGAGATGGAACTCTACTTACTTAATGCTGAAAAATTGTTTGGAATATGATACAACTATTTTAGGTTTTTATAACATGAAATTGGCCGAAAGTGGCTGTCCACCTGCTCAATCACTGACACCAGACGATTGGTATGTGGCAAAGATTTTTGTTGAATTTTTACAAGTTTTTTACAATGCCACTGTAACTCTTTCTGGGGTCTACTACCCCACATCTTCCTAGGCAATCCATCAGATTGTGGAAATGTCTGACATGTTAAACACTTATAGGAAAGATGACTTGCTTGGCGATACAGTTGTTGCCATGGAGACCAAGTTTAAAAAATACTGGTCTGAAATGCCTTTCTTTTATGCCTTAGGTGTTATAGTAGATCCTAGAATTAAATTAGCTGGTTTAGAATATTTGCTTGAGTTTACTGGTAATAAATTGTCAATAGATTATTCCGAACAGATTACTGACATTCGAAACAAGTTGTTCGAAGTTTTTAGTATTTATGAGCGCAGGTTTGGCGGCATTCACACGGAACCATCACCAGAACCGGACACACAACCGTTGCCGACAAGTTGGAGCATTCTCAAACGCAGAAAAAAAGACAAATCAGCAAGTTCTTCTTCTTCAACTACACGATCTGCTGCATCTTCTGGTGCCGAACTGAATAGGTTCCTTGAAGCACAGTTTGATGTCGACGAAAACACGGAGAATTTTGATCTGTTGTTATGGTGGAAGACCTATAGCTACAGGTATCCGGTCTTGTCACACTTAGCACGTGACATACTGGTTATCCCCGTGTCCACCGTGTCTTCAGAACAGGCATTCAGCACGAGTGGACGAATTATTGAACCAAGAAGAAATTGTTTGACTCCAGAGATGGTGGAGGTATTAATATGCATTCGGGATTGGGAGCATGCTCGAAAGATGATGCAAAATGAAACGGTAGACGAACAGTTTATTCAAAATTTCTCCAATTTATATTTCGATGAGGGTTCCGGCAGTAACCAGGTCCAGAACTAGGTTGTACATGTACATGTACATTTACTTGTAATACGATTGCACTCTTTTTCCCTTACCAAGTTTTTATCCCACTGGGTTTTCTTGGTAAGGTTTTTATTGAGGCAATCATGTAAATATGTAATACTGAAAGTCCGAAATAAATAAAGAATTCTTCATTTCATATTTTTATCTATTTTTTTTTCTTTCATGTTTTATCTTTATTTATTTTTTGAATTAATTCATTAAATAAAATAAAAAATGTATCTATAATCTATTATTAATTTATTATAAACATTTTTTTATTATATTAAAATAATAATATATAATTTTTTTTTTAAAAAAAATAAACAATATGAGCCGGCCCATTTGGCCCACGTGCCGGCACGGCACGACACGGCACAGAAGGGCAGTTTCGGGCCCCAATTTAGGAAAACGGGCCGGGGGGCCGTGCTGATGTGGGCGGGCCGGCCCCCTTTTACACCATTACTTTAAGTTAAACTAATGAGGGCAATTCGAGTGTTTTAAAAGATTTATTAAATCTTAAAATTGATTATTTCATAATTACTTTTTTAAAAATAACATCTCACAAGATAGATTCTTAAATAATTAGTTTTGGAAGATTTTACCAAACATCTTTCCCTTCCAAAATTATAAAATA
The DNA here is from genome assembly GCA_033220585.1 of Dipteronia sinensis. NCBI lineage: Eukaryota > Viridiplantae > Streptophyta > Magnoliopsida > Sapindales > Sapindaceae > Dipteronia > Dipteronia sinensis. The sequence continues at coordinate 75,982,854 of CM065638.1, read as the reverse complement.
AGTTAATTTTAATTTATCAAAATCAATGCTTCGGGACGTAGTTATACAGGTAGATGGACGAATTTGAAATTTAGGTATATGATTCACAAGTCAGCGGCTCAGAAAGAACACCGCATTACTTCGCCGTCAAAAGGAAATTATAACCGTGTTATTTAATCTTTGCCAACTAAGCATTCATAATAATTCTTCATAAAATAAAATAAAAATTTTGTAATAATAATCAAACTAACAGATAACCATTCTCATTGTTTTAAACTATAAAATAAATCTTTTAAAGATTAAAAACAAAGAATTAAAATATTTGAAACTTTTATTCCCAATATTATTCTATTACTCTTCTCCAGCAGTTAATTATTCATCATCAATTCTCTCTCTCTCAAGTGAGCAATCTATAAATGTTTTGCGGAGGCGAGTAACAAGATCACACGAATCAATCTGGCCTTTCACTGTGACCATTTGTGTCTGCTGGTTTATTGTTAGACCTGAATCAACAAGTACACAAGAGGGGGAAAATAATTAATTCAAATAAAATCTGATCCGTATTATCTCAAAATTTACATAACTATATGACAGAATTAATAACTCGAAAAATTATTTAAAAATATTGTGTTACTCACTCGATATATACGGACCGAAACTCGAGTTTCTGATGTATTGTTCAACTTCTATCATGTTCTCTCCCTCTCTGAATCTCAGATCTATGATTCTCACAGAAAACACATAATGAACAACAGCACTCTTGGAGATCTGTTTATTCCCCATTGTTTCTAGTTATTGATGTGTCCTTCAATGAAAGTCTCTGAAACACAGAATTTATATATATATATATATATATATATATATATATATGCGTTTAAGGAGGTAATTAGATAGTGTGCATGCATGCAATTTAATTAGGGGTATACAGAATTTGATAGCACTATCACCTTAGAAAATCATTTAATTAAAAAAATCTCCCATGCCTGATTAATTTTTAATATATATATATATATAATACATAAATTCAGGGTTTTTTGAAAGATGAAGGACTCAAAACCATGACATCATAGCGTATGTGTGAATGGTTTACTATTAGACCAACTATTTAATAAACTAAGCAACGTTGAGATTCCATACATTTAATTTTGGTATATTACATATACTGGTGTGCGAAACCGTGCGATGCAAGAACTTTGTTAAAAATTTATTTTAAATAAGTTGTGTACTTACAAAAATTTACAACCTATAGTCCTATACTAATTTATTATTAAAAAAAACAATGTTGAATTATTAGCTAACATAATTGCTAAAATCTTTTTTTTTAAGTGAAAATCAATATATGCTTTTCTTCAAATAAAATCAATACATTACTTGACTATTTCAAAAACGATTTGAATAATAAAATAATTGAATTTCGTCTTATAATAAAAATATAAACTTTACCATGAATAAAATAAACAAAGACAGTAACAACAATCAATATAAACTCTTGAAAGATAACAAAGTTCAAATTAATATAATAGCTCTAAAACACCGTTCAAAACTAGTTACAATTCTTAAAAAAAAAAAACTAATTACAATCAATATTCACAAATTATATACTATAATGAAATTTAAAGTAAAGCCAATACAAGAACTATTTAGTTTTAAAATTGTTAACTTGAATTAAATAACTAAACATACCTTAATATGATGAGAATTTTGACTAGGATGAGAATAAATATGATAGGGTGGTGCTTTGATTGGCTAGAGAATGAACAAAAATAACAAAAAAAAGAGAGTACATGATGTTTTGTTTGGAAATAAAAGAGAGAGAGAGAGAGAGAGAGATATATATATATATATATATATATAGTATTTTGTTAGGAGAGCAGAAAAGAAAAAGGAAATCTGAAAATAAAAAAAATAAAAAAAAGGAAAGTAAAGCCTAAAAAACAGGAGAGCTAAAAAAAAGAAATAGGAATGTGAAAATTTGATTTAGAAGTTTGAACTATTAAAATAAGATGTTATGCTGGATTTTGGACTGAGTAGAAAAGAAAAAGGAAATCTGAAAAAAAAAAAAAAAAAAAAAGAGGAAAGGAAAGCCTAAAAAAAGGAGAGCTAAAAAAAATAGGAATGTAAAAATTTGATTTACAAGTTTGAAATGTTAAAATAAGATGTTTAGCTGGATTTTGGACTTTTGTTTTAATTCATTTTATCAAAAATTGTTTTGTTGTTAGAATTATTTGTTATTGCAATATCAATGAATTGTTATTAATATGTCAATGAATTATGATATTGAATTTGTTTTCGGTTTAGCATTGAATAAACTTATGTGCTATTGTTTTTGTTTTTCTTCTTAAATACCACTCTCGATGTAACGACTCAAAACTGGGACATTGAGAAGTTAAATGAGTGAATTTCCTACCAAGCCACATTGGGCGGTAATAAACTTATGCGATGGATTTCAATCCAAGAATCTATAAAAATCAAATATTTAAAAATTATAAATAAAAATAAAATTTAATAAATAATAAACCTTTATCACATAACTATCCGTGCAATTATGCAATTCTTGTATCATAGCTAAATCCTAATACTGTAATCACACTGTAATTATTTAGGACTAGTATTATATATGAAGTAAGCAAGCCACCATAGACAAGTGCATGCAAAATTAATAGTATTGTTATATCATTTACATTTACCCACCCAATTAAGATTAATTATTTTAGACTATATATTTAGGTACACATTAATTTGTATTTTTGTTACTATTATTAAATACAATTCATTTTTTTATCTTTACGATCATGTGTTAAGAAACAATTGATTCTTGGACCGGGTTAACGGCTCAGTCTAAGAATCGCAAACATACAATGGATTGAATTGATAAACTAATTGAAGAATAATAAGATAAAATATTTGGTATCTTATTATATGCTCACAATTGATAAATAAAAAGTGAAGAGGTGTATAAATAAGGTATAGGTATGCTCACAATTATATACCTACTAGAGAAAAACTCGTTATTATTTTGAAGGGTATTACTGTATAAAATGTTATTTCGTCATAGAAAACGTGTGTAAGTCGTTTTTCTTATTTAAGAAAAGTTCATTTTCGGTATTCCATGTTTAGTCCGTCTTTTTTTTTCATAAAACTGTTTTTTTTTTACACATGCCCGAATCGGGACCGGAATTTTTTATTAATTCAGAGAGGTTATTAATTTAAACAGGATTAATTACAGGGTTATTTTTTGCTTAGAATTGGGTCGGGTTTAGTTGGGCCTAGGCCTGCTATTAGTCTATTACACTCCATGACTGGCCAAAACTAGAATTGCCTAGTCCAAAATAACTAGAAGACGTGTCGAACATTCGTAAGTGGTGCAAGTACTCGTGTATAACACCTTGGTTCACGGAGAACTGATAGATTCGAACCGGCAACAAGTATGGACTGATGCCACGTGTAAATAAAAATCAGCCACGTGGCTAAAAATTACGTGTCACACATACAAGACTACACGTGCAAAATTTACCTTGGAAACCATGATCTATCACTCTCTCTTCTCCAATCGCTAATTAAAAAAAAAAAAAAAAAAACATTATATGACCAGCCCCTGTATCCGGAGAGACTTGACTGTGTCTTCGAATGTGAAATCATTTGCAATAATGTTTACAGGCAATTCAAGTAAGATCTCTTCTTCCTCTGTTTTCTTCATCAGAATTGTTGCATGCAAAAATCTTTAATCTTCCTGGGTATATTAACCGTATATATACTGATATCAAGTTTTGTTTAAATTGAGCTTGTGTTTTGCTCTTCAGATTTGGATAAACATAAAAAAGTTACCATTTTTGTAATTTCAATCTAGACTGAATTATATATATACCAGAAAAAATGTCTGGTGTGACACTCGCGGTGGCTCCAAGAGAAGAGCCAGACAAGACGACGACGATGGCCACACTCCCGGGACAAAAAACCCAACAAAAGCAGCAGCACCGCCACCATCAGCAATTATTTAAAAATAAAAAAATAAAAATTAATAGATAATAAAACGTTATACCCTAATATTGGAATCAAATTGTAATTATTTACGAATAAGATTATTTATGTAGTAAGCAAGCCACTATAGACAAGTTCATGCAAAATTAATAGTATTGTTAAATCATTTACATTTACCCTCCCAATTAAGATTAATTATTTTAGACTATATATTAGATACAAATTAACTTGTGTATATATATATATATATATATTTATATATATTATATACTATTTATTTTTTATCTATGTGATCTTTTTTAAGAAAATACAATTTATTTTTTATCTTTACGATCTTATTTACGAAACAATTGACTCTTGGACCGAGTTAAACATCAACGGCCCAATATAAAAATCATCGACATACATTAATGGATTGAATTGATAATCTATCCATGAAGAATAAGGTAAAATATTTGGTGAAACAATAGTGTAATTTAGCTACTATACATGACCCTACATGGCTACATAGTTGTTGGGCCAGATGTGAGAAATAGTATAGACCATTGAATTTATTTCTTGATTTGTATAGACCATTTAATTGAAATTCAATAACTAACAACAAACATGTAATTATAAATATAATAGCTAAACACATTATCTTGTATTAATTATCATTTTTTTATATAGAATTCTAGAGATAAGACCATTCTAAAGGTATTATCATTCGGTCTATCAATGTTCAGGTTGTAGTTGCCGGCAAAAGGAAATTATAACTCTTTGTCATTTAATTTTTGCCAACTAAGTATTCAAAATAATTCTTCATAAAATAAAATAAATTTTTTTTAATAACGATCAAGCTAAAATATAACCATTCTTCATTTGTTTTAAACAATAAGATTTAAAAGAGGAAATGGGCCTAAATGGCACTAAATCTAAATCATGTAAAGATTAAAAAAAAAAGAATTATAAAATATTTGAAACTTTTATTCCCAATATTATTCTAGTACTCTTCTCCATCAGGTTATTCTTAATCTTCCACACTCTCTACTACAAGGTTAGCATAATTAAATTTTTTGAGGAGGGGATTAACAAGAGCCTTCGAATCAATCATGCCCTTCATTGTGACCTCTCGTTTCTGGTGGTCTATTGTTAGACCTGAATCAACAAACACAAGAGGAGGAAAAAAAAAATTAATTCAAATAAAATCCAGATTATCTCTTGATTTACATAACGATATGAGAAAATTAATATCTCGAAAAATTATTAGGATATATTTTGTTACTTACTCGATATATGCAGACCGAAATGTGTGTTTTTAATGTATCGTTCGATTTCAGTCATGTTCACTCCTCTTCGAAGCTAAAAACTATGGTTCTCGCAGCCAGATGATGACCAACAGCGGAGCTCTTTGTATTCCCCATTATTTCTAGTTATTGATTTTTGTCCTTCAATGAAACTCTCCGAAACACAGAAGAGTAACTATCGTGCGTGCATGAATGCATTTAATTAGATTATACAGAATTTAATAGCATAATCACCTTATAAAACCATTTAATTAAATAATCTCACATGCCTAATTAATTATTTAATAAACTAAACAGTACCATGAAATCGGAATTCCGTATTAAATAATCAGTGAGATTCTATACATTTAATTAATTCCGCACAAAATAATCCATGAGATTCCATCTCGAAATAATCCATGAGATTCCATCTCGAAATAATCCATGAGATTCCATACATTTAACTTTCATGTCCAATGTATTTTATATATATATATATATATATATATATATATATATTTCAATAATATAATATAATATTTATATATATTTAATAAAAATATTTAATATATAATCTTTAATATATTATAATATATATGATATATCAAACATTATTATTATATATGATATATATATATATATATCAGTATATATATTATAATAATATTTTATTATTATATATAATAATATATAAAATATTAATATTATTACCTATATAATATTATTATTACCTATACAATAATATATATTATTGTTTATGTAATAATATGTAATATTATATATATATATATATCTTATATATAATAATAATATATTAATATGATATTATATTATTATATATCTTATATATATATTATATAATATATCATATATATTATTATATATCCTATATATAATATATAATATATATTATTAATACATATATATATATATAATATAGATTAAAATATATAATATTATATATATATATATCTATATCTATATCTATATATCTTATATATATATATTATATATAATAATATCATATATCATATTATTATATCTATATCTATATCTATATATATCTTATATATATTATTATATATAATAATATCATATATCATATTATTATATATATATATTATATTATTATATATATATATTATTTAATAATATTATATATTAATATATATTATATATTTAATATATATTAATATATAATATTATAATGTATATTATTATATATAAGGAGGGCACTGTGGTCATTTGAACCTCTTGTCCAGTCATGTCCCAGCCATACCAAACGCATAATAGTACAGTCCATAGTTCTGTCTCAGGCATTCCAAATAAAATACGGAACAATTGTCTAGTCCAGTCCACTCCAGTCAAGTCCATAGTTATGTTACAGGCATTCCAAACACAATATTAGGTTAGGCTGGTTAGCTATATAAGAAAATAGAAAATAATATTAGTTTAGATGGATCAGGTTTGGTTGGGTCTAGGCCTGCTATTACACTCATAGATCGGCCCAAATCAGAATTGCTCAATCCACAACCACGAGATGACGTGTCGAACATCTCTTCAGTGGTGCAAGTACTCGGTTTTTTGCACACCCATTTTAATTGATAAATTTACAAAACTCATTTTAATATAGTGGTTCTATGGTCTAGGAGAAGATATTATTTTTAAACTCTCTTGGGACTAATTCGTTTTGTAGAGGAAATTAGTATATAAATAGATTAAACAAACAAACAAAAAACTGCATGTATATATATATTCTGAAATTTCTCTTATAAATGTTTATTTATTTATTTTGTATACCACCTTAATTTTTTAGGATTCAATTCTAATGATGATGATTTAGAAGGATAATGGTAGACATTCAACACATTTGTCTATCATTTACATTCAACTTGATGTGGTAGCTGATATGACACTTCCTTATTAGCTGCCAGTCTACCACATCATCACACCAAATGAGTTGAATTAATAATAATAATAATAATAATAATAATAATAATAATTTGTATTCCTTAAATCTAGTACTCTAATATATATATTAAAAAAACAAATTAAGAGTGATGATGGGGTGATGTGGCGGCTGACAAGGAAGTTTCTTGTCAGCTACCACATCAAATTAGATGTAAATGATGGATAAAAATGTTGGATGTCTACCATTATCCGATTTAGAACATAAAAAACAAACGTTAAATTAATAAGAGATCAAATTAGGAAAAAAAAATATGGAAACATATGTCTTTAAGTTAAACTAACGAGGGCAATTCGAGTGTTTTAAAAGATTTATTAAATCTTAAAATTGATTATTTCATAATTACTTTTTAAAAAATAACCTCTTACAAGATAGATTCTTAAATAATTAGTTTTGGAAGGTTTTACCAAACATCTTTCCCTTCCAAAATTATAAAATAAGTTAATTTTAATTTATCAAAATCAAGGCTTCTGGACGTAGTTATGCTGGTAAATGGACGAATTTGAAACTTAAGTATATGATTCACAAGTCAGCGGCTCATAAAGAAAACCGCATTGCTTCGCCGTCAAAAGGAAATTATAACTGTGTTATTTAATCTTTGCCAACTAAGCATTCATAATAATTCTTCATAAAATAAAATAAAAATTTTGTAATAATAATCAAACTAACAGATAACCACTCTCATTGTTTTAAACTATAAAATAAATCTTTTAAAGATTAAAAAAAAGAATTAAAATATTTGAAACTTTTATTCCCAATATTATTCTATTACTCTTCTCCAGCAGTTAATTCTTCACCATCAATTCTCTCTCTCTCAAGTGAGCAATCTATAAATGTTTTGCGGAGGCGAGTAACAAGATCACACGAATCAATCTGGCCTTTCACTGTGACCATTTGTGTCTGCTGGTTTATTGTTAGACCTGAATCAACAAGTACACAAGAGGAGGAAAATAATTAATTCAAATAAAATCTGATCCGTATTATCTCAAAATTTACATAACTATATGACGGAATTAATAACTCAAAAAATTATTTAAAAATATTGTGTTACTTACTCGATATATACGGACCGAAACTCGAGTTTCTGATGTATTGTTCAACTTCTATCATGTTCTCTCCCTCTCTGAATCTCAGATCTATGATTCTCATAGGAAACACATAATGAACAATAGCACTCTTTTTATTCCCCATTGTTTCTAGTTATTGATGTGTCCTTCAATGAAAGTCTCTGAAACACAGAATTTATACACACACACACATATATATATATATATATATATATATATATATGCGTTTAAGGAGGTAATTAGATAGTGTGCATGCATGCAATTTAATTAGGGGTATACATAATTTGATAGCACTATCACCTTAGAAAACCATTTAATTAAAAAATCTCCCATGCCTGATTAATTTATATATATATATATAATACATAAATTCGGGGTTTTTTTAAACATGAAGGACTCAAGACCATGACATCATAGCGTATGTGTGAAACCGTACGATGCAAGAACTTTGTTAAAAATTTATTTTAAATAAGTTGTGTACTTACAAAAATTTACAACCTATAGTCCTATTCTAATTTATTATTAAAAAAAACAATGTTGAATTATTAGCTAACATAATCGCTAAAATCTTTTTTTTTTATAAAGTGAAAATCAATATATGCTTTTCTTCAATTAAAATCAATACATTACTTGACTATTTCAAAATCGAATTGAATAATAAAAATAATTGAATTTCGTCTTATAATAAAAATATAAACTTTACCATGAATAAAATAAATAAAGACAGTAACAACAATCAATATAAACTCTTGAAAGATAACAAAGTTCAAATTAATATAATAGCTCTAAAACACCCTTCAAAAACTAGTTACAATTCTTAAAAAAAAACTAATTACAATCAATATTCACAAATTATGTACTATAATGAAATTTAAAGTAAAGCCAATACAAGAACTATTTAGTTTTAAAATTGTTAACTTGAATTAAATAACTAAACATACCTTAATATGATGAGAATTTTGACTAGGATGAGAATAAATATGATAGGGTGGTGCTTTGTTTGGCTAAAGAATGAACAAAAATAACAAAAAAAAAGAGTACAGAATGATGTTTTGTTTGGAAATAAAATATATATATATATATATATATATAGTATTTTGTTAGGAGAGCAGAAAAGAAAAAGGAAATCTGAAAAAAAAAAAAAAAAAAAAGGAGGAAAGCCTAAAAAACAGGAGAGCTAAAAAAAAAGAAATAGGAATGTGAAAATTTGATTTAGAAATTTGAACTGTTAAAATAAGATGTTAGGCTGGATTTTGGACTGAGCAGAAAAGAAAAAGGAAATCTGAAAAAAAAAAAAAGGAAAGGAAAGCCTAAAAAACAGGAGAGCTAAAAAAAAAGAAATAGGAATGTGAGAATTTGATTTACAAGTTTGAACTGTTAAAATAAGATGTTAGGCTGGATTTTGGACTTTTGTTTTAATTCATTTTATCAAAAATTGTTTTGTTGTTAGAATTATTTGTTATTGCAATATCAATGAATTGTTATTAATATGTCAATGAATTATGATATTGAATTTGTTTTCGGTTTAGCATTGAATAAACTTATGTGCTATTGTTTTTGTTTTTCTTCTTAAACACCACTCTCGGTATAACGACTCAAAACTGAGACATTGAGAAGTTATATGAGTGAATTTTCTACCAAGTCACATTGGACGGTAATAAACTTATGCGATGGATTTCAATCCAAGAATCTATAAAAATCAAATATTTAAAAATTATAAATAAAAATAAAAATTAATAAATAATAAACCTTTATCACATAACTATCCATGCAATTATGCAATTCTTGTATCATAGCTAAATCCTAATACTGTAATCACACTGTAATTATTTAGGACTAATATTATCTATGAAGTAAGCAAGCCACCATAGACAAGTTCATGCAAAATTAATAGTATTGTTATATCATTTACATTTACCCACCCAATTAAGATTAATTATTTTAGACTATATATTTAGGTACACATTAATTTGTATTTTTTTTACTATTATTAAATACAATTCATTTTTTTATCTTTACGATCTTGTGTTAAGAAACAATTGATTCTTGGACCGGGTTAACGGCTCAGTCTAAGAATCGCCAACATACAATGGATTGAATTGATAAACTAATCGAAAAATAATAAGATAAAATATTTGGTATCTTATTATATGCTAACAATTGATAAACAAAAAGTGAAGAGGTGTAAAAGTGTGGTATAAGTATGCTCACAATTATATCTACTAGAGAAAAACTCGTTATTATTTTGAAGGGTATTACTGTATAAAATGTTATTTCGTCATAGAAAACGTATGCAAGTCGTTTTTCTTATTTAGGAAAAGTTCTTTTTCGGTATTCTATGTTTAGTCGGTTTTTTTTTCATAAAAAGGTTTTTTTTTTTTACATTGGCCCGAATCGGGACGAAGATTTTTTATTAATTCAGAGAGGTTATTAATTTAAACATGATTAATTACGGGGTTATTTTTTGCTTAGAATTGGGTTGGGTTTAGTTGGGCCTAGGCCTGCTATTAGTCTATTACACTCTATGACTGGCCCAAACTAGAATTGCCTAGTCCAAAATCACTAGAAGACGTGTCGAACATCCTTAAGTGATGCAAGTACTCGTGTATAACACCTTGGTTCACGGAGAACTGATAGACTCGAACCGGCAACAAGTATGGACTAATGCCACGTGTAAATAAAATCAACCACGTGGCAAAAAAACTACGTGTCACATATACAAGACTACACGTGCAAAATTTACCTTGGAAACCATGATCGATCACTCTCTCTTCTCCAATAGCTAATTTAAGAAAAAAAAACAAAAAAAAAACATTATATGACCAGCCCCTGTATCCGGAGAGACTTGACTGTGTCTTCGAATGTGAAATCATTTGCAATAATATTTACAAGCAATTCAAGTAAGATCTCTTCTTCCTCTGTTTTCTTCATCAGAATTGTTGCATGCAGAAATCTTTAATCTTCCTGGGTATATATACTGATATCAAGTTTTGTTTAAATTGAGCTTGTGTTTTGCTCTTCAGATTTGGATAACATAAAAAAGTTACCATTTTTGTAATTTCAATCTAGACTGAATTATATTTATATATATATACCAGAAAAAATGTCTGGTGTGACACTCGCGGTGGCTCCAAGAGAAGAGCCAGACAAGACGACGACGATGGCGACACTCCCGGGACAAAAAACCCAACAAAAGCAGCAGCACCGCCACCATCAGCAGCAAAACCAGACGGTGGTCGGCGGAGTAATGGGATCTCTACGCGTTATAGAGCTCCAGCTTGTAGCTTTCATCATGGTTTTCTCTGCAAGCGGTCTTGTTCCGCTTCTCGATTTGGTGTTTCCGGCCTTCGCGTCGGCTTATCTCTTAATCCTGTCGCGGCTGGCGTTTCCGTCGCACGGCAGCGTCTCCTCCTCCGGGTCGACGGAGATTATCCAAGGAAGCAAGTTCTTTAGGCTGTACGTGGTGGTGGGGACGACGGTGGGTCTGTTCTTGCCGCTAGCGTACGTGTTGGGTGGCTTCGCTAGAGGAGACGACAACGCAGTCCGATCAGCCACGCCACACCTGTTCTTGCTTTCGTTTCAAATCCTGACGGAGAATATTATAAGTGGGTTATCTTTGTTTTCGCCGCCGGTCAGAGCTCTGGTGCCATTGCTCTACACTGTGAGGAGAGTCTTCGTCATTCTCGATTGGGTTAACGATGTTTGGTTCAACAAAACTCTTCCTGCGAATGCACAATTTAAGGTACTTTAATAAATTTACGGGATTATCAATTTAGTCCCTGACTTTTGTCTAAATATCAATTTTATAAAGTCTTTGTTTTTTTAACACTAGTGATCCAAAAAAAAAACAGTGGATCAAATTCAAAACCCAGGTAAATTAATTAACATTTGATCATATTTTTGTAAATTTGTTGCAGGACATTGCATGGTTTTGGTTTGGGAGGAGTCTAGCAGTGGCAAATCTAGTGTACTTCTCGGTCAATCTCTTTGGGTTCTTGATTCCACGATTTCTTCCAAGGGCATTTGAGAGATATTTCAAGGAAAGAGATGAGATTCGAGGTAAATTTGCAGAGGATAAACTCTCTGCAGCTACAAGCAAGCCACCACAACAAGAAGCAGATAAGAAATCTGATTGATTTTTGTCACAACACTTCGAATGAACTAATTTTGTTGTTGAAAAGGTACTCCCTTTTTTTTTTTTTTTATAAAGTTGTTTTTGGTTTTGATTTTGTATAAATCCTCATGATTCTGTGTTGACTATGAGTGACATTTATATTGCATGGTTTTCTTAGTTTAAAAGTGACATGCAGTATATTCTATCTTCTTTATTGTTGAGTTTTAGACTAGCAGAGTTCCATTAATTATGAAGTTCACGTTTATTGGTTATCTGATGTTATTATTATGGTGGATGACAGTAAATAAACCCATTTGTTAATCATAATAGTAACTTAATTAATATGATTGTTAATAATGGGGAATCATTGTTTGATGTTTTCCTCACAACCAACATATTATGTACGTTCATTAGCTTTTTGCCTTTTTGGGTTTTTACGGCTCGCATATCCACCCATAAATAAGAGAAGAAATTTTTTCATGCGAATGCTGATACTGTGTATCGTGGGATTAAAGTTGCATGCCATTGGAAAACTTTCGATATTGTGTATGGTGGGATTTGAAAAGACCAAACTCCAAAGAAGAAGAAGAAGATAGAGAGGAGGTATAAAACACTTTAGTAAAACATAAACTAATGATGGCATTCAGGAATAAAGAAGTGAGCATATTAGATATAATTGTGTTTGCTTTTTTCCTTTGCTTTTTTATTAGGGTAGTGTTAACCTGTGTCATAAGGGCACATATTAAAACACTATAAATGGAAAGATAAACACTGTATTAATTACTTTTAATCATAATAACTACATAAACATCACAATAAATACATTTTAACTTTCAATTTATAGTGCCTTAACCTGTACCCTTAACAATACATTTTTTTTTTTTTTTTTTTATTAAACTGAAGTGAAACCCAAACCTATGTGATGTGGATTTTGAACCTGCCTGGAAAGCAAAATATGTATCAAAAAATATTGTGTATGAACACGGAGGGTGGTCACTGGTCACATATAATAGGGAGAGAAGTCAAAACAAAGACCAACAATATATTAAAAAATTTTTTTTTTTGATGTTTTGACCAATCTGATCCTTACATATTTCTTGAGCTCACCACCAACTTTTTATGCGTCTTAAAATTTACCACGCCGTTCTTGGTACTTTGGTCGGTTGTCCTTATCTATATTTTGACGAAAAGACTTCCATGCCCTCCTGTAATTAGATGGCTTTATATGGAAAAAGTGAAAAAGTGCCGAAAGTGATTGGCTGTCTGATGGTTAAAAAGGTAAAAACATGACCTGTGCGTGTGTTTGTGTGCGGTGAGGACCTAGTAGCGTCGTAGACCACCAACCCACAACGGTCATGGTCCTTTATCGCCTGAACAGTATCAGTTGCACGCGCGTACAAGTGCGTGCTCTCTAGAGGTTTTGCAAAAGAAATGTGCTTTTGAACTTAATTTTGATCAGTTGAAGAACTACTACTCTACTAGTCTTATTTATGGAGGCAGTCAATCTAAAGGTTGATAAATGAAGTAACAAATTAGTTATTAGTTTTTTTTTTTTTTTTTTTTAAATTCTAATGATGATTGAGTGAAGAGTACCAAACCTGGCAATGCAAATATAACTTTTGCAGTAAAAATTCACTCACACTACTCACAACAAATTAGTTTACAGAAATTGAAATTCACTCACTTTAATCATACTTTATGTGGCAGAAATTAGTGTAGTATCTTATGCAAATGTATTAAATGTTGACTATGACATTTCTTTCTTTTTTTCGATGCAATTAACCCTATATATATATATATGTTGTTTTAAAAATAATTTTAAAATAGTCCAACAAATTTTCTACACTTTTTTTTGTTTAAGAAATTTTCTTTTATTATGTTATTTGATTCCAAAGTTTGCTATAGACCTATAGGCTATAGTTTCTAGTTATTAAATAGTATTTAGTAAATTAACATAAAAAATAATATAAATAGTATTTAGTGAATTGAAAAATCTTTTTTTTTTCTTCTCATCTTTTCGAATTTTAATTTTAATAAAATAGATTCAATGGATGTTAACTATGGTCCTATTGAATGACAATGAAGGTACATTATTATAATAGGATAACTCCGAATAATAAAAAATAAAATATTTAGGTGTTGACCTGGTCAGCACTCCACAAATAGGGGTGTATCACGTGACTTTTTTCTTTAATTTTTTACATTTATCTTTTTACATTCTTTATAAAAAGGTCACGTAGTACATCCCATTGATGAGATCGGTACCTTAGGTGCCGACCGGTCATCACCCAAATATTATTCATAAAAAAGTTAAATATTAAACGGCAGTGCTTTTGGTTTTGCTAAAGAAATGTGCTTTTGAACTTAATTTTGATCAGTTGAATAACTACCAGTCTTATTTATGGAGGCAGTCAATTTAGGTTGATAAAAAATAAAAAATTATAATAATGATTTGAGTGAAGAGTCTACCAAACCTGGCAAGTGGCAATGCAAATATAACTTTTGCAGTGAACATTCACTCATCCTTCTCAGGTTGGATGTACGAACAAATTAGTTTACAGAAATTCAGTCACTTTAATCATTCTTTTATGTGGCACATATTAGTGTAGCATCTTATGCAAATGTATTAAATGTTGACTATGACATTTTTTTCCTTTTTTTTCTATGCAATTAATTAGGGATGACAATGTGGCAAGTTCGGGCGGGGTGGCCTTCCCCACCCACACCATACCATAGATGGAGTGGGTTGGGGCGGGGAGAGGTACAACGAGGAGTGTTTTCCTCATCCCCACTCATTAACCTCATTTATAAATTTTTTATATTAAAATAACAAATATATAATCATTGAATAAGATATAAAGTAATAAATAATTCCAAGAAACTATTAAAAAACATCTCATAAAATTCAATCATTTTTAAACATAAACATAAAGTATGAAGTCAAAATGTTCGAAATTCATAATGGTGAAGATATGTAAAGTTAAGGTTAATGTATTTATATATTTCTTTTTTTAAATATAATTATTTTCTTTGAAACTACGTAGTTTAATTAAGTATTATTTTAAACGGGACAGACGGACGGGGCGGGGTAGGAAGTATAAAACTCATCCCCGCCCCATCTCCGCCCCATCCCCACCCCAAAAGTACGGGTCTCTGCGGGACCCAGTACCCTTTAGGAATTTTGCCATCCCTACAATTAATCCAATATATATATATATATATATATATATATATATTAGATTCCAAAGTTTGCTATAGACCTATAGTTTCTAGTTATTAAATAGTATATAGTGAATTAACATAAAAAATAATATAAATAGTATCTGGTGAATTGAAAAATCTTTTTTTTTTCTCATCTTTTATAATTTTAACTTTTGAAAAATAGATTCAATGGATGTTAACTATGGTCCTATTGAATGACAATGAAGGTACATTATAATAGGATAAATCTAGATAATAAAAAAATTAAATATTAAACGATCAATAATGTAAAGTACGAGAGAATAATTAGTGGGGGCACACGCGCCCACAAGAGAAGGTAAAGTAGTAGTACCAACCTGAAAAAACAAGGAACGGTGACCTCTCTCCTCTCCTCTGCTCTTGCCTAGGAGAAGACGTACCCTTCCACTGCCTTGTTTTTCAAGTAATTTAATTTAATTTTTTTAAAAAAATAATAATAAATCCAAAATTAAAACAAAATTCACAAAAAAAAAAAAAAAAACCCTACTCTCTGTGTACCGCGCCTCTCTCTCTTTTTCTCACTTTTTGCAAATAACACCAAAAAAAATTCACAACCCAATAGAAAAGAAAAATATAAGGAAAAAGTTAAGTTAAAGAACCTCCATTTTTGTTCTCATCATCAACACCAACAACAACAAAAATCAAACAAGAAAAAAGAATCAATGAAGATAAAAAACAAAGGTAAAGTATACCCATCTCCATCTCCATCTCCATCTCCATCTTCTTCTTCGTTTTCTTCATCGTCATCGGTATGTTCAAACGCCGCCGGTGGAGGTGGAGGAGGAGGAGGAGGAGGAGGAGAAGGAGGAGGATTGGACTATCTGTCTGTGTTGAAGCTCCTCCCAGCAGCCATTATCGCTCTAGCTTCCGTCCTCCCTCTCGAAGACCGTGAAGTCCTTGCTTATCTCATCATGCGCTCCATGAAAACCACCGTCTCCTCCTCCTTCTCTGCCGCCGCTGTTGCCACCAACCCACCTTCTTTTCCCCAGAAGAAACCCTCCAAGAAATCAACACCAAACAACAGTGGTAGTAGTGGTAGTCAACACAAGGCTCCTGGTCTCTACTGTGACTGCTTTGACTGCTACACCAGCTTCTGGGTCAGATGGGACTCTTCGTCTAACCGCGAACTCATCCACCAAGCCATCGAAGCTTTTGAAGACCACTTGACCAGCGGCGAGAGCGAGAGGTCCAAGAAAAATGGAAAAGGCAAGAGAAGGGACAAAACGGCACGCCGTTTCGCTGCTGATAACAACAACAAACAACTGGTCAATGTTGTTCCTGGTCCGGGTCCGGGTCGACCCGAGTCTTCTGTTATCGAAAAACAAGTCGAAATGACAGAGGAGTCTTCAGGAAGCACGGTCTTTGTCGCTGCTGCTGAAGTGTCGCCGGTGAGTTCGCCTGAGAGAGAATCGGGTTCGGCTGAGAACAATGAAGCGTCGGATATCACCATCGGGTCTTCCCCGGCCAAGGAGGAGTTGACGGAGGTTGTACGGTCGTCGACGGCGACCGGCTGCAGCACCCACAAGGGTTTGGCTAGAAAAGTCTTGCCGGACGTGTTAGGTTTATTCAATTCTCGTTTGTGGTCTCTTTGGAGTCCGAATGTTTAGTTAGGTCCAACAACTAAAGAAAATTGCAATTTTTTTTTTTACTTTTTTTTTCTCTCTCTCGTTCGTTGTATTTTCGAGCCCAGAAAAAAAAAATGAGAGGAATTTTTTTTTTAATATTTTTGATGCTTAGAAAATGAAATATTCGCTTCTCGAATGTTAATTATTGGTCTCTCTTTTGAAATTGAAACCATTTCTTTTTAATTTGGTAATTTTTCTCTAATTGTGGATTTAATTGGCTGGATTGAAAGCATTTTTTTTATTTGACACTAATAATACTGGAACGCGATAAGATCAACCATTAAAAGAATGGTTTAGACCACGAACACTACGATAACTATCACATTAGTAATTAGCCGCCACGGTCATCTAAAAAAAATCTTGAATAATCAAAACTATTTTAGGGGTTATTATTTTTTAATTTTTTTACTTAGCAACTAAGTACTTGAGTAGGTGAAGATAGTTTGGGAGGTGGGCCAATCAAATTATAGTATTGCTGGTTAGTGGGATACAATCATACAAATAAAATTGCATTATGGTCTTTATTATATTATATGGTAAATAATTAAACTGGGATATTATCATAATATATTTATAATTATTTTATATATGTGCCAAATAATTGCTTTATTTTATATTTTTTTGAATATCAATTGGATGCGATTTTCCATGATTTCTTATTGGGTTTCGGGTGGGACTCTCTTTTCTAGTAATAAATATTTTTCTCTAAGACCACCAATTTGGGTTAGGTGTCCTATGTAGCAAGGTCTTAAAAATTTTGGTTACCCTAGAATGGAAGGACAAGTGTGACAACTCAAAACTGCCATTTGATTTCACAATGCCAAGCTACATTTCTTGTAGGGACAATTATGTTCTCTGTGAGTTTTTGCATTTATGAGTGCGGCAATTAATGATAATGATGTGGTCCTTGTACCATAGTTTGAGATTTGTTGTTTTGAAATTTGGTACTTTCGTGAGAGGATATATTAGCCGGATAGAGAGTGTTATTATTTTAAGATTAATTTGTTACGTAGATATGGTCATAAGGGCAATTATGGTAATTTGAATGTCCTCAATTCTGAAAAATTGGAAAGCCCCCATTGGACACAATTGGCAAGCAAGATTGTTATTTGATTTTGATACTGTTTTTGACAATCGGTAAAAGAGCAAATTACTGGTATATACCGATAGAGAGAGAAAGCTTCTTACGTATAAAATTCTTACGGATATAAAATTATGTTTAAACTACGAGAGTAACGTTATATAGGTTACACAGTGATTTTTACACTCTCCCAATTGTCAAAAAAATTATATAGATGGATTGAGAGCCGGCCCTGAGAGGGGGCGTCGGGGGCGCCCGCCCAGGGCTCAAGAAAAAATTGCCCAAAAATGGTCTATTTTTTGTTTTAGTATTGAATTGAATGGTTTGTATTTAGATAATAGGGGTCCAAATATTTTTTTAAAAGCCCAAACATTAAAAATAATAATAATAAACATATGGCCCAAATTATCTTAGATCAATATCCCCACCCAAGTAATTAAAGTTTTTTTTTTTGAATCCATTTAAAGTTTTTTTTTTTCTTTTTTGAATTGATTTCGAATTTTCTTTTTAGTCATGTGTTGTGTACGTGTATGTTCAATCACTCATAAGGGGCCCATTTTTTAGGTTTTGCCTAGGGGCCTCTGAAAAGTTAAGACCGGCTCTGGATAGATTATTAGGACTTTGATAGTTGTTTTCAAATTTTTTATGATATAGAGATTAGATGTCGAACTTCAATTTATATTTTAGAGATTCGAAGAGAGATTATATATGAATAGTAAGAAAGATTGCTAACAAATGTTAAAATCTGTCTGTATTTTAATCGAACGAAACTATACAGGAAATGAAGGGCATGTGGTGGGCACTTTGATAGAATGATGAACTGATGATAATGGCGTGTGTGCATGCAATGCAAAAGCTAGCAAACAAGCAAAAGGACAGTTGAGGGGATTGGCAAACTGGCAAAGGCTTATCGCAATATATTGGCATGTGAGTTGCAGGACAATCTAAATAGGCAAACAAAGGCAACAATTTAATTCATTATTGTCTCCTTCTCTTTTGTTTGCTTTGTCACTGACAAAAACTTTGACATCAATTCTCAACACAAACCCCATCACCATGTCAGCACTCACCACCACCACTTCAATGTCATTTGCTTTTATTGTAAAGGAGCTTTGTAAGGTTTCATGAGTTGTTAATTTGTTATCTTATTGATTGTTACAATATTATCAATCTAAATCTATGCGTGATTGACGTTCAGTGTTTGAAATTGAATTGGATTAAACAAGATATATAATGTTTGATCTCAATAGATTTCGACAGATATCTAATCTGAATAGATATTACATCTGTCTAGTAATCGAAATAGTTTAATCCAATTTAATAGAATGTTAAGATAACCATAGTAGTTAGGACCTTTTAGGCTGTGACTTATTCTTGATAAAGGAATTGAAAAGAGTTTATGAAAGTCAATCAAAGGCATTAAACAAGTCAATCCCTAAGGGGTCTTTTGTTTTTTTGTCTGAATACTGAATAATCCTGAATTTTTCTGAAGACTGAATAGGGACTGAAATCTGAACCACATGTTTGTTTTTTTTTTCTCACATCTGAATGTACTGTCAACATGTTTGTTTTTTTAAAATAAAATTATCTGAAAATACGTAATTCTACATTTATACCTATACTAATTAAAAGAAGTAATTTAATATACACTATTCTTTATAACAATTTTTTTTTTTTGCAAACAAAATTCAATTTAACGAAAAAAAAATTAATCAAAGATTATAATTTTGCATGTTCTGTAAACAAAGTTTAAGTTAAATTTATTGTAAAAAAAAGTTATAGTTCAAGTTCAATTTTGTATGTTGTCCACGCTTACGGTGAATATAATTCATAAAACCATTTTTGTTTTTTTGGTTTCCTGGATCAGATGCACCAGAAACCAAATAAAAAAAAAGTTCTTGAATTTTTCATATACAATAATTATATAACATCTTCAAGCCACGAAATCTACTCAATATGATAGACAAATTTATTGAGCATTATTCGAATAGTTAGATAAAAACAATAAAGAGTTCTTACCGGGACTTGATAGGAGAGAAATTCAATTGTTCAATCTTAGAAAAAATTCATTATGAGAAGTAATTAGAGTTTTTTTTTATTTTCTAAAACCTGTGTAAATAAGAAATATGTTAAAAGAAATTTTTTTATACCATATCAAATTAAGATAAATTTGGAAATATATCTTTTTTTGGAGAATAGACTTGAAAGAGAATATTTTAATTGTAATCCACTGATTTGGAATTAAGTTAAAAGTTAGGATTTCTTACTTTTTATTTTAAGTTGTTTTTTGATATTTTTAAGTTGTTTGACCACTTAAAAAAACTAACAAAACAACTTAATGAGTTCAATTCAGACCCATTAAATTTTAAGTGAAAAAAACAAACGACCCCTAACGTTAACGTTATGTAGAAAAAATGCATATAATGTATACCGACAAGTAAAGATAAGTATGACAATTAGAATGAGCATCTATTATGTTATTAATTGAAAGCAACTAGGGCATCTCCGACCCAGAGGCAATTTAGAGCAATTCATCAAAATGGAGCAAAATATTCTCTCCACCGGGCCCCATTTCTTACTCCATTTTGTGTTTTTTGAACAGTGTTGTGCAATCCCTGGGCGCAACACTTTTCATTTAAAGCAAAATATTTGGGTTTTTTTTTACTTAATCATAGTTTGATCCAGTTTTAATACAATCTATTTTGATTGTATCCCTTATTTAAAAGTTTTATTTAATCATAGTTTTACCCTTAATTAATTAAATGTTTTTCAAATTTATCGTTTTTATTATTTAATGATTTTATTTAATTTATATTTGTTTTAATTTAATTATTATTTATATTAACATTTATAATAAACTAAAATTAAGTGTGTAGTATTTTTTTTAAATTATAAATAAATCACTAAATTTTATTTTTATGTTTTTTTCTTTTTAATTTTATGAAATGTAATGTTTAAGTTAATTTAATAATAAATGTAATATTTTAGTTAATTCAATTTCATTTCTTAATGTACTAATTTTATATTTTCTTAACTTATTGCAATATTATACTAATTATGGGGTGAAATGTTAATTGCTGAGAAATAATAAAAAAGGGGAAAGAAAGAGAATATTCTTTTTAGTGTAATATTTGGTGCAATGGGTGGGAGATGAAAAAAAAAAAATTTGAAAGTTGCACCATTTTAATACAAAAGTTACACCAGAAATACATTTTTGGGTTGGAGATGACCTTAAAAGACTCGTGATTCCTAGTCTTTTAAAGTCAAATCATCTTGGGGTCAATTTTTATTATTCTTTTTTGTTTTGTCATTGTCAAATTCTACAGACCCACGACAATTTTTTTGCATTGCATTATCATCATCATAATTGGGCCTTTTTCCCTAAGAAAAAAAGAAAAAGAAAAAAGAAACCATCCAACTTTGGATTGGGTTTGGGCCTATCAATAATTTGACCTGTATTAGATTTATGGCCAACTCAAATTAAAATCATTTGGATGATAATTGAATAAAATTAACTAGGCATATCAACAACAAATTGAATTGAAACAAGGGAATGTATAGTATTTATCATTTAAATAGAAATTGTCATATGCAAACCTTTTTGTTTCAACAAAATCCGGACTTTTGTTGTCGCGTAGAGTAACAAAAGAGAAGAAATTTCCACCCTTTAAATTCAATTAATGGCTGAAAAATTAAAGTTAAATGTTGCTAAAATTCAGATGTTTACATTTGAAAATTTCAAAACACTTAAAAGAGTAGTAAATTAAAACTAGGAGAGCTGCTCTAATTATCTTGCATTGTAATGTCAATTTATCAATGTTGATGATCAAAAGGATAATAAATTTAGAGCAGATTTTTTTTTAGGAATCAATTTACCTAAAAGTAGTCACTTAGAAAATGTTGAAGCTTTGGAACCAAACAAAAAGATCAAACCTAAAACACATATCATATGATCATGATCAAAATGATCTTGACATTTTGGGACCCATGAAGCTTGACTTTGAGATTGAATCATGAAGATTATTAAGAAAAAAAGATACCTAAGATAACGAGAAAATGGCAACCTATACATATGTAAAAAAGACTCATCATCATGATTCATGAGAGATACTTGCTAGCTAGCTAGCAATCCTAGTGATATTGCTAGCAACCCTAGTGATATCGCTTGCTTGATGCTTCTTATCCTAGCTACATGATACAATAATAATCCTTATTTTTAGAATTTCAAAAGTACGAAAAGTCATTGAATAATATATCATTAATTAGTGTATATATATATATATATATATTCCAAATTTTGTTTTTGGTAGTATTAAAAGGGTTCTAATAAATTATAAATCATTTTCTTTGTTGTATTTATGTGAAATTGATAAAAATGTTTTGTATTTCAATATAGGGAAATTTCGTTATCCTCATTGATTTTAAAATTATGAAAAACATCTCTTGAAATGCTGATATTTTGATCAATATTTTTTTTTTAAATCTCTTCTACAAGAAAGGTTTTAATTTATTTATAATTAAACCAAATCTTAGAAGAAATAAATGAAATCTATTGAGTGATAAAAACACCATTTTAGTTTAATATATATATATATATATATATATATATATTAATTAAAAACTTTTTAATTAACTTAACAATAAATTAACAATAACACTAGATTATTATATAAGAAGAAAATTAAATAACATTAAAAAAGGTGGAGCACATTGATAAATACTTGTCTATACCAAATAAACAGCAAGGCCCCAATATTGAAGAACTTGAATTGCTTTTCAAGAATTGAGATTCAATTATTTTGCTCATTTTGATCATCGACCGAATCTTTACCCATCGCATGTAACTTATAAATTCTTTTAACATGAATATATACTAATTATTTATTAAGAAGATTTGTAACACATTTTTGTTCTTTTCTGGTCACAAGTATTATAAGCAATATTGATTCGTGAAGTTGATTAGATGTGAGATTTTAACAAGATCTTGACATTGATTTACGTGCATTGATCATTTAAAAGCGAACTATAAACAATCTTGGGTGATCATTTGAGTTTTGAAATGATCGATGACAAATTTAAAGGTTCAAATCATATTCGATAACTAAAAAAATTTCAATCAAATGGCTCCTCCTAAAATTGTCTAACAGTGAAATTCAATATAATTTATCAATAATTGTATATCAAGAATTGTCTTACAGTGAAATTCGGTCTAATTTAATTATCTACATACTCTTATAATAAGTATGAAAAGATGTTGTCTAGTCAAATGTAAATTCATTTTGAAAAAAAATGTATACATGATTATGTTTTACATTTGAACTAGGTCTCATTGCATGTTGTAATAATGTCTTGTTGCATATATTATCATTTCGTGTAAGGGCGATTCACATTTTAACAAAATTCTTAGATTTCAAGATGTTATATCTTGTTATGTACATCTCTAATGGTAAAGTTGGTCTTTTGATTTTGGACTACCCTTATATTTTATAAGATATACATTTACAATTGTCATTGTTGCATAAGAGTCCAAAATTCAATAGTACTTTTTAAGGCACGTGTTTCAACACTGTCTCTGTTTTAATAACATATGTTTAAAAGATGCATGTTATATTGAACAAACAAAAATGCCCCCACAGTAACCTTCTTCACCATTTTTTTTAGTTTCAAAATCCTCTATCAATGGAGGACCTCCATCAATGGAGGTAAAACTGACAAATCGACAAACACACTGTACACCGACGACGACGGTAGACACGTGTACACTGACCACGACCAAACACAATAGCGACTTTTGATTTCTCTAAAAAAACAAAGTATGTAACTTTCTCTGAAAACAAAAAGTTTCGAGTTAGGGATTTAGTGTTGGAGAAGAAGAACAGAACAGAAACAGAGGAGCACAAACAACAACCCAGAAGTCTCGAAAAGCAATTATAAAGTCTTAGAACAAAGTCCCAAATAGCATACAAAAAATTTCGGACAACATACAAAAGTCTCGGAACACAAACACAAAATCTCGAACACACAAATACAAAGTCTCCAACACACAATCACAAATTCTCAGACAAGATACAAAAGTCTCGGACATCATACACAAAGTCTCGGACAGTGTACAAAAGTCTCGGAAACTAAGTTACTGTTCATCATTTTCCCCACTCGAAAATCTCAACTCTCAACAACTTTAACAATGAAATATTCAAAACCAAAACCAAAACCAAAACCCAAATTGGGTTTTAAATTGAACAAAAATCACTGGGGGTGCTAGTCCCCCAACCCCCAAGTGCGTCAGCGTAAAGCCACTAAACTAATCCACTAAAGATACATCAATAATATTATGAAGTTGGATTTGTTTGAGTTGGAAATAACTATACAAAGAAAAGTAAGAGAAAAGTTAAAGTTAAAAAAATAATAAAAAATATGTAAATTAAAGACATTTTTGAAAATCACTTATTTTAGTGTCTTTTATACATTAATTATTAAAGTAGTGCTCCTCGTGCAACACCAACTTAAAAATGTGTTGAAAATCACTTACTTTTTTACGTTTTAAATATTAGTTATTAAAGTGGTGCCTCTCGTTCAACACCAACTTAAAAAAGTACTATAAACTCCTATTTCCTCTGTTGCTTAAGGTCGTATTGCATGTTATCATAATCATATGTTTCATATTTTAATGAAAACACTATATATTGACCTAACAGTTCTTAGATATATTAAGATATGATACGTTAGGAGTATGAATAATATATATATATATATATATATATCATCTCAGATTTAGTGTTGATCTTCTGATCTTGAATTCTTAACCGTTAGATTATACATGCATGCACACATGAAATCGGAAAATCAAGAGTAGGATTTAGGGATGTATATACAGCAATCACTTTCGATCTACAACATATTAGACCCACATAATTTCCATGTCAATTGTTTAATTTGTGGTGGCATTGGCAATGTCCGAGTCTGCTATAGTTTCCAATCTGGTACACAAAAACTGTACTATACTTCTGGTCGTTGGTAATATCAATCAACAATCATATAATTATCAGATCATCATGGACCATAAAACATGTAAAGAAAATTATGATGAAGAAGCTGATGATATGGGGGGCCATGACACGAACGTCCCATCGGACGGTGATATTGCCATTGTGGATGTGGATGTTTGTGGGAATCGTACATCTTGATGCAGGGGAATAGTGCTGTGGAGAGAGAGTAGACAAATAAGCAGACCCCAAACATTTGACTCTCTTGTTCTTGTTCTCTATATTACACTCTTTTTATTCTTACAGTATAATTTAGAGCCACCCAATTTGATCTTTTATATTATATTATTATTATTTAAATAATGTACGTTGAATGAACCTCTATCTATGGTACGAGGAAATAATTTATACACCTAGCTAGTCGGTGAAACAGATTAGGTCGGCTCACCTCTTAACAGTCAAATTAAAAATTGTTGAGTATTATAAAATTAATTGTAAATTATACTATCATTCAATCATTTGGGATTAGTTTATCAGATCTAACATTAATTTTCACCGTTCAAATTTTATGCAATCAAACAACTTTTGAGGGTTTGATGGTGAACATAGCTTATTTAACTATTGAGTTGTATTTTTATACATCAATACATGTCAACTGGTATTATTTGGTCAATATAATATATCAACTAGCAAGTAGAATGTTTATATCTTGGATTGTACTATATTATTTTTATACAATCTTATATATATTTGGTGATATTTTATATTTGATTGTATTAATTAATACAGCATATCTACTATGTAATAACTAATATGGTATTCATCGTATTAGACCAATTAAAATATATTAGTTAATATAATATGTGCAAAACAAACCAAATATCGTATTGTGTTATTTTAATACATTTTAAATTCTATTATATATATAGTACGACGCATCAAACGAGCCCTAATGAATTGTGAGGTTGATGATCTAATCTGTCAGACCAGCTGGTTAGAATGGACGACTCTAATATGGTCATGATGATCAATTAATATGGTCTTATAAGAGCATCCCCAACAAGGCTCCCCATATTTTCTTTATACTTAGGGAGTCAATTGTAATTTTTACAAATAAAGAGTCATATAAGGAGTTAACATTCCAATAAGCCTCTTTAAAAATAGTTTGGAGTGAAAAAACGGCTCCTTATATTTTCCTTACATTGAATTTGGACCATTGAATATTAAAAATATGAACTCATTTTGACCACTCATTTTAATTGAGAAGTGAAAAAACAAAGATATAGGGAAGGAAGTCTCTCTCCTTACATTTGGGGAGGCTTTTGCCGGAATAAAATTTAAGGCGTGAGATAGGGAAGCTGTTGGAGTAAATTTCGGTCCAATCTCCCTATTTATAGTCAAAAACATACGGTTTTCCGATCTATTAGGGATGCTCTAACAATCCAAAATAACGAAATAGAAAAAAAAGGGAGTGATACAAGCACGAGTTGTCTGAAAAAGTGTCTGCTGGATCTGATAATTTATGGTTGATATGCAAGCCAACCATGCATGCATGCATACTCTCCACATCCATACAAGTGTAAGGCACGAAATCCCCCATCAATTTCTATCCACATTAATTTATTCATCTAAGATCAAGTGGTCTCACAATTTACACCGTTTAATTAATTTGATCATGAATCATGATCAATATCACTGTCGATCATCGTCTTCAGCGTTAACATGAAAGATGCAACAACAACAAAAATGTTTAATTGAGTTATCTCCATCTGTTTGCCTGATATATATATTGTCCACTGTGCTTGGCTTCAAAATCTCGATATATCACAAACAAAGAGATATATATAAAAAAAGGAGTGATCAGGACCCCATCTCCATATTAAATTCTCTTAACGAAAATGAGAGTTGTTGAATACACAAAAATTCTTTATCAAGCCAAAACTTGAGGAAATCAAATTTTGTATCTCTACGTACAAATAGTGATTTGTAGAGGGATAGTCCATGTTTTCAGATTCAGGATCTCGCAGGTTTTGTAAACGGATTCGATCATCTAACATTATAGAATCACTAGAAGATAAAAAAACAAATGGTTCACTAACGTTAGAAACTGAAACTATGTTAGAGAGTGAGGGGTAGCTCCACAAATTTTTGTTAAAAAAAATTATTTACATTTTACTCTAATTTCGTTATTGTTATTTATTTATTTTATTATAGTTTTAATAATTTTTCAAATTGACCCCTAAATACCTAAAGTTGTATTCGTCTCTCGTTAGAGAACCGGATCTAGACTTAAAGAAAAATTAAAGATATAAAATGAAATTAAAGGTAGGTGATCATGGAAAAGCTAGTGCAGGTGGGGATGAATATGCCTTTAATATGTTTCCTTGGAGAGAGTTTTCCCTCATGTTTGTGGCTTGGAAACTGCCCAACACTCTTCGTTTTCTAGTTTCATGTTTGCTACCCAATAAAGAGAGGTCGTCGTCCTATAGCATGGAAAATTCACCTGACCCTACAATTATGGACTATAGTAAAGGATTGATTTTCTTTTTCTTTTTCTAACACTTGCTTGGATGCCCACAATTATAAACATATGGTTTGGTTTCTGTCATAGTAGCGACTTATTTGCCTTTTCATTTCTAGAGCATTTTGTTTCGTCGGCTTCACCATGTGATATTGTTAAATATATTCTTCATCACATAGTCCACAACACTAAAATTGAGAGAAATGGGGAAATTAAAAAACTATTATCTTGTGTGTGCGTCAATATTATGCACGCATTTTATTTTCATTCGAATTCTTTATACAAAGAATTTATAACCTTGAGTGCACAACTTAATGGAATGCAAGAACAATCAATAAATTGCCGGCGTTATTATGTTATGAATAAGTAGTGCTTGAAAAGGATTTTCATATATAACCAAAATGATGAAACTTATTAGTTATGATGACGACATAGAGATATTAATATATGGTACATGATCACAAATTTACCATTATATTTTCAAGTTTGGTTTTAGGGCTCAAAAAATAAATAGGATTTTTTGGAGGTGGCATTTTAACATTGTCAATGCTTTAATAACTTATGTTTAAAAGACACCTATTATGGTGAACGGACAAAAATACTCTCAATAGTTGTTCCACATCAGATTTCTTTCATTCAATTTACAGTGAAGTAGAGAGAGAAAGTCCAGTTGAAACCCAGGCAATCACTCGAATGGTGACGGAGTGGTGCTACGCAGACGCATTCGGGGGTCGAGCTCCCCGCCGAGCTCGCGAGGGGGCAGGGGGCAGCGCCCCCAGAGCTTTTTTTTTCAGTTCATGAAAAGGCTCGGAGTCTCATGAAAAGGCTCGGAGTCTCAAGAAAAAGCTCGGAGCTTTTGTGAAAAAGCTTGGAGCCTTCATGAAAAAAGCTCGGACCCTTCATGAAAAAGCTCGGACTCTTCATGAAAAAGCTCGGACTCTTCATGAAAAAGCCCGGAAATTCAAAATTGACAAAACTAATCTCCTTGAAAAAAGCTCGGACAACAATTTAAAAGACTCGAATAGTTTTACAAAAAGCTCGAACACAGTGTTAAATGTCTCGGAAACCCAGATATTCATCGTCTTATACACAAATTTTTCAAAAATTAAGTTACCGAGTTACTTGATTTTTCAGACAAGTTTATTGTAGAGAGAGAAAGATATGAGTTCAGTGTTAGAAGTGTGGAGATGAAAGTACAAACAGAATAAAAAACTGATTATTTAAGGGTAATTTTGGCAGTTCACCATAATAGGTGTCTTTTAAACATAACTTATTAAAGCAGTGACGTGGGTGCAACACACCTCTAAAAAAGTAACATTTCTCACCATTTCCACTTTGGTTTTATTGTTACATTCACATAGATAGGACAGGATTTGCAATTATAATATATGGTTTCAGAATCCTTAATTCTCCATAGTTATCTCACCTTTAATCAATCAAAGCTTTAAAATATATATAGCATTGGTGGAAATAAAACAAATTGTAAAGACCATATATACGAATAAAATAATAGAACTTTTAAAGCAAATAATACCTATACATTTCAGGTCAGTATGCATTTACGTCTTGTTTGTTTGGCCGTATTGTATTGTATTAAGCAATTAAAATATATTAAATTAATATAATGCAGTGTTTAGGACAAACTAGTGTATTGTATTAATTTTATACATTTTAATTGTCTAATACAACAGACATCGTATTAACTAATACATTATATTCGGTGATATTAGGTTGTACTGTATTAGAAAAACCATTTTTTTTCAATGAATATGGAATATTGATAAAATATGTGTTATGTTGTTAATATTTTTTATTATAATTTCAAAATACATAGGAAAAAATTATTTAAATTTTTAGTTTCAATTAAAATAAATATTTATTGATTTTTTATATAAAAATATTTATTGAGTTATTTATAGTAAGGATATTTAAAATTAATTATTAAGTATTTAAAAAAAATTATATTTTTATAATATAATAAAATATAAAAAAATTATATAAGAATAACTTAATACGATATAATACAGTGCATCACAAAACACAATTTTGTATTAATGATAATACAGTCCAATATAATCCAATACAATACAATCCAATACAGTCTATTACAATCCAATACGATGTATCAAACAAACCCTTATTAATTAATATATATATATATATATATATATATATATAGTTATTAATTTATTATAAAATTTGTGTTATTTTTATGTTGATGTGATCGTTTATTTCCAAGTACCTTTTCAATAATATTATAATGTCTCTTTGTGCCTAATTGACAAATTAATAATAATAATAATAAATAATGAGCATATGCAATGATATTTGTTGTCATGAAGAATATATGGCTCTATTGCCATTTTTGTCTGCAAGTTATTAACTCGTTTCTCAAATTCCAGCCAACTGTTACTCAAAAAGTTTTCTTCGTGGGGGTGCCATGTTAAGTTTTTCAAAGCCAAAAAGGGCCTCTAATTTTTCTTTTCTTTTTTGCAGAGATGAGAAACATATTTCTGACTGAAATTAATAATTTTGATCATATGATAAAAAAGTAAAAATGAACATGACAGCCTATATATAACAACGATCGATCCCAGACTGATAGTTGTACACTGCAACAACTAGATAGTTCTGGCTAGCTGCAGGACAGATCAAAATAGTTTGTGAAGTAAAGCTGGTCGACAAACCTTTATTTGACTTGACCCGTTTGAGTTTTTATCTAAACATGTTTACAAGAAGTCTGCATCACGGAGCGCACCAGCACTCATGTAACATACATTATCATATCAATGTTCCCGACGATAAACCAAAATTTTTCTATTTAGACTCTATATTTTTCTCTCTCACACTAGAACCCTAAGAATACAACAGTTTAAATAATGAAACCTTGGGGTAAAATTGTCACTCCTCAATAAAACTGGAAACGTTAGTGATTTGTCAGCATAACACAACATAATTGATTCAGGTTTCACAATCCAACACGCTCATTCCTAATAATAATGTTGATGTGTCATGCATGTAATCTTTAAAATTTATAGTAATATCTCGTAGTAATTAAAGAGATTAAATAATTTATGACGTTCATTCAGTTTAATAATATTCCAGATTCGTGTCGCCACACCGATAGTGATATAATATATATACACAAATGGTAGATGAAATCGATCGCATCAGAGCTTGTTGTCTTCCAAAATGGTTCAACAAGTGTTTGCAAATTGTTGCATGCCTCCAAAGCAATAAGTACTAACATCATGATAATATATACATTGAATATGTACTGTGAATATATACATATAACATTTTACGGAGAAATGAATGAATTACATATAATTTATCAGGTCTTGCTTAACAAAATAATATAGAATATGCCCCACAGAAAGTGTAGTGGAGCAACCAAAAACAACATGATATTCTAACTTTTTGTATCCCTAATGAGAAAAGATCTTCTTCTGTCATTTTATATGCAAACCTATTAGTCTCCTGCTATATATTCTCTCTACTGCTCTTAACTGTTACATGTGGTGACTTCCCTACCAAATATATAGCCAGTAAACTATAGTTTTTCTAATTAATATAGGTTCGGTTTAATATTGTTTTTGAAAAATTAAAATCATATTATTTTATAATTTTGATATAAATTCATGTTTGGTAGAATTTCTAAATGTGATTAATTGATAATCTGATAAGTTTTGACGGTGATTTTGAAAAGTAGGTGGGGGTTACTTTTTGAAAGTGATTATGAAATAATCTATTTCAGTATTCAATTAATCTTTTAAAATATCATTATTATCCTTATGAAATCAAATTAAAACTATTTATAAACTGTATTTCATCTCAAAATTAAATATTATATTTAAATATTGATTTGATTTATAAAATCTTTTAAAAATATTTTTATTGTTCTTATGGTTTTTTTTCTAATTTAAATATTCTACTTAAATATTGATTTAATATATATATAATTAAAGAAAAAAAATGAAATAGGGTTCTAAAATCATATATAATTTAGTCATTGTAAGAGCATCTCCAATGTAATAGTGGCCTATGAAAAAAATAGATGTCACATATGATTAATACACATTCTGTTAATAAATATTTCTCAAATGCAACCGTGCATATCCAACCCCAAGCTAACGTGGCAAAAAAAATATATTAGACATTGACAACATGAGAGCATCTCCAATGTAAGAGTGGCTTGTGAAAAAAAAAGATGTCAGATAGATAAATAGACATGTTATTATAAAATATATCTCCAATGCAGTTGTACATATTCAACCTCACACTGATGTGGTAAAAACAATATTAGGCATTGTCAACATAACCGTCTATTTTCAGATGGTCTGTTGCATAACTATTTTTTTGGTTGACTCAGCAAGTATTTAAAATTTATATTAATTTTTCATCTATTTCTAGTAAAGAAATAAAACAAAAAAAGGGGAAAAAATTGGTCACATCATTAAAAATAAATGTGTTTTTAACCGAAGTATTGGATACCAAATTTTAAGTTGATTGTCTATCAAGTTTATCTTTATGTCACATAGAAAGCAAGTCTCTCGACATTGTTGTCCATATCAACGGTTTTTAATATGCAAACTACTTTGGTATTAGAGATGCTTTAACCGTCTACTTTTAGACGGTCTGTTGCATAACTATTTTTTCGGTTGACTCAGCAAATATTTAAAACTGACATTAATTCTTCATCTCTAATTTTGGTAAGAAAATAAAACAGAAAAAAAAATGGACACGTCATTAAAAAAAATGTGTTTTAGACAGAAGCAATGGAGATCAAATTTTGAGTTGATTGCCTATCAAGTCTATTTTTGTGCCACATAGGAAGTAAGTCTCTTGGCATTAATGCCATATCTAATTTCAGCTCTTTTGCAATAAAATTATCAAACGTCTGTTTTTGAGCTAAATAGTAGTTTTAAAAATACAATTAAATCAAACAACTGTTGAATAATTATACAACTGATTATCCCTTCAACTCAACTAACTAGTGATTAATATAAATTTACATCAATACAAAACTGGCCTTATATAGCATAACAAGTTAATCATATATTGTATCACACCCATGTAGAAATGTGTGAGGAGGTCGGTTTCTAGTGCGAGATTCCATATATTTTTTCGTGGGGAATCCAACTTTATAATGTTACGTAGTGAATTTTGTAGTGTTATACGTACAATTGGGATTCTTATCGATGTTATAATGTTATAGATCGAGTTCACTCCATAACGTTACATAATCGAGATTCCGTAAGGTTTTTTGTATGGGACCGACTCTGTAATGTTACATAATAAATTATGTAACGTTACTCGTCCAGTTTGGATTATAATGTTGTAACGTTATATAATTGAAATCTTGTACGAAAAAACGTACGAAATCTCACACATGATGGTTATATATTTACAATATTATTTAATTAGCAACCGTGGTGGCTAGTAAAATATTGGAGGACCCAGTTTCCATTAGGGCACATGATCTGATATTGACAATGAAATGAATAGCCAACCTAAATTCTTGGAACTATCTCTGTGTTTCTCTCCTTCCACCTTTATCTGATGATCAGTCGATCATCGACCATTTTACATTTACACAGTACAAGGGCTTCGGTACTCAACTATATTATATCTCACTCATAAACACAGTCCACTACCTATCCCTTTTCCCACCACCATTTCCACCAAACAACGATTCTAACCAAACTCCATATCCATCACATTGAGTAGTTCCATCGAGCAGCTGTCAAGTTGAGCTCGAGAACCAACTATGAAGGTAATCAACAACAAGAATATATATATTTTTCATGCATCTATATATATATATGTATAGGAGAAAAAAATTATTATCTCCTTACATATAATTTGATTTTTCGTTGTAGTTACTGGGTTGGATGCACCGGAAGTTCCGGCAAAATAGCAGTGAACCTTTCAAGGATTTTGCAATTGGTAGGTCTTGTTCTGCCTTATAATTACATGCATATATATAAATGTTAAACTAAAATGATATCAAATTTTGCTTCAAAGGGTATTTGTAGATAAAATAAAGCGTTCAATTGATCATCTTTGGTACGTACGTCGAATATAGGTACATTCATATAATAGAATTTGCGTGTAACAAAATACTGACATGGTGTACATATGATATGTAGCACAAAATTATGGTTAATGGTTGAAATCCTTTTCTAGTTCTTGTTAACATATTCTGTGTCAGGGAATGCTTGTACTTGTCTTACAGGAGGAGGGCAGACATCACTGGATGATCAACAATGCTACCAAAAGCCAAGCTATGGCTACAAGCAATTCAAGCAAGGCCAGAGAGACCACCAAATGAGGAATTCTTTCGCGGGTTTAGAAGCTGCGAGGGTGGTTGAAGAAGATGACTATGAAGATGATCATCAATCATCAGCTGCAATATCTGAGCTATTCCATGGCTTTCTTGCAATTGGAACACTTGGTTCATCAGACCCTAATAATAATAATGTCGCCGACCCTTCGACGCCAACATTTGGCATCTCATCCCTTGAGAACATAACTGAGAAGGAAACTGAAGTTACAGAGAATGAATTGAAGCTGATTAATGATGAGTTGGAGAAGGTTCTGGTAGCTGAAGCTAATAGAGAAGACGGTTGCTGCAACGACTCTTCCGGGAGAAACAGCTATGTGAGCCTTGGGAGGAGCAGTCATGGAAGCAGCATTACACTCAGTGGAAAGCCATTAATGGACGGTCATCAAGACACAGTGTGCCCACTTCAGGAGTATCTTTTCGGGTCAGCTATCGAATTGTCTGAGACTACAACGACAGTGGCGAATAATAACAAGACGATCAAGGAACACAGGACATCACTTGGAGAGCTGTTTCAGAGAACTAAATTGGTGGCAGAGGAGAATTATTCAGCTAATCAGGAGAAAAGAACTGACAAGGAAGCTGATAAATCTGCTGTGCATATCATGAAAAAGTTGTTGAAGAAGAAAATGCTTCATGCTTCTAGGAGCTCTGGTGGAAGTACTGTTGATTCTGCTTCATCAGCTGAAACAAAACTGCACAAGGTATATATATATATATATATATATATCTTGATTTCTGATTATTTATGTTCTCCTGAATTTTAAAAGTTCTCATGACATATCACTGTTAGAGTGCTTAAATATTATTATTGGGCAATTTACTATCGGCTTAAACTTTTAAATCTGCTTACTAACATAGTATCAGATAGTTGGTTGTCCTAGGAATCCTTAGTTCAAGGTCGTCACATGCATTAGTGAGAGTCCTTAAATACGACTTCCCTATCAACTTGACCTTTTAGGTCGGATGGTTACCAACGATGACCGTTACATACCATTTCAAATCTATATTTGCAATTCTATAATTCTATACAAATAATGTGTGGTTTTGTTTGTAGATCCTGCACATGTTCCACAGGAAAGTCCATCCTGAGAGCTCAGCAGCCATGAAAAAGAACGACAAGATCCTGAAGAAGGAGAACAGCGTCAAGAAGACTATGATCTACTCTTACGAGGACGATGGAGGTCATCAGATGGTCCCAGAAGATCAGGACATCATGATATTCCCACAGAGAAGCCTCTCCAAAGAGAAGATAAGACGCTACAAGAGCCAGTCCAACTTGTCCCAGTTCAGCTTTGCCGGCAGTGACTCAAATGGCAACAGAGAGTACTGGATTAAAACAGATGCAGACTGTAAGTACCCTTGTTTCTTGTTTCCAACATGTCGACCCCATTGTTGGGATGACATTTTTTCTTCAATCTCTTCCCCTAGCTAGAAGTATGACCTACTTACAGCTAACTTCTTGTTTCTACCACAACAAGAGGTTTCTGATAAATTTCAGGAGAAACTTGTGATTATAAACGGTCATCTTTACTATTAGATTCCAATGAGGGAAAGAGAACTTAATTTCTGATTTTTGATTCCACTATTTACTAAAAATTGTTGGGAATTACGTGGACCCTTTACACAAATCAGGAATTAAATTCCTCAAGGAAACTGAACTTAATTCTCACCTCCCATCTAGAGAATTAAGTTATGTTTCCTGATTCTTTTTTATTTCCATTACCGATTAATAAATGCACATATGATACTAAATTATAAGTGATTGTCTTGATCCAATTATATGGTTGATTTTTGCAATGTAGACCTGGTGTTGGAGCTCTAAGTGGAAGAAGAAGAGAAGAAGCAGTCAAGTGTGATCCATTAAAAAGTAAGAAGCTTGCATTAATATAGTGTTTTTGTAATGCCCTTATTAGGTTATTGGTTGTAGCCATTTGCCAATAACTCTGTAGTGTTGAGTGATGATTATTTATATATGTTTTGAAGAGCTTGAATGGAACATATAAATAAAGGAGGGAGAGCGAAACCTTCTTGTGGTCTATATAAATGTAATGTAAGATGTATATGTATGTTTTTTGATGTCATAAACCAATATTTATAGAAAATCGTATTGGAATATACATATTCGTCACTAGTAAAATTATATCATTCAACACAAATGAGAATAACATTTCATCAATCATCATCTGAGGCTAGCTAAGTGAACGGTGGTCAGCAGACTAGTAGTGCTTATCAAAAACAGTGGTGGAAAATTGTGCACACATTTTAAGGCATAAATATAACAAGCTTACACAGAAATATACACCTACTAAATGTTGAGAACTTGCAACCAAAACAAAGGGACAAATGGCAAGGTGTAAAGTCTTCTATAATTATCCACAAAGAGATAATAAAACAGTGCTGCATAGTTCAAAATTTAGGTCTGCAATAATGAGCACAAACTTTTTAACAGCTTAGACTCGTTTAGACAATGAATTTTCCAAACCCGGATTTTCGATTTCAAGGCGATTATGTGCGAAATGAAGAACATTAATCGAATGTAACTTTATTGCAAGTTTAAACCTAGCGCATTATTTTGATACAAAATCAGAATTTTGATACACATCAGGATACTGCAGAATTTTAATAACAATCAGAACGATAATGATAGAGTTCTGTGTCAACAAATCAAGAATGACTAACATGTACTATCCATGTAATTTACCAACAATTCCTGAACCATGCCTCTATCTGGCATCTTCCCAGCAGCCCCATATATAGGAGCTAGGCCACCTTTAATTGGACCTGGATTTGCTTTCACCTGAAACAATAAAAGAAAAGGAATTGAGTGTATATTTGGGCATGGTGGTACACTGAGCAGGCAGCACAAAACCGCCAAACATCATCTCCCCAAATAATCGTTCGTGAAAAACAACTTACAGTTTCCACAGATTCCTTCAAATCTCGGAGGAAGTCATCAACAACTGGTACGTGTTGAAGGGTAACACAGATATGAAGGCTGAATTCATCACAAACCAAAAAAAAACTCAGTCTCTAGAATATGAAATGTTAGCATGCTTATAGGAATAACTATGCTGCATAGTCATATTTACTGGTGCTTTAAAAAGGTCACCTGTTGGGTCTCTGCAATGCATTCAAATGCCAGCCCTTGGAAGACATTATATCATTGACTTCAAAAATATCGAAAACATCGGATCCAAATGCCACGATTGTCATGTCTGGTCTTCCGATGATAAATAACTCAGGAATCTCCTTTATTCTGCATATACACTTGCTTTATAAGTAGCTGAAAATTAATATAGGGGAGGGAAGATTTGAAAACACCACTAACCCCTTTTGTAGGCTCTTTGACACATCCATGATAGCTTTAGTGTGCTCCAAGTATCCTACGGTTTATAGTGAAAACATAATCAGCATAAAAGCCAAACATTTTTTACATTGCAAAAAAAATATTTGGATTAGCAAAACACAAAATAATCACTTCATAGCTACAAATTTCAAAGATTAAGAAGTCTATCCTGTCACCTTCTTGGCCGAGAGACATCATTGCTGCCCAAGCACCAGCAATCAGACCTCCAGGCCTGCTTCCAGCTATGGTTGGAGACACATATAGCCCCCCTGACCACTCGGTAACTGCAAAATAAACATAGAATGGCATAAGCACAAGTTTTAAAACCATGGCTCATGGTAGCAGCAATTGCTTTCACATTACCAGACATGACAAGTGAGATATTTACTAAAACAGTCTGTCTCTACATAAAAATGCATTACCAAAGCAAGAGAAATAATGAATTCATTACAATTGCTATCATGAGTTGTACTTCTTGTTTATTTTATTGTGTAATTTTAATTGGGAAGGGGAGTTGGGGAATTACTTACCAGCAACAAATTGATGCTGTTAGCAAACGGAAGCCAAGAACCCAGGACATATAATTAGTATCCCACCGAATCAGATGCCATGACAAGAAAAGCATATTAGAATAATTTTAGGGAGAAACATTAACTAATCAATTAACAACATATTTTAACATGATATTTATGACTTGGCACAAATGAAAAGTCAGCAATCAGTAAATTTACTAATCAAGTGAGAAACTTCGTATGCACAGCGCAACCAGCATGAACATATATAATTAGTTACATGATTATCAAAATTGTTATAATGTTCTGATTGATCTGCAAACAGTACATTTATAAATGTCACTCTCAGTCATCACAAAATGGCACGATAAGTGAATTTCTAGCCATTGTGGATTCATGTATGAAAATAGTAAATGGGTATGACTTCATGGAACCTCTAATTATAGATCCAAACAACATTTTCAAAAAAATTGAGTTTAAAATTTACCTTTCTAATGTCATGATTTCTGTACAAAACTACACTAGTTCCTTTAGGCGCTAATCCATATTTATGCACATCCACTGATATTGAGGTTACTCCTGGTACGCAAAAATCAAATGGTGGAATTGGGTACCTGAGAAGAGAAAAGGAATGCCAATAATGACCAAACAAGAATACAGGGCAGACTGGAGAATACTGTTAAAAGCTTGTCCTCCATATAGATTATCATCCCATTTCACATGAAAAAATACCCATTCAACGAGTGTGGATATTATCATCTCATTCCACATAGTAAACACATTCAACAAGTGTGATAATGTGTGATGTTATAGCATTTGATATAAATTAGCTTGCAACACATAAGAAAGGTTCATGTTGATCTAAATCTATTTAATGTATAGTCATATTCAAAATAAAATCCTACAGCTTCCAATAAAAATATAGTTCAAAGGTCACTCATTACCGATTACCGGCAGCCCTAACTAAAATTCAACCAAAAAACAGAGAAGTTCTGGGGGAAAAACTATTAAATTTGTGAAATGAGGCAATTAACAAAACCAAACACAGAGAAACTTAGGCCTTCTGAAAATAATATAGTGTAGTTGCAAAAACATAGCAGAACATCCAGCAACCATAATTTAGGGTATCTGATTATAAGGAACTCGTCCAAACATACCCAAGTGTTCGAGCAAAAGGCAACACAAAGCCACCAAGACAAAGATCAACATGGAGACATATTCCATAGCTAAGAGCCAGCTCTCCAAGCTCCTACAAAATATAGTGCCATATTTACTCAAATTCAATTAGAAATTAAAACAAATTGCATATGAATTTCATGTTTCACATGCATATGACTCATCAGTAGCAAATAAGATAAAAATGTAGCACACCTCAATGGGGTCAATGATGCCATGAGGAAACCCAGGTGCAGATCCAACGATCTGTATATTATGAAATTTATGTTAGGTCCAAGTGCTGATGAGACAAACCACAATTATAATGAAACAT
The DNA here is from genome assembly GCA_033220585.1 of Dipteronia sinensis. Taxonomy (NCBI): domain Eukaryota; kingdom Viridiplantae; phylum Streptophyta; class Magnoliopsida; order Sapindales; family Sapindaceae; genus Dipteronia; species Dipteronia sinensis. The sequence continues at coordinate 75,943,336 of CM065638.1, read as the reverse complement.
TTACATGAAAATACTAAATATAACCATATGAGAGACTAAAGATATAATTTTAAACATATACCAAAATGGTGTTTCTGTTAATATGTCGCCTTATTGCTTTGACATCAGCTAGATAATCTTTGTTAACAGGAACACGCCAGAGCTTGATGTTAAAATATTGTGATGCTTTGTCATATGCTGAGTGGGCGGATACAGGTATGATCCTGTACTCAAGAAGAAAAACATCACAGTTGTAACTCTCCGATCAAGCAAACAGTAGCATAAAGATGTAAGCGAAATATTGAAATAACATACATTTCAGGTTTGGTAATTCCCTTCTTATATCTCATATAGTCACGAGATGATTTCATAGCCAATAGTATACTTTCAGTTCCTCCTGATGTCATGTTTCCACATACTTGTCCTCCAGAAGCCTTTTCTTTATTGCCAAGTAGAGCAGCAGTCATTGCAACAACTTCTGCCTCAAATCGTGCTACACTCTGGAATACATCCAAATGCAATGGATTGGTATGCGCAAACCTGAAAAGGGGTCATAGAAAGGTTGGATGAGAGGTAACAAAAGGATGTGGACATAGGAATGAGTGAACTGATCTGATACTATAAAAATTATCAAGGTAAATCATATGACTATCCTATCTGGGAAGATGACAAAAGCACCATAAAGACACTTTTTAAGGAAATTCATAACCATATCAGAATCAACAAATGCTACGATCCTTATTTGAATTGCAGTATTGAAAGGATAAATTTTTGCAACATCTAACAAGTTGTAAACTTTTTTTTTGTCGGAAATAAAGGATTTATTTATAAAAGAAGTGCACCAGCAGTCCACTAAAGGAATAGTGAATGAAAAGCATAACTTGACCATATCTTACTAACATTGAACATGCCTCATTTATCAAAGCAAAATGACCTTCAGATTCACTGCCTCCAATGTAGCTGCAAGAAAATAATAAAACAGAGCACATCAAACTCAAGCATAATTGAAAATTGAAATATAACCTAATATTCAGTGTTTAATAATTACGGACATACACTGTACCCGAACATTTTCCTTGCCAGAGAGCATCTTTTCTTTTTTCCTCTTTCATATTTTCCATGACTTCTGCTCCTAAACCCACCCTAGGCAACTCTGTTCTCCAACTCTCTCTTTTAGATTTACCACCAGACTGCATCTGATCCACCACCTGACCAACACATTCACCAATATAACGCAAAAGCCGATCTCAAAGATAAACCAATTAATCAATTAAAATAAGAAATATAAAACAGTTTAAGCAATTTGGAATGCCTAAGTTTTTAACCTATATGACAATATTACATTAAAAAAAATAATTGCTACACACTGACCTACAAATAACACTAAACAAGAACACAAAAATGCACCATACATATAGGTCAACAACGACATGCATAACCCAACTTCGACGTTAGCATAAAGCAATATGCAATTTTTGACTTGCACAATCCTTATAATTCAGGCAAAAGAACATAACACAAGACAAAGAATTTTAATATCTATTTGCGTCTATAGAGCATGATAAGACATCCACTCTAACCAGCAAATAAAGGCATTACTCATTGGCTATACAAAGTACTTACAGAAGTGAGTTAAAGAAGATTTTAGCAGCAGCATCCTACCCACAATAACACATTACATGTATGATGTATCTAATCCAACATTAGCTAGCAATAAACAGCATAAAACAATTCAGGGCAGTTGATCCCGAGTTATAGCTAGGATCATGGTTTTTTATGGTTGAGTGCGATAGAGGTTAAGGATTATGTTAAGGAAGGATATCCAACGTTCCAAATCGGATAAAAGCTAAACTGCACAGTCTCTCAGGTCTTCAAAAAAAAGTTATGATTTTAACTGATTTGAAATATTTGTTATCTCCTTAACATGTGCCCTCGTAACCCTAAAGTTAATTAAAGCTTCTAGCTCAACATTGGCCTTGTTATACACCTACAACAAGATGCAAAAGGGGCAGGCGGACGCTCCTCAGTCTAAATAACTATAACGCCAATTAATCAAAACCTAATGTAAATTACCAAGGAAATTCCACATGCAATGGTATCAAAAACTGCCTAGGCATATTCAGTGATGATGGTGTTCATCAATCCAAAAATCAGATCAAATCACACCAATTCGTTTAAAAGAAGAAGAAAAACAAAACACATGCTAAACAATTTATGAACTGCGCCTCACTACCGATAAAATAGACTAAACAGAGACTGTCAAAATTTCGTTAAATGCTACTGAAACCCACTCCATTTATTGCTTGACTAACAAATTCAACATAATATTTCACATCAGCAATAAATGAACCCCACGAATCTGACCACACGAGAATATAAAATTAAATAACACCACAACGATTTATTCAAAATTAAAACAAAACTAAAATCAAATCCAAGCAAATATATCTGACCTTCTGTTTCTCCGCATCAATGTAACTCTTAACACCAGGAACCAACCTGCCATAATCAAATTAAATTAAAAAAATGGAGTTATTAATTGAAAAAAAAAAATTGTTGAGAATCAGACAATAAGATTATTAATTACTTGATTGAGCTCATGAAAAACCCTATCAAGGTCTGTTTGAGTCCTTTCTCTTGAACGGCATGGAGAGACGATTGCAGTACACGCGCGACTAGGAGAGTGAGGAGAGGAACCAGAAGCAGAACGAGAGGCTCGTACTGTGACAAGAACGAATTCGCAGAAGCTCGAAAATCAATCAAGAACGACTTCGCAGTCGCACATGAAAAATCCATTTTCAAAAAACAAAAAACAATGACGGAGCTGATGAGAGATTATATATAATGAGGAGGTTTTATAGATGAGACGATTTGTTGTTGTTGTTTTTATTCTCAATTTATCGCGTCAACGAAACGTCAATTTGTTTTTGTTTTTGGCGGGGTTGCGTCTTCTTGAGATTCTACTCATTAGATAACAACATATTTTTTTATTATCCAATTAATTATAATTATGGTGATGTAATAATTACGTTAATTAAAATAAAATTAATTTTTGAAAAATAATATATATTATATTAATTTATTTGTGTCCTAATCTAATCATTGAAGATTTGAAGGTATGGTTTGTATTTTTTTTTTAGGAATTTTTATCAGAAAATAGAAATATTATTATTTAATATTTAAAAGTCCAAATTGCACAACAATTTGTTGAAATGATAGCATATTTGTCCGAATTATATGAGCAGATGATTTGTATTAGCCATGTTCCGGTAAATCGGACGGCAACTCAGCACCTAATGACTAGATAGTAGGAAATTTATTTTATTTTTTAATTATTTTTTCTATAAAAAAAACAATATTTAATCTTTAAAAAAAAGTAATATACAAATTTTAAACGATATAACTAGAATATAGAAAGGACTTTGACTCCGTCTAAACGATTAATAGGTAAAATCAGCTATAAATTGGCTAAATTGCTCGCTTTTTTTATCCGTCACCTAATATGGACGATTTTGTCCTAATCGGGAACGGCCAGCGGACCGTCTAAACGTGTATTTTCGAACACCGGCATTAACAGTATTAATCTTTTTTAAAATTAACACCAATACCATATCACCATATGCAGCAACTGACCTAGCATACCTTAATCTTTTTCTTAAAACTAATGTTAAAACTTAAAATCAGATCAGCATATGTTGGAAGCTATTCACCAAACTTACCAAAATCAAGCAATATTAGAACATTCCACATAATTATTCTAATGATAAAGCCTCACAATATAAGAACGAGATTGTCACACACTTACGTTTGTAATTGGCATAAATTTTATTAAATTGAATAAATATCATGTTAATTTGATTGTTTAAATGTTTATTTGCATGCAATTTCTGAAATTAGGGTATGTTCGATAATATTTTTTGTATTCGGTTTCATATACCAGTGAAAGAAAAACATTTCAATTCACTTGAGAAAATTAATTGGACTTTGAGTTAAATAAGGGTATTATACGTAAGAACTAATGGGCTCAAGTTGTGGATATGGATACTAAGTGAGCCCAAATCCAGCAACTGTATACAATTAAAATGGCCTGAAATATGATTAAATCCTTGATTGTATTCAATTAAAATGGACTCACTCTCACGTAGTCACAGATGATTATTTATATATTTTTTCTTTTTCTTTTTTTTTTCTTAAGTCGACATGGCAGAGATAAACTGTTATAAGTACGGTTCGAAAAACAACACCTACTACAATGTGAACAGAAAATGCAGTCATTTAATTGTGTACAACTAAATGGTCTAAAATATAAACAGAAATGCAGTCACTTAATTGTGTACAACTAAATGGTCTAAAATATAAACTTTAGTCGTCTGTTGATCTGAACTTCTCTTAAGCTGTCAAAGTATGGACAAACATCTTAATATATTTCTAGTCTAAAAACAAAATTGTCTACTATTTGTTCGAGGGAACACTTGAATTAAATTAATCTTTACTTTACAAGTTCTTAACTGTCACGTGGTACTATATACTTGAAAACTCGGAAGGAGCTCATATTATCAAAGGATCCGAGTCTTTAAAAAAAAGTCCTCGAACCTCGGTTCCCAAGTGTTCAGAGAGGTTGGACTTCGCCCCGAGTTTCATCTTAAAAGAGATTGTTGAGTCTAAATTTCTGTCAATAAAAACACTACTGGAAGATTGTTCATTTTTTGACATTTTGGGATTCATACATGGTCAGGTTGACTTGATATATAATTTCAGCTCTTAGACGATCAATTGACGTTACCATGTACTTTGATTGAAATTGATCCATTTTCTGTCTCACACCACACAATTAGTTTTTAGTTTCCATATGTTGAATTACTTCCGGGACAAGTTTCTATGTCATTTTAGTGTTATCTCTATCTCTCATGTTTCATTTTCCACACGCCTGTCCAGATCAGTGACAGTGGACAGCATAATCTTTGAAACATTTCTGGGGAGAAAAAAAAATATTCCACAGTCAAAAGTAGACCAATTCAGCTATTGTCAAATATTTAGGTGCATGCAGACTGTGGAATTTTTTTATTTTTTATTTTGATTTCTTATAATTATTTAGGGTTGTCAATATCGAATTTCTCTCATATTAGGATATCGAAATTTTGATTTATCGAATCCGTATTGAATTACAGAAACTAAGATGAAATTAAATGACGCTATGAAGATATTCAAATCTTGATCACCAACCGTCAATATTTGTTGTGGTCTAATATAAATATGTTGCATTAGTTGCATTAATATTTTAGTTGTACTGCCTGGACTTGAATTTATTATTCTAGTACATTTTGATTTTCCCAACTTACAAAGAATACATCTTTTCGTCAAATAGCAGCTTAATGACCCTCTAATGTGAACGTCAAATTTTATATATTATTTTTGTTTGAATGAAAACGATTTATCAGATTATGTTATACACAATTTTTTGGAAATTAATTTGGTTTGAAATACTAGTAAATATCTTTAAAATATTGTTGATATTTAAGGATTATTTTTATATCGGTCCTCATAAAATATGAAAAAAATCGATATATTTCGATTAAAGTATTAATATTTGTTTCCTTGATCATACATGTCATATATCATCCCGTAACTTCAGCAAATTTCAACACAAATAAAGAACTCATGAGCGGATTTTCTATTACATGCAGGGGCGCCCCTTGGCCTTTCTAGAGGGGCGGCTGCCCCGGGCTCTTTAAAATATGGTTCTTGATTTACGTGAAATGAATCTTCAATCAGCATCCTTTTATTTTTAGTTGTTTCCCAATTATTTGTATTCCAGACAAAGGCTCAATCTCATGTTTAAAAAAATGTTCAATTATAGTTACTTATTATTAGTTTAAATGATAGATTGATGGAAACATTGCTTTTATTTCAAATAAACCCAATTGTTTGTTAAAAAAAAAAAAAAACAAAGAAAACATGCAAATAAAAATTAGGTCAAAACCCAAGGGTGCGTTTGTTGCACCAGATAGGACTAGGATTGGACTATCAATCCCATGTTTGGTGAGTCTACGCAGTTAGGATTATTTTTATCCCAAAATCATTTTTATTCTGTTAGAGGAGGATAAAATTACCCCCTCCAAATCAACGGGATAAAATAGTCCCATCATTCACCAACGACGCACGTCTCTTCTCACTACTTGTGCCGTCGACGACCACCACAAGATATGTACACACCTCCAATTTCCGTCGGCCGCTGCGCCTCTCACTATCATTGTTTTAACCGTCGTCGCTACCACCATAGCAGATTAAAAAAAGAATAGAGAAGAGAGAAGAGATAAGAGGTTGGAGGAGAGATGTGTGTTTTTATTGACTGATTTTATCTATTTAAATTAGAAATTGGATGGAGATAAAGATGGAGATGGCGTTGATTGTTGGATTTTGTGAATGAAAATTGTTGATTGAAGTTGTGTGAAAAAAAGAAGAGAAAGAAAACAGAGAACGAGAAGGAAGAAGAGAGAGATCGTTGATGTAATGATGTGGATGTGAGTTGATAGTGGATGTGGATTGGTGGATGTGATTGGGTTTTTATTTTTTTTTCGATAATTTTTTATTTATTTTGTCCAATCCTATTACTTACACAAACACATGATTGGATTATTTTTAATTCAATCTCACGTTGCACCAAACACATGAACACACTATAATTAATCAAATCTTATCAAATCAAATCCAATTCAATCTCATGTCTTCAAAATAGTTCAATCATGTCCCGCACACCTCAAATGTGCACCAAACGAGCAATTTAGGGTTTCAAACTTTCATATTTTAATTTTCCCCTCTCTCTTACTCTGACTCAACACTGCATATTCTCATAATCTCATGTTTACATCTTTATTTTCTCTTCGTTTTCTTATCCTCTAATTTATACATACTACATCCTCGTTAGCTCGTTATACTCTCTCGAATCTTGATCTCCAAGTCTCACTATCGGCACCACTCACCAGTGTATGGCCCGTTTGGCCCGTTCTTTAACATATATCATGATAAAATTAAAATATACACCTAGTAAAAATTTGAGAATTTTTTGGATTCAATAATTATTTTTTCCCGATATTTCGTTAATCTTTAAGTTTATATCTTAAAAAAGTCTGAAAAAATTAGTTTTTGTACTCGAAAAATTTCAAACAAAAATTCACTATTTATATCATCCATAGAAAAAAAATACTTCAAAATTCAATAAATACCATTAAATTTCAGCAAAGGTGATATAAAAATATATATTAAAAAAACTATAAACAATGAATGAGTGCGGATATCGACATCCATAAAACTTATTAGTACATCTATTTTTATAAGTACACCCATGTCTAAAATTTCAAAAATAAATATTATTATAAACACCCATCCCGATGCCAATAGTACCCTCATTGAAATAAGTATATTCATTTTAATACATAATATTAATAAACACTCTTAAATATTATTACACCCAATTTATAAAAAATATCATATTATTTTTAGAATCAAACCATCTTTTATGGCCAATTTGGTATTGCTATAACTTTTATAATAATTACTGTTAATTGTGCTGAATGAATAATCAGATATGAAGTTACTTAGTAGATATTTGGTTATTTGTATTTTTAAAACTATTGTATAGCTTAAAGCAGTATACATATGTTTGGTAATTTGATTGCAAAAGTGCTGAGATTAATTACAATGACTAAAATATACATGATTTTAGGATCCTATTTCATTTTTTTATTAATTATATATCTTAAATCAATATTTAAGTAGAATATTTAAATTAGAAAAAAAAAATTCCATAAGAACAATAAAATATTTTAAAATATTTTGTAAATCAAATCAATATTTAAATATAATATTTAATTTTGAGATGAAATAATGTATATAAATGATTATAACTTTATTTTATCGGGACAATAATGATATTTTAAAATATTCATTAAATACTGAAATAGATTATTCTATAATCACTTTCAAAAAGTAACTCCACACCTACTTCTCAAAATCACCGTCAAAACTTGTCAGATTATCAATTAATCACTTTTAAAAGTTTTACTAAACATCATTTTATATCAAAATTATAAAATAATCTTATTTTAAAATTTCAAAAGCAATACCAAACCGGATTTTAATGATGATCCAATTTACTTTTGGAAATATATCGAATGTATGAGCCTTATAAAAGGGAATATGTGAAACCGTATATAGAGTCAAGAGATTTTCAATAGGGATGAGCATTGGGGAAATGGGGATGGATATATGTTCGCCTATCCCTATCCCCATTTCCAAATCCCTTCCCCATCCCTCCTCATTTCCCCATTTAGGGAAATTGGGGATGTGGGAGTTTTGGGGGGAGGTATCCCTATCCCTATCCTCATTTCCACGTTTTCCCCGTTTTTTCCCATTTCTTCTTATTCCCTCGTTTTCCTGTTTTCTTTGTTTTACTAAAAATTACATACTAAAAAAATTCCATTACAAATTCAAATACAAAAATATTAAGCATAGAACTAATAAAAAATATTCAGAAAAACATACTTATTGAGGTTAAAAAATAGAAAGAATAACAAAAATATTAAGAGAGAGAGTCATTTTCCTGTCAGTGCGCACTGATATAATTATATAAGGACATTGAATGTGAGCCACTCATTTATAAAAGAGTTTTGACAAGTGCATACATGCCAAGTCAAAATATGTAAAATGAGTGGCTCACATTCAATGTCCTTATATAATTCTATCAGTGCGCACTTATTTGAAAATTATTGTATATATATATAAGGTTTGGGGAAAATGCCCTATCCCCACCCCTTCCCAAAAAAAAAAATGAGGATGGGGAAGTGGAGATTTGGGTATCCGGGGATAAATGTTCATCCCTAATTTTCAATCTGGAATTATCTTATTTATACAACTATCTTTATATATAAAAAAAAAAAAAAACTTATTGACATCTACGACTATCTTAAAAAAAATCTTGTTAATATCTACAACTATCGTTAAAAACAATATTTTATTTATTGATAGAGTTCATAACTATACATAAAAGAAAAACAAAACAATATGATAATCATGCCATGATGAGAAAGTTTGATACGTGAAATAAAATTAGAGTTTATCATAAGTTTTTTTTAAGGTAAGTTTTTTTTAATAAAGAAATAAAGTTGAAGATATGAGTGTAATTAACGAGTGTATATAGTATTTGATTTATTTTTAATTAAAGTAATTTGTCCTTATTGATAAATTTCTATTATAATATTTTTATAATTAAATTTTTGAATAAAATATGGATGTACTAATAAGGTGTATAGGTGTCAATATCGATACTCATAATGAATAGGAACAAAAGATCTCATTTTAGATTTCCACTTCGGGCCATAATAAAGTTAGGACCGGCTCTAATTACATGGTCATATAAAGATATCGGGATGTAATCACGCATTTCACATTAAATTACTTCCATTTTTGGTTTTTAATTCTACAAATGGAACATAACACTAAACTTCAAAAATTATAAATTAACAAGAAATACTCGGATTGCATATATATATATATATATATATATATATATTGCATTATTGTTGGGGGAGTGTTATATATTCATGGTGTAGTTAGAATTTATGTTGGTGTAGTTGAAAGTTAAGCTTAGAACTAACACAAATTCTAACTAAACCATGGATATACAACCGTCCCCCAACAATAATGCGGTAAGAACCCGGAACTCAAAAGAAAAACTTGCACGAAACAAATGCTTTGTATTGACCCAATTTGATACAGCTTAATATGAGTGGCAACATTTTTTTTATTACATTATATATAATCTTTTTATCATATGGTATAATTAGATTAAACGTATACAGATAACGTAAAAAATCAGTTTTATTCGAGATATTTTATCGGTAATTATAGATCTATAATCTATTCTAGCTAACTAGCCTCCACATTCAAACTTACAGCAAGGATTCGTCTAATCAATAATGAGTTAATTTGAATTTCGTGTAGTAAAAGCATTTGGTGAATTAATAGATGAGAAGCCAATTATATATCAACCGATTGAAGAAAAAAGTTTGGATCACGTTAACATCAAATGGTGTCACTTGTTACGTAAAATATGCATTATAGGCTAAAAGCTGACATATATAAAATATTCGGTAGTTTTATGATGGCTCTGAAATTTTTCGTATGGAATAATCGATGTAAAATGAAGAAAGATATATATATTTTACACCGATATCAATCAAAAATTCTGTACGGAAAATTTCAAAACCTAACCAACGAAAATGCTTTTCTACCATATTCCATTTATATATTTCTACATCAACTAAACCTAATTTTTCAAACTTCCCAATCAACTGACAAATTGACACTTTGTTTGTTTTTCTTTCAATATGTTCCATCGTCCAATATGTTTCACACGGTTTAAAATCAGAAAAAAATCATCAGAAACCTCATTACAAGTTTTTAAATTAAAATTTTGTCAGAAAGCTCAAGTAGTACTCTTTAATTTAAACATTTAACACTCCAATATATAATCATCACAAGTAGATTAATTTAAGATATTGTATATTCTGAATTTTCCTTCTGGTGCATGCATACATTTACATTTTACTTCTAGTCCCGTCTCCTCGATCTTCAAATCCTGAATTATTTATAATAATTAAAAAAGAAAAGTCAAGAATTTGAAATCTCCGTTGAAACTTTGTATATATTACAGCATCATGTTAAATTTGACACGGGTAGAATTATTAAATAACTTTCTTCTTTCCACAAAGGATCATTCACATTTTACTTTTAGACCCGTCTCCTCGATCACTAAATCTCAAATTATCCGTAATAATTAGAAAGAAAAGTCAAGAACTTGAAATTTCCGTTGAAACTTTGTATATATTCTTCATCATTTTAAATTTGACTTTGGTACAATTATTAAATAACTTTCTTCTTTCCACCAAGGATATAATTGAGCAGCCATGTGACATCTATCTGTAGACAAAAAATCACATTTTTGAAACAATTAATTACACATGTTTGGTGATTACAAACAAAAGATCATTATAGAAGAAAAACGAGAAAAAAGAGTACGTGGCTTTTGAATTGAATGCTCTTTTGTCATTTGTAGAACCCAGCAGAGCTATTCCTTTCAAAGTCGATTGGAAAAAAATGGCTTTGCATTGCATGTAATTTACAGATAATTAAGATGTCATTTGTAGAACCCATCAGAGCTATTACTTTCAATTTCGTCAATTCAAACTTCAAAGAAGAAGAATACACATTACTTGTTATATTATTCCCGGTTCACGAGAAACCAAGTGTTGACCAACTGCTCATTGTCACTTTTGTCTACCGGTAATTACCAGGCGCGACATCTTATACCCGAAACACAGAGACATATATATTACAACTTTACAAGTATTGACAATGTCACGTACAACTGTACAAGTATGGGCAATGTCACTTGAAGCCATGCACAAAAGTTAAAGGTCCACGGCGTAGCAATTAGAATTCCGACAAATAATTAACAAGGATCATCGATTGATCATTTGAGGCGTTAAACTCTTACAAATCTTACGAGACAGCGTTAACGATCGTTTATAAACTTTAAATGTGTTGACAAGATGAGTTTGATCCGGTGGTATGCTTCTCACACCTATACCATAAGGTTGTGAGTTCAAATCTCTCATTATTCCCAAAACCCTGAATTATTATAATATTTCATAAACTTTAAATGCGTTAAAGTAAATCAAAATTGGTATTCGGTGATCACAAAATGAAAGCAGATCACAAATAATTATGCTCAATACTACTTGTAGCCGGTGAAACCCTAACCCCATCATCATAAATTTACGAGGGAGAAATGAATACTTTTAATCTCTCATTATTATACTTTTAATCCTGTTCTCCATTTCTATTTATTGATTTATGATAATTTCATATAAGGATGCGGATATTAACACCCATAAATATAATAAACGCATATATTTATAGAGTGGTGCTATTGGCACACCCCCTACTGATCTATTCATGCCCCACTTTTTAAATTATAGAATATTCTTTATTTTCCTTTATCAAAATTACTAAAAGAGACATACAATTTAGGAAAGAAATCTTCTACAAAGTAAATCTATTAAAATTTCATATTCCTTTTCCAAAAAAAAAAAAAAACTCAATAATCTGTTTCTTCTTTAAAAAAAAATTAATTCTTAAACCAGTAATCTGTTTTTTCTTCTTCAAAAAAAAATTAATTCTTAAACCCTAAAATCCGCTTCTTACATACATCTAAAATATTATGAAAAGAGTTTGAGAACGATATCAATAATATGGAAGAATTGTTTAAGAACGATATCAAACATCTTGAAGAATTGTCTGAGAATGACATAAAGCAAGAATTGTCTGACAATGATAGTAAGCATCCGGAAACAATTCATTCTCTGTAAATAAATTTGAAATTTATTTTTTCTTTAGAATGATATCAAGTTGTCGTTGTGTTGAAGTACCCTGTTATTTTTTATTTTTTCGTTTTCATCATGAAATAAGAAGAAAAAAAAAACTAAAAAAAAAAGAAATAAGAAGAAAAAAATAAATCAATCAATGAAGGTGAGAGAGATGTATACAGATACAGAGATAAGAGATAGATAGATCATATATGGTATGTATTAAGTTTGAAAAATAAGTAAAATGGGTAGTTTTGGAAATAAACCAAAAAATTAATAAAAACATTTAATTTCATTTAATTAAATCAAAATTTTAAAAAGTGAGGCATGAATAGATCGGTAGGGGGTGTGCCAATAGCACCACTCTATTTATAAATACACTCATTTTTAAAATTTAAAATGAAATCATTACTATAAATACATATCTTAACGTCAATAGTACCCTTATTTAAATGAATATATTCATTCTAATATATTTTATAAAATCATTTATAATTATTATTAAAAAATGGATTAATTGGATGTTGAACTACAACGCGCTTCCAAGATCCGCAAATTCAATCCAAAACCATGTCAATAGTCTGTTTACTTCATTTTTCTTCTTCTTCTTCATTTTTTAATATTACTTTGAATATGGCTCGAATTAAACAATATAATTATAGAACAACCAAAACTTTATGGTTGTAATGCTCAACAAAGGGTATTTTTCATCGGATTTTCACTAGTTGTCGCCTTAACCGGTAAACACTTTTAGGAATATCCTTAATTATGTATTTTGATTCATTTAATACCTAATTAAGGATATTCATATTGATATTGTATACATGAATCAAAATATTAAAATCAAAAAGTTCGTATAAATTTTAAACAATAAAAAAAATAAATTCGGTATCACTTTTAAAAATCTCTAGGATATTCATACATATCTACTAGATCAACCATTACATATTATGTTATTCAATAAAACAAACATAAGATATTACTTAGTGCTAATTATTTCTAAATTAAGGTTCGTCATCAAAATTATGGTTTATTATAAGTTTTTTTTAATAAAAACGTATAATTTAAAATATGAGTATAATTAATGAATGTATATAATATTTGATTTATTTTTAATTAAACTAATTTATTTTTATTAGTAAATTTTTATTAAAATATTTTTATAATTAAAATTTTTATTAAAATATAAATAAATTTATCATATTTTTAGGTGTCAGTCTAGAGTCTAGACACCTTTCATATAATTATTATCTAATTAATTGATAAAAACTAAAAAGTTGATCCAGTGATAATACCTGTTACATTTATCACGAGTTGCAAAATAATGGAGGCTGCGCCGCTGTGAGGACCACCCACTGACCCACCAACCAACCAAGATTCAAAACATGGCACGAGAATACGACGATGACGACGATGATGACGATGATGATGATGGTGACTTTGATGACTTTGGAGTTTTTAACATTCAAACCCACGTGTCCATTAATACCGGCTAGTCAAACACCATGGACTACCAATAGTGTTGCACTTTTTTTTTTTTAGCTCTCTCAATACTACTTTTCCACATCCATTGAATTGGATCCCTTATTACAGTAATCTAATTCATTACTTACCCCTGCAGAGTTTGGCAGATTAATTGTAATTAACTCAATTAATTTATTGATGAGGTTTCTTAATTAATTAACACCACCCTATATAAACAACTCCGTCATTAATGTTCTACCTTCTAGAAAAATCACAGTTTGGGTAGATAGATAGATTTAGAGTATCTCCAATAGTATAAATAAATTTGGATCATCAAAAGTTGTCATCTCAGCGTTTGATGATTGTTTTCAAGGATTGTCAAATTTGATGATTGTTTTTAAGGATTGCCAAATTTGATGATTGTGTAGTCCACAATGATACACTTTATCTAAATCAAAAATCTACTTTATCTAAATCAGAAATCTAATCCCGCCACATTTTCAGTTCATTTTTATTTCAAAGGTTAAAAAAATAAATAATAAAAAAACTATAAAAGACAATAAAAGATATATGGGTATTGATCAATTCGTAATGAAGAGACGAATTTTACCTAATTGAAATTTTTAGGGTCGAAACAATGATGAAATACACAGGTGATCAGAGAAAAAAAGAAAGAAAGAAACAAAAGTCACATATGAGAGAGAACGGATAAAATTACAACAGCATTTATTTTGAGTTAAGGGTGTGTTTGATATGGTTTTTCAAGTAGAGCTTCTAGAGTATATATTTTTTGTAGTAGAGCTTCTAATAAGTAGAGCTTTTAATGAGTAGAGCTTCTAACAATACAAATCTTTTGGTTGTGTAAATTACAAAAAAAACGTTCACAATGTATTTTTTTAAATGGTTTTTGGTTGTGTAAATTACAAAAAAAATGTTGACAATATATTTATAAAGAAAGAGTTGTAGGGGCATTTGATACAATTCATATAGTTTAAAAAAGCTTTTTGAAAAAACCCAAATTCTGGGCTTCTCCAAATAGATATAAAATAGTTTTTATAAATAGTATTTGAGACAATTCATACATTAAAAAAACTGTTTTAAGTTTTGCCAAACGACTAAAAAAAACTTCAAAATGGCTTCTAACATTAAAAAAACTCTTTCAATTATTTCAAAAGCCATACCAAACATATACTAAGTTTCTATTTGATGATTGAAAGTCAATCTTTAAATTTGATTATTGGGGAGGCAATTTGATTATTGATAATTGTTATTGCTAAATTTTGGTGACTATGTTGGAGAGTGTTTTTTGGATAAATAATCAAATTTTGATTACTCTATTACTTTTGAGCATGCAATTGGAGATACTCTTATAAAACTTATTTAAACAATGTCTTGTTAATCATTAGATTTTAGTACAAGAAGTAGATATTTTGGACCCCTTATCCTTTGTCAAATTATTTTATTTTATTTTATTTATAAAGAAAACTAAACGCTAGTAGGGTTGGTTATATACAATTTGGTTGGTTAAATACAAATTAAGACACCTTATTTATATAGCTGATTTTAATCCTTTTGGTAGATATGTATATAACATTATTACATTGACTATGTGAATTCTGAAGTACTATACGTTGCATTGAATAGCTCATGCTTTCACATTGACCCAGTTTTGCACAAGGGTGTAATATTTACGTGTCTTAATATTATTAAAATATATATATATATATATGAATATTTTATTTTCAGTACATACCGATAAATATATGTCATTGTTTTGATTCGGTCTATATATATTTATCGGTATTTATTTATAATCTACGATCCACATATAATACATCGATATAATTTATATTAGTAAGTTCTGAAAAGAAAATTACATTATATATATATATACCGAATTAACAATACTTTCTTTCGTGTGAGAAAAAGGTTTTGAATATTGAATGATATATATTTTTTAAGGGATCGGTTGTTAAAAGAGTTAAGATAAGGTTTGATAATAGTTAATGTCATCACACACTTCAAGATTTTTATTTTATTTTAAATATTTAGATGTTTTATGTAAAAATAAAAAATAAGAATTAAAATAAATTTTAAAAGAATTCGAAATATTTCATCGGATATTAAATTAAAGAAGTCATATAAACATCCCTTTGGTCAATATATAATTAAAAAGGAGCTATGACTAAACTATACCATATGTTTAATGTTTTCATTCAAATAACCAAAAAATGAAATGCGACCAAAATAATTTAAATATAGTAATAGAAATAAATTGACCACGTTATTAAGACTATTTTACTTATTTTGTTGAAATTAATATTAAAAGAGCTGAGAAGTCTATTGAATTTGAGATTTATCGAAACCAAATACCGCTAGTGTGTTCATATAATTATCCGACAAATGGGCCACAACACATGGTGGGGATAGTCCTTACAATGAATAATAGTCACTCTATCAAAACTACAAAGCACCGGACCAACTTTAAATAAATATTTTTATCATGTCTAATAGTGTAAATAAGAACAATCTTATCTCATGCGTGTAGTGGAGCTCCCATTACACAACAATCAAACCCTTTTTACTTTATCGAAATATATTATTTATATCCATTTCCTCTATATATATATATATATATATATATAATAAGGGTAAATTACACTGAACCGTTGAGGTTTGGAAAAATTACACTTAGATGGATAAGTTTCTTTATTATACACTAACACCCCCAAAATTTAAATTTAACTTTAAAAATACCTAAAATGTCCTTAGTTATATCATTTTACACTTTATTTTTTTTAACTTTAATCAAACACTTTATAAACTTTAATAAAATAAAAAAAATTAAATAAAAGATATAATTCATTAAATAAATAAATCGTTTAAATAAATCAATAGTTTTTTTAATTAAATAAATAAATATTTTGAATAAATCAATAATTTTAAAATAAATAAATAAATGAAGAGTTTTTAAAAAATAAAATAAATAAATAGTTTTAAAAAATAAAATAAATAATTAGTTTAAAATAAATAAATAAATAAATTTAAAATATTAATAAATAAGTGAAAAACTTAAAAACATTAAATTTTTAAGGATATTCATTAATAGAGACAAGAAAAACTCTAAATATCTAAACTTTTACCGTAAAGATGATGGTGAGAGAAGCTTCAAGGTTTCCAACACTCCTTAGATATTTAGAGCTTATATTGTCCTTATTAAAGATATTCTTAAAAAAAATAATTTTTTTAATTTTTTCACTCATTTTTTAAACTATTTATTTATTAAAAACTATTTATTTATATGATTTTTTAAAACTTTTTTTATTTAATGTTTTAAATTATTTATTTACTTAATGTTAAAAAAAATATTTATATATTAAAATATTTTAAACTATTTATTTTTAAAAATTTTAAAACTATTTATTTTTTTAATGAATCATATTTTTTATTTTATTAAAGTTTATAAAGTGTTTGATTAAAAGGTAAAAAAAAATAAAGTGTAAAATAATATAACTAGGGGCATTTTAGGTATTTTTAAAGTCAAATTTAAATTTTGGGGGTGTTAGTATATAATAAAGAAACTTATCTATCTAAGTGTAACTTGTCTAAACCTCAAGGGGATCGGTGTAATTTGCCCTAATAATAATAATAATAATTATTATTATTATTATTATATTAACCATGACCACCATTTCATGAGAAAGTACTCTTGTACGAAACCAAAGATTGGTCAAACAAAACCGACCCACCAACACCAACAATTTAAATACAAATAGTTTTAAAATTTTAAACATTAGAATATCTTATTTTAACCTTTAATTATTTAATTATTTATTTAGATAATTTAACCACCCAATTTTTATTTTTTGTCTTTAAATAAATTTTACAACTTTATTTCTTTTTGCTGTGTATTGTATTTACGTGCCGTCTACGACTCCAAATATACACACACATATATAT
Organism: Dipteronia sinensis; assembly: GCA_033220585.1. NCBI lineage: Eukaryota > Viridiplantae > Streptophyta > Magnoliopsida > Sapindales > Sapindaceae > Dipteronia > Dipteronia sinensis. The sequence continues at coordinate 75,925,508 of CM065638.1, read as the reverse complement.
ATATATATATATATATATATATATATATATATATAGGATGAGCAAGAAGTTGCTAGGTACTAGCCCATCAAGCCGCCTTGTTGTTTTTAAATTTCAACTAAAATCATACCTTTAAATTCACTCTTATTTTTAATATATATATATATATATATACAAATCATCAAATCTCAATCACATATTCTTCTTCTCTAAACGGGTCATAGAGTGTCTCTTTTTTCCTCTCTTTCTCTCTGTCTCTGAAATGGAGAGCTACCAAACTCTTTTTCCTGCTTCTTCATCATCAACTATGGTGATCAACAACAGCAACAACAACTACTACAACAAGGGAAACAATAATGGATTCTTGGGGTTGATGTCTGAGATGGAGATTAATAATAATCCAGGTGGTGGTTTGAGTTTCATGAACAACAACAACAACAACATGATGTCTCTGAGCAACAAAAGTGATAACAATGGCTTTGTTGAGTCTGATAGTAAGAAGATCAAGGGGTCATCTGAGAAGAAGAAGATGAAGAAACCTAAATATGCTTTTCAAACCAGAAGCCAAGTTGATATTCTTGATGATGGTTATAGATGGAGAAAATATGGCCAAAAAGCTGTCAAAAACAACAAGTTTCCAAGGTAATTAATTATTATTAATCACAACTTAATTGCTATAAATAGCACTTGATCACTGTTTTAATTTCATTTTTATTTTCTTTTCATTACTTGTTTTTTATTCACTTATTATTTCTTGACATCTAATGAAATATATTAGATAATAGATATATAGATAAACTCATGATATATTTTAATTAATTTTATTAACCCAATATTATCATTATATTCACCAATCTGCATATAGGGATGAAATATAAAGCATAAACATATCACCATAGTGAAAATAAAAAGTGATTAATTTAGTTTGTTTTGGTAATAATTACACCATATATATATATATATATATATGTATATATGAATTATGATGATGGACAGTTACTGGAGTTTCAAGAAGGGCACTATAAATGTCCATGCAGACATGGCATGATGTATTATCTCTCTGAAAATTGAAGTGTGTAACAGATGTTGGTCATTTATCTAATGTTATATCATATATATTAATCTTTTGGGTTGAGTTGAATTGATATTAGATGAGACAAGGCAACTCCTAGCTCTTATATTAATTAACTTAATTACACAGTTGCATGTAATCACTTTGAAACTCAACGAAAACCAGATGCGATAATACTCTCTGCAGTAATCTGTATTGTCACAATTCATTTTGCTCCCTTTTGTTTCCAACTTTTTTAGTTATATTAACTCACTGATTGAAGCTTGACAATCAAACATAGATTTCACTTTCTTTTATTAGCTTTTAACTACTAATTTGCCATCATTACACATTTACACTGAAAAAAAAGAGAGTTATATATATATATTCGTATTGCGCAAAAAGACTAATTTGCACATACTCCATTGCTTATCATGTTCGAATAGAAAAAAAAAATCTGTTTTTATTCAAAGTTTTTGATATTAACGAGTCAAGGAGTAGAAAGAAAATTTATAACGTGCATAGTCTCGTAACTCGTTACGTCATTCAACACGTACTACTTAGTCATGATGGATGATTTTAGCCAACTTGTGGAAAAGTTAATTAATTAATCATCAATTTGAATAGATGTAGTTTAATTCTTTACTTCTAACTAATTAATAAATAATTAATTAGAGATGAGAGAGACATGTATTTGATCTACATAACAATTAGTTACTTGAAATCCAAGTTTTTGAAATTTAACTACTAGGTTAGGTTGAGTTTATTATCTTATATTAATATAAACAAATTGGCTTACTGGTTTATTTTTCTTTTGTGTTTATAGAAGCTACTATCGATGTACACATCAAGGGTGCAATGTGAAAAAACAAGTTCAACGATTGACAAAAGATGAAGGAGTTGTGGTGACTACTTACGAAGGGATGCATTCACATTCGATCGAGAAGACGACCGATAACTTTGAACACATCTTGAGCCAAATGCAAATCTACACTTCCTATTAGATTTCGCAACTGATAATTTCTCTCTATATGTCTCATCGGATGACAAGATAAGCTAGCTAGATCATATATACTTTAATTTGTACATTAGACATATCTTCTATTGAATTGGAAACCCTCACAATAAAAATGAATGCACTCTCAGGAAATATAATTTATGCCCTTTTGATCATCAATTGCATCCTTGATTTGCAAAACAATTTAATGGATACTTTTCATGCTAAATCGGACAAATATATGCTCTAAAATTGGGGAAATTTTTTTTGATATTTCCCAATATATCTCCAATATTTTGGATGATTCGCATTTTTATTCATTTTCGACTATATTTTCAATGTTTCCTCTTTAGGGTACATATTAACAGAATTTCTTCGTCTAGATTTACCTCTCTAATCATGGTTAAAATATATTTTAGTATACAACTTTATTGAATCCGGGTTGATCTGTATCAATTCATTTGGGCCTTTGTCAAGGTTTACTCAGCCCAATAAATAGAGTCACACGAGTAGGGTAGCCCGAACGTGTGGATTATGTATTTATGTTTGGGTTTGAGTGCCGTATATCGTGAGAGTAATTATCCTGACATGCAAATAGTGTTCGGTTAACCAACGCTCTACGTGCCTCAGTGGTAAGAACGTGCATTCAATCCGATAATATCCAGATTTCGAATCGCATTATTAAGTTGTTAGTAGTTTATGAAAATATTTAGACCAAATAAAACTAAGATTGATTGGTGCTAGACCCCATGAATTGTACTCAAAATTGCAACATACCTTATACATGTTTTTTTTTTTTAAACCTGAAACACCTTATACATGTTTTTTTTAAACATTAAACCCATCAAACTGTTGTAAATTGACAGAAATTGTTACAACCTGCCCCTAAGTGTAAAGGGGTTCCGTCCCTATGTCGTCAATTTCTGTCAATTTCTATCGGTTCAAGGGGTTTAACACCTAAACAAACATTTAAACGGCAAGTTGTAACTCTATGTACAATTCAGCGGGTCTAGTAGCAATTAATCTAAAACTAATTGGGTATCACCCAAACAAATAAGGAGTACGAGGACCAACTTTTTGTGGGCCAGACTGCAAGGTCGAGAATTTCTTCTTAGCTGGTTAAGGTGTCACGTTTGCTCCACGAGGCCCAGCCACCCACCTTTAATTGTCACGAATTTGACATTTTGACCTTAATAGCTAATTGGACAAAAATTAAAATGCAGCGGAATTGCATGATACATCTTTCACTGCGATGTTACCATGTAGCAACTCCATCGATCGTGGGGATGCAATTGTAATCATGAATTGTGCGTTTACATATAACAAGATTTCAATTTTTATTCAAAAGTTTATTGGTGTATTCCAATCGTACTTTTGTATTTTATAAAAACGAGATCATATAAGTAGATAACCAAAAAAAAATTTACGTTAAATATTGTTCTTTGTGATTATAAGAAGTTATATGTAGAATAATCGATCCATCTATAATAAATGTATAATCAACACATGTTAGAATGCAACATACAAGATATATCTGCTACATAAGAAACCAAAAATATTTATTTTAAGTCCTAACTAAAATTAATTCACTATTTAACAATTAAAGTTGATCATTATTTTTCATTAAGATAAGCAGATCAAAAACAAGGCGTTAATGTCCAATCATTTCCATTTTATTTCTTAGTATTATTTGCCAATCAAAATTTTAAAATGGTTCTACTGTTTTATTATTGACGCATGTTTGTTAATCAATAATGAAAATAATTGAGTCTCACAACAAACACAATTAAATTACAAGATTCTATTAGCGTTTACTCACTTTTAATAAATACAAATATATAGCTTACTTTAACTTAATTTCTCCAAATTTGTGAGTAAGATTCACTTAAATTACAAAATTTATTTTTTTATTTAATAGAATTATTATCTGTAAACGCGGTTACACGGATTGTGAGTTCGAGTAGTATTTGTGAGACTAAGTGTGTGTTTAGTATGACTTTTATAGGGATAAAAAATGTTTTTTTTTTAATGTTATAAGCTATTTTGAAGTTATTTTTAGTTGTTTGGCAAAATTCAATACAACTTTTTAAATATATGAATTGTCTCAATTACCCTTTATAAAAACCATTTTATGTTTATTTGGAGAAGCCCAAAATTTGAGCTTTTCTAAAAAACTTTTTTGAGTTTCTTTTAAACATATAAATTGTCTCAATGCCCATATAACTATTTCATTATAAATACATTGTCAACATTTTTTTTTTGTAATTTACACAACCAAAAGCTATTTAAAAAAAAATACACCGTGAACACCATTTTTGTAATTTACACAACAAAAAACCTTTTTGTTTTAAACTTTACTCATTATAAGCTCTATTACAAAAATATTTATTCTATAAGCCCAAATTGAAAAGTTATATCAAACACACTCTAAGTGTGTGTTTTATATGACTTTTGTAGGGGTTAAAAACGTTTTTTTAATATCAGAGGCTGTTTTTGCTGATTTTTTTGTTGTTTGACAAAATTGAAGAAGTGTTTTTTTAATATTAAAAAACTATTTTATGTCTTTTCGACTTCTTTCAATAAGTTCTTTTTGAGCTTTTTTAAAAAAGGTAAATAGTCTCAACTACCCGTAAGCTTTAAATATTTTACCATATACCTTTATACAGTCTTTCTATTGTCAGTTTGTCTTGATATAAAATATATCAGGACGAAGAATGTTGACCACAGATTATGGAGAGGTTTTGACAAATGCATAAACTTTGAGTAAAATTATATAAATCTAATGATCCACATTTTTCGTCATAATATATTTTATAATGTTTATGAAAATGAGTTGTTAGTAGTTCATGAAAATATTTAGACCAAGTAAAACTAAAATTAATTGGTGCTAGACCCCCTGAATTGTACGTGAAATTATAACATACCTTATAAATGTTTTTTTATACTTTAAACCCATCGAACTATTGTAAATTGACAGAAACTGTTGCAATCTGTACCTAAGTACAAAGGGGTTCCTTCCCTATTTCGTCACTTTCTGACAATTTCTAAAGGTTTGAGAGATTTAACACCTAAAAAAATATTTAGACGACAAGTTACAACTTTATGTACAATTCATGGTCTATCGGCGATTAATCTAAAACTAATTGGGTACCACCCAAACAAATAAGTAGTAAGAGGACCACATTTTTGTGGGCCAGACTGCACGGCTGAAAATTTCTTCTTAGCTGGTTAACGTGTCACGTTTGCTCACACGAGGCCCAGCCACCCACCTTTAATTGTCACAAATTTGGCATTTTGACCTAAATAGCTAACATTGGACAAAAATTAGAATGCAGCGGAATTGCATGATACATCTTTCACTGGGATGTTACCATGTAGCAACTCCATCGATCGTGGGGATGCTGTTGTAATCATGAATTGTGCGTTTGACATATAACAAGAATTCAATTTTTATTCAAAAGTTTATCGGTGTATTCCAATCTGTACTTTTATATTTTATTACAACGAGATCATATAAGTAGATAACAAAAAAAAAAGGTTTACATTAAGTATTGTTCTTTGTGATTATACGAAGTTGTAAGTAGAAGAATCGATATATTTATAATAAATGTATAATCAACACATGTTAGAATGCAACACATACAAGATATACCTGCTACATAAGAAACCAAAAATATTTATTTTAAGTCCTAACTAAATTAATTCACTATTTAACAATTAAAGTTGATCATTATTTTTCATTAAGATAAGCAGATCAAAAACAAGGCGTTAATGTCCAATCATTTCCATTTTATTTCTTAGTATTATTTGCCAATCAAAATTTTAAAATGGTTCTACTGTTTTATTATTGAGCCATGTTTCATGTTTGTTAATCAATAATGAAAATAATTGAGTCTCGTAACAACACAATTAAATTACAAGATTCTATTAGTTTTTACTCACTTTTAATAAATACAAACATATTGCTTACTTTAACTTGATTTCTCCAAATTTGTGAGTAAGATTCACTTAAATTACAAAATGTATCTCTTTATTTAATAGAATTCTTATCTTTAAACACATTTACACCGGATTGTGAGTTCGAATCGTATTTGAGGGACGAAGTGTGTGTGTTTGGTATGACTTTTGTAAGGATCAAAAACGTTTTTTAATGCTAGAAACTATTTTGATTTTTTTTGTTGTTGGGCAAAACTTAAAACAGTTTTTTTAATGAATGAATTGTCTCAATTACCCTTTATAAAAGCAATTTTATGTCATTTTGGAGAAGCCCAAAATTTAGGTTTTTACAAAAAGTTTTTTTTTTTAGCTTTTAAAAAAATATATGAACTGTTTCAAATGCCCATACAACTCTTTAATTATAAATACATTGTCAACACCCTTTTTATAATTTATACAACCAAAAGTCATTTAAAAAAAAATACATTGTGAACACCATTTTTGTAATTTACATAACAAAAAAACATTTTTTGTTTGAAACTCTACTCATTAGAAACTCTACTACAAAAAGATTTATTCCAGAAGCTCTACTTGAAAAGTTATATCAGTTTGGTATTGCTTTTGTAAGGGTTAAAAACGTTTTTTTTAATGTTAGAAGTTGTTTTTGGTTTTTTTTTTTTTGTTGTTTGACAAAATTGAATAAGTGCTTTTTTTAATATTAAAAAAACTATTTTATGTCTTTTGGACTTCTTTCAAGAAGTTATTTTTGAGCTAAAAAAAAGTAAATTGTCTCGATTACCCGTAAGCTTTAAATAATTCACCTTATACCTTTATATTACATATATTTTGTGAGTGTCAATTTTTATAATTTTAAACAACAAAAATTCTTTAGAGATATTTTGACAAACAATCTATTAACTTAAAAACGTTTTTTTATAAGTGAATACCAAACAGTATATGACTTAGGGGTTGTTTGCTTTTTTTGTCTGAAGACTGAACAATCCTGAATTTTTCTGAAGATTGAATATGGACTTGAAACTGAACTTGAATGACATGTTTTTTTTCCCTTACATCTGAATGTATTGTCAACATGTTTGTTTTTTAAAAGTAAAATTGTCTGAAACTAAGTAATTTTACATTTATACTCACGTTAAACAATCATACATATAATATGGAATAAAAACAATCCAAAAATAATAATTATATATGAACACATATTATCATGATCTTTTTTTTCAATTATAAATAAACTTCATTTTTATTAAGAATTTTTTTTTCAAAAAATAAAAGGGGAAGTAGGAAAACTCACACAAAACACTCTAAAAAAATAATATATAAATACATCACATAATATCATAATAAAGTATTGATATTAAACCTCGATATGCGAAGTAATTAGAGTTCTTTTTTATTTTTAAAGCTATTTAAAATAAACAATATATTAAAATAAAGATTTTTGTACCATATATAATTATGATGAAATTGGAAATATGTTATATATAGGAGATAGTATCGGAAGAAAAAATTTTTGATTGCATTTACTGCAATTAATTGATTTGCAATTAAGTGAAAATTTATGATTTTTACTTTTTATTTTAAGTTGTTTTTTGATATTTTTAAGTTGTTTGACCATTTATAAAAACAAACAAAACAACTTAATAATTATGATTCAGATCCATTCCTTATTGTTAAAAACTCTACTCAATAGAAGCTCTACTCGTAAAAGATCCATTCAAGAGAAGTTTACTTGGTAATCTATTCAAAACACACCCTAAAATTTTGAATTGTTTTTTTTTTTAAAAATAAAAATAAAAATGAATTAAAATCAAGATTTTTTTTAATATCTATAGTCCTTCTCAAAACAAGAAACAAAAGCAGTTGTGTAATTCCAAAATTCCACCAATTCCAGAGAAAAAAAAAGAAAAAAAAAAGAGAGAGAATATTCGTCATCATCGACATAGCTTTAGGTCTCAACTCGTAAATTAACCAGAAAGCGAAGGTCCTTTCTACAAACAAAGAGCAAATAGGGTTGTTGTTGTTGTTGTTGTCGGGGTCAGCTAGAGTTCTCGAAGCCCACCCACACAGTCTCTTCACTCACAGCGAGCGAGCCACAGAGCCAGACAATCAAAAACCAGGAAGAGAGCTCTTTCTTGCTCAACAATTTTCTCATGTCGTGCAGCGGCTCGTGGCGGTAGCTATATACATACGCATAAGTTGATACCTACAGGCTACAACAAGTAGTATTGTTGTTCTTCGGTCATGGCTCTTCCTCTCGGAAAGTTGACCCTCCTCGTCGGTGCAGGTCTGTACAAATCGGTTTATGTTTCATCTAATAGGTTTATTTACATGTTCGTTTGTATTCAATTGTCGTACTTTACGTCGTCAATTTTGTTTAATTTAGTGCCAATCGATTGTCGTTATGTTAGTGGAATTTGAAGCTAGGGTTTTCGATAAACATAAACCCCTAGATCCTGAGCTGAAATTACTAATTGTGCGCGGTCAAGATATTATTTGTGAAGGAATTGATTCTTGCAATGGACTCTCTTAATTGAAATTTTCTCTAGATGGAGGGCTGACTTAAAAGCCTAGTTGAACTGCTAAACATTGGATATATATCATAATGCTCATGTTGGATTGTCTTGCGTGTAATATAATATGCATTTTCAATTCGTCGTTTTGCTTGCTCTGTTCGTATTTCCGTTGTGGCTCCAAATAAGGTGCTCTATGCAAATTGTTTTACATATTTAAATGAGAAACTGACGAGCAAGTGGGATGGTAATCTATACTAAGTGATATAGTGTTGTTTTCCTTTGTATCTCTTCTTTGAGCATTACTAAATTAGTTGTGCTGTGTCTATTAGGTATTGTTGGCTCTGTTCTTGCTGCCAAAGAAGGGGGATTGTCAACTGTTTCTGATTTTGTTTCAGGCGCTTTCAAGGTACTTTACGAGTAAAAACTAAATAAATTTAAGTCTTAGTTTAATTTTGCCTTGATTTGTATCTTCGTCATCTGTCCTTATAGTTGTAATGTACATCCATTGGATGGGTTTTGTTTTCTTTTGGTGGGAGTAGTGAAGATACTTTGAGATGAATGATTTTGAAAACTTATTGTTTATAGTAAGATTTGTTGTTGTACTGTGTTGTGTTAAGAGCACCATTTTCTATTTCTGGTAGTAGTTTCGATTTTATTCATTTAATGAGATCTCATAATCTCAGAACTTATAAAATTCTTGCTAAACTTCTATTACTTGTAGTTATGCGTGATTCTAAAACACGTGTTCAACTCTTGATCGCTACAACTATAGCTCATACTGATAACCTTTGTTTCAATATGACCTGTCTTGTGTCACAGATTGTCTTCAAGCAAATTAAACAAGATGATTCTAGCAAATCAGTTAGCAAGCCACGCAATGACACTTTGTTGGCTCAGGTTTGCATTTTACCTTTCAATTTCATACTTTGCTCACACACAAACACACACAAATGCTGAGGGTTGGCTTGGCTATGTAGTTATGCTTGAGAATTGAGATATGCCTTGGAATTTAGAAGAGTGTTTAGATGAATTTCAGATATTCTTTCAATAAGTGTCCACTGTAGTTCTTTGACCTTGACGATCACCTACAGTTAGAATTTCATTGAGTTTCCAGTCTTTCAATTTTATTGGGTAAAGTGTATTGAACAATTTTGGAGATTTCTGATTGTGGGTTGTAGTCTTGGTCTTGTATACATGTTAACAAGTGTACTTACATTGACAGGTCTTTATTGATTTTATGGTTGGAGTTTGCTGATAAAAGATTAAATACTGTGGTTTCCAGTTTCACGGTTTTATCAGAGTAATAGCATCACACTACGCAAATAGATACATTGTATACTTCATTGATTGTTAGAGTTGAATTATAAGATTTATAGCCACTCTTAAAGTGTTGGACTTCCCTTCACATATTGCTCATCTGCTCTACTTTCCTCACTTGCTGATTGTGCATTGAATTATACATTCTCCTATGGTTTGTTTTCCACTTAAGAAACTCATTTTCCACACCTTGAAGCTCACATTTTTTTTCTTTGCTAAATATCCATTCCTCAACCTCCATGTTAATTTAAGATGTCCTTTTTCAAGCCATACATTCCTCTTAGTTCTTCGTAACCTATGAATAGCCTTAACTCCGTAATACGATATCTGAAACTTTTAGCGCATCTGGAATTTTTTTCCTTATGAGAAAAAAGAAAAAGAAAATAGAAAAAAAGAAAAAAGAAAAATTCTTAACATCAAGTTTGATTTGATGCCAAGATATCCCGCATGATTACAATTAATTATCTGAACTAGAGGACTTCCACCGTGCATGTGTAAACTGGTTGATATTTGTGATATTTCAATGTACTTGAGTTTGACTGTTTTGCATTTATCGTTCTCACTTTGTTTTATTTGTTTGATTGTTTTTCAAATGAGCTATTTATGTTAGGAAAAGGGACTAACTTCTATTCATGATTCTAGAGTTCATGTTAGACTATGCAAGATTTTTATAAAGGTTGTCACTTTTACAGGTTAACAGTCTACGGCAGGAGCTGCAAATTTTGACATCAAACAGACCAATTACTATTGTTACTGGGACTGGATCAGGTTCTAGTTTTATTTGATCTTATCCATGAAAGGACATATTTGCCATTTACTGTCTTGTTTTAGACTGTAAACTAGAATTTTAGGATGGAACTCTTGCTATTGACATTTCTTATATGATTTTTTGTCATGCAATATACCAACACTATTAGATACACAAATAAATAAGCATGGATGTTCATGTGCTTTCCTTGTTTACCGAGTTCTCGTAAAATTTGAATTTTTAGAAATGTTATTGGAGTAATGGTTGCTCTGTTGCATTTAAATAATGTTCATTGCTTCTTTTTAACCATCATTATCAATCTTCTTTTTTGTGTTTTGAGTTTCCATGTTTTTGCTATGCTATTCGTGTATGACATGTTGACAAATCTTGGTTTGTCATGCCTTTTGTTCCATATCTGTGACACTCAAGAAACTCATATAGGTGGTAGACCCCAATTCTCAGAGTTGGTTGATGTGTACCTGTGGTGGTAAAGATGTGTTTTTATTTTTGCATCCTGAAGAAAACTTCCTAATGCATGTGTCTACTAAACTAAATTGATAACAAGCATATAATGAAGCAAAAGATAGAATTCAAAACACCAAATATGAATGGAATTCTATATAAAACTCTGGCAAATTAAATTTTATATAGAATTCCATTCATATTTGGTGTTTTGATCTCTCTCTTTTGCTTCATTATATGCTTGTTATCAATTTAGTTTCGTAGATACATGCATTAGGAAGTTTTCTTCAGGCTGCACTACTACTACAGGTACGCATCAATCAACTCTGAGAATTGGGGTCTACCACCTATACGAGTTTTTGCTACGCATTGTAAACCCTTTCTTGGCAGAAACTACTTCCCTAATCATCTTTTTACAGTTTTTTTAATACATTAGTTCAGCATTCTCTGACTGTTTATCATCTTGTGCAGGTACCAGAAAATATGGTATGATTATTGTTGTAGTAGTAGTTGGATATGGCTATGTTTGGTGGAAGGTAATTATCTTGGAAGATGGCAAAAATTTCTTTATGCGTATCATATAAAATATTTTTTGCATGATTTTTAGGCATTTCAATCACCCAGATTCATACAAATAGTTATACTTTGATGTGTGTTCGTAGTTAGCCGTTATCACTGTGGTTTACTCCGATGGGAGGCTATTGCAACCATCTTCTTTGCTGACTTGAGAGTTAAACTGGGCTAGCATCTTTTGGAATTATTAGCATATTTACTTTTGAGATGCTGTTACAGACACTGAAGAGTTTGGATCAGTGTTTCTCATTAAACCCAGCTTTTTTAGTTCTTGGCATGACTCAGTTTACCTTAAATAGGAAAAACAGATGATCACCGATTCCAAGCAACAGAACAGTGTAGTAACTAACCGCATTGTAACCAATGTATGTAGTATGTACATGAATTTCCAGTAAGATTATCAAAATGTAGTAACATTCCAGAAGTTTAGCTGCTGTCCAATAGAAAAACCCTATATTAACTTACCAAATACTCCTACAAGGAAAAATATATTTTGACTTTTAATGACCTACTTATTTTATTAATATATTGCACGAAACTTTTTATGTTTGGAACTCTTAAAATAATTGTATCAAGTCCTTCTCCAATCATCTTCTAAGTGACTCAAAAGTACAACAAATTTCCAAATCCTGTTTCCATACAGTTCTTATAAATAAAATGTTTCATGAGATACTACGTTTTGAACTTTCTAAGCCCTGTAATACTTTGTTTTTATCAGTATTATAATAATTGCTCATGTCAACTTCTGCTATCTTGTGTATGTTTTCTGCTTCACACCATTTTTTTATCATTAACTCAACCTGTTTATTCCTTAATCTTTTCAGGGTTGGAAGCTTCCTGATATGATGTTTGCTACGAAACGTAGTTTATCTGATGCTTGCAATAATGTAGCCAAACAGCTTGAGGATGTTTACTCTTCAATCTCGGCAAGTTTTTCATTTACTGATTCATGTTTGTGATTACAATATTTATTAGCTTATATTTGTTTGGTTATAGTTTATCTCTTCAATATGTTATATGTTTGGTTCCTGATTTATCCGTTACAGAGTTGAATAGGGATTACCTAATCGGCATGCCATATATATAGCATTCATTATAGGAATCCTGTTCATTGCCCTGGACAAACAGTGATACTGATATATTATAATTGATAAATAATTAAATTTCACATAAACTGAGTTACTTTGTAAAAAACAAAACATGGGATAACATGACAAATTAAATGGTTTTCCACATGTTTGACTTTCAAATATTTTATAAATCTATTTCTTGAATTTATTCATTTTTGCATATCTGCATGACCTTAGTAAGAAATAATACTGGCTATTGCGAGTTAAACTGTAGCATGTCGACAAATTGAAGTGTATGTGATTTTTTTTTTCTTTGGATAAGAAATTCTGCTATGCAATTCGTTTTCAAAGTCAGCATTTTCTCCATCTAGCCCAATTTTATTTTTTAAACTGGCATTGTTGTCTAGGAAGTCTGCTGAATCTAATTTTTGTGATATATTTATATTATATTGACTTAATGAGTATATACATGAAAAATCATCATTACCTTTTCTTTCGTTATTCCAGACTGCTCAACGGCAGTTATCTTCCAAAATTACCAGTGTAGATCGGGATGTGAATAAGATTGTGGAAATCTCTCAGGCTACAAAAGAAGAGGTAAGTCCAATATGGAAATTAGCTAGTATGAATATATTTAAAATATTTTAGAGGTTTTGAGCTTATTTAGTATTTACATAAAGCTTATCGTGGCATTTAGGTGACTCTACTACGAGGAAGATCAAGGTTGATTGGCGAGGAATTTGAATCTGTCCGTGATGTGGTTCAAACTCTGGTCAGTGATGTTTGAAACTAATAACTTTTTTATCTTGCTCTATCATCTTGTCGTTGTAGACCCTGGATGTGGAATTAAGACTTGACACATATATTTTCATTTTTGGGTTCTTTCAGGAAAGTAAACTTACTCAAATTGAAGGCAAGCAGGTAAATTTTGTGTTAATTATGTAATTTACAGTGCAACGGTAAATGAATTGATTACAGTGTTATGCTAATTGTTATGGCTGTACATTTTATGTTTAGGATACCACGACCCAAGGAGTAATGAAATTGTGTGATTGTATCCGGAAGAATGGTCAACCCACAGAACGTATTCAGGCATGAACCAGACTTCCTCTGCATTATTTTGTTTTTTATTTATCAGATCCATGATAAATGTAGTAGTACTAGTCAAATCGGTCTACATTTTCTGGTGCTGTTGTAATTATATTACTGAAAGTTTGAAAAATGAATTTTCCAAGTTTGACTTCTGACTTTCTTTTTAATTATAATTTTCATATTAAGCTTGTTTTTATATTTGTTTCTCAGTTTATTTGATCTATTTACATCTCATATAACTATCTTTCTAAATCCTGTAGGCTTCACCATTCAATTCCTTCGTGAAAACTCTTGAACTTTCAGCAATCACACCATCATCAAGGGTAATTCTGTCTCTGATTTTTAAATATTTGGGTATAATTGACTGTGAACACTGTCCGTGTAAAGCTTGAAGACTGTTTATACTATAAACTGGCCTTGTAAGATGATTAAACAGATTACATTTTTAGGGAAAAGGAAAAAGTTTTTGTTGTCTATTACACATCTTTATACTCCAGATAATATATGTACATCGATCAACCATTAGTGAAAATTGGATCTTTACCTCCTTTCCGCACTTTATATTGCTTACTTTATGTACCCTTTACTTGCTATTTTTTACCTGTGTTTTATCAGGCTGCATCTTTGCCTCCTTTACCAATTGAACCACCTTCACCGTCTAGTTCCAAATCCAATGGATCTCAGAAGGTTTGTATACTTTCAACTGACTTGAAAATGGTTGAGTATAAAAATGTTGAATGGCCAAACGAAGGGAAAGTTGTTTTCTTTTATGCTATACATATCTACACTGCTTTAGCTCAAATATGGGAAATATATTCGATGAATCATTGAGAGAGTGATAAGTAGTTTCCTAAGCTGTAACAAAAGAGGTGTGGATTTAATTTAAGCTAATGGGGATTATTTTATTTTATTATCTTCATGTTGAATACGCCCGATGACTTTTTTTAACATATTCCGAGCTCTGTATCTTTAAGAGACCTGTCTAGTAAAAAAAGAAGTAAATGAACTGTATCTTCTTTGCCCTTCATTGTGATTCGAAGCTAACATCGGATTATTCAAATCCTTTTTCTGGTTTGAGTATATGCAGATTGAGTGGTCCCAACAGAATGCTGTCATCTCCTATGGTCTAAAGGTTAACCTTCAATATCTCCTACTTAGTGTATTCGTTTAATTGATGTCTGTCGAGTCTCAATGGTAAGCTCGTTGTTCTCAGGAATTCAATGGAGTTCCAGAAGCGGGGCGAGTCATCGCTCAGTCCCAAGGTTTCCAATGGGATTCGCATTTCAGAAGACTGCTAGCAATTGGTCTTCAAGTAATGGATTTTCTGGCAGAGGAATTGGTGGTTCAGTTTTAACCCGTCCTTCAGTTTTATCAAGACAACTCAGCGCAACAAGTTCAATGGCAAGTAGACAGCAATGCTGATGATAAACATTCGGCGTTGATAGCTGTTGAAATCTCCATATATTAGAAATGGTTGTACGTACTCTGCTTTAGGGGGTGCGGGGAGAAGCTTTCTGAAGTTGGGCGTGGCCTTTGCTTAAATCTCTCTCTTTCCCTCACTTGCAATAGGAATAGCGCCCAAGCCAAATTAATAGCAAAGTGGGCTGAGTATCAGAGTTTTGTAGAGACTGGTTTATGTTTTAAGAGATAAGTAAACATCATTCTTGTTAGTATAACAATGGATGGAAGCCGCCTCTTATATTTTCTTTTCTATTTTTGCATGTCTATAAAATTAGGTTGTTGGAAGGGCGATAGGAAAAAAAAAAGCAAGCGAACCAAGAGGGGTCATTGAATTAATGTCTGTTAATTTATCTGTTTTTCCAGATTAGTTAATGGCTCCCGTGAGAATAAAAGAAAATCATCTTCTTTTACAATGATTTTGGTTTTATGTGATGATGACTGCTGCTGCCTCTCATTTTACCCTCTTTGATGTGATTAGTCTCCTTTGTTGTATTTTTTTTTTATCCAAGACATAACCATTTTGTTTCCAAGGACTCAAATGATACACAAGAAAAATAGGATATGAAAGTTGGTTGGAACTGGGATTCTGGGAAGCATCTAAAAGAAAAGTTGGCACATATTGTATAAACCTTCTCTAAAAATATGTATAATCACTCATATGTAGAAAATTTTGTTCAATGATAATCATAACATTGCTGCACATCTTCTTAAGGAAGTTGAAGTAGATATTTAGGTCGTACATGTAGGATTTGGATCTTGGAAGGTTCCGACAAATCAGTTTGGTGTTGGATTTAAAAATACAATAATGCTACACATCTCGTCTACAATCCCACATTTTTCATTCCTACACACGCGGTAGCTGATGTGTCACTTAGTGAATGACCAAAAACATTAATTGTTGAATAAATATATGTAGGGGTGTGCATTTTCGGTTTGGTTTGGGTTGAAGCTCAATGTCAAACCAAACCAATATGTTTCGGTTTGGCTATATTTCAAACCAAACCAAACCAATGTGCTTTACCAAACCGATTCAAACCAAACCAAAAAAAGTCGGGTTGGTTTGGGTAGGTTTATCGGTTTATGTTGGAACTCAAAAATCATTTTTTTGTATTATTATAAAAAAATTATTTAAATATAAAAATAGTGTTATTTAATTATTTTAAAAATTAAAAATATTATATAATTAACATTAACAATAACATGTATCATAGCAGAAAAATAAAAATAATAAAAATAATAAAACTCATTTTCTAACATGCATCGGAAATGAGGAGTAATTATATTTCATTTATTAAAAAAATAGAATATATAAAAGAAATAAGAGTGGTCCATTACCAAATGGTTGGGGAGAATGAATGAGAAAAAAAAACTTATTTATATGAGAAGAAAATAAGTATAAATAAAAGTTACAAAACCCCGGGAAATATGGATTTGACTTTTATTAAATATATGGGTTGGTTTGGGTTATATGACTTTTATTTTTAGCAACCCAAACCGAACCAATCTTTGATCGGTTTGTTAAATGACAAACCGATTATTAATTTTTTTACATGTGAAACCGAACCAACCCATAAAGTTTGGGTTGGGTTAGGCGGGTTGGTTCGGTTTGGCGGTTTTTTGCACACCCCTAAATATATGGATAAAAGGGATAAATATTAATTAATGTGAGTCCACTCACCAAGTGACACCTCAGCTGCCATGTGTGTTGGGATGAAAATGGTGGGATTTGAGGTGGGATGTTTAACATTTTTTCTTAATAATAATAATAATAATATGAAATGGTTGCCAATAAAAGGTCAAAAATAAGTCGTATTATTGGGAAAAGGCCCAGCGAGGTTGGCCCAGTGGGCCTCTCCACGGCCCAAAGTCACATCGTTTCCCGCCATTTCACTTATTTGCCGCGCTCATATTATAAAAAAAGAAAAAGAAAAAGAAAAAGAAAAAACTCCTCTATCGTTGTTACTCAATTAGTTCCTCGGACTCAGAGAGAGAGAGAGAGAGAGAGAGAGATTGGAGATGGAGTTTGTTCGAACACAGAGGGTGAGAATTCAAACCGATGCCGTTTCGACTCTACCTCTTTACCGCTCTGCTCCTTCCCTTGAAGTCAGACTTGAAGATTTTGAGCTCTACGCCATGGATCGCCTCCGAGGTATAAATTTCTTATTACATTTCAATTTTCTTCGTTTCTGTGTCAATGTTTCTACCTCTCACAAATAACGGTTAATTTTGATTTCGATTCGGTTATCGTTTTGTTACTGTGGAAATGTTGGAGAAGAAATTGATTTAGGTTTCAATTCAACATTCAATACTTAATTTTTTCACAGTAAAGTTTATATATGTACATCCATAAAAATTAAAGAAAATTCTCTAGTTCAGACGTAAGCAAGAAAATCTCAGGAATTTTGGTTTTGCATCGCTACAAATAGTGATTTGTAGCTATATATTTATATTTTATATATATTCGAAGAATCTTTAAGAAGACAATATAGTTTGAGCATTTTAGTGATAGATATATCAAATTGAGTGAGAGATTCATTATTTTGGCAGCTAAATTACTAAGAAAACATATTTGACTAAACTTCAGTTATGTACATATATAATTCAAATCATAGATTGTTGATGTTTTTGAAACTTTGGTGCAGTTCTAAAAGGAATCTCTGATGGATTATCCCGGGGAAAGAAACCTGAAGAAATGAAAAAATTGGTAAGCATAACTACATATTCGGTTTTGCTGTTTTGGTTATAGCAGACAGCTTGTTGTTTAATTTTACAAGTTGAATTTGGGCAGGTTGATAATTTGTGGAAAGCTAATATGAGTCATCCGGATTCATCTGAGGTCATCAACAAAGATATAATTTCCCACTTTGTTCTTCGTC
Source organism: Dipteronia sinensis (assembly GCA_033220585.1). Lineage (NCBI taxonomy): Eukaryota > Viridiplantae > Streptophyta > Magnoliopsida > Sapindales > Sapindaceae > Dipteronia > Dipteronia sinensis. Next base: position 75,907,415 of record CM065638.1, on the reverse strand, counting down.
TTGTGTATTGTAGAACGTAAGTTTTATATGAAATTTTATAGTTTTGTTTTAACTTTTATGCCTGTTGTTTCTCCTGAATGTCTGGCTTATTGGTGTACATGAATGTGTTTAGGGAGGATTTGAGAAAATGGTTTCTTTCCATGGAGACTGCGCTCTTTCGCTATCGTTTTCTGCTTGGAAGCTCTGAAGATAAGGTAAGGTCTTTGTTTTTTTCTTCTTTTTGTGCTTAGTCATCTGCTTTAGTTATGAACTGATTGATTGTATATTATGCTTCTGGGTTGGTAGAGAGCATCGATGGCAGAGTTTGATCTTCCATGCAAGGCAGTTAGCAGTGCAGAGTTTGAGGTAATCACATTTCGTCTTTTATTGCATTTGTAAACATGTGTAAATACGTCACCTGATATTGCATGCAAACGATAGATGCACATCAGTGTAAGACAATCTCAATGAGATTTCAGTTTTCAATTAATACAAGTTAATGGTATTTGTGGTCCATTTTTTATACAGAATGTAAGAGACAAATTGAACCAAGTTGCGCGCTCAATTGGTCTGCCTATACTCACTGGTGAGCAAATTTTCCTTTGGCTTAGTTGCTCACTTTTCAACAAATAAGGCTCATTATAACCGAGTTTTGTTTTCATTACGAAGCTGCACATGTGAAATTTGAATATTTATGCGTCATGTTAATTGCCACCTAGTTAGACACTTAGATTAATATAAAACCAGGAAAGTCGGAGAAACTGGCTAGAAACTTTTAAATGAAGTTCCTAGATGCCATGGGACAATAATGTATGCCAAGCTTGCTTCATTATTTCTTTTTCCGGGATGCACAAACTGGTTGCTATCCTTGACAAGAAAAAAAAGGGGCTTATTCAGAAAAATGTCTCATCCCTATTTTTGAGTACACGTGGCTGGTTACAAATCTAGCATAACACTACTGATAATCATTTTTTTTTTGTTCATGATGTCTTGTTTATCTTCTAATCTGCTTTCTTTTTCCTCTTTCTTTTCCCTCTCTTTTTCAGCTGATGCAATATTCTACAAGGTATGCTTGCCTTATTGTGATCTATCTTTCTTTGTTTTATTTTTCTCTTTAGTAATCTGTATATAAATGCACACTATTGTGAAGGAAAATGTTATCAAAGAATAGGATATGGGTAAAATCTCTTATAGTGATGTATGTAGCAAACAACCGACTGTTCTGTGCAATTTTTTATACAGTATAAACATAATTATCTGGTCATCAATATGCTGCTTTAGAAATGATGGAGAAAATATATTGCACAGCCTTCAATTTTAATATAAGTAGCTGTCTATCTTTTAAGTTTGAGGTTGGCTATCTCTGAGAATGAGAATCTGCCCTGTCTTTTTGTCTTGGAATGAAAAACCTATGTTAAGTTTACTAGTCATATTAACTTAGTTGCATTCACCTGTCCAACCAAATGAAGGTACCATTTGAAGAAGTTCCAGAACTTATAGCTGGCCGTAGAGTATATATCCATAAGGGATACGCTTATGTTGCTATGCATCAGGTGAGTATTATTATTGCTTCCTATTAAATATACACGTGTAATGTTGGATGTCAACATTACTATTGATATTTATGTCTCCCTCTTGCTCATAGGTGGTTTCACTTGTAGTCACTCAATTTCGCAGTATTCTATCAAAGGCACTCATTTTGACAAACAGGTTTTTAGTTTCAAATTCTTCCTATTTATTATGTTTTGAATACCTGCACTAGTCTTTGACATTAGGAGTGTGTTAAAGCAGAAAATCACTGACATGCTGCATAGTATATAACCTACATTGGTTAAAGTGATGGATTTATCATCTTTTGCTGCAACAAGTTTAGTTTTTTGGATTTGCAATATAGATTTACTTGTGGTGCACTTTCCTACTTATTAGTATGTGTTGAGAGCTGTGCACTTGAATTGATCAGAGTAGCATTTCATACACTTGTTATGGGAACACAATTTATGTTGCTACCATCATTAGCTGTAGCAATGATGCGATTGCCATCATCAATTTTATGATATGCATTGTTCCATGTTGTCAAGACACTGTTAATGGATGTGTTACATCTTCTAGATGTTCAAAATCTTAAACATTGAAACTTTTGCTTGCAGAAAGTGGACATCTACCATTAGAGAACAAGAGAAGGATCGGCTGACGCCTGTGAGTATTAAACTGTGAACCTTGTAAGTTGAGGAGCTCTATTTTTTTGTATTAACAATTTTTTTCTCTGGATACTACTTAGATTGTGGAAGCCTTGTGCACGAGCTATCTGGGTCCTGACTATTCTCAGGTAATTAATTGAAATTATTCGCTGATCTATTCTCCTTAGGTCACAAATATTCAAGTTGGTTATTAAAAAATTGTCTGCCTCTGCAGCCAAAAGAATTCGGTGAGATATCAGTAAAAGACCTTGATCAAATATCCAAGAGTTCATTTCCTCTATGTATGCGCCACCTTTTTGACAAGGTAAGAAGTTTGGTTGTAAACTTTACTTTTCTTAATTAATTTCCTGTATTTATTTATTGTCTTCTTACTTCCCCTCTCCCATGATTTCTACTTTCCAGTATGGTCGCCATGTTTCTTCTAATAAATTGTTATATGCACCTATGTGCAGCTGAGAGAAGATCATCATTTGAAGCATGGAGGGAGAATGCAATTAGGTCTATTTCTCAAGGTTGTATATTGCTTCATTCTTGTGCATAAGTTTGTATTTTATATTGCGGTAAAGTTGAGAATTTTGCATGAAATATAGAACTCCTGTTTTGGCATGTTATTTCATGTTAAATGTGAATGAATATCAAACACTTAGGTATCCTTTGTTTTGTTGCAGTTTAATTCATTGGATTTGTTTCATTAGGCATAGCCAAGTTTATTCGTGTTTATTTTATATGCTACAAAATGATATGGTTACAAAGATATGAAGAAATTCACACTTATGACAACACAATCAAATTCCCCAAACCTTAGTGTGAATGAGATTCGATCCCAAGACCTTTATTTAACTGTAAGAGATCCCATCAACTAAGCTAGTTGGTACCACTAAAAATTACATTCTGCATTTAAGTTAATGACAAGTAATTTGAGAACTTGAGAGATGCTTAATGGTTCCCTCGATTGCTGTTTGCATTCATCATTGATGTCCATAAAAAAAAAATTACTATTATCTATGAGTATGGTAACTTCAATTATTCTTTGCTGCAAGTTATGGATATGTTATCCTAAGACGTTTATTTTTGTTCGTCTTTTTTTTTTATTTGTGATCAGGGTGTTGGGCTGAAGCTGGAAGATGCCCTAGCATTCTGGAAAGCTGAGTTTTCCCAAAAGGTAAGTAGAGTGTATACTAGTATTCTGTCAAAGTAACATTGAATTATTTTGTCTAGCAAATTAATTGTGCGTTCCATGTCCTCTGTTATTTTTTTGCTTCTTATATCTGGAGGACTGGAAGGAAAAAAGACACTTGGTCTGATTTACTTGGTTTTCATCTCTGATAAATGCCATGTGCAACCAATAATGCAAGTTTCTGATTCATTTTTGTTAAATGACGTGCACTGAAGCATCTTTGTTACAACCTGCCCAGCTTGCACCCCCTCCGCCCACCCACCAACTCCCTCTCTTCCCCGAAAGAAAATAAATAAATAAATTGTGACTGTTACATGGTCTTATTATGTTGTGGTACAAAATCCCTTGGTGTCTGCAAGCTACAATGTATATGATTATGAAGCTTTGTGCTTGATCTTTTTTGTCACAGGTTGGCGCAGAGAGGTTTGACAAAGAATATGCATACAGCATACGGCATAATTATGGAAGAGAGGGCAAGAGAACGGTTAGATGTCAAACTTAACATGATCTAAAAAGTACGAATATGACATGTATATTGACATCCGATTTGTCAACCATGTTTCAAACCACCGTGGGATAAAACCAGGAAAAATGAAAGTTGATGTAATCGGAAATTCGGAATAATAATGTTTTGTGCAATTGCTTCAGAAAGACAATCTTTTCTTCCACTTTTACTCTTGAAACCTCTGTATGCATGTGTATTATAACAGCATTCAATAATTGTTTGCCTATGCTACTTGCAGGATTATACACCTTATTCTTGTCAAAAGATCATCTCATTAACTCCTGGCGTGGGAGATCATCATGGTTGCCCCTATCGTCATTTCAGGTCAATTTCGTGACATTTTCGTTTTTCTTTGTTATCTTTAAAGAAAAATCAGCTCACATAATGGAAAAGTGATTACCTTGACAAACTCACTTGAAATAGCTTCTTGAAATTGAATTGAGCTGTTTTAACTGTAATGGTATTCTTCTATAAACGAAAAGTTAACTCTGCACAGTTTAGTAGTGCCTTTTTTAACTCTGCCATTTAGCTAAACAAATCATACTTCACTTGGCCCACTCTATAGACAACTATAAACTTTTTCTTATGTCAGAATTGCTGACATTGATGATTGAATCATGGAACCACTTTTAGCTTTAATCTGACAACAGATGATAAATGGGTTAAGTTTAAAATATTTATGCTTTCAATGTTCTAATTTATTTTAAGTCATCTATTTTATTTCTCACCATTAATGTGAATTGTGGTGAAAATTTGAATCTCCTACTATATTATCCATTGTGTTTTATGCATGTCATATGATTCTTCCCATTACTCGTCTTTTGCAACAGTGATGAAAACTTAAGGGCTGCACTTGATAGAATGGGGGTAGGTAGTCGTGCAGTGGAGGATGTAATGGATAAAGTGCGAAATAGACATTATCAGGTTATATTACCAGACATTTCTAAACCTTGATCTCCGATCCTTCTAGTTATTTCTTAGCTCAAAAATGTTTATTTATGATCAATGTGGTAAAATTTTAGTTATTTCTTTACTCAAAAATGTTTATTTATGAACAATGTGATAAAATTTTGCAGTTGGCATGTACCTCAACGTTCGAAGCTGTTCACAATTCACAATGTGATGCTGGGATTAATCATCCAAACCAATACTTCAGTGACAGCCAGAAGATCCTGCAATCTAAGGTAGATACTGAAATTTGATATTTGATTCACTTCATTTTCATATTATGAACTTATTTTTAGAGTCTAAGATTATTTTGGTGTGTAAAGCTGTGTCTCTTAAGATTCTGACATTGCTAAATGTCCAAAATGCTGTATCTTTGGTGCACTTGCAAGGAACTGGGATCCCTTGTTTAAATTGGCCACATTATATGTAGTCATTTTTGTAATTAAGTGTGTATGCTAGACCTAACAAAAAAGATGTGTCTGTTGACATTAGATGTATGATTTTTTTTCCATCCAGTCTTGTCAGGGAAGGTCCAGAGTATTACACAGTTGTAACTCTACTATTTCTTTTGTTCGGACAGTATTGTCAAATTAGACCATTTAAGCTGCGGTCTTAGTGTGTGGCACCCTTTGCATTGGAGTCAACAAGTGAACATCTTTTACTTAATTTGAACGCATTTGGATGGATTGCCTTCTTAAATTTCTGGATGTATTAGGTATTGAAAGGTTAAATTGTCTTCCATAGAGTGAATTGAAGGGAGTTTAAATCCTCTTAAATCCTCCTCGAGGGCCTGGACTATAGTACTCAAATGACCTTGATTATCTATGTTTATCTTATAGAATTTGCAGAAAATTCCTTATATTCCTGAATTCACTTTTTAATTACGGAGCTAGATTAGCACCCCAAAAGATTATTGGTCAACCGTACTCAGTTTCAGGTTTGAGTGGATAAGTTTTTGGACACCCTATACAACCCTCTTACACGTATGCTATAATTATGCATTCACCTTTTTCCTTTTTTATTTTTTTGCTTTTCAGAACAATGCTGCGGCATAAAGAGTCGGAATTTAGCGGCATTAAAGACTGTTATGCCCGTGGTCCTCACAGAGGTTTGTATATTTATTTGTTGGACCAATCCCTCTTAATGCCTTTTGCTTTCTCAAATTTGTTTAATTAATTGTGTTAGGCAAGTTGCAGTACTTAAATATTCCTAATTAAATTGAGATGAACCGAATTAATTATATTATTATTATTTATATATATCATTTTATACCTTTTAAACTCAAAGAACCCTATCCCATAAAGTTGTCTTCTGGCTTCAAAGTTGCAATACAGACATATTCAGTGGTGGAACTAATTAAAGCTGGTGTCTGCCCCACCATTATAGAGGAAGAGTAAGTGTCCCCTCTATTGGGCACTCTTTAATTTTAATTGGGGAGCTGTTGGGTCTGTTTAGCTTTGAAAAGGCATGGTAGATATATCTTATGCACTGAAACCAATTGGATAATTACAACACATTGGTGGTTGAACCTCTTTCATCCCCAAGAAATTTGGGTGGTTCACTTTGGTTGATGTTGAAAATAGCTTTTTTCGCCTCACCAACACCAACAGCTAGCAACCTCCCCTTCCCCCTTCGGTTGTAGTAGTTAGTGTTGTGAGCCTCTGATAGGGACTGACTGTCTTGTGTTCATTGGAAGGGGGTTCTGGCAACATTGTTGCCTCCTGGGACCAGCTCTTCAATTCACCAATCTTGCCAGGTGTTCTAGCTCTCTTTTTTTTTTAAATTAAAATTCTTTATATTGGATTAGTTGGGTTCACCAATGGTTAGTTGTATGTAGGTCTAACCAAAATAATCTCAAAATCATTCCAATCAATCCTTTTTTTTTTTTATTCCTTTGAAGGTATTGTTTCTAATTGAAGTATTTCTTCAAATTGAGTAGATACGTTAGATTCTCCTGGAGGATGTTTATTTTTTTTAAATGACTATTAATTTAGGATTTTAGAAAGAGAGACATTATACGATCTCGTAATCTCAATAATGTATGTGTGAAGTGCATACCACTGAACCAATCTGATCTTACTAGTAAAAATGACATTGGTTGGCCAGCATTTTGTTGATAACTTTGCTTGTCAGTTGTAACCCAGAGTTATACAGAGATCTTACATGTTTGAGTGTTATGTACTTTATTTATTTATTATGATGATGAATATAAACCATGGAATAAATGGGGGAATTATTTGGAAAAAGAAGGTTTCAAATGTCGTTCAAATTTTACAAGTAAAATTTAATTGAATGTGTGACAGCCCTGATGATACTGTATTTATTTCTATGCAGTTGACAGCTGTTATGTGTACCATAATTTGTTACATAGTATAATAACCTGGATTAAAAGTAGTATTAATAATAATATGTAAAAATTACAATTTATAATCAATTTGGTTTTCTACTTATTTCAGGTGAGAGAACCTTGGGAGTGTGCAATCATTGGTATTCACATGGTAACGTTGAAAGTATGACCTGTTGTAATTGATTGTTTATTAATTTACAGTAATTTAGTCAAGTACTCAAGTAGCTTTCTGCCTTTCTTATTATATTGATAAAGCAGTTTAAATGGAAATTGATAAAAACACAATACATGCCTGTCTGTAAGTATTAGAAATTTTGTATATGTTCTTGTTTGTATCGTTTAAACTCGCTGAAAATGCTAACATGTTTTTTATGATTTTTTTATGGTGAAATTCCTTAAATATCATTTTAAATAGGTTAATGACATCCACATAGAAATCTCTTTTGACAATCGTATAATATATGTAGCCTAGAACTGGAAGAAAGTACATTAATTTTGTTGTATGGTTTGTGTAATGGATTTCATGATCTGGTCAATATAGAGAGATACCCCACACTCTGTTTTTATAGCATTTTGTTTTTGTGAAATCTTATGCTGAACGGTTCATAAGTTTTTTGAACCTATCAATCGAAATTAAGGACTACATATATGATTTAAGGACTATATATATGATAAACGTAAGGTGAGACTCGAATTCTTTGGTCATCTTCAACTAGTTTTCAATTTTTTCTTCAATTTGAAAACTGAAAATGGAATATTTTTAGAATATTCTATCTTTATAATTTTACTATTCTAACCATTTTTCATTTTACAATCTTTAAATAATAAAATATTATTATTTTACTTTATAAATAATATTTCAAACTTTTTTTAATAAAATTGTTTTTTTTACATTATTTTATTAGATAATAATTTACTCATTTTTATTACATTTAAAATTTCCTAATCTTTATTTATAATTTATCACACCTAATTATTTTTATATGTAATGATTTTCTAAAACATTTGTTTTGAATTAAATTAACTATTAGTTCATTAATAAAGAATTTAAAATAAAAAATTAATTAAAATATTTAATATTATACTCGGTTGAAAAATCTTAATAAAATATTTTTAATGGTATATATTGTTTATATTTATTAATTAAAAATTATATATAATTAATTGAGTTTAATTAAAAATATGAAAAACAAAAGATGGGAAAAAAATAATATTATTTTAATGGAATAGTGAAATGAAGATTCAAAATTGGATCTTCAATTTTGAACAATCAAAACCGATCTTTATTTTGGAGTTTTTATTTTAAAGATTGATTGAAGTCAATCTAGTCTTCATTTTGAAGAAATAAAGATTGGTTGAAGATGGCTTTATGGAAGGTTCGCACCGTCTCCGTAACATTTTAGTATAGCTTTTTGGCTTTATTGGATCACTGGTGTCTACAGTTAAGTAACATGCCCCTATACTAAATGTACGTATTAGGCAAATTTAATTGTTTATTTATTATTAACTTTCTCTTTTTTAATGAAAAAAAAAAATTGAAAGTGCACGGAATATTCCTTTGAAGAAAAACAGTGAAATGGAGGGGTATGTAATCATTAACTTGGTAACTTTTTAGATACTTAAAATTTATCTTTTTGATGAGATAGGTAGAGTGGGTGGGTGGGTGTCGTGGGAAGTGAGTCAAGTGACTGGGGAGGAAGTGTAGGAGCCTTGTTGTTGGGTCCTATTTTATTAAATTCAAGCCTCTTACGGGGCCCCCAGTGGGGAAGGGTCAAGGGAGGAGGGGACCATAACCAAATTTGACAAGACATATGGTATTTAATTTGAACTTCTCTCTTTTCTACTTTTCACACAACATAATTAAACAAATGAATGTGTATTGATATCTTAGAATTTTGAGGTGGGGTTGTCTATATTTTATTGTGTCTATCATCTCTGGTAATATTAAAGTAAACAAACAGCGAGAGTAGTAAATCAATTTAACAATATCACATGTTCGAATCAAAGGATCGGTGGTGACTCATCAATTGTATTCACTAGTCAAATCAATCGATAAAATCTATTCTAAGGTTTGAATGGGTAGATAGTGATTTATCAACAATTTTGAGATTTATGCAAGATAAATGTTTAACACGAATTATAAAAGCTTTTTTTTAACCTTTATTTTCTTTTTCTTTAATGACTTTCCCAATTTTAATCATTTTTCATAAAACAACTCTTTTGTTGTGTACCAAAAACAATAATAATAGTAATAATAAAAACAAACAAATTTCCGTCCAATTAAAAACTATGATCAAACAACATGAGTTCGTTCTCTTAAAATAAACATTAAATTAGAGAAAGAAAAAAAAATAACACATGTCCATATCCAAAGTGCCAAATCTATCATCTCCTCTAATAAAAGTGAAGATATCACAAATCCAATGTGAACATGTAAGTGGTATGAGGTAGCCAATAAAAAAGGGCAAATGCTAAGCTGGACCATTACACAAAGTTTCCATTTTTGAGACTCCATAAATAGTATTATTACCCATCTCCTCATTGATTGGTGTCCAACTCCAACATGCACACCATCAATTAAAAAGAATAAACACATTCATTACTTATTTATTTATAGATTTGAAAACCCCAAAAACAAACAAATTGTGATGGATTGATTGGTGTTTGTTTTTTTTTTAATACGAATTCAAGATGGATTCGAAACTCAAACTACCCTATCATGGGATTAGGGATTGAAGCTCCTTCTATGGTCCCCTAACTACAATCCATACATACCACCACTAACTACTACTGCTACTCATTAGAAGAAAACAATCAATAAAAACTTTTTGATGCTGATGATGACCTTTGTTACAATAATTTGAGATTTTCCGATCCAATCTAATTCATAACGGTATTTAATATACATTTGAACTATAATATCACAAATTTTATATTCGAAATGAACTATCATAGAAAGTACTTTCTGACTTTAAAACATGACATCAATTAATAATTTAATTATGAAAAGAATTCTTAGTATATCTATGTTCTTCCAATCTTCACGGTGAATTGTTTATACTATGTACATAAGTAATAGTATTCAACTTCACATATATATATATATAAATAATATTTTAATTATACATATCATCAACATATAATAATCACAATTCACACCATGCAAAGACTCTGTTTGAATCAAACTACATATATTTTGTATTCAACTAGGTAAAATCCAAAGTGGGTTGATTATCCAACCAAAAGTTGGAGAACCCAGTCAACAAAGTTAGGAACTAAAAAAAATTAAGAAATTAAAAATGGTGGATTTTGCTACAAATTGTCAGATAAGGAGCAGGGTTGACGGAGTGGATTGGAGGGGTTGACTTGGACTTGCAATTTACATTCATGAAACTTGAACAGTCAAAATCCAGTGGACAAGAGAGAGAGAGTAATTTAATTAATTAATTTTTATGGTGGCGGAGTTTGCTGGGGGAAAGAAACCCCAGGATCAGAAGAAGAAACGTCATGGATTGCGAAACACTAGAAAACTCATATTCATATATGATCAATCATCATCATCATATTCATATTCATATAATCATATTCATATACCAACTTTAATTAATTTTTGTGTTTTTGTGTTTTTGTTTCTGTACTTTCTATTTTTCTTTCTCACTTCTAAAAAGTTGAAAGCAACTACACCCTGTCTCTTTCATTGCCACTCGTTTTTTTCCTTTTTTTTTAAAAAATATATATATTTACTTTCTTCGCACCTAGCTTACTTTCTCCGATTATTGCATCGACCAAATTGCACTAGACCTATGGACGTTTGATCTCTTATACTTATAAATAATTTTATCATCAATTGATATTTATATTCTTTATTATTAATGACCCGCTGTTACTTTTAAAAGATTAAAATTATTTATGATTTTTAAATTAAATTAATAATAAAAGAAAAATAATATTTTAAAAAAATAATCTCCATCATCAATCTCAAATAAATATAATTTTAAATAATTGAAAATTGAATTGGATTAGAAAATATATAAATTAATAGACAAACCGAAATTTAAAAACAAAACAATTTTAAAAAGTAAAAATAGTTAGTCAATAGAAAAGTAATAGTTAATCAGTAGAAAAGTTTGACCTAACGATATGAGATATAACTTACGAATATTAATTAACGGTAAAGTTTTTTTTTTTTTATACAAAAGGTGAATCCTTAAGGAGATTGACTAACTATCTTTAACTATCTTCATTCTAATAATTATGATTCATATCCATTAAGTTTTAAGTGGAAAAAACAAACGACCCCTTAATCAATAGAAAAGTTTGATCTAACAGTATGAGATATGACTTGCCAATATCAATTAATGATAAAGTTGTTTTTGGAAATAAGAGGCGAATCCGTAAGGAGATTGAGTGCAATTTGATCTTCTGCGTTATTTCACTTGCTTTCATTTTTTATTTATTTATGTTTTCAATTCTCACAAAGTCTCTGCTTTGGAGCCTCAAAAGGAAGGAGGAAGACTTTGAAAGAATTTTGTTTTTTTTTTCTCACATCTGAATATATTGTCAACCCGTTTGTTTTTTAAAAATAAAATTGTCTGAAACTAAATAATTTTACATTTATACCCATATTAAAGAATTATACATGTAATATGAAATAAAAACAATTCAAAAATAATAATTATATATGAACACAAATGATCATGATATTCTTTTTCGATTACAAATAAACTTCATTTTTACTAAGAAAAGAAATGTTTTTTTTTTCAAAAAATAAAATGAGCAGTAGGAAAACTCATATAAAACACTCTAAAAAATATATATAAATATATCACCCTAATATTATAATGAAGTTTTGATATTAAACATCAATATGAGAAGTGATAGGGTTCTTCTTATTTTTAAAACCATTTAAAATAAACAATATATTAAAATAAAGATTTATGTACAATATATAATTATAATGAAATTATAAATATATTATATATGGGAATAGTATCAGAAGAAAAGATTTTGGATTGCATTTAATGCAATTCAGTGATTTGCAATTAAGTGAAAAGTCAAAATTTCTTACTTTTTATTTTAAATTGTTTTTTTGTTATTTTTAAGTTGTTTGACCACTTATAAAAACAAACAAAACAACTTAATAATTATGATTCAGATCCATTAAGTTTTAAGTGGAAAAAACAAACAACCCCTTAGTTAATAGAAAAGTTTGATAACGTATGAGATATGACTTAAGTTTGATATAACGGTATGAGATATGCCTTGCCCAAATCAATTAATAATAAAGTCGTTTTTGGATATAAGGGTGAATCCTTAAGGAGACTGAGTGCAATTTGGTCTTCTGCGTTATTTCACTTGCTTTCATTTTTTATTTATTTATGTTTTCAATTCTCGCAAAGTCTCTGCTTTGAAGCCTCAAAAGGAAGGAGGAAGACTTTGAAAGACTCACTTTTTTACCTTTCATGGTTATCTTCTCTCCAATAAAACACACACATGTCCATTGTTGAATGCTCAATAATTCTTTTGTAGCTAATAGGCCACCCATTTATATTTCTTGCTCTCTGTCTTGGTCCTGGTTCTGCTTCTAGAGGCCACACTAGCTAATCCACACTCTTTTTGATGAAAATTTTATTGTAGTAAGTGAAAATACAAGTAATGGCTGACAAGTCATGACCTTTTGTGTCTTCTCCTTCTTTTTTGTTCTTCTCCTACTCTACATAAGCACTTTTGTATACAAGTACTTTTCATTGCTTTGCTTAATCACACAACATGTTTCTTTAGGTATGTATCTATTCAAGTACTGGACTGTGTGGAAGTCACCAGCACCAAAGAAACAAAAAAAATAAAAAATAAAAGCTTGCCTCTTCTGTGCTTGATTTCTGCAACTCTCAGGTTTCCTTCAATTCATTTTTTTTACCCTTTTCAAGCTCATTTGTTTGTGAATATTTTTCCTGTAAATTGGAATATTTTGATGTATAATTTCTGGGTTTCTTTGGGTTTGCTGCAGTGCAAATAAACAGTGTCATTGTGATTAAACATGGTTTCTCATTTTCCTGCTAAAGTTTTTTTTTTCTTCTTTGAGGAAAAAATAGGCTTTTAGCCGACATTTGGTGGAATATTTTTCTCTAGTTTATCAATATTTGACACAGATTTAGAAAATACTAATTTCCCAATTCTGTTGTTGGTATCGTCTTTACCTAAATTAGCTTGTTTAACTGTATAATTTATTATTTAAAAAATAAACTATGTATTCTCTCAGTCAATATTAAAAAAGAGAGAGAGAGAGATATAATTTATATGTTTAATAGAAAATTAATTTTTTGCATAGCATTTTTAGAAGAAAAAATGCTATCTGTGGTTGGTATTACAAGTGCTGCTGACTCCTATGATGTGACATGGATACATACAACAGCATATGAATTCCACTATTATACTGTGAAAGTGCACTGATTCAAAAAAGATCACCCTTTCTTGCATATTTTTCTTTTTGAACTTTATATTCTTTGCTGCAAATTTCACAGATGTTTGATGTTGGAAATATACATGGGAATTCTTTTTATTATAATGTTAATGACTCACTGAACCAACCAAAGGACTGTGTTTGATCTTTAATCTTGTATATATATATATATATATATATATAGTGTTTTGAAAAGTTGTTTGTTATGTTTTGACCAGGAGTTTGATGTGACAAAAATTTGATAAGGGAAAAAAAAATGTTCTTGTAGAGAGAAAGCATTCTTCAAATTGCTTTTTTTTTTCTGGGTCCAGTTGCCGCTGAAGAGGAGCTGAAGTTCACCAGGGTATAGTTTGTGGAAATATATTTTTTTTCAAGTCTTTTTTTTTTTTGGATGGAATCATCATCAGCATCAGCATCAGCATCAGCATCTGGTTCTTCAAAGAGGGCAAGAACACCTGGCAATGGAGTCCAAGTCCCTTCTTGTTTGGTTGATGGATGCACAGCAGATCTTAGTAAATGCAGAGACTACCATAGAAGACATAAAGTGTGTGAGCTTCACTCCAAGACGCCAATTGTTACAATTCGGAGTCAAGAACAAAGGTTTTGCCAGCAGTGCAGCAGGTAAAGCATTATTATTAATGGTGTTTTAAAGATAGAATTTGAATTTGATGTTTCTTCAAGTCAATCATTTTTGTTGCCTTTCTGTGTTGTGTTGTTAACTTTCTAGACTAATTCTGTGGACACACAAGAAAAAAGATAGATTCTGTTTTCTAAAATTAGAATTAAATCATTGTACTCTTCTAGCTCCAGATGATTGGAAGAAAATGCTTTGTGTAATGTATCACCAAATCTAAATCAAGCAGGATCTTTTATTGCAATTTGATTCTCTAAAGCAATAATAACCAGCTTCAATTATATTTTCTATGCTGTGGACTGTTAATTCTTTGTAAAACAAAGATTCTTGATAGATTTTTATTTATATGGATATGCTTTTTACAAGATACTTTGTTAATATTTACATGCTTTGGTTGCATATTCAGTGAGTTGTACTAAATTTTACAAGTTTCCATTTCTATTGAAACTCACTTTATCATCAGGTTTCATTCATTGGTGGAGTTTGATGAGGGAAAGAGAAGCTGTAGGAAAAGACTTGATGGGCACAACCGGCGTCGTAGGAAGCCTCAGCCTGATTCTCTGTCCATTAATTCTGGGAGGTTTTTTCCCAGTCACCAAGGTTTGAAATCATCTTTTGTATATGTTGTGAGCTGAATCAGTGTATTTTTTTCAATCACCGTTTAGAGTATAAACACCCCTCACGCCCTCAGTTGGCATTATTGAGTGCAGAGCTGAATTCTGCACCAGCTTTGATCTTGCAAGCAATGCATTAGCATAATAATCAACTATCTTTTGATTCAATTAAGGGAAAAAAAGTTGTGTGCAGGTACTAAATTTATACCGTTCGGTAGTCCTCGTGTATTTTCTACAAGTACAGTAGCATCTGCTTGGGCTGAGGTTGTCAAAGCCAAGAGTGATGCAATGCACCAAAACCACCACCACAACCACCACCATTCAGAGATAGATTTCAGTAACAGGAGCTTGTTTCATGGATCCTCATCTCACGATTACAAAGGAGGAAAGCAGTTTCCTTTCTTAGAAGGCACCAACAATTCAACACTCCCTGAAGGTTCTGTCTGTCAAACACCCATCGCTGCTAATTCCTCATCATCGTCGCGCAATGGTAGCACCTGCAGCAGCAGCAGCAGCCAGAAAACATTCTCCGATATGGGGTTTAACCGAGCAATGAATTCTGGTCGTGCTCTCTCTCTTCTGTCATCACCACAACAACCACCACATCAGGCTGAGACTCGCATGGTGCTGCAGGCTGACTCCATCCCGCGGCAACAAGTTCAGACCTTTATGATCCCAAGCCTTAACTACAGTGGTCTAGGAATGGAGGGTGAGCCAATTGGATCTTCTTTGGTCTCTTCTGGTGGAAGCAGCAATGTCAACAACAACAACCTCCATGGACATGTTATGTTCCAGATTGGTCCTGATGGGTCATCTACAAATGGAACTCACCACCAGACACTCTCCTTCTCTTGGGAGTAGTAACTAGTATGTGTGTGCCATCTACAGATTTTGCTTGAGACCAAATATGTTGAGATTTTATATATGCATTCCTTCTAGTGATGTTTTATCATTGAACAGAACTGGTTCTTGTGCAACTCATTAACCACCATTACTATCCTGTTTGATGATCTTGAACTTGTAAATTCACTTCCAACTAGTGCTGCTGTTTTATCACTTCACTACCCGGATCGTTAAATCTCTGCAGCAGCATTGAAATTAGATATTATCTACTATGTATCAAGATTTCAATGCCAGGATTTAATAATCTTAGACGTCTCCTGATTAAATTCTTTCAAATATTGATAAGAATCTCTCTTGATATGTCAGTGAGTGCTCTGCATATACATCATAAGCCTTCCTTGTCTGTTCAAAATCATGTATTTTTCTATGAATAAACCTATCTTTTAAGCTGATCAAAGCTGATTTCATTATTGAATATATTTAATGAGAGTCCAATATATCAGTCATTGAGCATCTTCAATTATTCAGATCAAGAAAATTCAGATATTTGTGTACAAAAAAGCTTTGATTCTAAACACAAATATCATGCTCACCTCCTACATACTTGAAACTTGATAAGTGCAAACTGTGAAATGAAGTGTAAAAAAAAAAAAAAAAAACTTGGAGAAAACAGGTTATATTGAGCACAGAGCACTCATGTTCATTAATCTTCCCTTCTCTGTTCTTCTCCTTACTTGTAAACAGATAAGAATCCAATTCATTTTTATTCATTGTCAAAAGTAAAATGGGAAGATCAACTGCATCCCCCATTTGTTTCAATGGTGTGTTCTTCTTGTCACAAATGTGTTGTCTTTCCATTAACAAAAACTAATTTTCTCCTCTATTTAAATATGTGTAATCCAACACTAGATGAGTTTATGAATGGTGTTTCCTTCTTTAATGCAGATGGCACATTCTTTTAATTATTCAGATGTTAAAACACAGTCGTTAAATGCAACTAACAACAAGGGGTGAAGCTAGGATGTTATAGTAAGGTGGATTAAACCAAAATTTTTTAAACGAAACTTAACTATAGTAAGAAATTTTTAATTTTTTTTTTCTTATCTTGAATATATAATTGTTTGACTTATTACAACCTACGATAATAATTGAATTATCAATAAATGAAAAACAAAAATAAATATGCACACTTGTGAACTTACTGCTACTGAAATTCAACTCAACTTGTACTAAAGTTTAATAAAACAAATTATCCACATATCAATCAAGATGAATTATTTACTTTTTATTACGTTTTGGTTAACAATCAATAACTTAATTTGAATGATTAAATTATGCATCAAAGATTAAGATTATAAGTCGTGTTTCAACCTCTAAAATTTCTATTTTGTTTGTCTCGTGTTTTGTTGCATCCGAAACATTTTGTATTAGTTAGGATAATTTAGTAAATAAAATTGTAAAATAATGGTATTTTACTAAAAACAAAAATTAACAAAGAGGGCAATTGTAATGACTTGCAACCTTTTTCCAAAAAATCAGCCTGGGCTGTAATATATAATTTTTAACATTGGAATTTCCAAGATCTAGAGTACAAATCTAGATATGGAGTTTCTAATTGTATGATCTTTTCTTCTTTCTTTTTTGAACGTGTAATTGAGTTAGAACTTAGAAACATAATGAAGAAGGTTAGAAACTTGGAGAAAAAGATTTTTTTTTAGGACTAAAGTTGAAGCATTTCTCTCTCATATTCTTTTTTTGACTTGATAATAGAATTTAATTCATTTCTATCCATTGTCAAAAGAAAAATGAAAAGGAAATCAAAAATCAAAAATCATACCAGTATTGTCATCTCATTATATGCTTTTATTACTAAAAATGAAGAAGAAAACAAAATAAAGATGGACAATCCAAATTTGGTGCTGGTGAGTGTAATTTACATTGGATTGCTGATCTAATAGCATTGATGGATGCTAGATATACTTTCTCAACTCACTCTCTCATCTTATGTTGACACATGTTCATCTTTTGCTTTTTACCATATAAAAATTATAACCATAAGAAATGAATTGTTTTTTCACCTTATTTACCACTCAAACCAAGCATTCCCTTCCCATATTACCCTCATCTTTTTACCAAATATAATTTGTCATCTCTCATCTAATCTTTTTCAAAAATCCTTTTGACATTATTAAGGAAAAAAAAACGTTTTAAACGAAAAAGTTTTTTTTTTTTACTTAAAACCATTATTTATACTCCTTTAAAATATGTATAATTTATATTGTCATTTATACTTTATATATATTTAAAAAGTATAAATGATATTTATGAGTAAAAAAAAAGAGTTAAACTTGTAGTAAAAAAAACTTAGATATATTTTTTTTTAAAGTCAAAATGATTTTTGGAAATAATTAGATAAAAGATATTACAAATTATATTTTGTAAAAAGAAAGGGCAATTTGGAAAGAGGTTGGTTGGTCTGAATTGAAAAAACAATACTTTCATTATGCTCCAATTTTTATATCAAAAAGTAAAAAGTTGACATGTGTCAACATAAAAAGAAAAAGTGGATTGAGAGAGTGGGTTGGGAGTAAATTGAGAGCAACCCTCAATAGCATATTCTCTAACATCATATATATGATTGGTAGAATTGTAGTGGTAAGAGAGGTCTTCATGAAGATGCCAAACACTGATGTTTTTTTTTTTTTTTTGTAAACTCTTTAGAACATGGAATAAACACTCACTTCTCTGAATAAAAGCATCAAAGGACAAACCAAACTTCTGTCTTTTTTTTCTTTGTTTTCTTCTTCTTATATATATATGCTTTGCTACATAAAAGACAAAAATAGCTAATGTGCTTCGAAATAATTGTTTTTGAAATAGTTAAATACTAGATATTGCTTTACATAAATATGTAATTAGAAACGTCGGGCAATGTCCTGGTTGATTCCGCATGGTGTTTTTGCACATATGTAAAACAAGTACCTAAAGTGTTTTGTGAAAAGTATTAATAATTTTCTAGTTAAATCGGTCCTGAAAAAGAAAATTAGGTTTATATAATTAAATATCTAGTTTCGTAACATTATAGAACCAGTTTCACGATATTACATAACTTCATTTTCGAAATAAAATTTAAGAATCCGATCTGACCAGAGAATACATAACTCGAAAAAGTATTTACAAAGCTAGGAAAATGCTTTCCATAAAAATATCATTGAAGTGCCTCTTTGACTTAAGAGGGCAAGTTGATATCCTTTTTTGGGATATTAATTCATATTAATTGAACAGTAACATATCATGACTGAAGAAAAGCAAAAGGTACCCCATATCTTTCAAGCAGGTTGTGAAAGTAATGGAAGTTTCTGCATAATCCACAAATCATAGAAAATTAAGAACAGTAATACAAGGTTTAAACAAGTAGCCGGTGGGAATATTATCCGACCCATATACAATCTGAGATTAGAAGGATGATTATATACATGATTCTTGATGTGGGACCAATTAACCACATACACTTCATGTCTATCTACATCAAAGGCTCTATTCTTCAAAAAATATAACCTTCGGTCCACCCGGTCACTGTAACGCTAACACATCACTATGTGTCAATTTAAAAAAATAATCAGGGAAAAGTCTGGAAATCAGAACACTGATGATGTGTCAATATTTCAGTGGTAGTATCACAGTATTGGTTAACACAAGGTCCAATCACAGTGTGACAACTCGCCGTTTAAGGGTAAAATAGTCATTAAAGCAAGTAATTAATATGTGTCCTACCTTTTCACCAACCTCTATATATATAGAGACCAAAACTTGCTGTGGTGGATATAACATTAGCAGTTGATTTGATCACTTAATCATCATAATCTTTCACTTGCAGAGTGAAATTAAAGATTAATTGCACAGCATCATGGAGACAGGTGGGAACTACCAGAAGCAAAGAGGGTTCATGAAAAGCAAGTTAGCTAGGAATTTCTCTCGAGGGTTCATGAAAAGCAAGCAAGCAAGCAGCAAGGTTTCTGGTGGCTCTGCTACTAATTGTGTAAGTTATAATTTAAACCCTTCATCAATGCAGAAAGTGGCAGCTTTGTCCACTGCTAATATGCCTAACAGCTATGGCTGTTTTGATCATGGTGGTTATGGTGGTGATGAGAACGTGGACATGAAGGCTACAGACTTCATTCTTTATGTTCAAGAGAGGTTCAAACAAGACAGACAAGTCGACTCCTCCAATGCATTCTGAAGATAGTGATCAAAATATGGAAAATAATAATAACTCATAAGCCAGAAATATATTTTGATGATTTATATATAATTAATTCTAGCTTAACTATTAACAATAATGTATGGCTTATATGCTAATTATATAAGAGTACTAATTAGTAGTACTACTACTAGTGCAATTCCTTTTGGAGTGTTATATATATATATATATATATTCTAATTATAATTTTACCATTAATTTCTTATCATTGTTATCTTTTGATCTTGCTGCTTGTTAATTAGATTTAAATCAAACCCTCATCAAAATGTTGAAAACAAGAAGAAAATTAAAAATTATGCTTCTCTTAATGCATGATAGAGATGTTATTTATATGTTTTCAGGTCTAGATACTGGTTTTTTGAGCAATTACAATTAATTTGGGATTTAGAGAATGAAGACAAGACTCAAACTCACAATCTTAATGGTGAAAAGTGAGGGAAGAGCATACCATTGAACTAACTTCATCTTGTCATTGATAGTTAATAATAAAATTATTCTCGCAACAATTACTGGTTATATATATAAATATATTAATACATGGAGCATATTAGGTATGAGTTGAAGAAATGATTAAAGAATATATTCTAACAGCTAACATTAAACCAAAAGTGAAATAGACATACAATTATTATTTGTAAATTAGCTAGGAAATACCTTTCAATCTTTCATCTATAGGATACTCAACAAATTATATGTTTTTTGTGAAACTTCATCACCAAGTGACTTTCATTCAATTGTCTTCCAGGATCCTATTTTTTTTAATGAGTTATTATTAGATAGATTGTTAAAGCTAAAGTAAAATTCACTTAAAAAAATGGGCCTTTCTGGTTAAGATACAGTACAAAATTAGTAGCACAAATGTGGGTGTTAAAAATTTTCTACACAAAACAAGCCCATCTCAGCAGCAGCCTATTACATTCCACCCATCTACTAAATACACCCACCCTTTTAAAATAGTGCTACAGTATCTAAATTTTTTGCTCAAATAATATAGCATACAACAGCCAAAACCCACCAAATAGATATTATCCATTTTGAGTTTCACGTGCACCGTTTTTCAGCCTCACATATATGTTTTGGATGATGGGCTTCATATAAGCATCCTCCACTCATCATTTAAAACACGTGAGTTGTAATTACCATATTGATTATGAGATGACATTCATTTTTGTTAAAGAATTCATCCACCGTACATATATGGCATTGGATTGATGAATAGGTACCAATTGGGGCACAGTGACAAACAATATATATATATATATATATATTTTTTTGCATTATATTAAGAATTATATTCTACCTCTTGTTGAGACACATCCACTACCAATAAATGATACCAAACACTCGTTAAATTTCCCAATTTTTTCTTTTTGGTTTTTCACATCATGAAAATGAAAATCTGACTCATGCTATTAGACATTATATATCATCATGCATGTGAAGTAGTCACTTATTACATGTAAATTTGGAAAATGGAATCTGACCTTCACCTTGTATGCTCCCACTCTCTCACACACAACAACCAAATAATTCATATGACAAACTCATATGCCTCTCTTGTGATTGGCTCCTCTCCAGGAAGAATTCACCATTTTCACCCCCCAAAAAAAAAATCACCTTACAATACATAAACAAAATGATTCTTCCTTTTATTTATTATTGTACGAGTAATATAATTACGATACAAAAATATCATCTACACGATATACCTTATTTAGATATGTACGTGATATCTTTAAAAGCTTAGAGAGAGATTTCAGTTCTGCGAACGATACGTATGGTTCATGACCTGGACATTAAGAGATTAACCAAAAACCAAAACAAAAAGTATTTCATTTATCTTTTTCTTTTTTTACAGCAGAGCAAAAGTCAATATAATAAGAGGGAAGGGGATGTAACTTGTCACCTACCAAGAAGCTGTTTTCAACCCCAAATAATTTAGACAAATCTTTAACGGTTTTACTAAATCATTTGATTTTTCAATTTTGAACCAAATTGTTTAACCTTAAAGAGCTCCTAAAATATTTAAAATCTGATTAATTGTGATCTGGGTAACCATAATTTTGGACAATTTAAATTAAAATTAATTATAAGATCCTTTTAAAGTGAATAAAATGGAAACATAAACACTTACTTGTTTTGTCATGATCTTCTCTGTAGTCTCTGTACAGAATTTCTAATGCTCATAAAACACCAGACAAGTTCAAGTCCATGTTTTTTTTTCTTTAACTTGTTTTCAGATATAAACATGTAAGAAGAAGCCAATGAATAGTACTCATCATTCAAGGTGTGATTTGTACATGACAAGGTGGGTGGGTACCTACAAATTTAATATTATGTGTAAAGTTTTGATAAAATTTGTTACTAAATTTCTAACTAAATTCAGAAATTCAAAAGTTGTTTGATTGATTATATATAAAACTACAGAGAGTTTGTAGCAAATTGACAAATTAACTTTAGAGAGAATTTGTAATGAATTTTAGAAATTCAACAAGGTTTAATCCATAAATTTCTTGAAAATAGATCGAATCTCCTTGTAATTATATCGTACTATATATCCACTAATATATTATAGAAGTTTGTGATTTTTTTTATCCGAAATCCATTTAGAAATTATATAATTTAAGGAGATTTCAACATCTAATTACCGTCTATTTTTTTATCTAGAGTTAAAAAATGGTCACCATTGACATTCGTTTATTTTTAATTCAATAATTAAATTAAAATTAATTGAATGATTAGATACTTAAGTCACAGACTTAATTTTTTTATGAATTTTAAAAACTGAAGATTTTTTTTTTTTTTTATGAATTTTGAAATTGTACACCATCTTAATGGGGATACTCAACCATTATCAACAATTATTCTTTTACAATATCTAAGGTGAGAATATCTGATATGTGTCACTATTAACTTTCTGCTTTTTCCATGTGCGGTGGTTGAAAAAACTATCTAAAAGCAAAAAAATTATTGATGAGAAAAAAAAAAGTGAAGAAAGTTACTGTCTTCACCAAAGCACTATACCACATTACCACTACAATAATAATTGGACTTAAAAGTAAAAAATAAAAAATCACTCATGGCTAGCTAAGTATATATAACAGTATTCGGTTTCGTTGTATTTTTACATTAATTAGATTAGAAGCTTAATCGGAACATGACGTGATCAACAACTACAAATATAATTAAAATAAAATTTATATAATAAGGGATCGGTTTTCTTTACGCTTTATAATTTAATAGATAAATGTGATATTCGAATTCCTATATGAAATGAAGATGAAAGTAAGTGCACGGAAACTTTATTACGACGTGAACTGAATATATGTAAAATCATAAATATGAAGATAGAGATCATATGCTATAAGAAAATATTAAATAAAAATCATAGTATTTGCTAATACAATGTTACAACTTTTCTGCCTGTATAAGTCTTATCACATTGATTATTCATTGGACAATGACTCTTAAACCAATCAAATCCAAAATAAGATATGCTTCTTGCTTTTTACTAATGTGGCTTCACCACCACCCAAAAGAGTAGTGTAAAAAAATGGTGCACCATTAGCATCAAAACCAAAAGTATATGTGCTTAAAAAAAACAAAATTAAAATTATTTTGGCATTGCAAACAAATTATTATAAAATACCCAGCACTTCAAAAAGAATATTTCACAACGACATTGAGATTGACTTAATGATAAATATTTTTATATTAATATTAATAAAATTATAAGTTCGGATTAGTTTTTAGGCCACATAATATTATTTCAGTTTAAATTAAGATAAATTAATTTCATTTCCATTTAAAAAAAAACTTGGTATAAACATCTCGTTCCATATTTTATGGTTAGAGACGGGACGAAATTAGAAAATTTTATTTGGAGAGCTAAAATGTAATATTTAGGACAGTTAAAAATATATTTTTTTTAAAATGAGTATTAAATATATATTATTTAAAAGGATATATTGAAGAAAAAAAAATTGTTTAAGTGTTACCATGCACATTTATAAAGATGTATAACAAGACTTTTTTTTATCCGATGTTATGAAAGTTAATATCCCTAATTATATTTATAAATTATATTGTATGATCCCAGTAAGTCTCATACTACTAATCTGATCGATCGGTGCATTTTTTTTTTTAAATAGAATTTGGAAAATACAGAAGGCAAAGAAAATTGGGGCCAGTTGTATGTGGTGTGTGATAAGACTGAGGCTTGAGGAAAAAGCCCCACAAGACGTGACTTCCTTAAAGAGAAGTACCCAATTATGGTATATCGTACACGTGTCATTATTACGAAGCTGATCCATGTCTGTCCTAAAACGGAATTAACCCTGCCATTTGATCAACCCACTCTTGGGCCCCACCCCTTTTCTTCAAACTATCACAGCCGTTCGATCCTGTCTTTTCACTGGTCCCCACTCTAGTGGGTGATAGAGAAAGAAAGAATATATATATATATATATATTTAGAGTTTGAAATTCAGCTTACAAAATTACAAAGACTGACATCAATTTTTATATATATATACACACACCAATGTATTTAATTAATGTGATATTTAATTAATCATAACAGAAGAGAGATTATTTCTGTTAAATTTTTTATTATAAGCTATGTAATGTAATAAAATAAAGATTCTGATTTTTTTTCGAAGATTATTATGATTATAGCATTATTAATTATAATTAATTATAATTAATAATAAGACCTAATTTCTCCCCATTTCTTTTCTCTTTGTAGTTGAAGAATTAAGGCATAGTTTTTATGTTTAGGTTAAGAGAGTACACATTTTTCTGTGGCCCATATCACATTGATTGAATACACCATGCCAGCTAACTCAATATATATAAAAAAAAATCTGCAAATTATTAAATTATTAAATATATCTTCCCATCTCTCATTTTTTGAGCTCAAAAGTCAGAATGTAGTTATATTATTTCTGAAATTTGAGAATAAGGGCAAAACTCGAATCTATAGAGTTTAGAGTATAAGTTTCGAAAGAATTTCAAAATTGTTCGACAACATTAATTAAAATCCAGCCTAATTTTATAAAATCCCTCTTGAATTTTGGTTATTTCCACCTAACCAGTTTTACAAACAATCTGTCAATTGGTCAAACCGGTCCAGTCTACTAAAATTAAACGTTACAATGAATCTTGGTTGGTTTCAGGTTGGGTGAATTTTTTTTTTCCAGAAAAGAAACCAAATGAGAGGACAGATGAAACCTGGAAATGTGATTGATTATTATATATCCAATTTGTGAAAATTTTGCACAAAACATAAATAACCAAAACGACAGTTACAAGACTGTAAAGATTGATCGAGCTCATCAAATTTATGCATGCAATATATAGACTTTTTTGTTGATTCCTTGTTTTCATCAAACAATAATAAATAAATAAAAACCCTTTTTATTTAAACTTCTTTTAACATATATATATATATATATATATATATATCATCACTGGAAACTCCATTGATGTCAAATTACAAATGTACCTTAACAAAATGAAAAAGAAAACACATCAGCTTTGGCTTTGAGAAATTGGTTGATTTAAGGAAAAAAAATTCCTATAGTTGACAATATTATCAGTAGTGTACTACAGGACAGCAACCCTCCACCACCATTTAGTGACATGGACCACCAATTCTTTGGAGTGTGTGTAATGTGTATATTTCAATATTTGAGTTGTTTATTGTACGGACAGGTGAAACTAGATGGTATAGATTTTCGTATATTTTTAATACGTATATGTATACTATGTACATTATATGTGATCTTGAGATTAAAGAGAGCTAGAGTTGAGTAAATTATGTATTATTATTGATGAAGGTGCCTGTGCTTGTGTGCTGGCTTTGGCCCCATGTTGATTGATGATTGAAGTTGACGAGGGGGGTTGGATATAAAGGCATAGAGATGGGATTGGTCGGTGGTCACAATCATGCTAAGGGAAGTGTAATTAAGTGTTGTTAGGTGCATGCAAATTACATGCAGATCCGGATGGTTTCTGAATTCGTTAAAAAAAATTTAAAATTTTAAAATTCATCAGAAACCTTTTTCCTACGTCGTTTATTTAAGCTAATTCTCAGAATTTGAACACTAATTATATATTTTTTACTCTGTAATCACTAATCAGGAAGAAAGTTTGACTTCCATCATATCGAAGAGAGTTAATGATGATAGGTCCACCACCAGTCCTCCTCCTAGCTAGTAAGTAGAAAAATAGATGAATGGACCACATTACAGTGATCGAAGCACAGCTTTCTGGGAGAAACCCATGTGGAGTTTTTGTCTCAATGCACTTAGATGTGCTTCTGGTATAAGGTTTGGTCCCCCACCACACCATTTACCATTGTTATTACTCACTTGGTTTTAATTTTTTATCAGATTTTTTTCCTTCTCATGAATAGATAGACAGATAGATCTGATGATATTACGTATATATGAACATTATTCTACGTACCAAGTACTACACAGTCATTTCTATTTTAACTTGTTCTCAATTTCTCATCGTCCAAGTATTTTTTTTATGTGCCAATTTCCTCCCAACTCATATTTAATGCGGTTCATGTGATCATGCTTTCAAATGTATGAGTACTAATACTATTCATTTTATATTATATCATCTCTATAAATCATTTATCACGCCATTTGAGATTAGTCTTTAGATAATAAATTCATGAAGTCGTATACTATCATCATCTATTATAATATGGATTTTACATATGTGCCCATTTCAAGGACAAGTATAAGTTGGAACGAATTGGGAAATTTTCTCTTGTTTATGGGAATAGATATCCGAAATGTGGCCATGATTACAGTAGTGCAAATGTGAGAAGTCTTTTCTTCATTTCTGGGAGCCAATATACATGATGCATGTACTCTTGATAGATGTACCATGTAGGTAGTGTTTGATAGTAGGTCGTGACATAACCTTGATTCTACCGTTAGCCACATTACACAGGTTGATTTAACTGGGTTTCGGCAGAACTTTGACCTAAAATATACATATATCAAAACAGGAATTATTTTGAGAATTTTCACCATCTGATTTTCTCATATTTGCCTTTTCATTTTTTTTCTTCATGATATCTTGATATCATGCTTCCTGAATTGGTAAAATACATGCTGAGGCTTGAATTGGTGTTCATCAAAGGCAGTAGAAATTGCAAAATGATCATGTATAATGCAAAGTCACCATCACAACTTTGATACCTAAACAAGGACATGCATGAAACAGATCATTAATTCATTATAAATTAATACTGATATTAGTTTATATATACTACCACTTCAATTTAATTTTTTTTATATATATATATAATCAATCAATCAATAACAAACAACTTCCTATATTTTAATGCAAAGCTTCCAGGTTGGAATTGGGTTTGATTGTTATTGGCTTTGCCTATTATGAGCAAAAATTCCACTTCCAAAATTAAACAAATCAAAAGTGTTGAAATCTTGATGAGCAAATTTTGGGTAAACATACACTTGCTCTTACATTATAATTATCATGAAAGTTTTCTCTTAAAATCAAAATATTTCTTCTCCATCAAATTGATATAACACAAAATGACAAAATCAACCCAAATCAGTAAATTTTTTCCAATTTTCCAACTTGACATAATGATCCTTCAAATACATATTACTGGTGTTAATTATTTATATTATTAGTTGAACACTTCCTAGGTTGTAAAGCATGAATCACTATTGTTGTGTTAAGTTGAAGCAATACAGGGGTCGAGCTCGTGTATTCTTAGGGTTTGTGTGACAGAGAGAACACAGATATTGAGAGCCGGATTAAAGAGGGAGAGTGCTTGATCATCATTGTAAGCAACGATTTGATAGTGGAAGTTGCGGTGCATTCTATGGATGTAGTCTTAAACACCGAACAACGTAAAATATCAGGTCTCTCTTTATTATTATTTATTTTCTTTCATGTGTGATTGTTTGATTGCTTTTGAGTTTGCATTTTTCGTAACATACTTGATTATCATCCACTAATATCACTGCAGAGAGGTAAATTTTACAATATATTTATGTTGTTCATGAACATCCCACCACTCTTATCAAATGCTTTTGAGTTTTGACCAAAAAGACAAACAAAATAAACATGGTTCGTGACTTGTTGCAGTAATTACTTGTGTGACCAAAAAATATATTAATTTGATGTGAGATTTAATTAGATATAATCTGTAATCAAGCAATTTGTGAACATATTGTTGTATTATATGATCATGACTCATTTTATTGTCTTTATTAGCTCTCTGATGGGTCTCTATCTCCAGAACCGTGAAGCTTTAAAAAAACTCAACACAAAGTCAAGAATCATATAATTTGTAGCCACACTTTAAACACTTCGATTTGCTTAACATCACACAATCTTTGACGATAAATAGCATGTATCGTATTCAATTCATGTTGAAAATCGCTTTTCTATAAAAGTGGCTTTTTTCTACCACATTTTTCACAATTTCTTAGAGACTTCTTGCAAGTCAAAAGCAGCTTTTTTTTTCATACGCCAGTCTAGCTTTTCAAAATACCTCTTCAAGTTCTCATGAGAATTGTACATTTAAGGAAAGTGTTCATTTTGAAAGTTAATTGCAAATTTTCCTTATCTTAATTAACACAAAAACATTATATATATTTATATATGATAATAATACCAATTATAATCGCTTAATATGAGCCAAGCAAACTTATTAAAAAGTCAATGGTGGCAATAAAAAACATAGCTTGATCAGTTGCAATTTATGACAAATTTGTTTACATCAACATATATAGGCCATCAAATTATTAACTAGTTTAGAAGTCTCAAGTCTCAACTATAAGAACGAATGATACCTATATATATTTTCTAATAATGCTTAAAAAGAAACAAAATATATTGCTAATTAAGCTATACTTTTGATGTTAGATAAACTAACCCAAAAGTCAATAAACATATATTGAATTAGGTCGAGTTACATTTAGTAGGACAATGCACATACTGTACGTTACATTATGTAATTTTATTACTAGCTAGACGAAGAAATTAAATACAACCGATCAAATTAACGAAAAGAGAAATAAAAATAGGGATATTATAACTTGGATCCTTTTTTTTAATTATCTTTTTTTTCACTCACTTATTTATTTTTCATTGGATTGATCTCTACGTTTTCAAAAACCACTCAAATTTGTCATTCCGTGAGTCCACCGTTAGTCAAATTAAACGGTTCCAAGGGTATTTTTATCTTTAAACAATGATGTGCCACATCTCAACACACAAATAAATAAAAATATATATATAAATAATAAAGATTAAATTAATATATAAATACAAATTAAAAAATTAAAAGAACGTTCAATATCATTAGTTTTCCAGAATACCAAGAACACCCACCAAAACACATCACCATCATCAATTTTCCAGAAATCATCACCATCTCTAACCATCTACACCTTCAAATCCAACCCATCATCGCCCACTATCAAACACAACAACCACCCCTAAAATCAACCATTTTCAAAAAATGGTGATGTTCACCTCCACCACCGCCAACCTTTCGAGTCGGACTTCATCGCCACCCTTTCACGTGGTTGCCTCCGGTTCATCGATGTACTCCGTTTGGAGGAGATATGTTGCGTCGATATCCTCTGATCTACGTTAACCCAATGCATATCTCTTTCAATTTGCATCGACCTAACACCAATCTGTGTCGATCTCCACTGCCAGTGGAGCTTGAGGTGTTGCTTTTTTTTTTTAATGTAGCTTGAGGTTTTGTTGGAGACTTTCGATCTGCGTCGGTCTCTATCGACCAAAATCTTTTCTTTTTGTTTTTTTTTGTTCTATGTTTTTTTTTTGTTCCAGGGTTTCATTGATCTGGGTTTCATGTTGTTGATTTTCTTATTGAGTTTGGTTTGGATTTGTTTAATTGTTAAATATTTGTGATGTAGATATTTAGGTGATCTGAAGAGACTCAAATGAGTCCAATCATGAAGTTGGTGGTGGTGGTGGCTAGAGTTTGGGTGTTTGAGTTGATGGTGGAAGATGACGATGATGACTGATGAGTGGTGGTTTTATTTATTATATTTTTTTGAAAGATTTATATATTTTTTAGTTTGTTTTTATTTTTTCTTTAATTTTTTTTTTGTTTTCTCAAAAGAAAAACTAAATTTTTTTTATTTCATTTTTAAAAGAAATTAAATTTTCAGGGGCAAAGATGTATTTTTTTTATGTGACTGTTGACCGTCAAAATTTTGGTCAAATGAACCAAATTGAGTGGTTTTTGAAAAATATAGGGACTATTCCAGTGAAAACTAAATAAATGAGTAAAAAAAAGATAATTTAAAAAATATAGGGACTCAAATGATAATATCTCATAAAAATATTAGAGAATTAGAAACCCCATATCTAGTGGTAAAATTGAGAAATATTTGACTCCAATACTCCATTGATTTCAACTGACAATTTTTTTTCCCATTCATTGTAGCATTGATTAAACTAAACGAAGTAATATTGAGATAGAGGTGACCTAACTATGTACATTTAAACACAATAACAATAAGGCAAATTGTAATTAGAAAAACCTGACAAAATGATCCTGAAACTAACCAAATTGTCTGGTCAATTGTAAGCAAAGGAAAATATGTTTGAGTTTCCGGATTATTTCCTTTTTGATTCAAAAAACAGATTGGTTTCTTTTCTTATTTGTAAAGTTTTGCTGGACTTCACAAACAATATTTTGATATATATATGCTAGCTTCTCTAACCAGTCAGTCAGGTTCTAGTCAGAAATATTAGGTGTTTTGAAATCTATTTTATATACATACATACATATATATATATATATATGTATGTATTAATGTATGTGTACTAGACTACTAGTACAATTAATATAGTACTGACAACCAAAAATTCATTTTGGAAAAATGAAAAATATTAGAGAGAATTGAATTAGGAAAAAAGTTTAAAATAAAATAAAATGTTGGGTTTATATTTATATATATATATATAACCTAAATTTGTGAGTTTAGTTTAGATATCTATAAAATTCCGATTAAAATTACAACTCTAGCATGAGATGATGATGTGCATGTTAATTAAAAGGCT
The DNA here is from genome assembly GCA_033220585.1 of Dipteronia sinensis. Classification (NCBI taxonomy): domain Eukaryota; kingdom Viridiplantae; phylum Streptophyta; class Magnoliopsida; order Sapindales; family Sapindaceae; genus Dipteronia; species Dipteronia sinensis. The sequence continues at coordinate 75,876,344 of CM065638.1, read as the reverse complement.
AAATTTAGAAAATTAATGATGATGTTAAGTTAATGTAATCCATCCTAGGTGTATTAATATGTACATATATATATATGGGGCATCTACTACTTATATTCATGGTTGGCAAATTTGAAACCAAATTATATGTAGAGAACATCTAATATTAATACATACAAATAATCATATCTATTACTTTATAATATCAAAAATATCATGTTATGATCATATCTAAAAACTGCTTTTATTTACTTTAAGAAAAAAAATATATATATATATATATAATGCGTGGTTCAATTCGTAAGTATCGTCTTATCAATTCAATTCTAAGAAGAGAAAACCCGATTATATATAGGTCGATGAAATCTTAAAAAACTTAATAATATAAAGTTTCCATTTCTGGTAATTACTTCTTATCTTATATCACACAAGGTGATCAATCATTAATAATGTAGAAATAAAAATTAAAAAAAAATTGAGCTGGATGTGGGGGGTATTACAGTAAATTCCAGTCCCCCAAATAAATAAACAAACTCGATTTTCGGACAACTTGAGAAGGGTAAATCAGTAAATATAATGGAAAACATGCGAAAGTCTTCAGATTCTTAAGGTTAGGTCACATGATTGCCCGAACACGAAGAAACGGTCAGGTGGATTATCAGACGTCGTTCACTTCTCCTTTCGACACGTAAGCACCCCCAAATCTCTTCTTGTCCTAATTCCACTTTTCCATTTATTACTTATCACACCTCTTTTTTTTTTTTTCTTTTATAAATTAATCTCAACCGTCCGATCATGAATCTTGATCACACAGCAACACGATCAAAAACACTGGACTAGAACAGTTTCATGTTAACCATCCATTTTATTATTCGATTTGTTTAGTGGGTGTGTATCAGTGTATGTGTTTTATTATCAAAAGAAAAAAAAAAGAATCAAAAGAGACTCAGATTCTAATGAAGTCATATATTACCTCATAATAATAATAATATTAGAGAACAGTATATACAAGAAAGGTGAAAGCTACAACTACAAAGGGTGTTGTGTTTCTTATATTTATTTATTTTTTTATATATATATATATATATAAAGAGAGATGATATAAAGATGTGTTATTGATAGTTGTTGTTTGAAGAAGAAAGAAAAGAAAAGAAAAAATGGGGAGAGGTAGGGTTGAGTTGAAGAGAATCGAGAACAAAATCAACAGGCAAGTGACCTTTGCAAAGAGAAGGAATGGGCTTTTGAAGAAAGCATATGAGCTCTCAGTTCTTTGTGATGCTGAGGTTGCTCTCATCATCTTCTCTAATAGAGGAAAGCTGTACGAGTTTTGCAGTAGTTCAAGGTATATCACCAAAACAACAACTTCATTCACCAAAATATTAAAAATAAATAAAGGGAAAAGAAAAGAAAAAACCCTTCTCTCTCTCTTGTTCTCTCTCTAACTCTCTTCTCATTTCTTTTTCTGTGTCTAAGAAGCTAGGGTCTAGAGATTCTTTAATTTTCTATGGTTTCTTTTTTATTGATTTTTTTTTCTTGTTTTGATGACTTTGGATCTTGATAGCCATGTGAGAGGTGATTTTTGCTGTTTTCAGTGATGGGGTTTTGTGATCAGTTGATGAAATGGAAAAAAAAAAAGAGAAGATGAGAATTGAAATGTTTTGTGTCTTTGGCGATGTGTTTTTTTTTTTGGTTGCCTTTTTGGTGAATGTCTAAGCGTTTTTAGCAGGTTGAGTGTTTTTGTGTTCTTATTGATGTTAGATCTGCAACTGGAAATCCATCAAAAGAAGATACATACACACATATATACATATATGCATTTATATGTATATATTTATCACTGTTATATTGAGAGTTGAGAGACTCTAATTTGGTGTCTAGTTTTCATGTTTCCCAAAGCTTTTTTTTTTTTTTTTCTTCTTTTCCTTTTCCTTTTTTGTTTAATCTCTGATTTTTTTCCCTTTTTGTTTCATTTTTATTGTGTTTAAAAGGGTTTCTTCTGATCTGCTATGTTGATTTTTCAAGCTATTTTTTCAAACCTAATTTGGAGTTTTCTTCTTAATTAATTTAAAAGAAGGCTAGCAGATAGAGATTGATCATAAGAGAGAAAGCTTTTGTGTTTCTCTTTAGCTGTGTTAAAGCTTTTGTGGGATTTTGTTTTTCTCTTCCTTTTCCCTCATTTCCTCAATAAACCAGACTGGGGTTTGTTTGATATATTAAAAAGTTGCTTCTTTTTTTCTTCTTCAACCTCAAACTCACTAAAACTCATGTCTATTTTTTTCAGTTTCTGTGAGTATAAAAAGTCTGATTATTAATTATTTTGTTTTTGCTTAAATTTAGGTTTTCACTTTGCATAGATGAAAAACTCTCTCTCCATATTCAGTTGTGTGAGCTGGGGTTTTTACTTCATCCTCATCTTTTTGACTCTTTTCAATTCCTACTTCTTCTTACCTACTACTCTTTTTTATCTTCTATTTTTATGATTGTTTTTGCCAAGCTTTGATTACAATTTTTTGTTTTATTTTGATTTTTTTCAGTAGATATACATGTATAATTTAGTTGATTTCAGGCTTTCTGTTCCATTTGTGTGTTTTTTAAGATGTTTCTCTGATCAAATCCAGTCAAAGGAAACATTTTTAATAATTTATGCAGCAGTTTAGATCAGTTCAGGAGTCTCCCTTCTTTCCACTGGATCATAACCTTCTTCTCCTACTATGATATATATTTTTGTTTTTATTTTCGTTTTTGTTTAAAAAAATCACATAATTAATGAATATGCAATTGGATTGAGACATCCCCACATCAGTTTTCAAAGCTTTTAGGGTTTCCATCCTCCCAAAGCTGCTCTCTCTCTCTCTCTCTCTCTCTCTCTCTCTCTTCATCAGATCTGAGTTGATGATGAAATGATGTGTTTACAAGTTAGTTTTTGTGTTCTAGACAGATTTACCTGTGATCAATCATATGTCCATAGGATTTTCAAGCTCTTCTTCCTTATTAAATCCTAGTACGGTGTATATAATTAATAATATTAATATAGGTACAATTAGGGCATCATGTGTATGTGTTTTCTGCAATAGAAGAAATATTTTTTATTATTTTATAAGTTTCTTTTCTTTTTTTTGATAAATTTATTTTTTAAGTTTCTGGCAGCATAGATATGCATCTCCTTTGAATTATTATTTTAATTAGAGTATAGCTTGAATTGTGAGGATTCAAGGAATATGAAAAATGTGATAATAGACTAACTTAGATGTAATTTCTCCACGTACTATAAAATTAATTGGGTGTCAGTGACTCAGTGTTTTTTATGCTAGTTCCCTCAATGAAAAAAATACATGACTAGTTTATTAGATTCATTGTAAGTGAGAGAAATAGAGAATTTAATCTCTTTTCAATATATTTTTTCTTCTTGTTCCATTCATGTGATCTTCATTGAAACCTACCCAGCTGATGAAAATCCTTGACAGCTGATAAATATGGATTTTACTGTGTCAGGTGTTTTGTCACTTTTAAAGCTGCTTCATGTTTGACCATGCCTTCGTATTTCTTAAAACCCTTTTGAATTTTGATTAGACTTCTATATATCTCTCCTTTTAAAAAAAAAAATTTAATCTTTCCTCTCATTCTGATTAGAAAATTAATGCTTCAATAGCTTTCATTTCCCATGCATTCACTCATTTTGATACATGGTTTGGTATGTTTTCTTGATTCATAATCCATTAATGATTATATATGCATCTGTTTTATGTATACTAATGGTAGCTAATTGTCTTCTTTGATAACATCTATATAGCATGCTCAAAACTCTGGAGAGGTACCAGAAGTGCAACTACGGAGCTCCAGAACCAAATGTGTCTGCAAGGGAGGCCCTGGTAGTAGTTATTTGTACATATCCCTTGTTAATTTTGTCTGCCAGAATTTTTAGTATTATTAACTCTTTGATGGAGATCTGTGTTAAGGCTTGCATTTAATCTTGACCATATAACATTCAATACAGAATTTTTTTTAATAGAAAAATTAAGATGGTTTAGGTAAGGAAAATATTTAAGTAATCATAGCTTTTAGATGAAAATATGTATAACTAATTCAATTAATGATGTTATGATTATGTGATGTAGCTAATTCAATTAAAGATGTTTTTTTACACTAATTCAATTAATGATGTTATGGTTATGTGATGTAGCTAATTCAATTGATGAATATTAAGATTATGTGATGAAGCTAATTCAATTAATGATGTTGTGATTAAGTGATATAGCTAGGGATGTTATGATTATGTGATGTAGCTAATTCAATGATGTAACTTAATTATGATTGATTAAATATGTTTGTCTATTGTTTTAATTTCTTGTTTTGGAACATATAGGTTAAATTTGTGAAGCTACTTGTATGTCCATAAGGTTCAAGAAAAAAAAAATTGGTTGTTAATCTTTCTGTAACTACAATCATATATGTACTTCAAATTCATGTCATCATCCATTAAAGCACATGATTGTTAAAAACAAGAGGATGAAGCTGAAGCAAAAAACTAACTTAGATCCTGTTTTATACTTGAAGGAAGCTATATATATATATATGTGTGTGTGTGTGTGTGTGAACATGGGTGAAACCAGAAATTTGGCTTTAAGAGGGCCAAGACAAAAATTAATATTCAATGTTACGCAAGACAAATATATTAATATTTAAGAAAATAAATAGTTAAAAAAAATGTGAAAACCTTTAGTTAGTCTTAAAGGTAATGTAACAAAAAATATATATTAATTTTGAGAATTAAAATGTAACCGGTGCTCTTTTATATTTTGAAAATCATGTAGAACTCCCTTTCTTTAAAAAAAAATCATGTAGAACCAAATTTATCTAATTGTTTTTGCAATTAATAAACAATATAGAGTAAAACTCAAAGAATTGTCTCAAGACAAGATAAGTATTGTAAAATAAGATAGTAAACCTTCAATGTTTACTTAGTTTTTTGCAGTGAACATATATGAAATAATAATGTATATTAGACTAGGCAATAATGTATGCAATAATAGGAGATTATTTATTTTTCTTTTTTTGATTGAAAATTAAAATCATGAAAAGAAAGGGATTGATTTTGTATCCTATTTTAATGAGCAATAAAATAGAAAGAATATTTATTAATTAATTTATATTATTAGACAAAGCCTTAATATGATTATATAATTTCATGACATATCTAGGTTTGAAAATATATGAATTCACCAACCTATTTTGATGATGTGTATATGTTTAATATGTGTACTTATCAGAGTAAGCAACCAGAGAGAAGATTGCATGTTTTTTTTTTATAGGTTACCTAGATCTCTAAAATGGGGATGGGAATATGGCTATTATTGAGAACAAGTACTATGTAAGAAGTATGAGAAAATAAAAATAAAAATTACAATATTTAGATGTAAACAGGTTTGAAGATCAACATCTAGGTCTGTTCTAGTTATTGAAAGAGATTAGTTGTAGTCATATATGGTTGAGAAATTATTAAAATGTGAGCATTTATTCTTCATATATCCCATGCATGCATGCATATCACTGCTTGTATGATTCTCAACAACATGGTTCCACAAAATTCATTGCTATGATTGTGTGCTAATCTACATTATAGAAAACAAAATTCTTGTATGCAATGTTTGTTCGCGTACAAAACTCATCCCATCCATCCCATTATAAGATTCAGGGTTGATGCTTAATATATAGAGGATCCTGAATTGTATATGCTATGTGTATGTTGCTTTATATGTGGTTGGTCTAAATGTGGCTCATTTCTATATGTATATGCTGTAAATGTGTAATGCTTGGTTTGTAGGAGCTAAGTAGCCAACAGGAATACATGAAGCTTAAAGCGCGATATGAAGCATTGCAAAGATCCCAAAGGTAAGAGCTTGATACCTATTTTGTTGAACTTACAACTAAATCGAATCAAACGATAAAGGGTTAGTAAATATATAGAACATTAATTCAAAGTAAATTTTGAAATTTGAAAACAAAAATGTGTACCTGGTTTTTCTTTTTTTATGTTCACAGAAATCTCCTTGGAGAGGAACTTGGTCCTCTGAGCAGCAAAGAGCTTGAGTCCCTTGAAAGGCAGCTTGATATGTCATTGAAGCAGATCAGATCAACAAGGGTACTTATAATAATTTTATTAATTTCTAGTTGCAGTGTTTGAGCATGCTATAGGTGTGTATTATTATACAGAGAGAATTTATACCAACATCTATGGATGGAAAATAACAAAAGAGAGTACTGTTTCACTGTCACAAAATCCAAACCCTAGTTAGTTACACCACTCTCTGAACCTAAAAGAGGGAACCCTATATATATATATATATATATATATATATATATCTCACATATTTATGTACATATGATAGCAGATTTCTATGTGAAACCTAATAGTCCTCCTTAGCTGTGTAAATATTGACCAATAAAGCAAAAACCATTAATTTTTGGAAAACATCACAACCAATATATGCATGTACTATGATGCCCTAGATGGGCTCAAAAACATTGGTTAATGCATTTTATATATATAACAGCTAAGTGCATTGTGATGTTTTTGAAATTTTTTTCCTTGCTTGTGCTCTGAATTTGGAAAAAAAAATAGAAAGATTGTGTTTATGAATTGAACATAAATATGAGAAATGCTTCCAGGGTTTGTCAACTGATCAGGAGTAGTTCTCTGGTGGAAATCACTGTTGTTAGACATTTCTTTTTTAATTTTGTATATAGAGATTCATGTGGATGAGTACACTTACTAATTAATTCATGGAATTGTTCATATATATATATATATATATATATGATAGAAATAGGCAAGGCCAATAGGTTTTCAAACTGACTTCAGCAAATGCAACCAATAAATAACTACAAAAAGAAATGTTGTTTGAAAAATAACTCAACAGTACTTTTTTTTTTGAAAATGGCATTAAGAAATGAAATTGATATAACTCAACAGTACTTATGACTTATTACGTCTTATTTTTATATTATATATTCTTTTACAGACCCAGTACATGCTGGATCAACTCACTGATCTTCAACAAAAGGTATGATATATAACAACTTAAAATATATAGCTTCCTTTGTAGATATCTTGTTCAGTTTCTTCATCCACTGACATCAATTTTCATTTCTTTCTTTTTTTATAAATGTAGGAACACTTGCTTAGTGAAGCAAATAAGACCTTGAAACAAAGGGTGAGTCATATTTACCAATTACTACAAATATATATTATGGTCCATGCATGCTTATATCAATTATTGTCTATCAATTCTTTATATATATATATATATATTGTCAATCAATTCTTTGAAGCTTTTGCTACCTGTGATATGATGTATATATTCTCATGTAACACATTTAAACTAGTATTACTAATTGTTGTTGTGCTGAAGATGATCCATGAGACATGGGGGTTTGCTGGTTTGCAGTTGATGGAAGGATACCAATTAAGTTCACTCCAGTTGAATCCAAGTGCAGAAGATGTCGGCTACGGCCGCCAACCAACTCAACCTCACGGTGATTCCTTCTTCCATCAACTGGATTGTGAACCCACTTTGCAAATCGGGTACGTATCACGAAACCTCCTTTACTCTCCTATTCTAGAAAAAAAAAACTAGAAATGCATGAAACCCTATGAACCGGGTATAGCGTAGAAGTGTCTTAGAGTGCTGGTCGGTTTAGACTTTAGATAGTGACGAGCCAGAAATACAAAAACAAAAAATATTTGAAGGACCAAAATGAAAAAATTGTAAAATATAAAGATAATTTCATAATTTAATAAACTTTTCATATAAAATTATTATTTAAAAAAAGTTAAGGGGAGAGGGGTCATGGCCCCTGTGAGCCCTCCTTCCTCTAGGTTTGGGGATTGTTGCATATACTATAGTATAAGTTCACGCTTTAATATTGAAATAATATTTTTCCTATGAATATACAATGTTATACACAACAACATATATACAACTAAATATTTATATGATCAGAAATATATATTATAAGTTGGTTTGAAAATTAGAAACTTTTGAGGTTGTAAACTTATTTGAAAGAATTGAAGGAGATAGATTTTTCTGATGATCATGTCAATCTATTGAACTGTATGCAGATATCAGCCTGATCAGATAGCAGTTCATGTTTCGGCCGCCGGCCCGAGTGTGAACAATTACATGCCAGGTTGGTTACCATGATGATACTAATAAGAGAGCAAGAGCAGCAGCATGCACATGCTCATCAATGGATGCAGGCATTTCCAGTTTATAAGATGATGATCAGTAGCAAATTTTATGTCTTTGTAATTATCGATCTTATTTGGTGAAAAAATACTGAGAAGAACTACTACTATGTTGTCGTTGTTATTATGTTATTTTATGACTCTGCAAACTTAAAGAAACTGCAAGTAAATTATGTTGTATTTGTGTGTTTTTGTTTTTGTTTTTTTTCATATCTCTGCCTTGATGCTTCCTTGTTTTATAATTAATTAGCATAATTCAAGGTTTTAATTGTTTGTCTGGTTTGAAAATAATTAAGTGTTGGTTTTTTTTCCTTATCCTTATTTCTATATCATAAAAAGATTGAGTTCAATCAGAAATGCTTCAATACGTCGGACTCACACTCTCAACTACAGTATGGTGTGATTTTTACAACCATATAGTATGATTTTAATGATCGGACTCAACACCTTCCTTCCAATCCATGTGATTTTTATAACCATGTAGTATAATTTAAGTGGTCGGATTGAGTTGAGCATCCTATAGTTGAAGAGGGTTAAAAGGATCTTAGAATTCATTATCGTCCAATGTGGCTAGGTGGTAAGAGTAGTTATTTTGTATTGTAATGTATCATATTCAAGTTTTAGATTCAATTCGTCGCCAACACATGCAGTATTAAAAAAAAAAAAAAAAAAAAGAAGTCTTTGAATTCAACAAAGGCCTCCATTAATACCAGAACCTCACTCAGAGGCCAATCTTATTCACTCTCTTTTTGGGATTCAATTATCAGCCCAGTTTTAGAGGATAGGCATAAATGGGCTAGAATTGGGCCCAATACAAACTAGAAGAATAAAAATTAACAGTGGTTCCTGGACTAACATTAGTTTTAATAATAAATGGAGAGGGTATTGGCTACCTCTGAAAAACTATGAGTATTTCTCTGATAGATACATAACTGTGAGCATACTTATAGTACACTTATTCACCTCATCACTTTTTTATCATGTAAACATTATTTGACCCAATTGTATTTCTTTTTTTGGTAAAAAGTGATTAGGTAGATAAATGTGCTATAAGTATGCTCACAGTTATATACCTACAAGAGAAAAACTTGAAAATTTGTATGTACATCCCTTTGTATTTACACCCTATTATAAATTTTAAAATATTTATCTTTTGTAAACGCATCTCACACATTGGAATTTAAAAATATATAATTTTAAGGTGTACATATGATTTTAGAGGGATACAAATATATACGCTCTAATAAATATCACTTCAATGAAAATAAATAATTGAACTTTACAATTTATCATCCCAAGTCCCTACATCTTCATTTTAATTGATGTAAAAAATAAAAATAAAAATAAAAAAAGATGGGAGTTATGACACAACTACTATGGATAATATAGAATGATGAGGTTCAGTCAACTTGCCAAAATAAGTTGTCAAAAAGATAGCCATTGGAATTTATTGTGTGTATGTGTTAAATGCAATTCAATGCCTACACCAATAATGAAAAAGTTTAGGTTAGCTTGGTATAAACCGATATACACCCACATCAATAAATTTTGGGATTCAAATTATCTATCTGCGAGAGAACGTACGATGGATCTTGTCGTAGACATCTTATCCGATAGCAGTAAATCATGAGTCATCTATAACTAAGTAAATATGTTCTTATGTTACATGTCATGATTTTTGTAGTTAGGTATATTTTCTCCCCCTGTTTTTTTTTATGAAATGTTTCTAGAACTATTACAATAATATTCTCGGGACATGCCGAGATCAAAGATTACATATACTGTCCGAATATCTACTCCCATAATCTGAGAAGAAAACCTTCCACATATGCTTGTAAAATGTGTATGGTGGGATTTGAACTTCTCACCACTTATGTGGAAGGGATGTGTACTACCAGCTCTGTCAAGAGGTGATGTGCACATTTTCTCCCCCTTACATCAAAATTAATAAATTATTCTAAAAGTTTCTTTAGAATTATAAATTTACCATCGAATTACTAATTATTTTCACTTGGCCCCTATTTAAATATGCTGTTTAATAGATTTTTCAAACAAAAATCCATGGCAAGATCTTATGAGGTGTAGTATTAGTTATTTCCGTGAAGAAGGCGTTTAACTTTTATTTATTTTACTGAATCAATTTGTTTTAATTGATTTATAAATTCATGGGGAAAATGTCGAGATCCCATTTAAAAGACATTGGCATTATTTTTATTATATGAAAATTTAACGAATGACATTTTGTTGCTCGAAGTGAATGGGCTTGGAGTCTTATTGCAACAGTTTGTATTTTTGCATTTTATTTTTATTCTTTTATGTACAACATACGGTTATGACGATTCAAATATGAGATGTTTTTAGACCGAATGAACGTTCCTTACCACCATACAACACTGAGTAGTGGTTTATTTTTGTATTTACAGTAAAGAAAGACTATAGGAGAAAAATGAGGATTTAAATTTATGATATAATGCCTCGTTTGTTTGGTCGTATTGTATTGTATTAGGCAATTAAAATGTACTAAAATAACATATTTTAATTGCCTAATACAACAAACATCGTATTAACTGATACATTATATTTTGTGGTATTAGGTTGTATTGTATTAGAAAACACATTTTTTTTCATTTTTTTTTCAATGAATATGAAATATTGACAAAATATGTGTTATGTTGTTAATATTTTTTTTATAATTTCAAAATACATAGGAAAATTTTATTTAAATTTTTTGTTTCAATTAAAATAAATATTTATTGATTTATTTATAGTAAGGATATTTAAAATTAATTATTAAGTATTTTTTAAAAAAATATTATATTTTTATAATATAATAAAATACAAAAAAGTCATATATGAATAACCTAATACGATATAATACAGTGTATCACCAAACTCAGGTTTGTATTAATGATAATACAGTCTAATACAATACAATCCAATACGGTGTGCCAAACGAGCCCTAAATGTATATTAATTGCCTGCTTCGTCCTTTTGCTTTCATTGACCAAATGAACATAAACATACCTAGTCCAATGATGAAATAAGGTTGGTCTAGTGATAAACCCTTCGTACCTACGCCATGAGATCGTGAGTTCAAATTATTTCATTTTCTAAAAAAAAACCTCAAATATATTTAATATTCCAAAAAAAAATTAATAAACCTAGTCCAACAAGGTAGGCACTGGGCCACTGGCACTGGCATTGCCAGCCCAACATTACAATTTAGGGTGCGTTTGATATGCGGGACGGGACATGACAACATGGGACAGTTCCCCTTGTCCCACGTTTGGCGCGACCTTAACATGGGACAAGACGGGACAAGGTGGAACAAAAATCACAAAAATATGTCTCACCCAAGACCCTATGACAACTTGTCCCATGACATGGGACAAGTGTCAAAAAGATCAATCTACCTTTTAAATTTTTAAACAAATACAAACATGTTTAATATATTATATATTATATATTTATATGTATATATATAATAATATAATATATATATATATATGATATATTAAACATTATTATTATATATTAATATTATATATATATATATTATAATATATATAAATGATATTAAATAATAAAATACATTATATATTATTTATTTTATATTTTATATTTTATCACTTAATATTATTATATATTAATATATATATATATATATAAGAGGGGATACTATGATCATTTGAACCTCTTGTTCCGTCATGTCTCAGCCATACCAAACGCATAACAGTACATTTTCCAATTCAGTCTCATACATTCAAAACACAATACGGAACAACTGTCCCATGCCGTCCTGTCCTATCTCGTCCCGTCATTTCCCTTCCTCGTACCAAACGCACCCTTAAAGCTCACAAGTGCAGATAAATAATTATTTCAAAAGAAATCCAGATAAATAATTTGTTTTAACATATATTATTAATTATGAAATTGTTATGAATTATGATATGTTTCAAAAAAAAATTGTTATGATAAATTTTAAAACTTTTTAGCGGTGACATCGTACCCGATCAAGGTTAGAGTTTGATTTGGCTTAAACCGACACATCACGACTAATTAATAATGTTAAACTCTTCAAATTTGAGAGACCAAGGTTTATATACAAACCATGGACCTCACTCGCTAGTGATGGCCCATAGGTCCCTAGATCGAAACCAGACTCTATTGTCACATCCCACATCACTAGCGAGTGAGGTTCATGGTTTGTATATAAGTTTTGGTCTCTTCTAACTAAGTAGACGCGTTTTGGGTCATGGAGGATGATGCTTACGTGAAGCCCATGATCCATAAGCAAATCCGTAAGGTGAAAGACATGTGCGTGAAATCCAAAACAAACAATATCTACTTTGTGGATCTGGGCTGTTACAAATGGTATCGGAGTGGGCTCGCTACTTGATGTGGATTTGGATTTGTGATTGTGTTTGGACCCTCACGAGGACAAGAGATCCGAAGTGGGGTAGATTGTCACATCCCACATCATTAGTGAGTGAGATCCATGATTTGTATATAAGTTTTGACATCTCCTAACTAGGGCCATGGGTGAAGGATTCTTATGTGAAGCCCATGATCCATAAGCAAACTTATAGCACATTTATCCACCTCTTTTAGAATTATAGATTTACCATCGAATTACGAATTATTTTCACTTTGACCCCTATTTAAATACGTCGTTTAATAGATTTTTCAAACTAAAATTCATGGCAAGATCTTAGGAGGTGTAGTATTAGTTATTTCCATGAAGAAGTCGTTTAACTCTTTTTTTTTACTGAACCAATTTTTTTTAATTGATTTATAAGTTCATAGGGAAAATGTCGAGATCCCATTTAAAAGACATTGGCATTATTTTTATTAAATGGAAAATTAACGAATGACATTTTGTTGCTCGAAGTAAATGGGCTTGGAGTCTTATTGCAACAGTTTGTATTTTTATTTTTATTTTTTTATATACAACATACTGTTATGACGATTCGAATATAAGATATTGTTAGACCAAATGAACATTACCTACCACCGTACAACACTGAATAGTGGTTTATTTTTGTATTTACAGTGGTTGTTACAAATGGTATTAGATCAGGCTCGCTACCACGTGTGGATGTGGATTTGGATTTGGATTTGGATTTGTGATTGTGTTTGGACCTTCACGAGTACACATAGCGTCGATTCGGTTCGAGCTCGAACCTAGCCGGAACCGTCTAAGAAAAAACAGAATCGGACTAGAACCGGTACCGCTGCGGTTCCGGTTCCGATTCTAATTTTTGAGGAACAGCCTGGTTCAAACCTGACTGGAACCGGCGGTTCGGTTCTGGTTCGAACTGGACGGTTCCAACGTTATATATATATATATATATATATATATATATATATAGTAATAATTATTTTTTAAATTGATTGAACCGTTGGACCCAATCAGCCGACTGTTAAGCCCTCCAACAGTTCACTTTTTCTATTTTCGTTTTCGTTTTCATTTCTAAAAATTACACCGCATTTTTCCCCACTCCAATTTTCTTAATTCATCCTAACTCTCCACAGTCAACTCTCTTCTCCAAGTTTCCAATTTATTTTATTTGCAATTACTAAGTTAGTAAGTTTCTAATTTATTTTATTTACAATTACTAAGTTTCCAATTTATTTTATCTGCAATATATCTTATTTCCAATTTATTTAATTTGCAATTAGTCAATTACTAAGTTTCCAATTTCATTTATTTACAATTTATTTTATTTGCAATTACTGAGTTTCCAAATTCCAATTTATTTTATTTTCAATTTATTTTATTTGCAATTACTAACTACTAAGTTTAAAATTTTCTTCCAAATTTATTTCCATCAATTTTTTAACATTTTTTGTTCAAGGAATTTATATCTTAACATTTTTTTGTTCAAGAAATTTTACAATTCAATTTTTAAAATGGTAAATGGAAGTGGTGTCGGTTTTAGGCGTTCCATTTGTATGAAAGGTAAGGGTCGTATCAGTATGACGGATAATCTCGGTCATGACGACTGCGCCTATCACAAGTATCTGCAACACCAAGTCTATGCTGAAGACCTAGGCCTAAACTCTCCTTAATATCATCCATCTCTAAGAATTTCTGAACACGATCCTGATGCCACCCCACATTTGACAAGCCAATTAGAAAATATGCATGATGACTCTGATGGCCCTGATCCCCCTCCATATTTTGAATTTGATCCACATACGGAAGAAAAGTTACAGATGCAGGTCAAATTTGATCTCTTCGTACTCCATATGAAGAAAGTAACGCAAGAAGATGGAAGCATTATTGTGATATGCAATTACTGCAAAAAAGTATTTAAGTGGCACAAATCTGGAGGATATGACACATATCGGAAGCATATAACTAATGCACATCCAGACGCACAGGCCAAATCGAGTTCACAAGCTCAAATTTCCAGGTATGCTACCCCTAACCAATAATTATTTAAATATAGTGATGCAAAATATAAAGAATAATTAGCTAGAATGGTTGTAATAGAACACTTATCATATAGTTTTGGTGAAAATGTTGGTTTTATTAATTATTGTCAATGAGCATTAAATCCTGCTGCATGTCGTGTTCATAGAGCCATACTCATAGAAACACTTGAAAATATTTATGACAAAGATAAAAAGTTGAAAAAATATTTTGAAAAATATAATGGTCGTGTTTCCGTATATGCCGACATATGAAGTGACCATTAAGGAATGCATTCATACTTGGGTGTCACTTGTCATTATATAGATAATGCATGGACTGCCCAAAAAATAATTCTTGCATTTAGAGTTTTTGATGATGAACACACTGTCGCTAATATTTTTAGACAACTTAGAATTATTTTTGCTGAGTATAAAATTGAAAACAAAAATTTTTGTAATTGGTTTTGATAATGCTTTTAACAATACCGCTGCTATTCTTGCTTTAATTGAATTATGCAAACCTTATCTTGGTGGTAAATTTTTTCATCAAATATGTGCACGCCATGTTTTAAATTTATGTGTTCAAAAGGGATTAAAAACTCTTGAACAGTTTATTCAACCTATTCAAGATACCCTCTATTTTTTGAGAAAACATTCTTCTGCAGTGAAAGTATGAGCAACATATTGTAAACAAAAGGGTAGGCGTGTCATTAGATTTCCTCGAGATGTTCTAACACGTTGGAATTCTACTTATAAATTGCTTAATATAAGTTATGAATATAGGGATTTATTAGTTACTTTTATTCAATATCATGTTAGTCACATTAATCTGTATAAAAGTCATTGAGATATTTTTAACAATGTTTGTGATTTGTTAAAAGTCTTTAATAATGCTACTAACAATTTATCTAGTATTTATTATCCTACAACTAATTTTTTTTATTATTGAGAGTCTTAATATTACTTGTGCATTTGTTCATTGTGAATCCGACTCACAATTACTGCAGTCCGTTACTGACATGAAGGAAAAATAGTTACAATATTATAAGGAGTTTCCAAATATTTATTTGATTGCCTTGTGTTTTGATCCACGTGGTAGATTAGAAAATTTGTCTGATTATCTATCTGTTTATTATGAACAATGTTTAAAAATAGATTATGATGTTGATATGTGTTATGCTAGGGTTAAGACATTATTGTATGAGTTATATGATGCATATCTTAGAGTGTATGGTCTATCACTAAACACAGATGTTCCACAAACTCAAAATGTATCACATTCCTCATCATCCCCCGGATTTATGAGTTTAGGGTATTATATGTTATCCAAAAAAACAGAAAAAATACGATGTTCTTCTTTATCAAGCTCCACCACGTATTTCAAGCTTTAATCTTATCTAAGTGCCTCTTTTAAGTTTATAGAAGACACTGAAGTTACAAATTTTGATATCCTACACTGGTAGAATAAGCATGAAAGGTACTTTCCAATCTTGGCTATGATAGCCAAACAAATTCTTTCAACACCAGTTTCTACGGTAGCGGTGGAACAACAGTTCAACGTCGGTGGGAATATTCTGGACGCAAGATGTTCGCTTACAAGTCCAAATTTAGTTCAGATACAAACTTGTGTTGATGATTGGACGAATGCACAAAATAGACAACAAGAAATCGATCAAGAGGAACCCTACGATTTCTTCAAAGACGAACAACCGGTTGAAAGTCGAACAAATGATCATGGCAACGATTAGTCCACGCCATCACCAAACCTGCAATAAAAGGTAAGAGAACCACGCGACTTTTGATTCCTCTAAACCTGAAGATGATACATATGCAACTTAATTGTGGTAAAAATTAAGTGCAATGCCAATTTTACATTTTTTAGTTTTATTTTAATTTAATTTTTTAATTCGTCATTTATTTATTTTATTTTATTTCCGGCTGACCCAATAAAATGCATTTACAATTACAATTTTACATGGATGATTTTTTTATATAAAATAAGATTAAATATAAGAAGAAAAAAAAGGAATCGTCGGACCAGAATTGGAACTGCCAGAACCGGAATCGGCGTCAAGTCTACTCACGAGGACGCGAGGTCCCAATGGGGGGTAGATTGTCACACCCCATATCGCTAGCGAGTGAGGTTCATGGTTTGTATATAAGCTTTGGTCTCTCCTAACTAAATAGACGTGTTTTGGGTCATGGGTGAAAGATGCTTACGTGAAACCCACGATCCAGAAGCAAATCCGTAAGAGTGAAGGACGTGTGCGTGAAGCCTAAAACGGACAATATCTACTTGGTGAAGCTGAGCTGTTACAACACCCATATTGAACTGTTGTAGCTATTCCATTATAGAAATTATTATATTGAAATCAAAAATAAAAAATAAAAAATTATCAAAATTAAACGGCACATATAATATCTGGAAAAAAAAATTCTGACGTAAGTATAAAATACGCATCACGAGCTAAAAGGATTTGTTGACTTTATAGAATGTCACACTTTAGAAACAAAATTAAATGATGTAGTCATTACTTAGAGCATCTCTAAAGTATTACATCAATTTAATGTTAAAAGAGCGTATTGGGAGAATATGGTTATATCAAATTTTTTTCCTATGTTTCACATCAAATTTTACACCAAAAGATCATCTTTAAAGAATATTCTTTCAATCAATATTTAAATTATTTTAAAATTGTAAATTGATTAAATATATAATTAATAAGTAAATTAATTAAATAAAATAAATATATATATATATATATATCAATATTGGTGTCATTTTAAAGATCTCAATGAGATCTTTACAACGGTATATTTTTTGGGAATACATATTGTTATAATTAAGTATTGAATGATTAAATTAGTAATTGTAAAAAATAAAAGTAGATTGATTTGACATTTTGAAAAAAAAAGAGAATTTGGTGTGCAATTTTTCTTTTCGTGTTTTTGTGTGTTGGTTGGAGATGATTTTTACACCAAATTGATTTTTTGTGTGTAAATGGTGTGTTGGTTGGAGTTGCTCTTAAACATAAAGAAACACAAAAAAAATTAGATAATTTTTACAGAGATAAAACTTGCATGGGACGGTCTCATTGCAACCTGGTGAGACTGTCCAATGTAAGTATATCATTTATATTGGAAATATAAAACTATAATTTAAAATTTGAGTGGTACTATTGGCAAACACCCTACTGATCTATTCATGTCCAACTTTTTTAATTATATAATATTCTTTTTTTTTCTTTATCAAAATTACTTAAAAAGAGACATACAATTTAAGAAAGAAAATCGTCTCCAAAGTAAATCTATTAAAATCTCACATTCTTTTTCTAAAAACAAAAAACTCAGTAATCTGTTTCTTAAAAAAAAAAATTCTTAAACCCTAAAATCTGCTTCTTACATACATATAAAATATTATGGAAGAGTTTGAGAACGATATCAAGAATATTGAAGAACTGTCTAAGAACGATATCAAACATCTTGAAGAATTGTCGGAGAATAACATAAAACAAGAATTATCTGACAATGATAGTAAACATCTTGAAAATAATTCATTCTCTGGAAATAAGTTTGAAGTTTATTTTTTCTTTAAAATGATATCAAACTGTCGTTGTGTTGAAGTACTTTGTTATTTTTTCTTTTTTCTTTTCCATCATGAAATAAGAAGAAAAAAAAACTAAAAAAAAATAAGAAAAAAAAATCAATTATTGGAGGTCAGAGAGATGTATACAGATACAGAGATCAGAGAAAGAGAGATCATATATGGTATGTATTAGGTTTGAAAAATAAGTAAAATGAGTAGTTTTGGAAATAAACCAAAAAATTTAATAAAAACATTTAATTAAATCAAAATTTAAAAAAATTGGACATGTATAGATCATAGGGGTTGTGCCAATAGCACCACTCTAAAATTTTCATATGATATATTTACATCGGATGGTCTTACCAAATATCAGTGAGACATTCTCACCTAAGTTTTTCTCTTTCCGTGGACCAAACCAAATGTTCGATGAAGTTGTCACAAGCCACAGCCACACAGCACAAACTTTTTATGACAAAATGACAAATTCCTTTTATTTTTTATTTTTTATTTTTTATTTAAAGGTGGGGTCCATCACAGCACAACTCTATGAAAAGTAAACCCACCTCAACTGGGTGGGTGGCCAGCGTGGGTTGCACGTGCCAGTAAATTCCAAATCTTGCCGCAAATGGTAAATCTCTTTTTCCTTATATAGCTAAATATAATATTACTATTTTAGTAATTCACGAAAAAAAAACATAGACGAGAAACAGGTGGAGATTCCAGGACGCTCCACGAGGAGGAACAGCACAAGACTCTATTGAAACGACCGCGTATCGTGGATTTATCCGATATTTTATTTTGCTTTTCGCGGATCTGACGGTGGATTGGACATTGGTGGTCTTCTTGGAATTTGGAGGACGTCGGTGAAGACTCAAAACGACATGTCGTTTTCGGTTTTCCTCGTGGGAAGGAATAGAGAGGAGAGATAAAGTGGCACGTGGGTCTTTCCATGTGTGCTGGCTGCTTGCTAGTTGGCAGTTGCTGGTTTCCTGCTGTATATTGATTTTGGGTAAAATCTACGGTGGAGTACTACCCACGTAACATGCGCTCACTGTCCCAAATGCAATATTCTTACTCTTGCTCAATAAATATATATATATATAGAGAGAGAGAGAGAGAGTTTCATTCGAATACGTACTAGAGGTGTCCACTGTTCGATTTCGGTTAGGTTTCGATTCCGTGGGAAGCCTAAACTGTAACTGTAACCAGGTCGTGCCGGTTTAGTTTTCGATTTTTAATCACCGATTTGGCTGTTTGGTGGTTCAGTTCCGAAACCACCGATTTCGGTTTGAGGCCAGTTTTTTTTAATAAAAAATTAATTAAATTAATGATCAACGGTCAACTCAATTTTGATTTCCAAATAAGTGTCATGTGTCAGTTTCTGATTGGTTGGTGAATTTTTTTCTTAAAATTTTCAATTTTTTTTAAATTTATAGAAAACATACGGTTAAGCCGGCGGTTCGGTTTTGGACAGTTTTTTAGGACCCCTAACTGTAACCGAACCGGCTCAAAACCGGTTTCCAACCGATTTTGCAACCGCCGGTTATGGTTACAGTTTCGGTTTTGGTTTTGACCATACTGTTCCTGTTTGGAACTACCGGTTTAACCAAACCGTTAACACCTCTAGTGCCCACTGATATAACTTACATCAGTGTGTTGCATGCATGCCGCTGATTATAAAGAAGTATTGACAAGTGCATACACACTAAGTCAAAGCCTTGTAAATCTAATGGTCTACATGCAACGTACTGGTGTAAGTTATATCAGTATACACTTACTTGAAAATTTATTTTTATATATATATATATATAATATATACGGTGGTGTTCACGTGAGTGCACACTTATGTAAATACATGAGTGCATTGAATTACACTTATGTCAAAGTAGTTCAATCCAACGACTCACGTTCATTGCATTCGTATAAAATCCATGAGTGCGTACTCATGTGAACACCACTATATATATATATATAAAATCAATAGTGATGATTCCAAATACCGTATAATAGCTCTTACCAACAAATCATATTCGACTGTGGTCACGGTTTAAAAAATTAACAAAAAAATATATTAAAATATAACCAAATTATATATTGAATGGCTCTTCACAATATAATTGATGAAGTAATATAACGTGTAATATGGTAAGGACAAACCACTTTATGTATCAATCGAGTTGTTGTTTGTTGAATTAATTTTTGAGATGGTGTAACATTATTGTAAAAAACAATTTGAGACAAAAATCTAAAACAAAAAAAATATTTGTAAATTTAATAACTAAATTCTTAAAAGTTAAAATATATATATATATAAAATTAAATTATTTTCAATATATCTATTGACTATATAGAAAGAAAGAGTTGTTGGTTTCAATTATAGCATCCATTTTATTTTATTTTAATTTCTTTAAAAGTAAAATTACAATTACAACCCTTTAAGTTTATATATATACTGAATGAACATGGTTTAGTAAGATTTTAACTGTTGTGTCCCTTAGATTTGCGTTGAATGTCGAATGACAAATATAACTCTCCGAGTTTGTAGGATTATTTAATAGACATGCCTTAGTAATAGTAACACAGTAAAGACTTTATAGTAAGAATTTTTATTATTTTTAATTGTAAAATGAGACTGGGGATGAAAATATAATTTTCTATGTATTTAATGTGTTGAAAAAGAAAAAGGAATTATATAGGGGTCGAAATGTAATATGTGTCAAACTTTAGGGCTTGTGGATTATACAATGGACGCGTGTAAAGTTAAAGGCAATAATTTTTATTTTTTAAAATCTAAGCGGTGGTTTCTGATCAAATAGAAAAATAATTAAATCTTCCACATGTAATCATGGGACACGTGGGAATGCATAATGCAATGAGGTGGTAAAGAGAATTTGAGGTATCAAAAGCTGGTGAGAGGTGGCAATAATATAGAATAAAATAATAAAAAAACATAAAATACGAAGAAAGGAAGGTGGCAAGTGGTTGGATAAGAAGAAGAAGAATAATATAACATTAGAAAACTAAATAAAAGAAATAAAGTTGAATAAGAGAGAGAGAGAGAAGGGTCTCAACCAAACCAGAAAATAGAAATAGAGAAAGAAAGAAGTAGAATCCGAGAGAGAGAGAGAACTGATAGATTTAAAATTAGGACGAGAGAGACCAAGATTCAGATAGAGAAATAGAGCTGTTTTGAGAGACAAATCATATGAAGAAATAAGTAAATATAAATAAAAGAAAACAGAGAAGTTCAGGCAAATATAAGAAAAGAAAAAAAAGAAGCGAAGAGAAATAATTAGAAAGAAAAAGAAAGAATAACCGAAGGAATAAGAAATAAAGTTATAGATGAAGAAATATGCATTGGATATATTCCACCAGATAAGTGATTTCAGTTTGGCCTCTAAATACGGGATACATTAAAGTTTATTGGATTATCTCAATAGATACTAAAACGAGTTTCATGTATTTTAGGGTGGATCCAAAAGTAGATGGATTTAGGAGGGAGCCTGTCCCATAACAAATGTGAGTGTAGGATTTATGCGGGTGCATACTTTTATTAAAGTTATTTAGCAGTGAATGATCAAAGTTACCAATGGAGTGATGCTGATTTTGTTCTCAAAGATATTAAGATTCTTATTCAAAAAAGTTGGGGTTTTTAAATACCAGACTATTTCCTGCAATACAAATGGGGTGACCCATAACTTTGTCTCTATGGCTTCGTCCTTTAGAAGGAATGAAGGATTCAGACGTGGAAATATGACTTTCCTAATTGTTTTATTTCTTAATTTGTCTATTTTGTTTTAATCATGTTTATGTCAAAAAAAAAAACAAATCAATTTACTATGTGATTTATGTTTTTAGAATTGAATTTTGTTTTGTGAGTGTTGAATTGTATTGTGGCTTGTTTTGAGGGAAATCCATCAAAGACAATTCAAAAACCTTTCAAGCTCGTTTGGTTGTGCATGAGATCAAAAACTATGTATGTCGTGTGTAATATCTGATTATGAGATGCTCATTTGATAGATTTATCATAAATTTTCTTGGCTCTTAATTTAGTTTACTAATTGGTAATTGACGTTAATGAATGACAACCTCTTGAATTGTTTTATTTTTCTGTTTGATTGTGTAAGACATTTAAAGTAATATAATATTTATGTACATGATAAACAATGAAACACTTTAGATCGGAGGTATTGCAGTCTAGGTAATGAGGCAAATGAGGATGTTATATACCTAGTTACCTACGTATATTATAACTCTTATCATCAAATTATACGTTATCGATGAGGTTGAAATTTTTTTAATTTTAAGTTGTGTTGGTTGGTACATGATAGATTATGTGATACAGATATTGATTGTATCTTTGTTATATTAAGTGAGTTAGATAGAGTATGCCATTTTGATTCTTTGTATAACGACTTTAAAAGTCTTCCACTGTTCCACAACGACACAATTTTAGCTTTTTAAAAAAGTATATCAACAACACAATGCCATTTAGTTTTAAAATTGTGTGTATACATATATTTTTTTTAAAAGCTAAAATTGTGTTGTTGTGGAACAGTGGAAGACTTTTAAAGTCGTTGGATTGAAACCAGTCAATTGTAGTGGTCCAAATATAGTTTGATAAGCCCTGTCAAAAAAATAAAAATAATAAGATTTTCACATTATACGGTTGGTTTAGTGTATAAATATTTTTTTTAAAAACGAAAATATAATAATATTTTAAAATTTATTTTAAATTATAAATTAACTTGAATGTTTTATTTAAAAAAAAGGTTAGTGGACCGGTTGTTCCGGTTACAGTCAAAAAAGCAAGAGTTGTTTGATCCTCAAAAGACTTTAACCGTGGTCGGTGGCCGTTGGATTGAAATCAATAACAATCCAACGGTTAATGTAATTATTAATCGTAGAAGGACTGTAGATTGACCCATGCTTTATCTTATTTGTTTAATTTTGTCACACTTTTAATGTACATGGACCCGGTCCCACCACATCCTCCAAATTTATCTATAAACACACTCAAAATCTTTCTAAATGAAGTAATTTGATGAAAATGGGCGGATCCGATAAACAACAACCATAAAAAAAATATTAAATAAATACAAAAAAGCAACTCATCCCCTCAAAAGCAGCCGCAACTAAACAAACAGGTTTTGGGCTCAAGAGCTACTGCTGATTTGTACTTTAAATAAATAGTCATCGCAGCAAGTAACCTAGAAATTGTGTCTCTGTCTCTATCTGTGTATTTTTTTTGTGTTTTTTCTGTGATAGCTTGAAATTTGGGGCTGAATTCGACTGGAATGGGCCGGAGGAAGTTGCAGCTGAAGCGAATCGAGAACAAGAGTAGCCGTCAGGTGACCTTCTCGAAGAGGCGCGGCGGATTGATCAAGAAGGCTCGCGAACTCGCCGTCCTCTGCGACGTCGATGTCGCTCTCGTCGTCTTCTCCAGCCGTGGAAGGCTTTATGAGTTCTCCAGCACCAACAGGTACGCCTTCTCTCTCTCTCTCTCTGATTTGGTGTACCGAGAAAATGAACAGTTGCTTTGAATTTTAAAATCTCGAATATTTCTCGCTTTTTTCTTTTAATATATTAAATATATACTTGTTTATTTTGAAATTGACTTTTCTTCGCATTAACTACAATCCTCTTTTAAAAACTCTAGTTTTGTGTTAATTTTGTATTCATGTATCTGTTCATGTATCCATTCATGTATCTATGTATGCGTAGAAGAGGCAGTTACGATTGCGTCTACTAGTGTTATTACTTTTTAGCTAGAAAGGCGTGGCGGCGCTTGCGATTAGTCGGTTTTCTGGATGTCTTCATGGCGCTTGGTAATCGTGCGTGTTAGTGTCATGTGTGTTGTAGATGTTTCATGTGATTTCTTTTTTTGTACTGGAGTGCCCGCAGCGTGTGATCCCTATCCTAGCGTGCTCACAGCCTTTTCTGCTGACCTAGTTGATTTTGGGTTATCACTTATTACCAGGTGTCACTTTGTAGTTAAGCTTGAAATTATTTATCATTAATATTTCACCGTTGAAAATTTAGGATTATTAGATTTAACAGCTGAGAACCTAGGATTACTAGAAAGCCAAGGAATCAGATATGTTTTTTCAACTTTCAAACTACAAGTTTCGGAGCTCTTATAGGTCATGAATGGAGTTGTATAATTTCTCATTGTTTCTGTCATTTGTACCATCAATTAGGTAGAAAAGATGACATTTTTTTTATTAGATTTCATCAACATTATTAGGAAAGATTTTAGGTATTAGGAAATCCTAGAAGTAGTGTTATTAAAAAAGCCTTAAAAGATCTACTTGGAAAATACTAGAATTTGAGCTTTTTCAAGTATATGTAATTATGTAAAACAGCTTTTTTAATCAACCAAAAGCTCTATTGAGTGACAACCAAACGACACAAAAAAATTTCAAAAGAGAATTAAAAAACTTTTTTAGCCGGTAGAGAAGCTCTTCTTAATGGACACTAAGAATCAAATTTAGAGTATGAGAGTGAGATATTTGTACGAGTCCTTCAAAGCCAATTTGAGGAGTACTAGGTATAAACACTTTGGGTTTACCACTAGTATATCTACAATGGTGTAGCTAGAATTTCTAGACAAGTTTGGAGGGGGTAAACTCTCAAATTTTTATTTTGAAAGGACAAGAAAAAAATTTCAATTAGAAATAAAGACTAAAAAGAAGTTTTTAAAGACGTTGCCGGGCCATAGTCCCTGTAGACCTCTTCATATCTTTTCATAGCTTTGCCCCTGTATATCGGGATACTCGTAAAGAATTTTATATGAGAAAGGTCAAAGCATAAAATGCGAATCTCGTTCAACCCCGCTCCTTATCAATAAGCTAGCGAGAAAGCTAGTCTAAGCAAAGATGTCACAGTCTTGCACGAGGAAGCTAAACCCTTAGATGCTGTCGGATTAAAGGATCGTCTCTTAGTCTTATTCGTAATTGGGACGAAGGAGGAGTCTAAATCAATGGACTTATGGTTTCTCTTTTAAGGAGGTAAGAAGGCTACCTTACCGAGGTTAGCAAGTGAGGTTCTAGATGGGCTACGCTGGAACTCTTAGCTCAAATCAAATCGGTTGAATCTGGCGTGGCAACCAAATTTTAATCATGTGTGGCAACTTTTAGTATAGATGAATAAAAATGGTTGATGCCATAGGAGGAAAGACATTTTTGTATAAGCTCTTTTAGGTATAAATATATCAAGTGGGGACTTTGCGACACAATTAAGCATCTACACCATTAAGTTGCTAGGGAGGAGTTTCATTTAGGCTTGGTGTCAAGTTAAAGGTGTTTGTGAGATTTACTTTGTACTCATTTAATTTTTTGATAACTAATTAGTGAACTCTCTCTAATACATGAAGGTAGGCTGGGCATATGCTGACTCCATGTAAAGCTTCAAAGGTTTAGCTTTCCGAACTGTTTCATAAGTCACAACAAGTACCGATTATAATAAAGTTGGGGGAATAGCCCTTCCATGACATAGTTTAGCCTAAAAAATCTCGACGCTTTTGTTTGTAGATGTTCATTAGATGATTAACAAAAGATTTATGTATTGTTCGAGTCAAAGTTTATAATTGCTAGTTCAAAATAGAGGCCACAAAGGTAGAAAAGGTGTATGAATTAGATACTTGTTTATGTTAGAAACCAATATAACCTTGATTTAAAATTCGAAAGGGGTTGAATACTATTGTATAACACAATGGATTCGTAACTCTCATCCTCATATCAAACTATAGGTTTAAATCTCGTCAACAATGAGAAAAGTGTTATGGCTCATCCCATAAAAAAATGAGCTGGATTACCCTCGGTGGCCTGGAGCTTGGTGCTGGACTCTGTAAAAAATGAAAATGAAATAGGAAGGTTGAAAACAATCAGCTCGATGCAATTTAAGTAACTCTAACAATTTAGCATTATAGGGAGACAAGAAGTAATACGAATAAAATTGTATTATGTATATAGTGAAAAGCTAATCAATTATAAATTGGCAACGTGGCAAGGTTGATGTCAATCTTCCTTCGCTTGGTTGCATTAGTGTTCTTCGAACTTGACAAAACCTTTTAACACTCCAAGATTGTTGGACGCTTGGTTCCAAAGGCATTAGATGTTAAGGGTATCCACATCTCCCTTTTAAAAGGAGGCTAATTGGCTTGATTCCTTCTGAAGAGCCACATAAGCAATATCAATAACGTGTTAAGGGCAGACAAGAACAGGTTGGTCCAATGCTTTGTCCTTCACACCTACACAATGGGTTATGGGTTTAAGTCTGCATCCCTTTTCCAATTCTCGAATTATCGTAATATTTTAAAAATATATATACAATGTGTTAAGGGCTTCCACATCTTTTTTTTAAAAGATGCTAATAGGCTTGATTGCTTATGAAGAGCCACATAAGCTATATCAATAACGTGTTCTTAAGGGGGGAGAAGATTTGTTGAACTATCGATTGGATTTTTATTTCAAGCAAATGGCATTGAGATGGTTGAATGAAATTATGTATTGAAATTGCACAACCATTCTCGCTTGTTGAAGTAAGGAGGTTTCTACCAAGGGTATAAACAGGATCTAAGCACTCTAGCACACCCCTTATGTGAAGGACTGATGTGCTTGCCACGTCCCTTTTGCCTAAACACGGACTCGTAACAAATAACAGATAATAAATTCAAAATTATTCACTTGGGGGGAGGGAGGGGGAGGGGAGGGGAGGCTTGAACCTAAGCACTGCTAGTAAAACAAGGTTCTAATACCATGCTATTAACCGTTAGATCTAAAAGTTTAAGTTGTTAGGAAAATGTCCAACGACAGTATTTAAATTTTTTGACAGAAACTAAACTATATAGTAAGCGTATTGTTAGGATTAAGTGATTACCATTATACCAAAAGCTTAAAAAGTTAGCAAAGACAATACTCTATTTCATTATACTCATGGTAGCACAGAGTCTCATGTCTATACATCTGGTCTGCCTAAACGGCTTCGCGATGTCACGTGGCCTCAATTAGTTGGTGCGTTTTGGCAACGATGGCAGTCCATACATGATAACGAGTACATAGAGGGTGATCACTAACCCTATAAGGCCAACTATTTTACTTTTATTAAGATAAGAGCTCAAAATTTCAGCTTCCTTAACACAACTCTTTTTGAGCTATTTTTAAAACTATAAGAGCATCTTCAATACTATTATGCATTTGGAGAAAATGGAGTGCCACATAGGATAGATACTAAAGAAGTTAGAAAAATTCTCTCCAATGTAATTATTTAAGTTGAATATGGAGATGATGTGGCAAAAAAAAGTTAGAGAATATGAAATTGAGTTTCTAATTCTGAATTAGAAACTCTCCTAGAAATGCTACCTAGGATTTCTAACTATTTCCACCAATAATATTAAAGCTCATTTAATTGTAAAATAAAAGAGGAAGAGATAATTGGTCAAAAAATAGATACATATTTGATTTTAGATAATTACATTGGAGATGTGAATATGTATTTCTCCACAAAATTTTCAAAAGTTGACCCATTTTGAATAGAAATGCTGATGTCACTATTTAGAAACTCAAAAATGCATAATAATGGGCCTATTTTGAATAGAAATGTTGATGTGTCACTATTTAGAAACTCAAAAATGCATAATAGCATTGGAGATGCTCTAAAATGTCAAAAATAATCCTATGATATTTTATTAATTTAACTACACGTATTTAAATATAAGATCCGATCAAATTCTTCTAAAAATATAACCATATAAAAGCAATTCCAAAAGTATTCAACCCTACAATTAATTAGCTCAATTTTTTTTTTTAATTGACATCAAAACAATGAACAACTTTCCTTAAAACTTAAAATTTGAATCCACAGAAGCACTATTTCAAAATGCAATCTTATATTTCACTTTTACATTACCTTTTCCAAGTCCAATTTGACCATTTTCTTTGGCTCACGACATCATATTCCACTTGTTTGCCATCAATATTTCCAACAAATATTCCCTTTTTCATTTATTATTTTTGTCCTTTTAGCTTCTATGGAAGGATCTTACAAATACCCCCTTTTTCATTTATTATTTTTGCCCTTTTAGCTTCTGTGGAAGGATCTTGTAAGGAAATAAATAGACAATGAGGTCATAAATTGAAATGAGAGAAGGATTCATCCAACCAATTAAAATAAGATTTACAAGACATCTCATTACAGGACACACAATCAACTAAATGAGGATCAGTCTCTCTCTTGAAACTTCCGTGAGGTCTAAGTCACACTTTGAGTTTGAATCTCATTAAAACTTCTTGCTTCCACATTTGTAGAGAAGGATTCACCCAATCAATTAAAATAAGATTTACAAGTAAATACATCTTATTAAAGGATACACACTCAACTGAGCAAATGAGGATCAATAGCATTCATATTTCCTCAATGTCAAAGATGACACCATTTTACCTTTTAATGAAGACTCAAGATGTGCTGTAAATTATAACGCTAGTATAAAAAAAGTAAACTGCCAATTCATTTATTCTTTTGAAAAAGAATCCTTTCTTTACATCCAACTTACACCAAACGCTATATTAATTCATTATTCTATGAAACATAATCCTTTCTATAGGACTAACCACCATATTAAAAAAAAATATATCCTGACTTGGAGAAGGAATTACATTCCAAAGGTCTTCCATTTCATTATAAAATAAAACTCCATTTGACAAAATTTGTACCAATCGATTTATCCTTTTAATAATTGATACTTTTTCTATTTTCAACCATTATATTTAAGTTGTAAATTTGAAAGATAATGCTCTAGGACTTATGACCTTTTAACAACTTCAAGTTTTACTCGTTTTCTTCATAGCTATCTCTTTATAAAATCAAATTTCTTTGCCAAAAAGGAATTTAACTTTGTCAGCAGGTCTGCTTATTCTTGGTTCTCCCTCACATAAATTCCTCCTGCAATTTAGATCCAATGTCATGAAATTAAAAGTAATTTAACTTTATCAAAAGGGCTGCATGTTCTTGGTTCACCCTCGCATATAAATTCTTCTTGCAATTTAGATCCAATGTCACTCCAAAGATTCACTGTTCTAGACTGATGAATACAATGAGAGGTAGACACTATAAAAGTCTAGGGAAAGATCACATACACGAGGAATACTCCAACCAAATTACGATGGTATGAGCCATGTCATAAGGAAATACCGTCATGAAGAATTCCATGATCTTTTAGAGAAGATCCAGAAGGATTTACATCCCTGAAACCATACATTTAGATTTAGAAAACTTTTCTGCTGGAATGATATCCACGCAGAATAAAGAGGAAGCTAAAACCAAAGTGAAATACCTTGTTCCTATATGACTTAATAGAAAAGGTTGATAAAGAACATATGATAGTAGAACCATTAACAAGATTGGGTCATTTGTTCTTCCACACATAGAAGAGACATTAAGTTGGGACCATAGATGTTTTCCAAAGAAGACTTGAAGAGTGGAGTATAAAATGTGGCGTATAATGATATGGATAAAGTATTCGTCACTTACCAAGTTTCGCCTTTCATCACTATTACCAACTTAATGTCTTTACCAAATTATATATCCTATTGTTAAAAGTCTTGTAACCATCACTATTATGCTATATCACATTCACCCATTTTCTTGTCATTATTGATCATAATCTACCTTCATTCTTTAGCTTTACTACAATAATTATCTAATAATTTATTGACCTTCTTGTATAGTCTCTATATTACAATTTATAATTATCTACGTGCATACATGTGATTCCTCAGTATTATTTATTAGTAACCACTAGGAAAGGCCAAACAATAATAACAAAGCAGTGTACTCCCCACATTCAAGACCAATGAGCTTGTTACATGGCTCAAATCTAAACACAAATACATAACAAAAATATTAAAGTCATGTGGTGACACGCAGACACTCTCGGTAAAATTATTTTCAATATCATGTTAGTAAATAGTAACAACTCAATCTAATAACTTAAACCGTTAGGAAAGACCCTTGAATATTACTTAAGCAATCTAGCCCTATTATAGGGAGATGATATATTGTTGTTAAGATTATTAGTGCTAGATCATACATCTAAATGTAAATTACACTTTGTTTAGAATAGAAAATTTGAGGTCATCTGAAAATACTATCAACTTTTAAGCATTATATTACTAAAATTTTTAGTTACATATCATAATGTAAATCATTCATATATTGGTTAGGGAGTACTATAGTCTATAGGTGCACCATTTCATCTAATAAGTTGAGCACCTTTCCTTTTAGCTTATTAAACAAACAGGAAAGCTGTTTAACTTAAGAAAATGAGGGGGTGCTTCCGTGTTGTGAAAACCTTTGATCGGTTATGATGGATTATTTAGTGTTAGTATTATGCTTCCCATGTTACATTGTTGTTTTGATAATATTTTGTTTTTTTAGCCTTACACATCTCTTACCTTTTCCATTGCTTAAAAAACCATCATGGTTAATAATGCAAGTTTTCAGCTGAGACTCCACAATGACAAGAAACTAAGACAACAAGAAACTAAGAATGCTTAAAAAACCATCATGGTTAATAATGCAAGTTTTCAGCTGAGACTCCACAATGACAAGAAACTAAGACAACAAGAAACTAAGAAAGCCAATGGGCTAAAGTGCTGTAAATAAAAGAGCTTATGTTGGAGGGGGCAACGTGAGCTTGATGTTATATTATTTCTCTTACATGTACAAGAGTAACGAACCACCACAAACATATAGCTTTATAAAGGAAAAACATATTTTATATAAAAAGAAATCTAAGACTATTAATTTTCAAAAAAAAAATAAAACTAATACAATTATAAAGTTCTATGAACCATATTTTAAGACATTGAAAAAAGATTCGTGATATAATATTTGGAATTTTGTAATTAGAAAGACTTATCTAAAGATTATTATAAAGCTCTATGAATTATATCTATTAGGACATTACTATACAAAGTGAAAAAAAAATTATAAAGAAGTTTACATGATGATAATGGATTAATGTCATAACTAGTTGAGATTTTATATGCAAAATCTTATTCAATTTGCGTAACGGTGAAATTTTATTTTATAGTTCATGCTAACAATAGTCAATAAACCAATAAATGATCTCCAAAACTGTATCTTCAAAATCTTATTTTTAAATTATTATAGGCAAAAGTAAAGACATGAGTTGTCATGACAACTCAAAAAGGTTTTTGAGTTGTGGACATCTTGTTCACCTTTATTTTCTAAATCCTTATTGAGATCGTTCTAGTTTCTTATCAAAAAAAGTAAAGACATGAGTTATTTTTAAATTATAGTTATTTTTAAATTATGAAAATACTCATAGAAATGAAAAGAAAATATTATTGTTAGACCTTTTCCTTTTAACTTAAGCTTTTGGGTCCATATACATAACTTTTATAATTCCACTAGAAAGAAAAAAAGAACTACAATCAAGATCAAACCAAAGTTGATTTGTCCTGTACCATACAAGTACAAATCAATGGCCTACCATGAAAGGGACACCTCCCG
Source organism: Dipteronia sinensis (assembly GCA_033220585.1). Classification (NCBI taxonomy): domain Eukaryota; kingdom Viridiplantae; phylum Streptophyta; class Magnoliopsida; order Sapindales; family Sapindaceae; genus Dipteronia; species Dipteronia sinensis. Next base: position 75,844,578 of record CM065638.1, on the reverse strand, counting down.
GATCCCTAAATCCCCAAGTCCCCATCCCCATTTGGAGACATTTTTTTAAAGGGGAAATGGAGAATGAGGTGGGGAAGGGGATGATTTTCATCCTCAAATTGAAATGGGGATGGGGATGGGGGGAGGTCCCCCCATCCCCATTTCCCCCATAAATATATTAAAATGGGGATGGGGATGTGGTGACCTCTCCCCATCCCCATTTCCCCCAAAACATATATAAATAAATAAATATATTATATAACACTTTATGATTTTATTATGTATTTGTTATGTACACTTTATGATTTTATTATGTATTTGTAATGCACTAATGGATTTTAGTTTATATTTGTAATGAATTTTTTTTTAATTTGTAATTTTTAATTAATGGGGAAACAGGGAAATGGGAAAAAATAGGAAAACGGGGAATAATAGGGTAAAAACGGGGAACTGGGGTTGACGATGGATATACCTCCCCCTAAAATTCCCCATCCCCATTTTCCCCAAATGGGGAAATGGGGGGGGGGGGGGGGGGGGGGGGGGGTAAATAGGGGAAGGATCTGGGAAGTGGGGATGGGGATGGGGATGGGGGGACCTATATCCATCCCCATTCTCCACATGTGCATCTCTACTTGTCCTCTACCAAGTACAAACCAATGGCCTACGATGAAAGGGACACCTAATAGTAAATTACAAGAATGGAGAACTAATGGAGGACAAGATTAGATTATATACTTAATTAGTTTATGAGGATTTGATTAGGTTTGAAATATAAAGACCTCTTTTCAAATGAGATAAGATATTAACTTAGCTTTTAGTTTAGTTTTGTTAGTAACCAAAAACCCAAAAACTTAAGTCGATAGGAAATAGCTTAACAATAGAATTTAAGTACACTAATACCCCCTCCACGTGGTTCAATCCCGAACACATTCAAACTCATAAGCAAATAAAAATTTAGACTCATTAACTATGAAAATTACTTACCATAACTTCTTTTATACCCTTGAAAACATTGTAAATGATGTAATCAATCTTCTCATAATAGCACTTCCATTCCTTAATAACCAATTATTTTCATTAGCTTTATTATTAGGATTTTGCTTTATCTTTTGCTGTGCCAGTTATATTGAAAAGAATGTTTTATACAAATATTCAAAATCCAATTAATGATGAATCTATGACCAGTGTTGTTAAGACACTCGTAAATCAAGTATCCAAGTAGTTGGCCCAAAATTTCAAATCATGATGTAGATGTACTAATAGGAAATTAGGAACCAAAGAGCTTTTACTCGAACCATCCTATTTATAATATAAAGGTTTCAATAAGTAGTTGAGAGATAAGTATAAAAAATGTTATTAGCCTATTGGAAGTGATAATATCTAAAGACATAAATGGACCAGAGTTATGGTGGTTTGGTGTTATCAGTTAAGAAGTTGCAACCAGTCTGTTAAATCACATACATTTACCTCAAGACAAGGCCTAGTATTAAAATGAACAAACTTGTTAATAAATGTGAATAAGTATAAGCTCAAGTTTGGATTTCATTAAGAAATAAGCTTGGCCTAGTATCAAGATGAATTAATAAATGTTATCGGTGGACTAACTAATGGTCTGTATGCTCACAGATAAGCTGATTGAATGGAGTAGGGGCTTATAGACAAACGAAAGAATTTAGATCAATTAAGATTCTCAGTTTTTAAGCTTGGTATTTGAAATTTTAAGCCTGAATGCATTTATATTATCTTGGCTTGATGTATCCACTGCCTTAGTGAGGTTAGTTAGTAATCACACAAACCTTAGAAAAAAGTGCAACTTATGAAATTGTAAAGGAACTTATAGTCCAAAAGGTTTGAACTTTTAAATGCAGATACCCAAAAATTTTGTTTCCTACATATTCCCTTGCATTCAAATCCACGAGCTCGCACAGCTTGCTCATAGTGCAGGTCCCACTTGTATATCGTATTTGGCCGAAGAAGCAACGGACAGGTTGGAGTTCTTACCTTCTTGGGACTCCATGGACCAAGCGAAGGAAAAGGTTGGGTTAGGAACGTTTTCAATATGATTCTTTTCCCGCGATGAGAAATGCGAGACGAAAAAGGAACCCATCTTTTCGACTGGGAAATGCGAGTATGTTTTGAAAGGAAAGGATAAGTATCTTTCAAAGCAGCGGTCTATTAATGTGGCCCCATGTTTTAGATATCCCAGTTAAAGAAAGACTTTATGACGTTTCGGTTGAAAATTCGATTCTATCTGACCTCGTGAAAGCATCTATCCGCCACTCTCCCATATGGATCCGAGTTCCGAACCTAATTTTTAAATGCCGATACCCAAAAATTTTGTTTCCTACATATCCCCTTGCATTCAAATCCACGAGCTTGTCATGTGGTCCTAGTTCTATACATGTATAAGAAAGCCTAAATCAAACCTATAGTCTTGTGAGGGATTCAAAAGCCAAAAAAACTCATGGTAAAACAGGCTTATTTCAACTACACTTAAAAAAAATGCTTATAAAACATTAAGCTATTATTTCCCAAAAACCGTTTTAACTATGAATTTCCTCAATGTTGTTCTTTTTACTTTATCCAAACATCATCTTATCTAAGTCTGTTTCTTTTTTCTTTTTCTTTTTCTTTTTTTTTGAAAATAATCTTAGTCTACTTCTATTTCCATTACTTGGTATTGTGTTGTAGTCTGTTTACCATCATTTTTTTTTTGGGAATCATTCCCCATGAGTTCTTGTATTTGTCTTTTGTATCAAGGCTAAGTATATGAATCTATAGCTATGAACACATCATACAAGCAAAGTTTTGTAATTAACTTTTCATAACCTTAATTATTCTTAGCTTATCTAAGTCTATTTCTTTTTCCTTTTCTTTTTCTTTTTTTGAAAATTATCCAAGTCTACTTCTCTTTCCATTACTTGATATTGTATTGTAGTCTACCAGACTGTTTACCATCAGTTTTTTTGGAATCAGTCCCCACAAGTTCTTGTATTTGTCTTTTGTATCAAGGCTTAGTATATGAATCTATAGCTATGAACACATCATACAAGTAAAGTTTTGTAATTAACTTTTCATAACCTTAATTATTCGTGGTTCCTCGAGCATGTTATGTTGATGTATTCGAGGCAATCGAGATATGTTAGCCTTAAGCAACAAGCTAAATAAACTTTGAAATTACTATCATGTTAGAGCTATTACTAGTCTTTAGGCCTTTACTTGTAAGCTTATCAAAGTAATTTTGTTTGTTTCCATTATTTAATATTGTATTGCAGATTGTTTACCATCAATTTTTGGAGTTTATTCCTCTCGCGTAGGGATGGCAATGGGTTTTGTCATATTCATATACGCACATGCATCCCATTGGCAACATAGTTTTTAATGGCACAAGATGCAAAGGTCTCCTGCGATCCGAGGCACACCTTTTTTTTTTCTTTTTCTTTTTTAAATGTGGCTAATATCATTTTATGAATTTCCCAATAGAAATAATTCATCAAAATTGTATTAATCTAATTTATTCTATAAATTTCGAACTATTTTAATGTAAGGTTTATAACTTTAGAAACTATACATAACACATCATAATTGATAAAGCAATTAACTTGCAATCATCATATTAACAACAGAGACTTGAAACAACATAGTTTTTAATGGCGCAAGATGCAAAGGTCTCCTGCGATCCGAGGCACACCTTTTCTTTTTCTTTTTCTTTTTTAAATGTGGCTAATATCATTTTATGAATTTCCCAATAGAAATAATTCATCAAAATTGTATTAATCTAATTTATTCTATAAATTTCGAACTATCTTAATGTAAGGTTTAGAACTTTATATAACACATCATAATTGATAAAGCAATTAACTTGCAATCATCATATTAACAACAAAGACTTGAAAAAAAAAACCCAAAGATGTTCAAATTAGTTTCTAGGATCTAGGCTATAGCTATTCCTAACTCAAACAAAACTTTAGTTTCTTGTTTTACTGAGTGACTTTTTCCCGTAGATGTAGACTTACACTAAACCACGTAAAATCTCGTGTATCTTTTTGATGTTTTCTTGCTTTTGTGTGTTTTGATTATTGTTTTAGGTTTTTATACTTCGCAACACTTCATTTATCAAGATGAGATACTTAAAAGTGATATGCGAGGGAACTTATGTTGTTAGGGTTCCATAAAAGAATTTTTTAATCTTTTGTTTTTGAAAAAGAAAAAGTTGGCGCCCTAATGAAGGGCGTGCATGGATGGCACTTGAATGCCATGCACGTGCCTCTACAAAAGGCGGGTATCTGCATTGCTCTACTCGTTTGGGCTTTTAATTTTACATTTGAGCTTGGTAATGAAGGGCGTGCATGGATGGCACTTGAATGCCATGCACGTGACTCTACAAAAGGCGGGTATCTGCATTGCTCTACTCGTTTGGGCTTTTAATTTTACATTTGAGCTTGGTATATGAATTTATAGTTTGTTTTCATTATTTGATATTATATACAAGCCAGTTTACCATTAGTTTTTTGGGTTTATTCCCCACTCATGCGTGTATTTTATATCTGAGCTTAGTGTATAAATACACACACATGTGAACACATCAATACAAGTACAAGTAAATTCACAAATACAAATTCACATATTAATCACATATACAAGATACAAGCATGTGTGGAATAAAACCCATAAACCCAGAGTGCTAGTTGCCTTCTATACAATATCAAGGAAACAAAACTAGACTGGGATAAGCTTGCCTGGTAAAATCATAAATAAGGAAATAGCTCTTAAATGATAGCTATTCAGCTTGTTGCTTAAGGTTATAAGACATTTCTAAAATACATCAACGTAACACGCTTGAGCAACTAAGATTATTCAAGGCTATAAAAGGTTGATTTCAAAAGTTTACTTGTATCATGTGTTCACAGCTATATATTCATATACTAAGCTTAGATACAAAATACAAACTCACGGGGAATGAATCCAAAATGTCGATGGTAAACCGGCTACAATACAATATCAAATAATAAAAATAGACTTATATTGATTCGTGCGTAGATATAGATTTATATACTAAATTTTCGTAGTTAACTTTTCATAACCTTAATTATTTTTAATTGCTCAAGCACATGTTACGTTGATGTATTTGAGATAGGTTTAGCAACCAATAGACTCAAAAGTTTAAACCGATAAAAACAGGTTCAACAGTAGTATTTAAACACTCTGACACAATCCTTCAAATATAAGATCAATGGGCTTGCCACATAGCTCATGACCAAACACATTCAAACCCATAACAAATTTATAAGCAAACACAAATTCAATTATGTGTGGGGACAAAATGACGTGGTGGTCTAGCGGTTACTTATCATTGTCGGTACAAACAATGGTCGAACGTAAACTTGCATCGACAATGCCTCTTTCCTTTGTACACCCCACTTGTTGATCCCACTAATAGAATGATAAGACGAAGTATTTAGATCACTATGACTCAAAATGACGTAGTTGTTCACTTCTACATTACAGAAAGCCTTATCTTTATAGGAAGGAGAAGTCTACACGGGGTTTTCAAAGGTCAACCTACAGAATGATCATTGTTGAAACCTACATCCATAATGAACCATAAACTCATTTCAATTTTCGGGATAGGGAAGAAGGGATCTGGTGGTAGCATGTGTTCAATGATTCCTTTGAGGTTAACAATTGCTGCTCCCTCAACCTAATACCTATTATTATTGATACACATGAATTCAAGGTTATTTAGTAAGGTTATTACATAAAGAAAACTTAGCTTGGAGTGTGTGTATCATTACTTCTTACCCTATATTAAGATATGTTAGGTCTTTGGGAATATGTAGCGTCTGAATTTTCGAGTACATTCCTGTGTTTCATGTTCTGTTTTGAAAGAAAAAGTGGCTGCAGACTTATTGCATTTGCAAAAGTAATAGAGATTAATCTGTTATTGTATTTTCATTCCCTAAGAGAGCTCGGTCAGGTGTCTTCAAAGTTAGAGTTCTATATTTTTTTAGGCCCTTGATAGCTAAGTTTTTGAGTCTGTTGGTGACTGACAAGATATTAGAGCCTTGTGATACCAGGGATTTCTGATTTTGAGTCCCCCCACATGATTACATTTGGATTTGTTATCATGGTATTAGAGCCTTGTGATACCGTGAATTTTTGGTTTTGAGTCCTCATATGTGATTACCTTTGGATTTGCTATTTAAATTTGTTGTGTTTTTAGGTCTTACATGTGAGGATGTGTTAGAATATTTAATATTATTGTTGGATCATTTACTATCTGCTTAAGCTTTCAGATCCGTTGACATTCAAAAGCTATTTTTCTTGAAGATTTCAGAAGCTGGCATGGCAGATTTTTATTATTCATGTGCTTACTGAAGAACCAAATTATGATCTAACTTCATATCTTACTTGGATATGTTTGAGATCTTTCTCACTTCATAGTCCTGCTGATCACAGTCCCTTTCTTTAAAGAATTTCGTATATTTTCACCAAACAAACTAGTTTTGTTCTTTTTTTTTATATGATTAAGAAGTTCTATTAATCAACTCTTATGATTCAGTTTGGCTTGCATCCTGGACCGCTACCATAGACGTTTTGACGAGGAAGCTGTGGCTCTAAACAGTGTTAATGCAGAGGTAAAAAGCTCTCTCAATTGAGAAGACAGTTTGTGATGTCTACTCAATTTGCCATGAATATCTTTGAATGAGTCGAGCAATAATGAATAGTTATTTTCTGTGAGAGAATTTTAGTCTTGACTGATTTTTTAGAGCAGTTATTGCTTTTTTAAAAGAAAAACTATCAAAATATTGCAAAAACATTTCAATACCATAATGTAACTATGCAGTATACCAAGAATCTTTAAGCTTTGAAACTGAACTAGTTGCAATGTTGCTTTCTGTGAGACATACAGTCATAGTCTTGACTGATTCCTAGCTTAGTTATTGTTGTTTTCACAACAAAAAGATTCACACCATAATGCATATATGAAGTAATTGACCTGAACTTTTGTTTACCTTCTTACTTAATCTGTTATGACACACTTTATGAACAACCTACCCTGGATATTTTATCCATTGGTGTGCGATTTGAATTCCTCCCAAACATTGGTGCAATTAGGGGTGGGCTCAATCTTGATATAATGCCTAGATAAGTTTAATCATGCCCTTGATCACTACGTTGGTAAATACAGATTCAATGAACCTCTTGGTTGCATCATAAGAAACATATTGGGTATTTGTGAATTGTGACCTCATCTCAAATAAAATGGCATACTTGACAGCCATGACAACAAAATTACAGCCTTCTACAGTGTTCATCACCATTGTTATATATTTGATCATGTCCTGAGCGTTTTAATTGGTGATATTGAGTTTTAGTTTCAAAAGAAATTTCAATCCATAAAATTTCATTGTTGGTATGTAAAAGTCTAGGTTTTATGTATTAAAATTAGAGAATCATATATTTATACAATTGACTAACATCTCTAAGATATCAGTCTACATGACACAATGTCAGAAGGCAAAAGTTTTGCCTATCTGGGGTTTTTTATTAGTGCCGAAGGTACCAAAATGGAAGTTTTATTAAACCTATTATAGACAAGAATTTGATTATATTAGTTGGACTAAAACCTTTGGCCTGATCATGACAATGACGATTAGTTTGTGGCTCATTTTTTTTCGAATGTGACAACATTTTCTGTCTGCTCATAGTATCTATATTATACTATTGCTACTACTGTCGGTACTACTCCTTACGATGAAAACATTTTCTGTCTGCTCATAGTATCTATATTATACTATTGCTACTACTGTTGGTACTACTACTTATTATGAAAAGTTGGCTAACTGCAAAATATTCTCTGTGCAGGGATCTCGCTCTAAATATTCAAATCGGCTATCACATGCTCAGCTGTTGCAAATAGTCCAAAGGTAATTTGTCTATCCTATCCATTGCTAAAATGCACAGCACATCATTGATTGAACTATATATATATTTTGTGTTCACAGGCAACTTGAAGGGCCAAACTTTGAGCAGATGACTGTGACTGATCTTTTGCAACTAGAGAAACAACTTGATGCTACATTGACACAAACCAGAGCTAGGAAGGTTTGAATTAATCTCTTTTGTGAGAGAAAACTTAGGTCCTGAAAGACAGAAATTAGGCACATGCAATAATGGCATTTTTGCCTTTCACAAACTTGACCTAGATCTTGGCTCACCCTGTAAATCAAATCTTTTCAAGAGATATCAACACAACAAAGCCTTGAAACCCCATGTTGAACGCCATAAATTTGAATCTGGTTAGAGTATACATTACTCAACCATAGACAATGAAGCATCTGGAACCTTCCTCAAAATCTTTAGTAGATTGCTAAGATATCTATTGAAGCACCTGCTTAAACATATGGTGCCATATCGGCATATCCTATTAGTCTGTTACTCGGACTTTTTCTTTTCAATATTTCCCTGCTGATTCAACTACTTCTTTGTGTTTTTTGGCAGTCTTTCTCCAAGTATATGTATCTGCAGAACTATGAAGTATGGTTAATGTATCTTTGCCATTTATGCAGTATACCACTTCTCCTATACTGAATTGTGATGACAATAATCTATTTTTCTGGAATCCTACTCACCAAGTGGAAAAAAAAATTCACAAGTTTCTCTTGGTGATGATAGATTTGCAAATACTAGAATTTTCCCCTAGGCATTCATGTCTATAGAAACCAATATTCTGGTTAACCGTCATAAGTCAGACGCAAGTTTTGCCACTGAGCCACTGAGGTTATCTTGGTAATAGTTTCTGATAAGCTACGTTAGGTAAATTGCATGGTCGACCTCTTCTCTAATTTGACTCACTGGAAATATTAAATCCTATTTGGACCTGCTTTCTATCATATATTACTGGAACCTGGAATTATTTCCTAAAAATAATTGATGGAATCTCTGTTGCTCTGCTTTCACTTTTGTGTCCTACTCTGCACACAAGATTGCTATTCTTCATTAGTTGATACATATTATGTTGTTCATTGGTTTCTTGCTAGTCTCATTTGGTGATTCCTATGTGCAGATGGAACTAATGATGGAGTCATTAAAGACCCTCCAAGAAAAGGTACAGATACTTGTTAAAGCCTAACTCTATTCCTATTAATAATCTGGTTGGTAGCCTCTTTTCATCTTATCCGTGAACAGAAAGATCTTATCACATCATTGATCACACATAGTCGATTTGCACTGGCTGGCTACCATTAGTCTTGAACAATCTCCCTGAAGTTTTATCCAATGAATCGTATTATTTTTCAGGACGGTGTTGTATTTGTCTTACTTCTTGACTTTTACATTCTAAACGTCATGTATCTTTGAGAACCTATTAGTTTAAAGGGTTTTTTTTTCTTCTCTCGCAATAGATTAAATCAAGGTAGAAAGAAAATACTAGCAGGGATGTGATACTAATGAATCCCAGAGTGCTACTTACTGCCTTGTTCAAAGCATCCAAAAGTTCTTTGAGCATCATAAAACTTCCTTATATTCCCTATTCTCTGATAAGTTAAACGAAGCTAAGAAATCCAGACAATCAAACTCCAACTTTGAATGGTTTAGGAACCAAAGTGAAGATCAACGTACAAGTACGATACTGATTTCACGAGAACTGATATTTGATCATCCAGTATACTCTGATCTTAGTTTTTGTCATAATCATCAGCTTAAGAAGTCTAGATCATACCTCATTCATTCATTTCCAATGCAATGGATTTTTCATTCTTGAAGTTGAATGAATCACGGTAAGAATTAAAACACCTTTAGAGTTAATACACCTTGTAGAATATATCAATTACAGACTACAGTTGAAGTTATCTGATTTATTGCTAGTGAATGTATGGCAGATGCTTGGTCAGTATAGTTGTCTGAGAAACTCTATTTTTGTTTTATCACTACATATCAATAATTTACCCTATAATTTAGACAGTTTGTGTGTGTGTTTTTGTTAATCAATCCATATTTCTTACTTTAAACAGGAAAGGATGCTGAAAGAAGAAAAAGAACATCTAGAAAAAGAGGTAAAAGCAGTTTAAAACTTCAAACAAAAAGCATGATCTATTCTTGAAGAAATGTATGTTATATGTCAGTGGTCACTTACAGCTTGCAGAAGCAAAGGATGGCCAAGATTCAACAGCAGCAATGACAATGGAAATGGCAACCCTTCCGTTGCTTCGATGACACGTCTAGCAGGCAGAGGGTTTGTCGGGAACTATCGAGACTTTTTGAACGACAGGCAATCGCACGCAAGCATACAATCATCCTCCCACCACCTTGTTAAACTATGTAAGTGTGTAATAATAAGTCTCAAATTTCCCCTTATCTCTCCCTCTCTACAAAATAAGACTGCTTCTTTCTCAAACCAAAATCTAATCATTGAATTAACTGAGTGTTGTATTTGGATTATATATTTGATTAAGACAGGTAATAATGGGAGAGAAAAAATATATAAAAGGATTAAGCAAGACAGTTCAATTTAAAGTTCCCATTTGAACGTGTTTTTTTTTCCTTATTATCTGTTTCATCCAATCAAGCAAACTATATATACATAGAGAGAGAGAGAGAGAGAGAGCTCTCCCATTTTGTTTAACATGAAAATTTAATCTGTTTTTTATTTTTTAATAAGACTTGTAGACAGAACAATTGAGAAACATTAGCAACAATACCAATAAGGAGGTAGAGACTAGAGAGAGTTCACCAATCACCAACTGCAGCACAAACAACCACAAAACCTCAAAACAATCAACAAACTAACGTAACAAAAATTTCAAACATATTTAAAAGCCTCAAATATATTTTTTATATATATTTGAGGGCAGAGAGGACTTACAAATAAATCGCAGTAGTGGAAGACATTGATAGCGGTGGAAGCAAATAAACCGAAGCTTGAATAAAGTTGGGGATTTGATGTGTTTTGTGATATTTTTAGGTTTAAAAAGAAGAGAAGAGAACTGAGGAGACACCGCATCATGCATGGTTTGATAAATAAATAAAAAAAGGTTGCAAATATATACTTGAGAAGGCCTCCCTTTGTTATAGTTTGTTACCAAGTGGAGTTGAAAATATTCACCAACCACCACCTCCACCGCTTGCTTTTCTTGACAAGTGGACAGCCTTCGTAATCAACACATGGAAAGTGAAAAAAAAAGACAGTAGAAGATTTTTTTTTCGTTGGACGGATACATGTAAGATTTTTTCGTTGGATTTTGTAGTTAGCTTGATGGGTTCATTTTGTCTTTTTATCTTTTCGAAATAAATGCTCTCAATGCTTTTTATAGACCAGCAAAATCAGCTAGTTTTAAAGGGAAAAAAAAATTGAAATTACTCGTGTATAATAAATATAAATATCACCACCGATAATCTCTTATCTTGATGGTTTGGAGTTTTCATGTGGAAGTTCCACTATTAAAGTTTAAGTCTTAATAATTATAAATATTTATCTCACATTTAATCATAAAATCTTAAAATATGAAGAGTTATCTTCGGATGATAATGGAAGCAGCCCTCTCTGAGTAGTATCTTAGAAGAGATTATAGAATGAATCTAATATCGTCGGATACTAATAGCAGTTCTAATTAAAAAATATAATATCTTGCCAACTTGGTGACGGTGTAGATATTTCAACTCTGTGGCTACGTGTGTATATATAGGCGGTGAAACTTAGATATTTCAACTCTGTGGCTACGTGTATACATATATTTTGCCAACTTGGTGGGGGTGAAACTTAGATATTTCAACTCTGCGGGTGCGTCTCGAAGTTAGGTCCAAGAGAATAAGATAAATAATCCATTTTAATAGTCTCTTTTGGGAGGCAACTTCATCACAACATCGATTTTAAGTCAAAAGCAGCAACCAAACGGTGAGAATGTATATGTATCTGGTCCACCGACATCAAATGTTAGACCTTATAAGATTAACGATATATATTCGTAAAATGTGCACTGTAAAATGTATATGGATTGATTCGAATATCTTCACCACCACTATTATAATAGGAATATACAAGTATAAAAGTATGTGCCTAAATTTATAATAAAAAGATAAAGGTATCTAATTAATAATTATATAAGGTGGATTACTCGGATCTTCTATTATATATAATGTTGTTTATTACGTAAATAATGTAGTTAAGGTGTATCAAATTCAGGTAAACAAAATATTGATACTAATTAAAACATTTTGATAAAGAATAATACTAGATATTTTAATCATTATTACAATTTTTCAATCATAATACATGTAACAGTTAATGTGTGAATTGATGAATGATTGAAAAGATAATAATAGTGATCGTAATGTCCAGTTTTATTGAAAGGTGTGAACTATTGTCTTCGAGCACCTTACGGTACTTTATCAGGCTTTAATGTTCTTCTTTTTGGTGAGCTTAGACTGGCCTGCAAGGCTGCAACAGCCTCTTGCATCAGCGTTTTGCATTGAAGTTCTCTGCTGATGTTGGGTCTACATAATTTGCTTCTGTGTTTTTATTTCTCTTGTCCATGGAAAATAACAAAGAGAGGAGGCAATGTGTTGTCAAATAATAGAAAATGTTGTTGAGGTAACATGGGGGTCCATTAATAATCATGATATTAACTTGTATATACATATTTTAATTGCTTTCTTCAACAACATTGCTTGTAATTATAAACACGTTTAGTTTTCAGTGTAAGAAAGTTAAAATTCAATTCCTTTGCTTAGAAGACGTGTCATGTCTCCGTTGTCAAATAAATCACCTATCAACAATCTTTCTATATTATAAATTCACCATTTTTAATTGACATAAAATCTTTATAAGATATGATTGATGAGGTTATCAATCACACACATTGTCATGTATAGTTTCGTAGACACGTATAATAAAAGCATGGAAAAAGCACAACCACAAACTATTTCCATACATGGACAAAAATGTGTATTATATTGCCAAAAAAAATGGATTTATTAATGTTCATTTACCCTATCAATAGATATTGTAAATAAAAAAAATGTACCCAATCGATATTTTAAATTCGAGTACACACGTATACGATATATATATATATTTTTTGACTTTTTGAAAGATTTGTTGTATGTTGCTTAATCATTAAAACACAATTAAAATTTGTCTAAATGTGTTGTATTTTTGAAAAAAGTGTGAATTTCATGTCGAATAAAAGAGTCATCATTTCCTTCTGATGTACAATATACGTCTGAATCAGAGTTATTTTAGTAATGTTTGATCTTAATAAATTATGATCAATCTTAACTTGATCCCAATTCAAAGAATAATTATTATTAATCTTAAAGCTAAAAATCTAATTCAACATATCAATCTTATATTCTAAGGTAGTATTAACATGTTTACTAAGGCACTTGTTAAAAATAAAAACCTAAGTCATCTGTTAAAAATACAAAATTAACTATAAAAAAGAAGTCAACGACTATATTTATTGTCTATTTCAATAAATGCAACGGTAAAATTTCTGTAAAAAAAACTTTTATGTTTTTAATTTGTACTATAGAGATTAGAGCACATGTTAACATTATCATATATTATATGGAAATTATCATTTTCCCCCCTAAAATACATTGATGAGGATTTATTGATTTAAATGTATATATAGTTCTATAATTTATTTAAACTAATTTAAATTTATTTAAACTAATTTAAAATTGTGTAAACTAATTTAAAATAACTTATACATATAATTTTAATTCTCAGGGGCGAACAGAACAGCCCTACCTAAACTATTATCCAAAATTTAATGATCAACAGTTGTGACTTCAAAGCAGCATTATTAAAGCCTTTTGTGGAGTGCATTATTTTTTCATTTTTAATGTTATCTGTATATATATATATAATGTTAGGGTACAAGTTAATAATAAAAAAAGTTACCTAAAAAAATATTAATTATATCAATTGTTTTAGTCAATATAATAAATATATATTTATAACAAATGGTTTCTTTTTTTACTAAATTTTTAGTTATTAATTTGTCCTATTATGACATAAATTAACACTACTCATATATATATTATTATCTCATTAGTCCAAATTATCATAAGTGGCCAAAAAGGGTCCACTTATAAATAAACTAAAAAACAAGACAATCCATTAGTTAATTTACACACATCAGCAATGAATCAGATCAATTAAAGTTTTAAATCACTCATTTAAAAGCCAAACATGTGCTAATTTTTCATTCTTTCAATTTTCATGCATGATTTAGCAACTAACCGATGGATGGCACATCTCAGTAATAGTAGTGGGAGTTGTATTCATAACTTCTGTAAAACAAACAAACTAAGGCTCCGTCCTGCAGCTGTTTTTTTTTTTTTTTTTTTCCAAAAAGGATTTCGAATTCGCGTTCGTTTAACCGTTTTTCATTTTATTTTCGAAAAACAAAAAAATTGAAAAACACAATTAGTGTTAAAAGTAAAAAATTTGAAAAACATTTGAAAGTTGTTTTTCGTTTTTTGTTTTTTTGTTTTTGTTTTTTTCACTTATTTTTTTTTTATAAAAAAAAATCATTTTTTTTCTATAAAAAAAAATCATTTTTTTTCTTACTTTTCTCCATCTTCCCGCCACTATTCTTCTTCATCTTCTTCCAGCCTCCTTTTCTTCTTCTTTTTCACCGATGATAGGCTTCTTCTTCTTCTTCACCGATCCGTTTCTTCTTCTTCTTCTTTTTCTTCTTCTTTACCGCCGATCAGCTTCTTCTTCTTCTTCTTCTTCACCTCCGATCGGCTTCTACTTCTTCTTCTCCTTCTTCTTCTTCTTCTTCTTCTTCTTCACCGAGTCCACTTATTAGTCATCCAGTGAAGTTAAAAATTTCATTTCCTTAAAATTTTACTAAACTTTGTTTGAATACCAGCTTTTCAATTTCCTTTCCTTTCACTTCAAGTGTAAAAGACTCATTCAAGCTTAAAAATTCCAGCCTCCCAATGACATCTATGGCTAGTGAACCTATTCCTTCAAAAGTTGTATATACACTGTTCGATAGAAGTCCTAAACGAATTGGTGTTTCAACAATTGATTCCAATTAACTACGCTGAATATGTGATTGATGTTGAAAATGGTGTGGTTAAAAATAGTTATTTTACAAGTAATGGTACTTCTCATGATGATTGCAGTGACGATGTGTGTACTAATGATGCCTCTACATGTTCTTCTTCAGGGAGTTTACTATATAGACGTTTTGTGATTGGTGTTTTAAAATTTTGTAGCAATGAAAGATGTCTTGAATTGGGAAGAAGATATCATGCATTGATTATCAAGAGTGAAGTTAGTGTTAATCAGTTTGTAGGAACTAGTCTTGTTGGTATGTTTGCTAAATGTGGAGATATGAGTTTACTGGTAGCACGTTTAACTCCAGATTTTGTTAACTTAACTCCAGTTTACTGAATTTCATGTGTAATGTTCTGGTGACTCACTTTTATTCAAATTATATATATATATATGTATATATATATATGTATTCGGTGAATCAATTTTCTTCTCTGATTCATTATTATATTTTTCTCTTTATTTTTACAACAATTTTTAAATTATGAGTTATTTGATAATTATTTGGGATGAATTATTGACTCCCTTTTATTCAAATTAAAAATTGCAATAGAAAAAATATAAGAAAAATTACAATTTTTGATATTTTTCAGTTATTCTACCAGACGTGTTTTTACTGTTTTCATTTTCAGAATTCAGCTTTCAGTGAAGCTACTAGACGTGTTTTTACTGTTTTCAATTTCAGGATACAGTTTCCCGTATATGCTACCAGAGGCGTTTTCAGAATTAGAAAAACAAAAAAAAACACTGTTTTCATTTTAATTTTTATTTTCGAAAAACAATCACTGAAAAACGCTTACATGACAGACCCTAAGGTGTTTGACAATATGCTTCAAAGAAGCTTTTGAATCAGCTCTCTAATGGAGTCTGACTAGAGTATTTTTATTTTCTAAAGAATATTTAATCGTTACAATAAACAACTAGCTTCACATATATATACTGTGAAGTCACACATTTTGTGTGATTCTAACAAACTTTCCTAAGATCACGGAGATCCTAATAATATTGCCAAGTCAGCTTTTCAGTAACTAACTTTGGCGCCCGAAATCTGTTGGGCTCTTCACTAATCTCAACCATTGCTCTGTTCTGTAACTATCTCTGACCAATGGTTGTGATGCAATCCAGAGCCCGATCTTTAACCTTCGATGTACAGCGGAAGTGTGGTTGAAATCTTTTGATCAAACCCACATTTGATGCACTGTGAAGTATTGGATCACTATCTGATCTTGAGTGAGATTGACTTAAGTTTGTTTGAGCTGCTGCGTTATTGATTTTATTATCTTCTGATATATTTGTAGTGACACTAGACTTCACATCCCCTCTCAAATTAAGCACAGGTCTGGATAGCAAGCTCAATTTGGCACACAAAGTCTGAAATCGAGAGACTGGTAGAGCCTTAGTGAGTATATCAGCTTTTTGAAGTTCAGTTGGAATGTATTGCACATCCAGCAGACCTGAAGCAATTTTCTCACGAATAAAGTGCACATCAATCTCTATGTGCTTAGTGCGAGAGTGAAAAACTGGATTTTGGGCAAGTGAGGCAGCACTAGTGTTATCACACCACAACATAGGAACACCAACAATGGAGAATCCAAGCTCTGCAAAGAGAGATTTGAGCCAAAGAATTTCAGAAGCTGTTTGAGAGAGAGCCCTGTACTTAGCCTCTGTACTAGATTTGGCCACAACCCGTTGCTTCCTTGAAAACCATGTAATAAGGTTGGGACCAAGATAAACACAACAACCAGAAGTCGACCGACGATCATCAATGCAAGAAGCCCAGTCAGCATCAGAAAAAGCTTCAATGTGCAATTCTGATGCAGGTCGAAAATGAAGGCCAATCGAAGAGGTTCCTTTGAGATAACGCAACACATTCTTGCAGGCCTGCCAATGCTGATCAGTCGGAGCCACTTAGAATTGACTGAGTTTGTTAATAGCAAATGAAATGTATGGCCGTGTATAAGTAACATATTGGAGAGCTCCAATTATGCTCATATATAAAGTGGGATCAACAAAGAGAGAACCTGATTTGATGGATAATTTTAGACTGGAACATAGAGGAGTAGAGCTTGGTTTAGAGTTCAGCATTGAGGTTTTGGCCAGTAGGTCATGGATATACTTTGTTTGAGTAAGATAAAGACCATTAGATTCCTTAAAAGCTTCAAAGCCAAGAAAGTAATTGACATGGCCAAGATCTTTGAAAGCAAATTTAGAATTAAGATCTGAGATGGTGGATTTGATAACAGAGGAGCTGCTACCAGTCACCAAAATGTCATCAACATAAATCAGAAGGAACACCACAGCAGCTGCAAACCTCTTGATAAATAGAGACACATCAGAGGTAGAAGGAGCAAAACCCCAGTCAATTAGTGCACTCTTTAGCTTATGAAACCAAGCTCTTGGAGCTTGTTTAAGACCATATAAGGCCTTGTGCAGCCTGCACACATGGTTAGGCTTGTTAACATCAACAAAACCAACTGGCTGCTCCATGTAGACCATCTCTTACAAATCCCCATTAAGAAAAGCGTTGTTGACATCCACTTGTTGAATAGGCCAACCATATGTTACAGCAAGTGTGAATATAACCCTTATTGTGGAAGGCTTTATAACGGGACTAAAAGTATCCGAAAAATCCACACCGGGAGTTTGGTGAAACCCCTTAGCAACCAGCCTGGCCTTATACTTCAATATCGACCCATCCAGCTTATATTTGATCATAAAAACCCATTTATGGCCAACAATATTCATACCATCAGCTGGAGGAACCAAAGACCAAGTTTTATTATGAATCAATGCACTATACTCCTCCATCATATCCTGTTTCCACCTAGGATCAGTAAGAGCAGATTTGACATTCTTGGGTTCAAAAATCAAAGAATCACAGGGAGACTTGTAGAGAGCAGAATATACTTTTGGTCTCAAAGAACCTGTCTTGGATCTTGTTATCATATTATGAGTAGAATGAACACTATGAGGCATATTTTGAAGTCCAGAATTAGGCATAGGCACACAAGTATCAGACACAATAGCAGTAGGCAATGTAACTGGACTTGAAGAGGTAACATGTGACATGCTAGGACCCGAGATGATAGACATCATAGGGCCAGGGGGAGCTGACACCACATCCAACTTGTTAACAGGAAACAACTGTAGATAAGGAAACTCGAATTCATGAAACAAAACATTCATAGATATATAAATCTTCCTAGAAGGACTGAGACATTTGTAACCCTTGTGATGAGAACTATATCCTATGAAAACACATTTCACTGAGTGAAAACCAAACTTTGTGTTGGAATAAGGCCTAGTGTATGGAAAACACGAACAACCGAAGACCTTAAAATAGGAATAGTTAGGCTTCCTTTTATATAAAGCCTCAAAGGGAGATTTACCACTTAAGACTGATGTTGGCAGATTGTTAATTAGGACAACAGCAGCAGCAGCAAAAGCATCAGTCCAGAATTTCAAAGGGAGCTGAGCTTGAGCCAAAAGTGTAAGACCGGTTTCAACTATATCTCTATGTTTACGCTCAGGCACTCCATTTTGATGGTGAGTGTATGCACAAGACATTCTATGAATAATTCCAAAGGTTTTAAGATGTGAAGCAAAAGACTGATATTCCATACCCATGTCTGACTGAAAAACATGAATTTTAGAGTTAAATTGAAGTTCGACTTGGGCTTTGAACTTTAAAAAGATGGGAAGAGCTTCTGATTTAAGAGAGATAGGATAAAACCAAGCAAATCTTGTGTAATCATCGATAAATGATATGTAGTATTTATGACCAGAAATGGATATCATGGGAGAGGGACCCCAGATATCAGAATAGACTAATTCTAAAGCTGATTTAGATTTGATACAGGACCTTTGGAATGGCAACTGGTGCATTTTGCCAAGCCTGCATGAGTCACACCAATCTAAACTTGACACACTACATGAAACATTCATTTGCTTCAGAATTTGTTTCAGGACTTCACTACTAGGATGTCCAAGTTTATTGTGCCAAAGAGTTACACTACTCTTTTTATTTATAGAAGCTTTTTGTACACAATCAGCAACAAAGTTATTTACACAAAAACTTGATTGAGTATAAGCTGACTGAGACTTTACACACTCTAAGTTCTTATCAGCAGAAAGCTTCTTATTACACTCACTAACTCAAAAATCAGAAAAAACAAGCCCTATCACCCTTTGACTGATCACCATTTCTCTTGGAATCAATATCCAGCTCAAATTGGTACAGTCCATCCTTAAGCAAGCCTTTGAGCAGAATTCTAGTGGAATCCTTGTCCTTAATAAGACAACAATCACCACAAAATTCAGTTGTAGCATTATTGTCTAGAGTAAATTTAGATATACTAAGTAGATTCTTAGCTATATGAGGAACATGTAACATATTATTCAAAAACAACTTCCTAGCAGGCCTGGTATGAGAAATCACAGTAGAACTACCAATATGAGCTATTTCTAATTGGTCACCAGTACCAACAACTAGCTTTTCATTGCCTTTATAAGTTGTGAATGTAGAGAACTTACCAATATCAGAGGTAACATGACTTAAGGCTCTACTGTCTGCATACCATGCTGGATCTATTACTGACTCTGCTGAGGCGATATAAGCAGAGGTTTGATTGTAATTTGCTTGTGGATTGTTGTTGGTGTTGTTATGATTATCATGAGAATTACTTCCTTGATCATTCGTTTGGTTTACACCGTGAGTGCTGGAATTGTTGTTGTTGTTTCCAGGTGAAGGACTTTGATAGTTTCTATCAAACCTGTTGTAACACCTCTAAGCTAAATGACCAATTCTTCTACAGATCTGGCATGTAGGCCTTGTTGTTTCCATTCCAATTTCCTCTTCCACGTCTACCTCTGTTACCATCTCTTCCTCCTGAGTTTGATCCACCTCTATTATTGTTTCTCTTGACTCCTCCATTATTATTGTTGTTGACCACAAAATTAGCAGAAGGAGTTATATCTATCTGAGCAGCAGAGTTTAGATGTTCAATCCTTTGTTCATGGATCATAAGCATGTATTGAGCATCTTGGAGAGAGATCGAATTTTGTTGAGCAGAAATCACAACCACAACTGCATCAAACTCCTGGCCTAATCCATTAAGAACACTCAATAGCAGATCACGATCTGAGACTTGATCTCCAGCAGCTTTTAGACTATCACTAATGCTTTTAACTTTGAGAACAAATTCTGCAACTGAACTTGAGCCTTTCTTTATATTTCCAAGTTGTTGTTTGAGCTGCATCGCTTTGGCCATAGATTGATGAGAAAACAACTTTTCCAGAGTCCTCCAGGTTTCAAGAGAAGAGGTGCATTCAGTCACTTGTCCGATCAAGCTTTCACTGACTGTTGACAAGAGCCAACTCAATAGAAATTGATCAAGCCTTCTCCAAGCTAGAAAATCACCATTTATTGCCTGACTTTGTTCATCAGTGCTTGAATCCAGCGAGTTAGTATACTTATTCGGACACAGTCTGACTCAATTGATGAAGTCTTCAAGCTCTAGTGCTCTTATTGCAGGAAGAACAAGTGCCTTCCAATATATGTAGTTATTGCTGTTGAGCTTCGCTGGAAGATTGTAATTGAGAGTCTTTGCAATCATTGGTGATTCGATTGTAGGTAACGGATTTGATGAAGATTGTGTTTGATCTGTTGGTAACGAGATTGGAGATGTCTGATCCATTCTGGTTCGATCAAGAGCAGTGGCTCTGATACCATGTAAAACAAACAAACTAAGGTGTTTGACAATATGCTTCAAAGAAGCTTTTGAATCAGCTCTCTAATGGAGTCTGACTAGAGTATTTTTATTTTCTAAAGAATATTCAATCGTTACAATAAACAACTAGCTTTCACATATATACTGTGAAGTCACACATTTTGTGTGATTCTGACAAACTTTCCTAAGATCACGGAGATCCAATAATATTGCCAAGTCAGCTTTTCAGTAACTAACTTTGGCGCCAGAAATCTGTTGGGCTCTTCACTAATCTCAACCATTGCTCTGTTTTGTAATTATCTCTGACCAATGGTTGTGATGCAATCCAGAGCCCGATCTTTAACCTTCGATGTACAGCGGAAGTGTGGTTGAGATCTTTTGATCAAACCCCCATTTGATGCACTGTGAAATATTGGATCACTATCTGATTTTGAGTGGGATTGACTTAAGTTTGTTTGAGCTGCTGCGTTATTGCTTTTATTATCTTCTGATATATTTGTAGTGACACTAGACTTCACAACTTCATTTCGTCAATTTCTATATACAAATGACCCAATTTTTTTTTTAAATATTACATTGTTATATAAATTTAAAGTTTTTTAATCTCGTAGTATATATGAGATTTACCACCTGACTAACTTTATCTAGTCGACAAATAACATAATTCTTGTCCCGTTTTTTATTTTATTTCATTTATAAAAAAACTACTAACCAATAGAAACAATGGTGGTACAGTAGTATACCCTCATATATCTGTTCAATTCTCATCCTCTCTCACAATTTGATTTAATGTAATATTTAAAGGGTAGCGTATTGTACAAGTTAACGACTATAATTTTACTAGAGTAATGTTATTTTGTCTAAATTTTGTGTTCAAATATGGTGTCCAAATGACATGGTAGCACTGTAATCCATTCATTTAAATCATATGAATCTAATACAATTTAAATGAATGGATTACAATAATGTCACATCATTTATATATTATATTTGAACACTAAATTTGGACAAACTAACATTATTGATTTTACTATAATAAAAAACTTGTTAAACGCATCAATAGAAACAAAACAACATTAACAATATTAATTAATATGTAGATATTGACTTTTAATTAAATGAGAAATATCAATAGAGAGAATTAGAGAAATAGAAGCAAATTAAAAGCTTTATGGGGCATTAAAATTAAATTATTTGAAGGATTTAGCTAGGGGTGGGCGCGGTTCGGTTCGGTTCGGTTTTGGCCAAAACCGTATTGAACCGAGTTATATTCGGTTTTTAAAAATGTGAATCGGTTCGAACCGTATTGAACCCCAAACCGAATTGAACCGAACACCCTAATGTCGGTTCGGTTCGGTTCGGTTCAATTCGGTTTTGGGCCTATTGGGCTCAGTTTTTTTTTTCATTTCGTTTTTACCTTTTAACACCTAGTATTGTAATTGGGCCTTTAAACAACTGATTCAGTCCAAATTTAGACTAAATTATTGTTTACATAATCAAATTTGTCCACATAATCAACATATAAGCATAAATATAGTCCCAACAAAAGTAGCTTCTAAAAAGCTACCAAATTCAGTCCAGAAATTGAATCCAAATAACTTCAATTACATAGAATAATAGAAGTCCAAAATGCAATCCAAAATAAAATATGAACACACACAATCCAATATACAATCCATAATAAAATTGAACTTCAGAGATGACACCAAATCGACTAAAGAAAGTTGTATGCCTGTATACAAAATGAAATCAAACTCAGTAATCAATTTTGTACAAAACGAAATCAAAGGTTGATAATGAATAATAGGGAAACCAACGTAAAACGAAATCAAAGAAAATTGTCACTCATTAAGCAATGAACATAAATCAAATAAATTCAAATACAAAATATATTCAAATAAATCAAGTTAGAAAACCAACATAAATCAAATTCAAAGCCAAAGTCAGAGAAAAATTAAATAAATAGAAATCCAACATAAAACGAAATATATTCAAATAAATCAAATAAATCTAAGTCACCAGATCGAACCAGGTAAGTAGACAACAAAAAAGGGAAAAAAGTTAAAGAAAATTGTTGATCGGAATGGCGAAAGAAGAAGAAAAATACCTTGAAGAGAGACGATTGTAGGCGGTAGTCGGAAGTCGGAATCGTGGAAGAGAGACGATCGCAGGCGGAAGAGAGATTTCCGGTGGGTTGCCGGTTGAAGACGTGGCGGAAGAGAGAGACAAAGTTGAAAGATAGAGATAAAGTTGAGAGATATCAGATAGGTCTGAACAAGTTAGAAAAATGTAGGGTTTTTTTCTAATATATATCTCGGTTCATATGGGTCGGTTCGGTTTTGAAGACCCAAAATCGAAACTGAACCGTATTGAATACGGTTCATTCGGTTCGAACCGAATTGAACCGAATTCAAGTGTAAAACCGAACCAAACACCCAAAATCGGTTCGGTTCGGATCGGTTCGGTTCGGTTCACACAACCGTGCCCACCCCTAGATTTGGCGATAGTGTATTTAGGAAGTTTTCTAATATAATAAAATTTTAGATATTAATATATATGTTTATCGGCACATATTAATAATATTTGTATTTAAATAAATAAATAAACTTCCAGCTGATGTGGCAGTTTTAAAATTTGCTTTATTACTACAAATTTAGAAAATTAGATGAATAATCTTATCCATTCCCAAAAAATAGCTCAACTCAAATTACAAAACTACCCTCTATTCCACAAAGCGACCAGCTCATGATCCACGCGCTTCAAAATCTCACTCAAACGTCAAACAATTTGGGGTCATTTATTTTATACCAAGAAGATAAGGTACCACGTCAGCTGGCCCCACTTGATCTCATCCCCAACCCGATCCGCCATCCGTTTCGTCCACGCGCACAGATTTCGTGTGGGTCTACTAGATCTCCAAAAGTCTCAAAACTCTTTTTTGTTTTTCTTTTTTTACTTTTCATTTGTTTAATAATGATTTATCTTGTTGTTTTGTTCGTTCAAGATAAAGCGACTCTCAAAAAATAAAAAATAAAAAAGAATTTTTTTTAATATATATTTATATATATATATATATATTTACAGAGATATATGTTTGAAGAAGGAAAATATTTTCAGAGGCAGAGCTGCGTCAGTTTCTCTTGCTGTTCCGTGAAGAATTTTCCCGAGAAACAAACAAACCGTTTCCTATCAGATAGTTCCAGTTGTTATAAATAAAGTTAAATCCCTCTCCAATCACACAACGTTTCAGATAACAGTTGATAAGTTTATCCATTTGCCTCGTTTTTAGCATTATTATTATTTTTTTTTCGATTTATTTTTCTCGGATTAGATTAAAAAATTTCAATTCGATTTGAGATTTTCTTGAAAAAAAATATGATGAGAAGACAACAGCAGCAGCAGCAGCGGCAACATCGGGATCAGCAGTCTAGGGTTTTCTACGAGCTATCGGCGCTGGTGCTGAACCTTCTGCGATCGCCGCCGTCAGATATGGCGTACGCCGATCAGTCTTCGTCACGGGCCTTGGTGTCGTCGACGTCGTCTTCGTCGACGACAACGACGACGAGGAGGAATCCTCCGTCGTCGGCGCAGATTACGCCGGCGGGATTCGCTTCGCTGATGCTGGGGATATCGCTGTCTCTGATGTTGTGTGGATCGGTGACGTTCTTCATAGGATTCTTTCTGATGCCTTGGGTTCTCGGATTGGTGATGCTGTTTTACGTGGCAGGGATTGTTTCTACCATCTCTGTTCTGGGAAAAACGATATTTTGTTACGCTATGGCTCCACCTTCTTCGCCGAGAAAAGAGATTCCTGGTATGATTTCGTATTCTTTTTCATGTTCATGCTAGAAAGTTTTAATTTCTATGTGCTAATTCCTGATATCTGATGTTGTTTTATTGTTTTTTCGTATTTTTGTTTATGTGTTTTATTGGAAGTATCTGTTTCCATATTAGGTTTTGTTAGTTTCCTAAATATTTTTTAAAAAAGTATCAACTTTGGAAGAAAGATGCTTACCTTGTGTGGACATATGTCGTCGATTGTCATTCATGTTGTTACGATTTTAAGTCTTGAGCAAGACAAATGTTTTTTGAATCACCATCAAACAATGGAATTGAAATATAGTTTTAAAAGAGATCCTTTTTGGGTTTTATGCATTCAATTGTGCTCAATTGAAATATAGCTTTTGACCTGATGCAAGGACATGTTCCCGTTTGTATTAAGATTTTGTAAATCCCGGGTTTTCGATTAATGATGAAAACTATGTGGCAACATGGAAGAAAGGACTAGGGTCAGACCGTCAGTTGTGGAGAATGTACAAAATAAATAGAAGATGTGAATTACAACCTAAACGACACTTAAGAATCAACCAAATAGCTCATAGTCTCTTATTAATCTGTTAGACAGAAGCTTTGAATCTTTCTGCATCCAAAATAACGCGAGTGGCAGGTTTTAGGAATTCATTGGCAAAACTTGTTATTATTATAATGCATATGATTTGATTCTTTAGCCTATATATAGGCTTTTATCATGTTCGTGCAAAACCTCTATTGATCTCATATTCTCATGTTCATTGTTTTGCTGCTGTGTAAAGGTTTGATGTTACATCAGAGGTTTAGATCAAGTTAGGAAAAAGCCAGTATCATTTGTAACTTGGAAACTCTAGATTTTTAGAAGTTATTGGCTAAGCAGTGCAAACCACAACCACTCATGCTCTGCTTCATGCTGAGTGAGTTCTTGACGATATACCTAATTTCCTATCATGTGAAGCGAATTGTTTGAATGAACCTGGTCCATCAGAGCTTGAACCAAGCTCGAACAGGGATAGCTAAGTTTGAATTTTTTGAATTTTTTAACCCTTAACCTCTGTTAGCTTACATAGTTAAACGGATAATATATGGTAGATTTGGTTCTAATATTCTATTCACAACCAATCTAGGCAGAGTCGGGAATTAGGATTGCTCAAAACAACTTTTACATTTGTTGACGTATATTTTGTCTTTGAATTCTCTCTTTCTCTATCTAAATTCTAACTAGCTTATTAGCAACAGTTTAATTAATTGTGTGAGGCACTTGAAATTAATTACATAGAGAGTGAATATATACTGTGTTCATGTTCAACCTATTTTGTCTCCCCTGTCTCTTTCCTCATAACTAATTCTATTTTTTGCATCCCTGCAGCTTGGAAACTTTTGTGAAGAGAGAAGACGGTTCAGTTTGGAAGGGTGCACGGATCATGTACGGTATAAAACCGAGCTGCGTCTAATGCTGTGGTGAGTGATGCTGCTCCTAGAAACGTACAGAGGAAAACGAAAAGAAATTGACTTTAAGTTGCTTGTTGAGTATTGATGATGATGATGGAGGAAAAAAATTGTGGATAACTGTTTTTACTGATATATGTGGATATATGTCTTCTTCTTCTTTTGTTAAAGTAGAAATAGTAAAATTGTTGAAGGATTTAAAACAAAATTTTACTGATGTTGTAATGATTTTACGCCCGGGCGAGAGATAAGAAATGGGGGAGGGCTGTTCTGTTCTGCTCTGTTCCCAGTTTCTGTCTTTATAATCAATTTCTATAATTGGTAAGTTTGCAGCTCCATATCCTTTTTTATTTGTAAGCTGACAAGCATTACCTTACCACATCATATTGTTGATGGATTTCTTTTATATCTTTATTATTATTATTAGTGATGGGCAATTGAAGAAATAGCAGTGAAATTAATTAATGCTTTCTAGTTGCAGAGCTTGTAGATAATAATTTCATGACTTTCAAATATTGAAATGCTATGGTAATTCATTTGTATTCAAAGTGAAGTGTGGATGCAAGTGTGTGTGTTTTTTTTTTTTTTTTAATATTACATAAAATATTGATATATATATATATATATATATATATATATGAAAATGTGAGGAAGTGTATGTGTTTGGAAAACAAACTCTTGATGAGCATAGTTTGGGCAGGTTGCTTTAACAATGAGGATTTTATGGGGGAGATGGATTTGTTGGTTTGGATTTTGGTTGGGTGGTTGCTTTCTGACCAAGTAATGGATACACATGTCAAGTGTGCCTCTTATTTTTATATTTGTTTTATAAACATGTGTACGGAGTTTACTTTTGAATTTATTTATTTTCTCCTCGGTTTGCAATGATTAGACATCTTTGACTATCGGCGAAGGTACTCTATAATGTGAGATGTCATAGTCCATAATTTTTTTAAAAAGTTTGTTTAAATTCTACTTTACTAATTTTTTGTTATTTTATATTTTTATTAAATTTTATCAAAATTTTAAATTGGTCTTTTCAGACCCTCTAAATTTGAAGGAGTTGGTTTTGCTACTACCTGCATACATATAGTATCTGTATATTAGTTCACATATTTTAGTTTAGATAAATTCTTTTTAAATTTAATCAATTATTCACTAGTCTTGTTTTAATTTTAAAAGTTTAATTTGATTCTGATAAGATAAAAACTGATATTGATATTGATATTGATATATATATAATCTTTCTCCTATTAGTTTATTTTAATATAATATATATAAATACGTATGTAAATTGTCAACTTTTCCATAATCTATGATCCACATTTAATGGACTGATATATTTATTATCACGATAAATTGACAGAAGAAAGACTATATTTATTTATAACTAATGTTAATTTAATATAGTAAATACTAATTTTGTAGAAACTATAAAATTTCTCTAAACAAAAAATCTAATATTTTATACACTTGCTTGTCGCAAGCCACTTTAATTTTAGATAATGCTGACGTCTTCATAGACATGGTGGCACGTCGATGTTTATCCTTAGACCATTCTATGGTGTGGTGGGTCCTATATGTAAATCGATAATGAATTTCTTCTGCCACCACCACCAACCGCCGTATCAATCATACAAATTCAAAATAACACTGTCGGTGCTTAATTATATTTAAAGTATGATTATATATGGTATAGTATAATCCTAATTTGAATATGGTTTTGATCGATTTTTCCTTTTTAGTGATTTTGCTTCCTCATATGAATTTAATCCATTTTTTTATAGATCTTTTAGGTCCATTTTACTTGGTGTTAACTTGACTTGTTGATCTACGATGAGTGAATAAATCTTAATTAAATTTTATATATAGGCTAGTTTATAGAGTATTAACTTCTTTTAATCTAACTTTTGAATATGATTTTTATTATAAAATTAAATTATATATACATAAAGAAATGTACAAATGATATAATATGAAAGAATTTTCAATGGTAATGTCATTGGTAGTTGTTACACGTGACAGCGAAATACAACTATATGTCCAAGTCTAACAATGCGAAAAATGTGCATATCGAGTCATCGAATTACAACTAAAGTCACGTTCATGACAATTATTGAGTATATTTATCTATAAATTTATCGAGCATGTAAAGATCCTTAGTATGGAAAATACTTGGTGTAAATTATTTTTCGGACTACTTATACATTGATTTCGATGGATCTCAAAAAATTCATAATTTCACTATTGTCGGACCTAAAAAAAAACGAGAAAAGATTCATTTAAATCTAATTTGAATCAAATTTGCCTATAAATTTACAAATCATTCGATTTGAGTGTCACATTTACCTATAAATATACAAAATGTGATGGGATTTGTTTTCCAAACTATGCCCGTAAGAGATAAGGATTGATTTTGTTAGGTTTAAGATCGATTTCTTACCTAATTATTCGGTTCAAAAAATTAGAAAAGGTAGACAAGACCTTCCCTTAAAAGCTTGAAGTGAGAGCCAATGATATTTAAATGCTATTTAGAACTTAGAATCAGGGATATAATCATTTTCCCCATGTAGTTTGCCATATTAGACAATTTGTACCCTTTAGTAGTTTCAGTAATGGTCATTCTCTCCCCTAAAAACTAAAATATTAGATACTTTATCCCTTGTAATTTCAATAATGATCATTATCCCCTTTGAAAGTCAAAATATTAAACATTTTGCCCTTTAACTGTTAGGAATTCTGTTAGTCTACTTCTTTAACCGTCAAAAAATAATTAAATGATCTTATTACCCTTGAACACATGAGGTATACCCATAATAATACCACTAATTGTTTTTTTAAATCAGAATTAAAAAAATAAAAACTCATAAAAGTAGTTAAAAAAAAGAATTGAAAATAAAAAATTAAAAAATTAGCAACAAAAAAATTCAGTTATTTAAAAAAAAAAATCAATATTTCAAAATAAATTTTAATATTGTTTTTGTCTTTTACAATTATATATTTTTATTATTTTATTTTTCGTTATATTTATGTTTTTTAAATAAATTTTTTATTTTTACATTCCATTCTTTATATTAATGTTTTTTAAATAAATTTTTTATTTTTACATTTAATTCGTTATATTAATTTTGTTTAAATAAATATTTTATATATTTTTTTATTTTCAATTCTATTTTTTAAAAATACTTTTATTACTTTTATTTTAATAATTCTGATTTTTTTTCTTTAAAAACAATTAGTGGTATCATTAGGGGCATAACTCATGTGTTCAAGAGTAATAAAGTCATTTAATTGATTTTTATGATCAAAGAAGTAGACTAACAGAATTCATAACGGTTAGAGGGAAAATGTCTAATATTTTAGTTTTCAGGGGGAAGAAAAACCATTACTGAAACTATAGGAGGGTAAAGTGTCTAATATTTTTATTTTCAGGAGAAAAATGACTAATACTGAAACTAAAAGGGACAAAGTGTCAAATATGGTAAACTACGGGTAAAGGTGAAATTGATTATATCCCTAGAATCAACTGGTAAGCTAATCATCAGTCAATTCAAGCATTAATCATCATCCCATATAAAGAACTCACACACGGACACGATAGCTATGGCTACAGCGTTAGTCATTATCTGTTGCGTTACTTTTAATCACTTAAAAAAAATTCCAAGAAATCATATATTCAGATTCTATATATCATAATTAGTTTTTAAAATGATGAGACGTTGATTAAATAGAAACAAAAATATTAATAAAATTACTTCATTTCATTCTTAACAAAAAAAAAGTCGAATTTCAACCATGATATTTATTTATATTTTCTCTATTCAACATTTCAACGCATCAGTCATTTTATATACCAATAAAATTTGTAACAATACAAATATTTAGAACTAATGATTTTATTATAGGGTTATTAGCACCGATCCCTCTGAACTTTACGTGAGTTTGTATTGTACTCTTTGAACTTTTTTTTAGACGTTAAACCCTCTGAATTCTCATTAATTAACAAACAGTCTGGTTTATTATCCTCTGAACACATGTTTGAAGGAACATCTACAATCATGATTTGTTAATTAATAAGAGTTCAGGAGATTTGACGTTTAAAATAAAATTCAAGGGTATAATACAAACTCATGTAAAGTTAGGAGGGACAGGTACCAATAACCCTTTATTATAAGTTGAAGATGAATTTGATTGAATAATTTCAATTCAACCTATAATTATAAATTAAACCCTAATAAAAATTGATATTCGAAAATTATATTAATTTCTTCCAATTAGTACCCAGTACCTACCGGTATAATGTAAAATGTAGATGTCAATTAAGATCCTGAATGAAAAAAAAAAGGTGCAGAATTCTCTTAACAATTAACACAAGTATACAACATACACACACACACATATATATATATATATATATATATATATATATATATATATATGTCACAACTCACAAATTGCAATTTTGTTTTTTTATTATTTATTTAATTAGAACCCAACACAAGAAGCAAAATATTTATCTCCCCAGAGAAAACAAACGAAAACAGAGAGAAATTAAAACAAATGGAAATTATTTATAGAATAATCATGCATGCAAGGAAGTATATAAAAATAATTAATCGGTGTAGATGTGGACACCTATGGCGATGAGGAAGATAGTGATGAGACCAAAGAAGATGATGGTGTGTACGAGAATTGACAACCCACTTGTATGCATGTTCCCGAATTCCACCACCCTCGATCTTCCCGGTAATTGGAACAACAATCCCGGACTCAACAGCACGAACAGCACCACCGCTATCACCACCGGACCCCAATCTGCCATCTCTCTCTCTCTCTCTCTCGCTGATCTCTGATCTCTACAAGCTAAGCTCACTTCTGAAGACTGCTTTGTTTTTGTTTGAATGAAGAAAGGTATATAAATTGAAGAACAGACATTGGGTATCTGTAAACTACAAGAAATCTTTTCCTCTGTTTCTGTTTCTCTTGTCGTGTGTGATGCTTCCTTTTCTTTTCTTTTTTGGCTTTTAAAGATCGACAGATGCTAGTGACATGGCGACGTGAAAGCATCAGATTTTATTCTGTTTATTTTATTATTTCGCTAAATGTTTCATTCGAATTTGGATCCTCTGCTGAGCTGATCAATCTTTATCCAAACCTATATGAATCATATGCTGCCATGTTAATGACTTCTATTCTTAAATGTAAAATCTTATTTTCAAGTGTTTTAGATCAGGAAAAAGATCGGCCCGCATGGCACGGTAAAGTATCCTGATCTACTTCGATGATGACATGACACATTAGGAATTTGATTGGTTTTTTTTTTTTAAAATAAATAAAAAAGTATTAACCTGTTTTGTACGTAATCCAATTTAACAAATAATTGAATTAAACTTTTGGGTTGGAAAGGTTTTTAATGGGCTCATTTGGATTTATTCCTCCTCCACCGAAAAGCACTTTTGATACAAGCTGCAGTAGTATTCTGCTTTTTGCTTTTTGGCCCAACAGGAACAACGAAACTATTAAGAGTATATCTTTGATTGATAAATTCAGTGTTCCAGATCAACTTCTTGTACACTTCAATGTACAATTATGATTTATCTATATGACCCATCAAGTATCAATTTTGGACAATACTCTTAGAAGTAATTTGAACCAAGGAAGTACATATCAGTTTCAGTAAAAGTATCGAAGATTCAAATTTTTGGAAATTTCGATAGAAATATCGTCAATATCCTTAAAATATCGGAGATATTTTTAATATCCGTCTACTTAAATATAGAAAATATTAAAGATATTTCGATTAAAGTCTTTATTTGAATGTATATATGTGGGGACATTAGTTGTACCTCTCATGCATGATAGTTTTTTGACTTTGTGGTCCTTACCTAGCTAGCTAACACTTGTTCACTAGCTCCATGATCCATTGCAGAAATGCATCACCACCACCAATTCATTTTTTATTTATTTTTGGTTGTATATCCTCATCTGATTAATGTCTTCTATATAGTTGGGGTTAAAATAGGCACAATTGGATTTGTTTCAACTTCTTGGTTGTTTGATTCTGTGATTCTGGGCCTTCTAATTTTAATCTTGGAATTCTAGTCACTTTAGTAGTCAAACCCATCTCATAATTTTCACTCTTTCCAAGCTCAAAAAAATTGCATCGAGTTCCTTTATTGTAGCCAGCAATGTGAATATGAGATTATATGCAAATTATTTCATAAATCTAATGAAAGCTTAGATGATTAAGCTTCTGAAAATGAGATTATTGAGGAGTGTGGGAACATGTCAGATCATATCATATGATTAAGAAACTTGTAGATTTGAAAGGTGGATTATCACATTCACCAAAACCTTAAAAGCCTATAAATTAAGAGGCCTAATTTGTAAGCAATTTGATATTAGTCAAGGTCTAAATGATCAATCCATACAATGTACACTGGTGCTTAATTACATGGTAGAAATTTGTGGAACATGTTAACATAATCGTTGTCGAGATAGAAAACGCACCTATCATTGTCAAGTTTCATTTAAATTCTCCAACATGAGCTGTCACAATACTCTCACACGCATTTACTTTGTATGTAATTGTCAAAATTCATGCTGATACATATAGTAAGAGTAACATTTATCTAATCATAGTGAACCAATAAATTTTGCAATGGTAGGCACTCACACATGTAATGGATCACATACCAAAGACAACAACAACCACACACACATGCTTGTAATTGACTAAAAGGATCAATGCAGCCAACAGTGAGTTCAATACACAATGCTACCCCTAAATTCTACAAGCAAGCAGCTGCACATACAAAAATTTATAGGCAAACTAATACTATTGATTATTGAACAGGGTTCCAAGAAGCAACATAAATGGTTTCCAATTTCACTGTTTTTAACATCTCAACATGGCTTGTTGATAAATGTCGTTCGATAATATCATATGTTCAAATCGCCGTAAATTCCACGATTAGAAAAGCTTCAAACTTCCAATATAAATAACAAAGGACACAAATCACTTCACCTTCACTATTATTACTCACAAATCAGTTACAAAAAAAACAAGATGACACAAATTAATTACACAAAGTGATCAGATCTCAGCTACATTAATCAAGCTCAAATTAAACAAATGATTAACATATTTTCCTCTCAATGGAGGACGTACAATGCTATATTATTAATATATCAGTTGATGTACAAGTGAACTCTGATAGCGACCAAGAAGAGAGAAATGAGAGCAAAATAGAGAAGAGCGTGCACCATAATCGACGCACCACTTGTCTGAAAGTTGCCAAACTCAACACACCTCTGCTTCCCAGGAAGCTGGAACAGCAGACCAGGAGTTAACAGCACAAACAGAATCACTGCAATGAACAATGGACCCAAATCCGACATGGTTTGGTTTTGATCACTTCCTCTGTAATAATTATCAAAGTGTTGAATATTGTTAGATAGATCAGAAAATGAAAAATCAATGGTTGGAGAGGGCTAATGAGAAGGGTCTTGTTTATATAATATGCAAAAGAACAAAGAAAAATGGATCGAGTGACAGAGAATGTGTGTTGTGTGTTTGTGGGGCGGAGGTTAGAAGATGAAGTCATGTAGGATTCACTCACGTTGTGTGTGACTGTGAGAGATTTACTTAGGTTCTTGACATGTGACAAACAACTGTCACTTGTGACAATTACTTGCTTCTTATGTTCACTGATCATGCATGCTTCTTCAATGGATCATCTCACTAATCTAGTTTTGCTTCCCACTTAGGCAACCCATGTATATATATTATCAAGTGCAGGATCTTGTACAAATTTTTCGTACGGGGATCACTGATTCCTACCGAATTGGAATCAGAGAATATTTTTTAAATCGATTTCAACCGGTTGGAACACAAAAAATTCGTACGTGATCCTGCACTTAAAAATTACTATATATATGCGTTAAAACATCTATACATATTTAAATTAAATGTCAACCAATTTTTTAGGTCATGTTTAATAACTTTAATTTGTGTGGAATGGCTCAGGGGTGTAGCTCAACGGTAGATGTATGAGTTTGAAGGCTTTGGATAAATGACTCTCAATTCAGCAGCTCGAATCCTACGATTAGCAAAAAGCTTCAAAAAAATACCTATCTAGATAGGTGGGTAGACAATGTCAAAAACATAAAATAAAAATGTGTGGAATGTTTCATG
Source organism: Dipteronia sinensis (assembly GCA_033220585.1). Lineage (NCBI taxonomy): Eukaryota > Viridiplantae > Streptophyta > Magnoliopsida > Sapindales > Sapindaceae > Dipteronia > Dipteronia sinensis. The sequence goes on along the minus strand of CM065638.1, from coordinate 75,810,335 downwards.
TACAAGCAAATCAAAACAATAGGATATTAATTAAGTTGGTGTGTGGAGAAAGAAATAATAGACCTGCTTTGTATTAGAAAATAGGATAATAAATAATAATGGTTGCATAAAATGATGTTAATTTGAACCAACTAAACAAATTATCAAAATTCTTTTTTTTTTGTGAAATCAAAAAAAAAATGAATGATCAATTTATAGTCTTGTTTTTCCAAACTTCAATGTGAAAAAAAAAAATCATGGTGAAAAAATTATTATTATTATTATTTCAAAAGATGTTTTATTTTATGGAAAAAATGTATTTTTTTTTTATTGTTTGAAAAATAAAATGTAAAATTAATGTTATTTTCATGAAATACAATTGGGCCATTAGGCCCATTACCATGTTGCTTACGAGAAGAGGAGTATCTAGGATAGAAATAGTGATAGGCCTAAACTAACATAATCCGGCCCAATGGGCCGAGTTCCGGAGAATTATAGCCCAAAAGGTGAAATGACTTTTTCTCTTCATCAAGTCAATTACTCATCCCTCAACGGCACTGATAGGGACTGAAGATTTTTTTTTGGTTTTCACTTTTGACTTTTGATTTAATGTTAGTTAGTATGTGACCTTTTAATTAATTATCCTAGAACCAATTCAACTTCCATTTATATGATATGTTTAAGTTAATGGTTAAAACATTAACCATATAAGAATCAAAATATTTAACTTATAACGTATGAATTATAACTGAGGTTTACTCTTTTAAAAAAAGGGAAAATCGTCATTTTCTCCCCTCAGGTTTGTCATATTAGATAAACCAGTCTTTCTAGTTTCAATAATAGTCAATCTCCCATCTAAAACACAAAATATTAGTCATTTTGCCCAGAGATCGAACCCCGAACCTCAAGGTTAAAACCACAAGCCTTGGCCAAATGAGCTACTTCAGCATATTAATGAGGATTTATTGATTTAAATGTATACTTATAGTTCTATAATTTGTTTTCAACATATTTATGAAAATGAAAAAGAAAATAACAAAACAAAAGTAAACCCAGAAAATCTAGAATACCAAAGCCAGTAAATTTTTTTTTTGCCTTTTCAAAAAATAGATTAATTCAATTTGATTAAAAAAACCCACCAGAAAATCAAAGCCCATAAATTGAAAAGGAAAACAAAATTCAAAATAAAAGAAAGAAAAAAATTTACGAGCTTTGGTTTTCTGGATTTTATGGGTTTTCTGGTGTTTTATTAATCCAGAAAACCAAAGCCCGTAATTTTTTTTCCTTTTTTTTGTTTTTTTTTTCCTTTTCAAAAAATAGATTATTTCAATTTGATAAAAAAAACCCCAGAAAATCAGAGTCCATAAATTGAAAAGGAAAAAAAATTCAAAATAAAAGAAATAAAAAATTTTACGGACTTTGGTTTTCTGGATTTTATAGGTTTTTTGTTGTTTTGTTATTTTCTTTTTCATTTTCATAAATCTATTTATATATATTATTATTAAATATGAGTTTATTTCAAATTATATATATGAGTTTATTTTAAATTATATAAACAAATTTAAATTAGTTTAAAAAAATTATAGAACTATATATATACATATAAATCTATAAATTTTCATCTATGTGTTGAAGTAGATCAGCTAGTTAGGGCTTGTGGTTTTAACCTAAATTCTACTTTTGTTTATTAAATCAAAAAGTATGGATAGTTGTCATTCGAACTGTATTTGATTTTGCTACGTCTTTACAAATAGTCGACCGGTATATGTTAGATTTATAAAAAGATAACATGTGAATCACGTTTTATTCGAAAAGGAGAAGGAATTTCCAGGGTATTGATAAAAAATACATACATGTATAACGACCTATAATGAAAATTTTGCTTTAAATAAGTGAAAACGATAGTTTTTATACTCTGATTGGGAGGCAATAGTTTAGCCCCACACGTTAAGAAACTTGACTTTGCTTTTTCTCATGAACACAGAGAAAACGTAAATCACATGAAGGTCCACTTGAGCTTTCTCTACTCTAATTTAAATTATAAAAGCACTTCCCTAGTTGGATCTCACTCACTCTCACTCTCACTTTCACTCTCACCGTCTCATACACTCTTCAATATATTATATATATATATATCATTTATTGCATTTGTAAGCACTAGCACCTCTCCAGTTGTAGAGACACAAAGGTTATCTTATATTGGAATGGGGCCTTCCTTTTCCCTCTACTAGTACGACTGTTCGTTTTATATTTAAAAAAAAAACATATCACACATTAAATATTAAAGAATTAATGATAAAAGATAATATTTAGTACCGGTCAAAATCCAAAATACTGATCCACTAATTGAAATGTATTACGTGACATTTTAGATAACACATCCAAGCGTTATCCATTTGATAATAGAATTGAAAAACAAACATTATAGCCTTTTAAAAACAAAAACAAAAACCCTACCAATCATGTTTCTCTTTATATTCAAACCATAAGATTTATCATCAACTTCTCCGAAGAGCTCATATATTTTTTTTCATCCAAGTGGACACGACACTTTTCACACGTGTTGAAATTCATATATATATATATATATATATATATATATATATAGGGGTGGGCGTTTAATGGATCGGTTCACGGAGTGAACCGATAAAAAACCGATAATATCCGGTTTTTGGAAAAGTGAACCGATCCGATTAACTTAACAATTATGAACTGATCAAAAACTGATTAAATTTGACCGGTTCGGTTCGGTTCGGTTTTTTCGGTTTTGGACCAATTGGGCCAAATTTTTGGGTTTTAATTAGTACACATATTTTCATATTTAATCTTTTTGGACCTGTGACCAAATTAAATTATGGGTTTGAACAAATTAAAATACTAGTTTAAAATAATATTCATAAAAAAAACTAAGAAAAAAATATGATGTGACACACTTTCATAGTTTTCTAGTTTCATGAACTATTAAACATTAAAACTAAGGTTTTATATATATATATATATATATATATATATATTGGATCTCGGTTCGGTTTTTCGGTTTGAGATAACGAACCGGAAAAAAAACCGATCCAATCGGTTTTCAAAAAAATGATCCGAACCGAATCGGTCAACATAAGAAAACCGGAAAAAAACCGATTGGATCGGTTCGGTTCATCGGTTCGGTTCGGTTTATTGGTTTTTTGCCCACCCCTATATATATATTAAAAATATTTTACTATTTATTTCATCACTGTGAGTCCCAGTCTGTCACCACTATAGACAGGTCACAGGTCATTTCCATGCGAACGAAATGACCAAAACGCCCTCCAACTACCAACGTCCCATTTGTACCAAAGCCTCTAAATTGCTTAATCTGAAGTTGTCACAAAATGCTGACCGTTTGATCATCGCGGCCAAATCACAAGACCCACGCAATAATAATAATCAGGACTCGACAGCACACAACAATAGAACACTGTTTTGTGGCTCCGACAAAGGTTACTTCAGTAAATTACACGGTACTAGATTATTAATGACTGATTATTCGCTGCTGCTTAGCTTTCCAGTAACCGTAAATCGGAACAATTTACTCCAATAAAAACCAGACACGTAAGGTATCCACCAATCCAATTATACACAGAAAAGCACCAGATACGCGCCCACTTATATTTCTCGCTCTGTCTGGAGAATTTTATAAATAAAATATCTAACCGCGCAGTTACCAAGTAGCGACGTATTTTTAAGTAAACAAATCTTTCTCTATCTGTTTCGTTTCTCTGTTTGGTCTCGAATTGGATTGGTTTTGATTTGATCAGTTTTTGGATAAATTCAATCACTTAATTTTATTTTCGTTCGATTTCTTGTGGCGTGAACTTTCCAAGCAACTTCGTTTCGAGCTTCAATTGTACACAGAGCGATGCGTTGAACGCTTTCGGTTTCACATGATCGTCTAAGCCAGAGAGAGAGAGAGAGAGAGAGAGAGAGAGAGAGAGAGAGAGAGACGTTCTCTGCAATTCGTACGGTTCTGAGTTTCGCGTTTTGAATTTTTTTGGCATTTGAATATGACGCAGCCTGGTAATTCAGTTCTCTTAGCTAGATTTTATTTTTGTTTTAATTTATTGTTATTATTTCGTTGATTTCGTCTGTCGTATTAGAGTATGTACACTCTAGGGCTTGTAAAATCATGTTGTGTTGTGTATTTATGTTTAAAGGAGAGTTTTCAGGTTATTATAAACTAAACTTCGAAGAAATACCTGTGTCGGTCGTTTTATTTTTTCTTGTTGTTTGTCAATTTTGAGTATATAGTCTTGTAGTTGTAGTAATTTCCATATTATTAGTCTTTTTTGTTGTGAATTATGTTGAAAAGATTTTATTGTTGGTGAGCTATTTTTTTGTTTGTGATTGCAGGATATGATATCGGAAGTCTTTTTCAAGAAGCTCGATTGCGTTGGCTGAAGCCTGCGGAGGTGCATTTTATATTGCAGAACCATGAGAAGTACCAGCTCAACCAGGAGGCGCCTCAAATGCCACCTGGTAAGCTTTATAGTTGTATCTGGTCGCGGAGATTTGTTTGTGAATTGTGACCTTCCCTGTTTTTCAAGTCTGCTACATGTTAAGTATTCATGTTAATGTTGGATTTCTTTAACAGGTGGATCTGTGTTTCTATTTAATAAGAGGGTCCTTCGGTTTTTTCGGAAGGATGGTCATAATTGGCGTAAAAAGAAGGATGGTAGAGCTGTTGGGGAAGCACATGAAAGACTTAAGGTTTGTGGTGATGTCGATGCAGTTCTACTTATTGGCCTTCTGATTAGTTGGAAGTGTTTTCTTTCTGCTTTTTTATTTGGTTCTCTGTGCTTAATGGAAAATCTAGTTAAAATGTTCTGTTGATTGCTTCAACTGTAGCGTCATTTCTTTGTATATGCTGACATTTATCATGTCGTGTATGAAACTTTTATGTGAATCTTAAATTGTTTTTTAATTATATGGAGAAAAAAAAGGTCATTCAAATATTAGCAAAATATTAATGTAAATATTTTGACTTGCTCACTAGATTGAAGTTCTCTTTTTTATTCTTGGGTAAATATAAGTTCCCATGGCAGATTGTGCTCTTTCTGTTTTTGCGATCTGTTACATTTAACATGTTTGCCGTTTGCCTAATATGTTCACATTTCATAATTTCCCTGTTTGGAAGCATCCTGCAACAATTTATGTTTGTGATGCAATGACTTACATAGATGAAAAGATAGAAAGAGCAAAGAGTCATGAGATATTATCATGAAATATAACTATGACATTTTTGATATTCTAAAATTTCTCAAATTATAAGGAATTTGAGGTAGGAATATGGTAAATGCAAAAATAGAAGTTCCCCTTAAAAGATGTGAAAAACAGTCAATAGTGCTGCTGATGTTTCATGTGAAAAGGTCATGTTCTAGATATAAATTGCTTGTATTGGATTGCATTTTAATGGTGGCTTCATGAAATAGATTTAATTCATCTACAGTATTAGCTGCAAAACTGAAAAATTATTCATGTGATGTGCACAAAGTTGGTCTTTTTAAGTGTCAATGCTCTTCGTAACGCATGCCATGTTTGTTCTGAGATCAATTGAGTACTTCATAGTTCATGCTGCTTGTTTTAGTCCAAGCGATGACATTGTATCTGCATGACTAGGTTGGAAATGCTGAAGCTTTAAATTGTTATTATGCGCATGGAGAGCATAACCCTAATTTTCAAAGGCGTAGCTATTGGATGCTGGATCCGTAAGTGTACTATTTAGTGGATTTCATATCTTGTTGTATCTTTGAAGTTTCCAATTATGTTGGAGGATGTTTATAATAGAGTGAAATTTTAGATTTTGGCAAAATTGTGAAATTTTAACTCAGAGGCTTATCTGCTCCATACTTTCTTCTCAGGGCATACGAGCACATTGTTCTAGTTCACTATCGAGAGATAACTGAGGTGAGCAAGTTTAATTTCACCATATTTGTACTTTCAGTTTTGCTTATGACCTTTTATCAATCACAATGTCAACCTTCCATTTGTCACTGTTTATTCAAGCCATAGACTGATCATTTTACATCTTTCCATTTTATATTTTCATTCCTTCTACAGTTCTACTTGCTGCTAAATTCTTTTCAGCTGAATGGTGCTAAGACTCTCCTGATAGATCTATTATGATGCATAGCACTGCTTTTAAACTAGTTGCAACTGAAATTGTCTCTCTTCAAGGGATTCTTTTTACCTAGAAATATTCCTTGGTGACCTTGTGATTGATATCTCAGAGCCAGGATGAGTTGATTATACCATAAAATCACATATATTGTAGTGTAGATTATACCATAAAATCTCTTAAATGGTAGTGTTTTGTCGTTCAACATCATTATCATCATTGAAATCTGTTCTTACTTGTTAGACTATTTACTCACTTCCCACTCAGCCTTTGTTTGCTTCTTGGATTTCTATCTAGTACCCCATTTAACAGTATTCAACCACTATCCTATAGTTGTATGTCTTTTCGTGAAATACGTTTTCTTCTTCTCTAAGTGACTGTTATCAAGTACTAAATCATTGGCTGCATCCTATCTGTACAGGGAAAGCCTACTTCCAGCTCTGTTGCAGTATCACCTGAAGCTGGAGCGTCTTCTACTGTTAGTTTGAGTCCAAACTCTTATACTACTCAAAATCCAGGCTCTACCTCTGTACACAGTAATTTTTATGAACCTTGTCAGAGTTCATCTAGTCCAGGTTCTGTGGAAGTTAGTTCTGAGATAGCCATTAAGGTTAACGGTGTAGATCTTATTGGAGAGTTTACTGGATGTGATGATGTTAAAACTAGTCAAGCTTTGCGAAGACTTGAGGAGCAGTTAAGTTTGAATGATGACTTGTACCAAGAGATTGATTCATTGCCCAATCAGTATTTTGAATACAAAGGTGGGATCTCCGAGCAGGAACAATACGACGCTTTGTTGCAGAGCCCAGAGTATACTGTACACGAACAATATAATGGTGGCCATCCTGGATTCCAAGATCATTCAAGAAAATTTGTGCTGCAAGATGATGCAGGTTGGTTAAGTAGTGTTATTTGGGTGCTCAAATTTGTCAAAATGTCATATCAGTTCTGAGCTTAAACAGCTAATTTGTGGGGTGCATTTCTATTCAATTTTTATGATATATTTCTGACGTGGTGTTTGATATTAATGATCTTTACTGCTGATTCTGAATTTCTGATATAGTTTTGTTTCTTTCTTTTTTCATATGGCATGATTGGTTGCAAGTTGCACTAAAAAGTGTTGAATGCATGAATATCTAAAGAACACTGTGTGCTTACTGTGTTTGAACTAACCAAAAAAAACCATCACATTGGAGTAATCAGGGAGTGAACTGATGCCCATAACTTTATTGAAAGTGGAAGAATAATGTTAACCAGTAAGAAAAGCCTTGCTTGATGATTTATGGGGACTGAATACATTCTCTAAGAATAAAATTATCTTGTAACATTAAGTGAAAGTGTATTCTGTTTTTGATGATCGTCTCAAAAGAAATCCATAAGAAAATTATATTATTTTTCTATGAAATTTTTTGTTTGTTGGATGTGACCCTGAAATTTTCCTTTTACATGACAGTCTTGAATGTTTAATTTCCCTGCCTTCTTTATCTCCCGCTCCTTCAAGAAAAACATCAATAGATTAGGGGTATTTCATTGATCAGTTCAAGGTATTTGTGCTTCTGTTGGAACAAAGTTTTCTGGTGCAAGCATCTGATACATTCACTATGTTTCTTTTCTGTTGATGTGTCTATTACTTTGTTTTCTTAATTGATTACAATTTTCAACTACAATTAAACAGGAAACTAAGCTAGAAAGAGGAGCTTATGGTTTTTTTTTCTTCTTCATTTTCTTCTTTTGGGTAGGTATTGACGGCCAATATCTTCATCAATCATATGGGCATGGTTATGCCGATGGAAGTAAAGGACCTTCATCTTGGCAGGAGGTGCTGGAGACGTGTAATACTTCAGTCAGTTGTTGAGTCCCAGGTAGAATATTTGTTCATTGAAACATGCAGAACACCAAGAACATTGTAATATCTCATCTTTTGTCATTCATGATATATTGTACGACAGTCCATAATCACTTGCTTCAGGCAGTGTAAACAGTCTTTGACTTTTTAAAGCTTTTCGTCATGGTGCTGTTTGTTTGGATAACTCCAACCTTCATATAGTTGTTTATTAAAAACCCAATGTACCCTCTTTAGCATTCTTTTCATTACAGTAATTCTTTATTTCTTAAATAGGAGAAGCAACTATCTTCTTCTGGGAGGGAAATGACTGAAACGCAGGAATATTCTCCTTGGCCAAATTTCAATGGGTCTCATGTTGAACATTGTATGATTTCCCTATCTTGTTGAGAATAATTCAATATTAAACTTTCCAGAATCTATTTAACAGTTTGACAAGCTCTGATAAGTTTCTTGTATTGCCAGCTTATCAGGAGGTTAATAGTTTCAAAAGTCCTGCATATTCTTCTGTAATAGGAACTCATGAAACCATTTCAGACTTCAATGCAATGTTCTTTGACCCAGACCAAATCGGTGTGCCCCTTGAAGGAGATTTAAGTTTGACTGTTGCTCAAAAGCAAAAATTTACAATTCGGGAAATATCCCCCGAATGGGGTTACACCACTGAAGCTACAAAGGTATGGACTGTGAGACTCTTTGTTTTAACTTTTCTTTTCCCATCCTTATTAACATGAGTTCAAATACTGAAATTGAACTTACTGCAGGTTATCATTGTTGGATCCTTTCTCATGTGATCCGTCGGAATCATCATGGTTATGTATGTTTGGTGACACTGAAGTTCCTATTCAGATCATTCAGGATGGTGTCATCCGTTGCGAAGCGCCTCCTCGTCCTCCTGGAAAAGTCACACTGTGCATCACTTCTGGCAATCGGGAGTCTTGTAGTGAAGTTAAAGAGTTTGATTATCGAATTCCGACTAGTAGTTGTATTCACGATAATGCATCCCAGACAGAAACTACTAAAACTCGAGATGAGCTTTTGCTATTAGTCAGATTTGTGCAGATGCTTCTGTCTGAATCACCAGTGCAGAAAGGAGATGATATACAGTCAGGACATCATCTATTAAGAAGATTGAAAGCTGATGATGAATTGTGGGGACAAGTAATAGAGGCTCTCTTAGTAGGTAGCGGGACTTCTTCTGGTACCATGGAATGGCTAATGCAGGAGCTTCTAAAAGACAAGCTGCAGCAGTGGCTGTCTTCGAAATCCATGGGAGAAAGTGATCAGCCAGGTTGCTCCTTGTCCAAGAAAGAGCAAGGGATAATACACATGATTGCTGGGTTGGGCTTTGAGTGGGCTTTAAACCCAATTCTCAGTCATGGAGTCAGTGTCAACTTCCGGGATATTAATGGGTGGACTGCTCTTCATTGGGCTTCGCGTTTTGGAAGGTACTAAAATTCTATTATTGTGTGTGTGCGTGTTTGGAAGGTACTAAAATTCTATTTTTAAGCCTGTGTGTGCTTGCGCGTGTGCTTGCGTGCGTGTTTGTGTTTGTGTTTGTGTTTTGGAATGTACTAAAATTATATTATTATGTGTGTGTGTGTGTGTGGACTGCTCTTCATTGGGCTTCGCGTTGTGGAAGGTACTAAAATTCTATTATTGTGTGTGCGCGTTGGGAAGGTACTAAAATTCTATTTTTATGCGTGTGCGCACGGTGTGTGTGTGTGTGTTCCGGGATATAGAAGTTTTTAACTGGTCCATGTTTTTCTTCTGTAATAGGGAGAAAATGGTTGTGGCCCTTTTAGCTTCTGGTGCATTTGCGTGTGTGTGTGTTCCGGGATATAGAAGTTTTTAACTGGTCCATGTTTTTCTTCTGTAATAGGGAGAAAATGGTTGCGGCCCTTTTAGCTTCTGATGCATTTGCTGGAGCAGTGACTGATCCCACTTCACAAGATCGAACTGGCAGAACCCCAGCATTCATTGCTGCCTCCAATGGGCATAAGGGACTTGCAGGTTATCTTTCGGAGGTGTCACTCACCAGCCATCTTTCATCCCTCACACTGGAAGAAAGCGAGCTTTCCAAAGGCTCTGCTGAGGTTGAAGCAGAAAGAGCTGTGCATAGTGTCACAAACGGGAGCCCCTCCACCAATGAGGATCAACTTTCACTTAAGGATACCTTGGCTGCAGTTAGGAACGCAGCTCAGGCTGCTGCACGTATACAGTCTGCTTTCCGTGCACACTCTTTCAGAAGGCGGCAGCATAAAGACGCCGCAGGTGCTGATTCTAATATAGATCAGTATGGTATAGATTCAGATGACTTTCCTGGACTTTTAGCTATGTCAAAGCTGACTTGTCGTAATACTCGTGATTACAATTCAGCTGCGTTATCCATTCAGAAGAAATATCGAGGATGGAAAGGTCGCAAAGATTTTTTAGCATTTCGCAAGAAAGTTGTGAAGATACAGGTAACACATTTCTTGTATATGAACCATTTACCTAATATCTCCTCACCTAACAAACTGAAATTGGAATTGTCTCTTGGCTTAATCGTTCATGTTTGAAGTATTATCACATACAAATGTATTAGTTAACACAATGAATAAATTTATATCACGGTATGCAAACAAACAGTGGTAGGGAAAGATGATCTACAGAAATAACTTGTACCTTTTTCTTTGGCAGGCTCATGTAAGAGGTTATCAGGTTAGGAAACACTACAAGGTAATCTGTTGGGCTGTTGGAGTTCTAGATAAGGTTATACTGCGGTGGCGACGGAAAGGAGTTGGTTTGCGAGGTTTTCGGCAGGAGACAGAGTCGTCCATTGATGATAGTGAAGATGAAGACATTCTCAAAGTGTTCCGCAAAGAGAAAGTAGATGGAGCTATTGATGAGGCTGTCTCTCGCGTTTTGGGCATGGTTGATTCTCCAGATGCACGCCAACAATATCGTCGCATGCTTGAAAGATTCCGACAAGCTAAGGTAAGTAGACAAACATTCAAGTATAAAGTAACTTCGATGGACTCGAATCCAACTAGTTAAACTAAATTTTGGTGATAGTTTTACCATAGTGAGATTCAACTGTTCTTGCAGGCTGAACTCGGAGCAGCAGCAGCAGCAGCATCGATATCTGGAGGTGACATTGTCGATATGGATAATGATGATTCGTACCTATTATAGTAGTTAGTAGCAAGCTCCAAGCATCCTAACTTGTGTTTCTATTTGCTTCCAACTTATCATGTTTGTACATAGTGATATGATTTTCATAGTAATTCTGTAATTGTTAGTGATTCTGTTTGATATGCTCAAGCTCTTTAGTCTTGTATATTAATGATGTAAATGCTGCTAGTTTTTATGGTTTCTAAATGATTCAATATTTAGATGTTCACTTTCCATTTTTATTATTATTATTATTATTATTATTGAAGAGATTTTCAGTTGTTCACCTTAACAAAACAGCATACACAAAAGGAAAAACAAACCTAACAAAATTATATAGAACAAAATTACTAAAATAACTTGTCTATCAATTTATGCGGTAATCGGTAACTAACACTATTATATCATTAAACTATTTAACCTTTATGATCACCGTTTAATGTGTATCGAATCGACGGTCTGATTGTTGATTGAACATTTTAATCTATAAATATTTTAGGTTAAGTTCGAACTGATGCACTGTATATGTTATATGTTATATGTTATATATATATATATATATATATATATATATATATATATATATATATATTTAACCTTTATAATTTTATTTAAATTAAATCCTGATATCAAATTGGACTTGATATAAGAATTAGTAAATGCATACTTCAATTTTTTTTCTTTTGGGGTGCTTAAATTTTTCGAAGAGAAGATTATGTAATTTCTGCATCAATTCAAAAAATGTTCAAGTCATCTTAAGAATATCAGTTAGCTTAGTTGGTAAAATCTAGTTCGTACGTACTTATGTTTATATATTAATTTTTGAGATCAAAATTCACTTTACAATTTAAAGGATTTCGATTTATTTTCATCAAACCATTAAAAAAAAAAATCTTAAAACTTGATTAATTCGGTTTGTAAATTGCTTGAATCATTGGGCTTGAATCTTGACCTCACTAAACGACAAAAAAAAAAGTTGACGTGAACAAAACGGGTTGCTATGGTTGGGCCACGACAGCCAATAAGCCACGTGTCCTCCACTGGAAGTTAAAAAGATTTGACTTGTCTCTCGAAACAGTAATCAATGTCTGTGTGTGAGTGGGTGAGCCAAAAAAATGAAATCAAACGAGAAAGTGGAGCTTATCAATCAAACACTCCAGAAACTCATACAAGAGAAGAAGAAGAAGAAGGCCTCTTCTCACGATGACCAGCTTCTCCTCTCAACGTTGCTCTCTCAGGTATTAATTATTATTAATCAATTAACATAGATTCTTGTTATCACGAATTTCTGGTTTTTTTATTCTTCTTATTATAATATGGAAGCAAATAGCTAGCTTTTCTTGATTCGATATCATTTTTGTGTATGGTTAATTGTTTTTATTCAACCCATTTAATAATTTTTCCACTTTTAAGCTTTCTTGGTCTATTATGCCAATTTGTTCTTTGTAGTGTGTGTATATATATATGTTACAAAGTGTTTGTAAATTTTCCTGTGAAAGTTGAAGATTTCAGCATTGTTGATTGATCAGATTCAGACTGTTAGCAACAATGTTGAAGAGATTATTAGTGACCCAAAAAACCCAATAGGGAGTCTTTTAACTTTGAATTCAAATGTTGTATCAATAATAGTTGGAATCCTTGAAAGAAGAAGAAGAAGAAGAAGAAGAAGAAGAAGAGGTGGGTGAGCAATCAAATGAATGTGAAACAACCCAAGCAGAGGAGACAGAGGGAGAGGATGCTGATCAGATAAATGGCGGTGGTGGTGTTGGGGCTGAGATTGGAGCAGAAGAGATTGTGAAGGAGATTAAAAAAGTGAAGAAACAGAACTTGATAACACATTGTCTTCTCTCAGTGATGATTGTACTCACTTTTGCTTGGCAATTCTCTGAAGTGGCACTCATCTTCAAAGTTAAAGATGGATTGAGTCACCCTTTTAGGTCTGTTGGAAGTATCCTTACAGGGATACTTAAACCCCCTCAGCTTAAACCCCTTCAAAACATTGGCGACAACTCGGAGAAGGAGCAACAACAACACCACCACATTGAAGCTCTCATATTGCCTGAGCTACCTCATGTCCATGTTGATTTCTCGGAGTTACATCTGAATGGTGAAAAACATTGAATCAATTGTTGCTGTTTCCCGGTTCGGTTTCGATGTGTAATGGTTATTTGTTTCAAAGGGGTATAATGGTTATATGATGTATTCATTGTTTCTGGGGTGAAGAATGAAGATGTTGATAATGTGATTTGGGTTTTTATTAAATGCAAATAAGGTGAGCATTATGCTACTGAATAGTGGAGATGTAATGGTGTTTTGCATGAATACAAGAAAATCAGGTCTTGAATATGCTGTTGGACTGTTGGTGGGTTCAACTGTGTAGTGAATCAAATTCAAGGAGTGTAAAAGCCTTGATGGGGTCCTATTAAAGTTTTTCTCCTCCAATGTGTGTGAATCAAATTCAAGGAGTGTAAAATGCCACGCTCGTCTCTTATTGTCCTTGTATTTGTCTTTTGTAAAATATCTTTCATGTATTACATTGTTTTATCATTTATGTTGGTATTGTTGATTCAATTTGAATGTGATATTGGAATATTCTTTTAAATTCCATTTAATCTTTCCTCTAATCGTAGTCTTTTTATCACAAACGATGTGTTTTGATTGGATTAATTCACTAGTGAAACCAGCATAATATTATGAACAGATAAGCTCATCTTATGTCTGTTGAAGGAAAACTATTAAGTTTTTCTCCAGTTTCTTAACATTTTAATTAACAAATCGTATGTTAATTTTGCAACAGAAAGTGACTAGTCAGATCCCTCATTATAATAACTGGCGAGGCATAATATTTTTGTTTCATTAAAAAATGACTGAATTCTAGAATAGTTGGTAGAATCAACAAGAAAAGAAAAATCTCAAATTTCCAAAACCCAAACTCAAAAGAAAATTTGGTATTGCCAACCCAATCAATAATCAATCACAAGCGTCTTCGAATTGCAGTTCAGAAATGGCACAAGGAAACATTAAACATAATAACACCAACTGAGAGGGAGAGAAACAGGTTTTTTTTTGTTTGAATGTTTAGAATTTAATAAAAATAAAAACAAACTTGTTTTAACTCTTGACGACACAAATTACTTTCCAATCTTTTCTTCTTTTACTTCAAGCATAGTTCAACCGGAAAATGTCATTCAACACATAAAAGCTTCCAGAAGATGTTGGCATCAAATGAAACATCTGGAGAGAAGAACGCATGACAAAAATCTTGGTTAGCAGAATGATAACATTATCGCAAAGAAAAAAGTGAACTGAAATCATTGAAAACAATCGATAAGTTTACCCATTTAAATGAAGTGTCAACACATCAGCCAAAAGGGGAAAAAAATCATGTATGCTAACTACAACGTTGCTATTTCCCTGAACAGGATTATATCAAATATATATATATATATATATATACACTTTAGAATAGAATACACACAACTGACGTAGAATACGCTAGCTGAAAACCTATGCAATGGCTAGCTACGATTATTTACAATAAAAGTATCAGTAGACATCAGAATTTAGGCTAATTCCAGATTGCGAGATGTAGAACACAAAGAACATTCTCGAAATAACTTAACTCTACATATTGAGGTTCCATGGATGGACATAAAGGAAAGGAAACCCATTAAAGCAGCCTACTCTATACTTTAATCAACAATGACAAGTACTTGCTGTGACTGGAAGTCCCATTCCACTAACCTATCACTACTAAGGAACTGTTGCATCCAACATGGATTTAATAGCAGGTTTAAACAAGAGTTCCACCAGTCAAATATGAAGATGAAAATCTAAACTACTAAAAGTTATCATGCTTATAAGCTCAGCAAAGCAGCACTTGCATTAATCAAACCGACTTTCATTATATCATACCAAAGCAAGCACCCGGCTACAAGTTTAGCATACACAGTCAATAACTTAGCAAAATCTGTCCAACCAAAGCCTATTGAACCTAATAACTTTGTTTTCGTTTTCATCAACACTGCCATGTCACTTCCAGAGAGATTATTACAATGGTGTATCAAGTCACACATCACACCATACCACAGATTAAACAAAAACATACAATGACTTTCAACTAAGAACAGGTACAGGAAATATTACTGAAGAATCTTCATCATGACTCGAAAATTTAAAAACAAACAGCAATATAAAAATTTGGAGCACTACATTGATTGCATGGGTTAAAGTTTTTCGTTTGATCGTTTCTCCGCCACATAAACACCATAATGATTTCATAAAATATGTATTGTGAACTCTACTTCAGAGGCAGGACTTCGAATGTAACAGTTATCGCAATATATAATGTGAATGTTCGGTTTAAAATTAAAAAAAAAATACACAAAGAATCTATTCTAGATGGCAGATAAGAATCGAAAAAATAACGAAAATAAATCACATTAGAACCCTAGATCTAGCAAATTAACCTAAAAAAAAACGAAGCAACCAACGCCGTCAATTTCACCACAAAATCAACAAATCTAAAACCCATCAGGATCGATCCAAAAACACACTCTCGTCACATACAAATCCACACAAATGGCATAAATCACATAAAAATCAAATAAAACTTTTTTTTAAAAGAAAAACATATACAAACATGGATATAAAAAAACAAGAGTAGTAGTAGACCTGGCTGAACTTGAGCGCGTGCTGTTCCCCGGCGAGCTGGAGGGTACCGGAGACGAAGACGAGCATGCCACCGGCGGGACCGGAGGGCTGGCAATCGACGGTGGAGATGTGGTGCTGGCACTGCGCGAAAGGGAGGCCGGTGAGCTTGGCGACGATGCTTTGGGATCCCTGGATCTTCTGGCCTTCGAAAGTCAACATGGAGCCTTCCTGATAAAGATTGGCCAGTCCCGCACGGTTCGTATCGAACGTCGAGTAGTAGTGCTCCACGAAAGCCTTCGCTACTGCATCCGGATCCATCCTGATAGATCAAAAATCAAAAAAATCGAAAACCCTACTCTGTCTTTTTTTTCTCCTTTTTAGCTGTTTCGCTTGAAACTCACGCGAGAGAGAGATTTTGTTCTAAGTTTTTTTTTTTTTTTTTGGGTTTGCGAAAAAGAGAGAGAGAGATTGAGAGAGGGTTTTTGGTTGGCCTTTTATAGTTGAGAATTTTAGATCGGACGGCTGAGATTTGAAAATGGAAATATATCAAAAGTAGAAACGGATTTGATCGGTTGCTGTACACTGTACGGTGTGTGTACTTACTATGTATGCAGTGTAGTTTATAGACGCTTATTTCTGTCTCCTCGTTTTGTTTTGTTTTTTTTTTAATTATATTATTATATAAATTCAAAAAAATTTAGGTAAAAAGAAGAGAACTCGGATCCACAATCTTGTAACGTGCAGTTTATAAACAGTTATATTTACGTTAATTTTAGGGTTTTATAGTGTTAATTTTACACTTATGTTTACGTTAATTCATCATTCAACAACACTATAAACGCTCATAGGAACGTAACACTGTTGGTAGATGGATGGACTTAAAGTTTAGATAAATAATTCAAAAGTCAACAGCTCAAATCCTACCAATAACAAATAACTTTAAAAAATATATTTGATCTAAATAGGTCGATAAATAGATAAATAATATAAAACGGTGTAGTTTTTAACATGGAAGGATGAATGAATAATAGTGTTATGAGTGAGCGAGTTTATGTTTGCGTTAATTTTACGCTGCCGCCCCAATGGGCTGCTGTATGCTGTATTTTATTCAGGGAATATACTCATTTGAGTATTTGACTTTATTTATTAGAAGGAAAACAAAACGTGTAAATTTGAAACTATTATGCAGAGAATTGAAATTTGATTTCGAATGTGAACTTGATTGATCATGATTAAGGATGAGAATATATACAAAATATGTATTTAGGTTTACATGCACTAACTCATTTCACATGTTGACAAAGGTTTGAGTAGTGTAGAATTGCATTAGAGATAATGCGAATTTGTTCAATATCCTTATATAATCCTATCAGTGCGCACTTATGTGAAAATTATTGTATATATATATATATATATATAAATTCTTCTTTTAACACATTCATTTTCTCACATAGTGGGATGCACTTGTTAAAACTCTTTTATAAATGAGTGATTCTCATTTAATGTCCTTATATAATTCTATCGGTGCGCACTGACAGGAAAAAGGACTATATATATATGTATATATATATACACTTGCTAGTTGCTACCCTCGGTTATCAAGATGAACTGGCAATAGAATAATTGTATATATATATATATATTTCATAAATTATTTAATTTAATAATTTAAAATTTAATACAATATATTACCAAACACAAAAAGTAATACAATTCAATATAATAATAATTCAATCCAGTCTAAAAAGTAATACAATTCAGTCCAATTAATTACGTGTGATCCCAACAAATATGATTCCGAACGTGCGTGCTTGAAGTGGTTCCATCAAGGGACAAAAATGACCGCTTATAAGATTCGTCGACAGCAGGGATCGAACCTGCGCGGGCGTAGCCCAACAGATTTCAAGTCTGTCTCCTTAACCACTCGGACATATCGACAATTGTTGAAAGTAAGCACAAAAGTTACATTATATTCAATTTAACCAACACAGAAATGAAAATTCTTAGATTGATTTCACCTCATTCTTATTGCTAATCTCTTGTTATGTCATGTTTAATCTATATTAATAAAGGGTACTTTTTTGGTTTACACCATCCGGTTTTCGGGTGGGGCGGATCCACCATACGGTGCAATCAGCCATGTCCACACCCCGACTAATCCAGACTCGCACCGGGTCGGCCCACTATCCACTATGTGCAGCTCCGTTCACAAGGGGGGTTGAACCAACGACCATGCTTAAGGGATAAGAGTGCTGAACCACTAACACTAACACATGATTGGTAAATGGTACTTTTCTTTATAACACAATGATGTGATATTATTATTGTTTCTCATATATTTCCATTATAATGATAAACAACAATACCGTATTCGTCGTGAAAAATAGAAAATTAAAGTACAAAATAAACAAGGAGCAATGTTTTTCCAAAGGGTTCTCCAAGAATCATTTCAAGCTTTAATTGTTGAGACAATAATTATTTGAAAGTGATAATCATTTGAAACATTGTACACATGAAGATAGATCTGGTGACGGTTTTCGGGTGGGACGAATCCACCATACGGTGCAATCGGTCATGTCCACACCCCAACTAATCCAGACTCGCACCAGATCGGCCCACTACCCACTATGTGCAGCTCCGTTCACAAGGGGGGTTAAACCCACGACCTTGCTTAAGGGATAAGAGTGCCGAACCACTAACACCAACACATGATTGGTAAATGGTACTTTTCTTTATAACACAATGATGTAATATTATTATTGTTTCTCATATATTTCCATTATAGTGGTAAACAACAATACCGTATTCGTCGTGAAAAATAGAAAATTAAAGTACAAAATAAACAAGGAGCAATGTTTTTCCAAAGGGTTCTCCAAGAATCATTTCAAGCTTTAATTGTTGAAACAATAATTATTTGAAAGTGATAATCATTTGAAACATTGTACACATGAAGACAGATCTTGTGATTTTACTCAAATTTGACTACAGTGTCACTGTATTTTGTTACATCAATTCCTACTACCAAGTAACAACAAAGCTCTTGGCAATGTTAGAACAAAACTAATGAGTAAAAAAAAGCTAAGTATAAATAAATACACATCAATCATCTTTATTAAAGTGAAACAAATATACATACTGATGCATTTTCCCCATGATTTCTGAGAAGCCATCTTCAAATTCTTTCAACAGAGCTGGAGATTTTTTGCAAGTTTTATTGTTAAACAGGGAAGAACGATGCAACGACGTAGCTTTAACTCGAAGAAATCGGATTCCTCCCATCCACTTTTCTAAAATAGTGATTCTGAATTTGATGATCCTACTATAGAGAGCTTTAACTTTGCACAGAAATCTCATATTACTGAACCTAATGGAAAATGTTTGGAGATACGATCAAACTATACACAAAAATGAACTTGGGTTTGCTATCTGGCTCGTGAGCAATCAATAAAAACTCAATCCCAACCAATCAAGCATGGCTGCTATATGTACACTCTCAACCACAAAATGTAGATTTTCCTGAAGAAATGTAAAGCATAAAAACAAGTCATTCAATTGGTGGGTGTCATGAGGCTTTAGGCCTTTCAGCGTCTAAAAATATGTTTGAAATTTCTTAAGGAATGCACGTGTAATACGAAAGCTGGAAAATATGTGACGAAATTGAGTTCAATGGAGAACTTACTCTCGGGAAGAACTCTGAACATATTTGAGCAATTCGAAGCATCCTAGAGATCGGATGCCTCGTGCTACTGCCTTAAACAGAAATCTCCCTGTATATTTAGATGATGACCTTAATTGAAAAAGCGCGAGACTTCCTGATATAGCTGTTCAGCTTCGAAAGGTTTTGAAACATATCCATCCATTCCGTACTTCAGACATTCCTCGTGTGTAGCTTGGATCACATCTGCAGTCATTGCCAAAATGGGCAAATGCCAGTTTAAAATGCTTCCATGAGCTTCATCAAGTGATATTTCTCCACGCCGGATACGAATGTTGTAATTGTGTTCCATATCCCGGATTCTCCCGGTAGCTTCAAACCTGGAAAGGAATGAAACAAATAGCTTTCAGAAGTATAATAAGAAAACGGCCTCGTGTCGACTTGTCTTACAAGAAATTGATAACAAAAGTAAAGCAATGAAGCATCTACATACCCATCCATTCCTGGCATCTGAATATCCATAAAGCAGGCATCGAATTGATGGGGTATATGGAGCTTTACGATTGCCTCATGCCCACTGTCTGCACAAACCACATCAGCTCCATACTTTTTCAAAGCTCCAGCAGCTACTCTGAGGTTCACTTTGTTGTCATCTACAACTAAAATTTTTCTTCCAAGAAGGAGATTTTGGAGACACACACTGGGAGGCTCCCCATTGCGGGGATTCCCCTTGTTTCCAACACCCATGGCTCGTTGTAGAGACGCAGCCAGCATGCTTGCTCTTAAGGGCTTCATGATGATATTTGGGTTATAAACACCGGAAGTTACAGCGTTTGTTCTTAAAGAGCTGATAGAATTAGCTAGAACAAACAATTTCGAAGGAATACCGTGATCAAATTTTCTCAAATTATAGACAAAGTGGGTTGAAATTTGCGAATCCCTTTCCCAAACTTCTTGTTCAACAAGGACCATGTCGATAACCATTTTCCCACTGCCTATCCGAGATATACCTTGACTCAAATCAGAAACTACTTCGACATGAATTCCAAGACGTTGGATATGATATCTTGACACCTTAGCTCGGATAGGTCTCGGATCCACAACTAATGCCGCCATGCCTTGAAATTCCGAGAACATGGAATTAGTATGGTTATTTGCTGGCTTTCTGTTGAGCTCATCTGAATTGGAGGAGCCATTGGTGAAGACAGCAGTAAATGTAAAAGTGGAACCGATCTTTGGAATGCTATGGAATCCAATTTCCCCATTCATGCGGTTAACCAAATACTTGCTTATGCTTAGACCAATCCCTGTACCTCCATGTGTTCGGGAAATCGATGGACCGACCTGCATAAACGGGGTGAAAATACGAGGATGTGCTTCTAATGGGATTCCTTCTCCCGTATCTTCAACCGAAACCATTAGATTGATGAGATCAGAAGATGAGGATTTGAAAGGACAAGTGAGTCCATCTTGAGTGAAACTTTTAAATCCTTTCCAGCTGCGGCGTCTGTCTGCAACAGGATAACCACTCAAGGTGTTCTTTGATGATAATGATTGTGTGTCAACTTCTATCGAGTCAACGACCTCCTCGACGAGATTGACAGTGACAGAGATGTGTCCTTTTTCTGTGAACTGCATAATTAAACATTGATAAGGCTTCTATTACCAACATACCATTTACAAAAAAAGATCATGTCAAAAGGAAAAGCACAATTGACAACATGTTTCCAAACAGGGGTCCAGAGCAGATCACCCCAACACCATTCTTTATCTCTACTTGTTAAAATGCAAATCGCACATCATAGTTTAAATGTACTTAAAACAAAGGTAGTATAATTTATACACGACATATAACAATATCATGCCTATATCAACTTTCATGCAACAAATCTTCAGAGAAAGTCAAATTTTCAGATCAATGTCGTGTCATATGTAGAATCTTCCCACAATGCACAATATTTAAAGATAAAGATACATTTTTGCTTAGCATAAAGCACATATTAAATCAATTCTCATGATTGGTCATGTTTTCTCTCGAATTCCATGACAGTGTCATAAAAATTAAACCAAGAATCAATGGTTGGTAAACTTACTTTGATAGAGTTCCCCATGAGATTGGTGATGATCTGTCGAAACCTTCCCGGATCACCGATTAGTATTTCAGGAACCTGATCTGAGATATAAACCGCCAACTGCTCTTGCCCACAAATTAATTTATGTCAAGTTCAAAATTTAAGATGTTAGACAACAAAAATGAAACTTCATTTAAACACAATAATAGAGACAATCCATCTTACCTCTACTCCTTTTTCTTGAGACTTCCCAGAGAAGAGCGATAGGACATCGTCCAAAATTGCCCTCAAATCAAAACTCACTTCCTCAAGCTCAAGCTTACCAGACTCAACCTTCGCCTGATCCAAAACCTCGTTTATAAGAGACACAAGAGCTTTTCCGCTGCCTTCTGCAGTTCTGACGTAATCTTGTTGAGTTACATCTAAATCCGTGTCCATCAGCATATGCAACATGCCTGCAAAAAGGTTAAAAGAAAAACCATCAGTCCATCACGGTTCTCTAAAATCCTAATATCAAATGTTTTCTACATAAATATCATGCAGATATAACTATGACAAAAAACCTCACCTAGAACACCATTCATTGGGGTTCTGATCTCATGTGAAACAGTAGCAAGAAACTGCAGGAAGTTAAAATATGATTAGGCATAATATAGATGGTAAAATTTGGATGTTTATCGGCATAATTAGAAGTATTAAGCACCTGTGACTTTGCAACATCAGCTGCCTCGGCCTTTTTTTTTAGTTCCATCATCTCGTGGTAATCTTCTTCAACTTTGGCAATTCGATTTACAGTTGCCTGGAAAATATGTCCAACAAGCAATGCAATCACAAGGACGCCGATTGAAGTTGTTATCGCCAACCATGGCCATGGTGGTTTCTGTTTGAATCTGCATTGTGAACATGCTCACATCAAGAACCCATTACACATAGTTTACATGCTTCTTGTTTGAGTAAGAGCTTCGCAGCATCTTTAACCATTATTAAAATCCTAAATCAGACAAAGCAGAAAACAAGTATTCAATAAGAGAGGAAATTCATTGACTACCTGCAACGCATCTCATGCTTTCTAAAAGGGTCTCCAAAATTAAGGGAACTAACGTGCTCCATGTCGTCTTCAAATTCACTTGAACCATACATGCTGATTGGTTGAGATGCATTGGTAGTGTCATATACATTGACAAGGATAGTTTGTTTGCTTGCAAGCTGTTGAAGTAACTTTTCCACAAGTGACTCGATGTCAAAAACTCCTCCCAGGTACCTGCTTGGCAGCAACGGGGACATTAGAAACTCGTTGCCATACTTAATCAGTGTAATTGTTCAATATTTTGCACATTACAAAGACTTTCATCAGTAAGTCGAGGACCCTTAGAAATCAAGATGAATGAGCTCATTTCATTTTATTCCTGATACCATTTACAACAGAAAGTTATTCTCTGCACACTGAGTCTGTGATATATGATTAATTCTAAGGTACTAAATTTTTTCTTTTTTTTTTTGTCTTCTTCCGTTTTTATATGCATCTGTGTTATGTATCTGTCTGATTTTCAGTTTTTTTTTTTTTTTTTTTATGGAAAGCATACCCATCAGTTGCTTCAATCCTCTCATTTGGTGTTGCATTAGAGGCGAGATCCCTCATGTAGATGGCAAATGTCAAAATAACTCCGAGACGATTTGACTTCAGTAATTTGAATGGAGCAGTTAGAACTCCTTTTCCCGATGCTCTTGCACGCAAGACGTTTTCACGATCCTCCTGTTGGTAAACAAAGCCATTGAAACTTTACAACTCAAGATCACAATAAGCTACTTCAAACTTTCTTCAATAAACTAGTGGTTATTCTCTATTTAACTCAGAAAAAACTTTCCAAATCATAAAGTGTGACCATTAAAATATCAATTTAACTGAAATTCGTCACGATTACAAGTAAAGTTAACATAAACTATCACAGTATCTTGCTAAAGAAACACACAGAATATAGAAAAGAAGCTTACTTTTCCAGAAAGCATATCAAGAGAGACGACATGTGAAATAGTATCCTGTGCAAAGATAACAGGAGCATATTCTTCCTGAACTGGGGATGGCTCCAATGCTTCTGGGGTATAGTCATCCTT
Organism: Dipteronia sinensis; assembly: GCA_033220585.1. Lineage (NCBI taxonomy): Eukaryota > Viridiplantae > Streptophyta > Magnoliopsida > Sapindales > Sapindaceae > Dipteronia > Dipteronia sinensis. The sequence goes on along the minus strand of CM065638.1, from coordinate 75,786,714 downwards.
ATGAACCGGATTATGTTCGAGGGTATCCATCGTCTTAATAGTCCAGCCTTGTTGCTTTTCGAATTGTTCCCTTTCGGAGTGGAGCACCCTTACAGCATATGCCACTCCACTTGTGAGAGGCCTTTCGAAAGCAGTTCGCTCAGTGTACCTCGCAAAAGTCCTCTACATGTTCCTAAAGTTAGCTTCTTTTGTTCACCAAATACCAGTGATAATAGTTAAAGACAAAATACTTCAGATCTGGCTTTAAATTAAATAAAACTAGTCCAATTAAACATTCCATACACAAACCCCCCACATTAAACTAGCTAAACTTAACATTCTTAAACTAAAACCATATCATATACTACAAGAATGTCTGAGTTGCAATTTGTACAATTAGAAAAAATTACATCAATTGAAATACAAACATCAAAATTAATATCTTTGACAGATTGTTCTTGCCAATTAAGCACTTGCAGGGGAAAATTTATCAATTTGACAAATTCTAACAGTTTTAGTACCTTAAATGGCTGAAGATAAGAGATGAGATCCAATTACCTGATCAATAGCAGATGGTTTCTTGCCATGGTGAAAGGTTGAGATCAATATGGACATAGCTTGGACATGGTTCATGCTGACATTAAACTGGTCTTGTAACATCCTAGACCTCTCATCACACATATTAGCAAGAGTTTCCTTTCTCTTCTCAGTAACTTGTGAGCTCATGTAACATAAGATCCACAGAGAGACCAAAGCCCAGAAGATCAACCATGTGACCAGGAGCTTCCTCCACCATGTCTCTCTAACTTTTTTGGACCCAATTGACTGGTAATAGAGATGGTGGATCTTGAAACTTTTCCCTGAGATCTTTTCCCAGTATTTGAGCCACATCTTACTACTATCACCAAGCAAACTACTACTGGTACTACTCTTGCTGTCTTTAGTAGTAGCTCCACCATTTATGAGACAGTTCATTGAAATAGTAGAAACTACCCAGCAACATAGCATCCAAACTAAGTGACCCACTTTTAAACCAAAACCAAAACCAAACACATGAAGCAAGCTCATCCAAAGAAAAAAAAAGTACCTAGTTAACTCCAGCTAACTTGAAACAGTAGCCAAGAAGTGGGTCTTAGTTGTTGTTAATTCCAGCTAGAAAATGAATTAAGTAGAGAGAGAGAGAGAGACCCACTATCAAATCTACAGAGACTGTCTAGTAAAACCCAACATAAACAAAATCCAAACTTGACACGATAAAAAAGAATAGAGAGAGCAGTGAAGAAGAGAGTTCAAGCTCTTTTGAATTCACTGCAAAAGAGGTGAAATAGAAGAGACAGAGAAGTGAAGAAGAAGAAGAATATGCTATCTTATCCACCACTGTCAACTAACCAAAAAAAAACTCAAGAATGCAACAGAGAGGAAACCAGAAATGAAGAAGATAAAGAGGAATTCACAAACCAAAAAATAAAAAGGAATCAAAGAATCCCCGGAAGTTTCAAATTCTAAAAGAGAATTTTGATTTTTATCCTGTTAGCTACCAACCAGAGTCTAGAACAAAAAACTGGAGACCAACAACAAAGATTCGAAATATAAAATCAAGAAATAAAAAAACCCAACAAAGAATCTGACATGAAAAATCTAGTTTTTAAAGGGAGGAGCTCCTTGAATTCTTAAAAACCAAAACATAAACACAAAATTCCTACATGTGGGTGTTGTCAAGGTTTGACCCAACAACAACAACAACAGAGAGCTCTCACCAAACAACCTTGGAGCTAGAGACCCCTATCTATCTATATATCTATATATCTATCTACAATGAAGAAGACTGCACAAATTGCTTGTAACCAAGATATGATTTTTCATGGACAAGGAAGAAGAATCTGTCATGAAAGACAAAGATGAGCTAAAATATGGTGGTCGAAATGTCTACTAGCACGCACATACACAGAGACCATTATCTCTATCCATACCATCCACCAAAACAAAAATATACAGATTTAAAATTTAATGCATTGTTGTATTTACTATATTAATAGTAGTTTAATATATATATATATATATATATAATAACAAGGGTAAAAAAGGCATAATTCCACTAAGCAGAAATCACAACTTTTTTTTTTATCATCAACTTTCTCTCTGTGTTCACATCTCTCTATCCATCAGTAGACAACTTCTACACGCTAAGTTGTTAACTCTATATGTCTCTGTGTGTGTGTTTTTTTGTGTAGAGGGTGTGTACTTTTTTTTGTGTTGACAAAAGTGCCCTTTGCATGACAGCAAAATTTCAAAAATATAAAAATTACAAGCTTTGGTTTTATTGTGTAATCAGTAATCCTAGGCATTAGATGCCCCTAAGCCCCCTCCTATGTTTTTTTTTTAAAACTTGCCAAATGACAAATAGGACCCTTTAGTTGGGTGAGTCAAAAGAGTTGGTAGTGAAAGAGATAAGGCCACGGCGGCCACTCTTCTTCTTTGATAGGAACCTCTCGAGGTCTTATTATGTCTTCTCTGTTTAAGAATGAGAATCTGACTACTCCTTTTTTTGGTTTCAACTTCACAGCTACTAGCTAGCTACAACTATTGCTTAATTGATGAGGGTGTTTCACACTATTTCTTGAAATTATTATTTTTTTTCATAAAAAAAATTGATAAAAGAATATTTTTTTAAAAAAAATATTTAAGTATAATAGTAATTTTAGGTTGTTCAAATTATTTATCCAAATAACGTAGTATATAAGTTGTTATAATCTTAAAAAAGAACACGATTTGAACTCACGACTTTATTAACTTTATGCTAAACAAATCATTAACGCTTAATAGTTCTTTTGAAACTTTTATATAATAAATCGTGTTATCAATGTATATCTTTAATAGAATATGTAACGTTCGAAATTAGATAAACCAAAAATTTTAAAGACTCTAAAGTCTTGAGAAAAATAAAGATTTAATTTTACGGTGATTTGACATATTATATTTTTAAATATGTGTTTTCCTATCTAAGATATATATATTATGAAATCGTTTCGTAGCATACAAAAAAGTACATCTAATAATCGATTTAATCATTTTATTATATATTATTACCCCCACGATTAATTATATGAAATTACAAATACCACCGACCGATCGAATGAAATTTATGATAAATTCATGTGACGATACTCGAAAGCACAATAATGTGTTTGCTTTGTATGCATGACACCTCATCTCATAATACTAAGGTAGAAAAGTAAAACCCCACCAATGATAGAATAAAAACTTTATAGTACAATTTGTAGTTACCAACTCTACCTCTCTCCAAGCGTAGGTTTATATATATATATATATAATAATATAATAATAATAATAATAATAATAATAACAACAACGATAATAATTCTATAGCTGAATTTTTATTTTTTTTCAGGATCGAAGTTCTATAACGTTCGAAACAAAGCAAATGCAATGAGCATCTCTTTAAAATTCCTCTTTAAAACAATTTGTTTACATTGTAGGAAACAAACTCAATTTGCTTTAAGGCAAGGAATCAGGTACGGGATTGCAAATAACCAGGGAGTCCAAGGGCAGTATGGTAAATCAAGAAAAAAAGTGTCGGAGAAAGTAGTTAGAAGATAGCAGTGGTATAGTCGTAATTAAATTGAAAAAGTGAGGGTGATAGTACAAGGACACTTTAATCAAGGCTTTGTCACCAAGTGATTAGGCCATCACTACTACCCACTTCCATTTTTATTTTTTTTATTTTTTTTTTTTTTTTTGCTGACAGCGACGTCCCACGTCAGTGCACCGGTTCTAGCAGGGACTCCGACCAATAATATTTGACAACGTGTCGAAAGAGAAGTGGCTGGGTTCTGACACGTGTCAGTTGTGGGGTTGAGATGATAAGACGAAAAGCATTTCTCTCTCTCCCACGTGTACAAAGAGGGGGGCTGTTCTGTCTGCTGTCGTCTGCTCAGTTGTTGTGTTTTGGGAGTACTGTGTCGTGTGTCACGTACACAAGTCTGTGCTTCTTAAAATCTAAACTTGCCAATTGCCCAATTACTTGTTGTAGCTTCCATGAAATTTATTATTTAAATAAATTAATAAAAAATAATTAATTTTGTACTAAGTACTAACTACCATTTAATTGAAATTGTTTTTACTTCTAAATTCAAACCTTCTCCCTCCAATGTGTGCCAGTTACACTGAATGTAACCTTTTTATAGTAGCGTAAACGTCATTTCTAATACATTTCTGATCAACTACCATAAGTACGGTCAAGAAAAAAATTTCCAAGAAGAATCTCTAACTTAATATACACTGCAAACTCCAATCATAGGGATTACTTGACTTTTAAAGTCGTATCGAATTACAATAGCAAGACATGTATTATTAAATTGGGTTATATGAATCGTGTGTGACGGGTAAATCAATTTGTTAGATGGGGGGTATCCCCTTAAAAAATTTATCTTAATATTTTTTATTATTTATATTTTTCTATTAAAATTTTAATAATTTTTTTAATTGATTTCTGTAAAATCTTGAAATTGGTTTCACCTCTGATCGTAAGATTGTGGTATTAATATTTTCCGTAGCGAATATGCACTAAAGCAGTTAGAAATGAAGCATTATTCTTGCATTAATATCATATTCAAGTGGTGGTAACAAAACCAACTAATTGACTGACTTCAATAAATGATCTCTATCATCTTGGAAAATTATAAATGTACTGTAGTTGTCTGTTATTGAATGGTACCTTATAAACCCATGCCTGAAGCTTGGTACAAATGTACAATAAAAATAATTAGCACAGGCGTTTGGTACCTATTAATGTCACGAACTTGATGTCACGGGCTTGCGTGACGCAATTCATCAAATAAGTTTTTCAATAAATTTGGATAAATGTGATTAGTGATTTATAATTATTTGTATTTCAAGGATAATGTTTATGATAATAATATAAGAAACTTTAAAAGAGATTTTCTAATTGAATCATGAATTAATAAAAAAAGTGATCCAAATTCCAGTTAAGAAACCTTATTTAAATAATATCAAGTGTACTATGTATACAAAAAAAATTCTAGTTATGTTGATCTTTTATTTATTTTTTAATTGAATTCATCAATTATTTATCGTATACAATAATCAGTAAATTCGTAAGAAAAAGTAAAATAAAACCAATCTGATTAAAGAAATGTTATATATATATATTGAGATTAAATTATATATTATTAAAAAAACTATAAGAATTTGTAAAGCAGACCAAAATTCCAGAATTTTTTTATACTTTTTTTTTGTATTAAAAATAAAAAAGAATTTGGGCTTGTCGTCGATGTAAAAGTTAGGCAGAAGTAGTACAAAGTTGTTTTTTTTATTGACCGGTAAATAAATAAATAATTATATAATGCGAGTGTGCCACTCAAATTCTCGACCAGAGTAGATTAAAAAACAATTTGACAAGAAGATTATAGTGTCAAACACGTTTAAATATGAAGTTAAAACATGCTATAAATTAAATAGTGATTTTTTGAAGATAAATTGTTAAATTAATGAAGAAATGACATGTAATTAAAGTCTTTATCAATTTTTGTCTTGTCTGATAATGACACTTAACTATCTAAACAAAAATGGTTGAACAGGTTATTTAATTGAAAATCTGTGTACAGCTATATAAAGAAATAAAATTTCACTAAATTAAGTAATTAACAAAGTCAAAAATAAAAAAAATAAAAAATTGTACAAATTTAGGAGGTTCAGGTTTTGACAACTGCAATGTAATTTTAATATAGCCTTGGTCGGCATAGGCCATAGTCCTAGGAAATGTACTTATAAATCAACCGATATTGATATTTTTATTTTATTTTATTTATTTTTAATTTTAACATAGAATATATAGGGATTCGATAGATATCTACATATACACCATCGATGATAAAACTTTTTACACGTGTTTATAAAATACGAAAAGTGATATTTAAATCTCCACCACTGATGTAAGAGAATGTGCATATCAACTATACAAAAAATGAATGCGTTATTTTTTTGTTTAGCTATTACAATTAATTATAAATTTGAATAGGAGGATTCGACTCGAACTCGTAACTCAATCACATAAATGTAGCAAGCCTTGTCTTTATATATTTATTTTATTCTTTGTTAGGAAAAAATCAAACCAATTAATCAACATTATCTTTTGTACAATAATAAATAAGTTATCTTCAATAAATGTTTAGTTGTACTTCTCCCCATTTACGTTCAATATATAATAGGTTTCAAGATGGAAAAATAAAAGAAAATAATAAATAAAAAAATTAAAGGAATATATATATATATATATGTATACACAAAATTTTTCATATAGTACGTATTGATAGAATTACATAAAGACATTGAATGTGAATTACTCTATATACTTTGACTTGGTATGTATGCACTTGTCAAAACTCTTTTATAAATGAATGGTTTACATTCAATGTTCATATATAATTCTATCGGTGTGCACCGATAGGAAAATTAATCTATATATATATATATATATACAGAAATTTTCAAGTCAGTACGCACTGATATAACTTCATCAGTGTTGGATGTGGACTTTAGATTTACATATTTTGACTCAAAATGTATGTACTTGTCAAAACTTCTCCATAATCAGTGGTGTATACGCAATGCATTAATGCAATTTATATCCGTACGCACCGATGAGAAAATAAATAAATATATATATATATATATATATATATAAAGTAACGCTTCGAAGAAAGGGACAAATAATTTCCCAAAATTATGGTGGCTGGTCTTGTTTATTTTTTTTTTCTTTCGGCTGTTAATTAGGTCACATGCAACTTATTAAATATTTAATACTTATTATTCTACATTTTATTAAAAATCATTTTTTTAAAGAGATTTTAACAAAAATCTAAACTTTAAAAAAATTGTCTTAAAATTCTTTCGTAGTCATTCAAACTTCAATATTAGCATGCAAACTTGAAATATGAAACTCAAATTCAGTTCAAATATAATGAGAAAATTGAAATAAATATCATAATTATATGGGATATCATAAAAATATCATATATATTTAAGATTAGTGTTAACTTGTGTCTTAAGGATATATAAAACAATAAATACTTTAGATAATAAATGTTTTTAAACTATATTAATCGAAACAATGATTATTTTTTTAATAGTAATTTTATAGTGGTTAAACTGTATCTCTAGAGCATATGTTAACTCTATCCTATATTTAATGATATTTCTTTATATTGGTACCTTCCTGAGTACTAAAATCGTCAAAGATATATCGGAAATAGTATCTGTGGGTGTCACAAATTGATCCAACAATTAGTTTTTTTAACTGGTATGAATTTTGTAAAATTTGCTTGATTTGTAAATGGCTATTGGCTCCACGCAGGTGTTTTTTTTTATTTTCCTCCAAAAATTATGGAGAATCTTTGAAGATGCCAATTCCATCATGCAATACAGATCAGGAAAAGACATTTTTTGATTGGATGGCTTTAGTTTTTTTCTTCTTCTTGACAAATAAAAGAGACAAATGTTTTAGTAATTTTAGGAAACTCACATCTATTTTGATTAATATATAAACCTCTTCTCAAACTATGAATTTTATTAGAAATTGTTTATAAATTTATGAAAAAAAAATGTCTCTGAAGTTCATTAAATTCAGTAAAATATCACCTTACAAAAAAAAACCCTAGTTAGAATAGTATACTTCTTATAGAAATATGACATCGCTTGGAAGTTAGAAGTTGAACTTGGAATTTACATATCTGTATGTTGGATTTGCGGAGTATGACATATAAGAAGCCTCAAACCCACAAGGAGGCATTGAGGCAGAGCCGGCCCCGAGGGGGGGCGCCCGCCCAGAAAAAATTGTCTAAAAAGAGTCCTTTTTTGTTTTTTTGTTTTTCGTTTTTAGTGTTGAATTGAATAATTTTTGTTTAGATAAAAAGGGCTAAATAAGTTTTTAAAAAGTCCAAACGTTAAAAATAATAATAATAAACACATGGCCCAAATTTATCTTGGATCAATATCCACCATAGGTAATTAAAGTTTTTTTTTTTCTTTTTTTAATTGATTTTGAATTTTCGTTTTAGTCATGTGCTGTGTACCGTGTATGCTCAGTCACTTACAAGGGGCTCATTTTTTAGGTTTTACCCAGAGATCTCTGAAAAGTCAGGACTGACTCTACAAGGAGGCAAGCAAGTAAACCGGAACTCATATTCTTCTGGATAGGATTTGAATCGTTGACTTGGGAGCCACCCAATTTCTATACCCGTCCTTTAACAAAGTGAACTACCGTCATGGGAACTAGCCCCAAGAATTTGACATTAGGGGGAACTAACCACACATCACAAACCCGTCCTTACTGCCAGCCCAAGAACATAAAAGGAAAACAAATCACATCTGTTAAATAAATTTAAAGAGCAATACTCCATCATTCAAATTATTTGTTTGAATCTATACCCCCGATGATATAATGTTTGAGTTATAATTACAATATAAATCTTGAATTAATATATATATATATATGTGGATGATACTATATTATTTGAGTATGAAATTTATACAAATCCAACCAAACACCGACACAAGAGAATTATTATTTTAACCAATTCTTATAGGAATAACACAACATGTTGAAATGTACCCACCTAAAGCCAATATTTAACGATTTAAAAAACAATTTAAACTACTTAAAAAGTGTGTGATTTGAAGTTTTCAAACAATTAATTTCCAAGGTTAATTATTGGACACAGAGAAATAAGCCACATAGAGAATTCTTAAAAACTTGAAACTACTTTTTTAAACACAACATTTGAAAACAAATGTCAATGTCAGAAATATAATAATTGAATTAAATAAATAAAACACACAAGTTAGGTCATTTTTCAATAAAAATTCTCATTATCAAAAAATTCAAAACAAACCAATCGTCAGAGATTACGGCATACCACCACCCACCACAACTTTACTCTATAGCATATTAAAAAGCTTTTAAAAGTGTCCTAAACTAACCAAGAATCAATTTTTTAATTTTTCAAATAATATTATTATTCTCCCTCTTTTTATTTTTTAATCATTAGACGTTTTAAATTGTGCACGTTTAATAGCTGAAATTACATTTAGGGTATGTTTCATTTTAAGGGTTGTGAAATTATATAGATTCAATAGTATTATAAATCGATTAATAACTATGTTCGTACAGTAAGATATTAATGTATTTATAAAAACAAAATTGAATTAATAGCACGTTATCAAAATAATTAATAATTCTCCGGTTAGAAATTGTAAAATTATAGGAGCTGTTGAATTTAATTTTTTTTTCTTTTCAAGAAATATGATTGATACAGTTTATAATCATGAAATGCTTTGATAGAATTAGTGTATAGATTAAAAATTATATTTAAAAAATGATTCGTATCTAAAACTAAAAGTAGATTCTAATTAAAGACTATTTATTGTGACGAAATGTGCTTTGATTTTGTCTTGGTTTTTTGGCATGCCATGTCAGCATTATACTTGCCGGCAGCTGTTGAAATGAATTTTTTTTAATGTAAAACGATCTTATTGCAACGTAATGAAACCGGTTAATGAAATCAAGTCACATTAACGTATTTTACATCAGAAACATGAACACTTTCATATGTGGTTCAGTTTCATTGGATTGATATCACTACGTGACGGTGAGATATCCCACGTAAGTTTTTCTCCACCGAAACACTGTTAAAGTCGAACACATGGCGTCATAGTGACTGTTGATGGATATTTGATAAGTGATGATAGATTAAAATAATGGGAAAAAAAAAAATTGTTGTTCATGAGAACAATTCAATGGTGGACCAACACTTCCATTAATCACTTGTGAATTGTGATAATGTGTTATAGATAGCGATGTGTTCACGTGATTGAATGGTGAGAATTTGCCAAACTTTTATTCTTCTTTAATAATGTTTAAGTTTAATTTAATAATGCAACCAACATCTATAAAATGCCCTACCAATAGCTGAAAAAAAATAATTAGCTGCATTTACAGGAATGAAGGTTACATTTTTGAAGTATTAGGCTTAATTTATATCGGGTCGAATCTTGGATTTCTCATATGAAAATCCGTCAAATCTATCAATATATTAGGCATAATTTATATTGTCTTTTACATATGATCATTGAGTAATGTTTGGGTACTAATAAATTTTGTTATGATAAAGGGTTATATTTCAAAATTTTACATGATTTTATTTATGTTTGTGTTTAAAACTTATGTTTAAAGTTTATAATTTGTTAGATAATTAGGATTTTAAAGTGTATAGTTATATATTGTTTTTATGTTATTATTAGTTGAATAATTATTTGAAGTACGGTATGAATAATTATTGATTTTGTTAAATTTAGGAATGTTTTAACTTTTATATATTAAGAATTATTTCATATGAATCCGATCCATTGGATTGGATCAGATCAGATCGGATTTAAGTATTTACAATTGGATCAAATCAGATTGGATGTAAATGTAATCGGATCGGATTAAATATTGGAACATGGTAAATCCAATGGATCCGATCCATCCCACACTCTTATTAAAAGTAATTTTAAAATATGAACTATAAAATTTATAATAAAAAAAATAACAAATTTTATGGATAATTTTTCAAATTTTCTTTTAATCAATTGGGGTCATTGTCATTGTCAAAAAAAAAAAAAGTGGGTTCATTGTCCTTGCGGCCACTCTTGCCTCTGTCATTGGTTAGGATGAATAAAAATAATTTCAAAACATTTTGTATAAATAATAAGAATAATATAATTATCATCTAAATCATGATATAATACGATTTAATTATAACTCATATATTATATCATTCAAATATTTTAGTAAATGAATTAATTAGATAATAATATTTAAAAGAGATTAGGAAAATGTGATGATTTGAAGCTGCCTAACTAAGCGCCGCATGCACTATCAAATCAAATCACACAATTGGGTCTTCTTTGTTATTGTTGCTGCCTATATTTTTTTTGTAGATGACTCATATCGCAATATCCACATATCAATCACAAGACACTAACGCCCAATAATGCAAAAAAGGAAAATAAATATTCCAACTCTAACTTGAAACCTCATTAATGGGGTCGACATTAAAAAGTCGTAATTTTGTTAAAATTCAGACCTTGAACTCTTACCGGTTAACCAAATTCCAAATTTGGTTAACGAACGAAGTTCTTTTATACTTGTCATCTACATCAAATGGTAACGGAAACGTTTTATTGTGCGAATAATGCTCTCGAACCGGAACTCTATAAGATATAGACAGGTAAATATCTATCTATATAAGAAAAAAGGGAAAAAAATAGAAAAAGAAAGAATAACTATATGATATGTACTCTCTGTAGTAACATTACCCAACACTTTATCAAAGAGAGATTATTCCACTGGAAAAGTAGCACTAAAATGTTCCAACAAAACCTTTGATTTTTAATCCTATAATTTTTTTTTTTTTTTTTCATATTCAGATTCTTGTAATTATCATTAACTCATCCAGGCATGCATATCCTGAAGAGTACTTGAAAGAGAACCTGATTCATTGATCAGGCTTTAAAATTCCAATTGCCCAGTTGGGTACTTTTTATTATTTTTATTATTTTTCTATTCTAGCAGATGAAAAATGCTGATTGAAAATTTGAAACTGAAGAAATGGATATTAAAAATATGGATAAATTATAAAGCTAGTTTTCCACTAAAACTCTATGGGTGGCCCAAACAACCCATTTCACTTTTGATAGATATCTATACGTGTATATAATAATAATAATAATAATAATAATAAACCAATAAAGAAACCCGAACCTGACTAAACAGAGGGACCAAATTGATGTAATTACGATAATATAGGGTACTTTAAAAATGAAAAGATGGTTAAAAAATTGATATTTTTTCTAAAAACTAGGGATTAAATTGGTAATTGCCATTTTGTTGTTGTGAGAAGATGATACATAAATAATTAAATGAATCCATATATACTATATCAACTGATGAGGCCTTTTGTTTTCAAAAGTATTTTTCTTTTTTTGAATGGGTCCTCCAAGCTGGTCACAACTCACAAACAATATGCAGCCTCAGGCAAAATGGCTGTTTCAATCATTTTCAGCCTAAAAAAAAAAAACACTACTGAGTGGGAGATGATATCATCAAGCTTGCATATATAAAGATCAAACAATAACATGCAATCAAGTTTTCAAGTTCATTAATAAAATAAAATAAAATGTTAACGATAGATCGACAATCGTGAATGTAATAGTTCTTTAATGATTCTTATGAACGAAAGTGATTATTACTACATACTATGGTCATTTTATTAGTGATTAACACTAAAAATGTTGAGCCCAGATTGTTGGCTCTCAATACCAAATAGTTTCATCATTGACTTACAAAGTTACATTACATTACATATGACAGTATCACAGTATCACACACTAGTCACTAGTGTGTGATTGTTGATGTGCAGTAAAAATCCTCAACAACTGAAAGTGCCAAACCGGCCACTTTTTGAAGAAAATGTAATAATTTGATTCAAAATTGTGACTTGTGAGTAGGACAAAGTAAAATTTGACCACACAGAATCATTGAGGGTCCACATAAGCTGCAAGCAAGCTAGCTCCAGGTCATCTAGTATTGGAAACCAACCAATATATCTCAGTTCATGAATTCATGACAACAAGAAGCAGTGACATCATATACAGGGCTTTAAATAGTTGCTTGTGACACTTGAATCTTGATGATCATCATCAATCTTGAAATGCCTGGACTGGAGTGATCATACAGTGATCTGATTTTAGATGGTGAAGAAATCAAACCCCAGATGCTCCATTTTGGCAAATATTGAGTTAGTGACCTGGAATTGGAGATGCCAAGTTCTAAACTAAAAATGAAATCCTAAACAAACCAAAAGAAACGAAAATTCCTAGTAAAATATATAAGGGTCAAAAAATAATGCCTAAAAGGGAAAAACAGGAGTCAAAACAGCCTCTCTCTTTTTTTTTTTGGGAAAACTGCAAATGTCAGTAGGGCTCATTGATACAGTTCAAACATATATTATTCGTTTGCTCCTCCAAATGAGCTCCCAAAGTGTCCAACATCACAAAGTTACATGCATATATACTAATCAAGCCTCAAACGTGTTTTCTCAGTGTAAAGGGTAGCACAAGGATGCCAAAACCAAACCCACAAAATCAACACAAAGTTTTATAATGCAGAATCCAACAATTTCTGATCAAACAAGAACGGAAGTGATTATAAATTTATAATCAACAACAAAAAAGGAGAGTACAAAAAAAGACAAAAAAAAAAAAACTGTTCAGGCACATTGGGGGTGCATGACATGAGAAAAAACAAATAGAAAGCATTATTGGGTTTCTTCTAGAGATTCCATATTTGTCAGATTGACAAGCAAAAATGAATAACACTCACATTTTCAATTGTTGGGACACACACAGACACAGGCACAGTCACACAAGATACAATAACAATAATTCTTCTGTTGTTGTCAATCTGTTTGATAATAGACAAATAAAAAAAATATAAAACAAGGGATTCAAGTTAACTTTTACTGAGTCGGGCTTTTATCTGGAAAAGAGTTAAAACTCAACTAGCTACTAAATTAAGTGCCCCCACACAAATGCAATTATTGGTCTTCTTCTTCATAGCACAGCAGCTGACAACAGCACCATAAAACAATATAACACCACCACTTTAGCTATTTGGAGAATATGAAACTGACCGCCCACTGAGAAGTGAGAAGAATCAAACATGTGTTCAAATCACTCACTAGTCACTACTACATTGGTTGAATTGGATTAGAGTTTCTTCAACAATTCAACCAAAGCTATATAGCGCACAGAACAATATCTGTGTCTAGACTAGACCCTTCAAAACTAGCCCAAAAATTGTCCCATTGGAGCACATTTCAGCTAGAGAATTGAGGAAAAGCACATCACTTTCCCTGAAACTTGGAAGGGTAAAAAATAAAATGGCTTGAGTGCATCAAATCTGGGTCCCAAAATCAAGGGTCACAAGTGACAACCAAAGTAATTAAAGCTTTAAATAATCGAAGGGCCAGCTAATTAATTGCCCAAGAAGGCAAGAACCATTGCATCTGTAGAGAAATAGTCACCATCTACAGCACATGAATTAAAAAGCCAAAACTCTCTCAACTGGTTGACCTTGAGATGCAAAATATACAAAGAAACACACACAGATTCATACATGATACATCCAAACATTGACTAAAGAGAAATTAAATAATGATTTCTCTCACCAATTGCCCCTCATTAACATAGAAGGATTTTGTTGTTAATATATATAAAGTTTTGGGAAACATAACTAGCTGTACAAAGTACGGTCAGAATTATAAAAAATACAACATCATTAATGTTCCAAAATAAGAGCGTGTGTACTTATAGCAACATATCGTAGCTCAATTCGTAGATGGATAAGTTTGGGATTTAGGTAAATGATTCATAAGTCAGCGGCTTGAATCCCACTAATGATGAAAGCTTTCAAAAAAATACCTGATCCCGATTAATAGATATTATCAAAAAAAAAAAAAGAAATGGGTGTTTACTAATTGGAAATGAAAATTAAAGGGAGGAATTTGATTCCTTGAATGAAAGGAGGGAATTCCAGTTCTATCCATTTCCGTCTGGAACTTATTAATTCTTGATTTATGTGTGGAGTTCACGTAACTTGATTCTTAACCGTTTTTAGTAAGTATTGTAATCACAAATAAAGAATTAATTTCCCTTTCTTTTGTTGGGATTCCTGATCAGTAAAAACGCGCTAAGAGTTATAACTTGTAATCAACTTGATCATGGGTCTTTGAAATCTCAATACTGATTCTCAACCAACCAATAACCAACTCATTAACCACCAAAAAAAAATTAGAAAAATGTAGAAGAACCATGAAGAATATACCTGGGCTCTGGAAATAACAAATTTGGGCCATTTGAATAAAATTTCCAAGTTTTAAGCAATCTATGAAGAGAACACATCAAAAGATTTTCACCAAAACTAGTGCTCAATTTATTTCTAAACTTTGCCTAAAGTTTTTTCAAAATTTATGATTGGTTTTTAATAAAATTATAAATAATAATAAAAGAAGAAAACGTTCTAAACATACATTATTAATAGTATTAAAGTATCACCACTTAATATGGTTTAGTGGTAAAAGTGATGATTTCATGTTCCACACTACATGAGATATCAAAAAAATAAATAAAAAAAAATACCGAAGTCTCACTCAAATTAGAGTTTCCAATTTAGAATTTGCAGCGTCAATGGGTTGAGCCCATTTTTTGAAAATCCAGCAGCCCACTACAAGTTAACTAGTCTTACAAATTTGCAGATAAACCCCTTAACATCTTTCTTTATTTTTGTTGTTGAACCACTAAAAATGGAAATAGAAACACCCCACCTCACAAAACTAGACTTGTACTTGTATTATTTTCATGTGGTCCAAATATTGCCCCATGTACATGTTACTAATTTACTATCAATACATAAATGAAATTACATCGTAACAACCATATATTATCACGTAGATTAAGAGATGAACGATGAATCACATGGTAATTTAAAAGTTATATCGAGAAGGATTTGAATTTTGGAGCTCAACATTTATTAAGAGGTGTGGTTATCTTAGGTTATATTTATAGTCACATCGTTAATCATCTAATTAGATAAAAAGCTCAACATTTATTGAGAGGTGTGGTTATCGTAGGTTATATTTATAGCTACATCGTCACTAATCTAATCAGATGAGAAACTTTGTGATGCAATTTAGAAAGAGTTGTGTTAAATTAAATATGGAGTATCGGAAAAAGTACGTAATCTTAGTGTTTATATGATAACGTGTCTAAAATTGGTTTAATTTTAATTACTTTAACCTATACTTTTTTTTTGAAAAACCAAATCATTTTTTTTAAGTATTACACTATTACATAAATTCCGGATTTTTGTAGAGGGGCGACTCGAATTAAAGTTATTCAATATTTTTTATTAGTATTTTTTATCAATCATAAAATACATAATAGTTGGATTAAGTATGAAGAAAATGGTTATACACTCTACTCTAGTTAGTAATATACTTAACTATGGTTACTTGTATACTTAACCATGGTTAGATATATTATATTTAACCATAATTAGATATAATATATAACCATGATTAATTTAATACTCAACCATGGTTAAGTTGTCTAGGTAACCACAGGTTAAGTTGAGTGTAGGTTATAGGTCAAAAAAACCACAATTTATAGTTACCTCTAGTTTATGTGGACCCCACTTTAGCTTTAAGTATTCAATTTTTTTTTTCTAAAAAAAGAATAAAAAAGAGAAACAATTAGCAATTAGCAAATTATTGAATATTAAGAATCTTTTTATATATAAAAAATTGACAAAAAATATTTATGATGTTAAAAAAAAAATACCCACTAATTAACCATGGTTAAGATTCTCCAACAAATCAAATATAAAAGAGGGGGTTGAGTTAGGGTTAACACACAACAAAATAGTGAAAATACATTCGAAAAACCAAAAAGTGTATACCCCCACCTATATTTTATTATTGTTTTGTGTGATTTTGTTAATTGAGAGAGGTCTGTCTCTAGGTTATGGTGTTTTGACAAAAAGTCCAGTTTTGGGGGATTTTTTTTGATTTGGGAGAGAAAAGAGGGGCTCAAAAAGAAAAAAAATTCGTGCAGGTCTCTCTTGTGGTGGCGTCTCTGTGATTCAAATTTTCCTTCAAACCAATACTGTCTCTTCAAATTCAGGTAATTTGACTCTTCACTCAATCTGGGTTCTGCTTGAAAAATTAAAATTCTTATTATTTAATTGCTATTCGTAAACTGATCATAGATTATGGGGTCCGTTTCGTAGTGCCAATAATCCAATAATATCTTTGATGGGTTATTTGTGATTGTTTTAGTTGGGATTGATTGATTGATTTGTTCTATGTACGTAGATCTGTAAATGATAGTCGTGTTTTGATTTGTATGATTTCGTCTGTGTATGTATCGTTTTGTATAGTAAATTAGTAATTAGCAGCTCAGTTGGTCATTTATGCGGTTCAGTGAACCGAAATTGTTGATGGAACCATAGTTTTAAAATATTCACATTTCCGCGATATATCTGTCGATATTTCCAGAATTTAAGAGTACGAGGTGAAATATCTTTTCCGCAAAATTTCCTTGATATTATATTTCCGTTAATGTAAAATGAAAAATTGATGGTATTTCCTAATATTTTTTAATTTGATGTAATATATTTCTTTAATGGAAGATTTTGAATGTATTGCTGCTTGTGTGCTTTATATACATATATATACCATATGTATTGAAACACGTGTTTTTTTGGTTAGATTATTGATTGTTTTAACATTTTTAAAATTTCATTTAAAAATTAAACATTTAAGCCAAATTTCCGTACTTTCTGTAAACTTTACATCAATATCTGTCGATATCGATATTTCCACCAAATTGTAGTACTGATATATCCGTCGATATGGATATTTTTCATCCTTGGATGGAACTAGGGTTCCGTTTGGAAAATTTTGTTAATGATTCAATGAACTTTATGGTGACCCGATTGTATTATGTAAATGATGGTTTAACTGGTGAATTCCAGAAGTGATTTGTTGTCTGACTTTGTTGTTTAAATTGTTGCCTGTGGTTGTGTAACGTCTTGTTCTTCTCAATTTGATACGAAATGTTTTGGTAGAATGTCCCTGTTTGTGTGGTTCCTCATTTGTATTGTTTATACACTTGGCTGTTGTGAGTTCGGGTTTCTGATGTGAAAAAAATGCTTAATTCATATAGTTGAGTATTGGGGCGACTTAGATTTTGCTGGTGGCCTTAGTCTCTATCAACAGACAGCATACAGTGAAGACTGAAGAAGAACTGGAAGGGAAATGGAGTGCAATAAAGATGAGGCCACTAGGGCAAAAGAGATTGCTGAGAAGAAGTTTACTGCAAAGGACATTGCGGGAGCAAAGAAATTTGCAATGAAGGCCCAGAATTTGTATCCTGGACTTGAGGGTATTCCTCAGATGTTGGCGACACTGGATGTATATATTTCTGCGGAGAACAAAGTAAATGGGGAATCAGATTGGTATGGGATACTTGGTGTAAATCCGCAAGCTG
Organism: Dipteronia sinensis; assembly: GCA_033220585.1. Taxonomy (NCBI): domain Eukaryota; kingdom Viridiplantae; phylum Streptophyta; class Magnoliopsida; order Sapindales; family Sapindaceae; genus Dipteronia; species Dipteronia sinensis. The sequence continues at coordinate 75,768,546 of CM065638.1, read as the reverse complement.
ATGATGAAACGGTGAGAAAACAGTATAGGAAGCTGGCTCTCATGCTTCACCCCGATAAGAATAAGTCTATAGGAGCAGAAGGAGCGTTTAAGTTCATTTCAGAGGCATGGAGCTTGTTGTCTGACAAGGCTAGGAGGGGAGCATATGATCAAAAAAGGAATGGAAAAGTATTTCAAAAGGTTTCAGCTGCAAGTGGGGGTACGTCGGCGTCACCAGGGACAAATGGCTTTTACAATTTCACCAAACCAAGTGCAAAGGCTCCAAAGAGTACGCCTCGAGCAGGTCACTCTTCAAATGCTGCTTCATCTCATAAGTCCAAACCCAATACCTTCTGGACCGTGTGCCATCGATGCAAGATGCAATACGAGTATCTCAGAGTTTATCTGAATCATAATCTCCTATGCCCCAATTGTCATGAGCCATTTTTGGCAGTTGAAACAGCTCCACCTCCTTCAAATAGTTCTAAATCCCCATGGAACTTTTCACAGCATCGCCAGAACTCAAATTATCAAGCTGGTAATAAAAACACAGGTAATTCTGGAAGGAATAACGCTACAGCCCCCAATGTCGGAGCAGGGGGATTTAGTAATACCGATTCCCATAGCCAATCCAACTTCCAGTGGAATCCATTCTCTAAGACAGGAGACCCTTCTGCTGCTGCTAAAGCTGCTAGTGTTGTTCAACAGGCATATGAGAAAGTGAAGAGAGAGCGTGGAGAGGCACAGGCATTTACTAAAAGAGAGGAGGCCATTCGGAGAAAGCATAATAATGCCTCTAAAAGGTCGAGTGGTGTTTCTACTGGGTATTCCAGTTCTGCAAAGAGAAGAAAAGGCATGGAGGATGTCAGTGCTGGCAACTATGGAAGTAATATTACTAATCAAATGGGTTTGGGAAATGGAGGAGCTGGTGCAGCTAATATTTCTGGATTACAAGGTAATCAAACAATTAGGGTCAATGGAATTACTAGACCCAACAACACAAAGGAAGTATCCCAGCCCAATATTCAAAATCTGCTGATGCAGAAGGCTAAAACAGAACTTTTCAAAAAGTTCAATGACTGGAAGTCGGGTACTGCAGCTAGAACTTCATTCAAAGAGGAAGGCAACGGGACTGAAAAAGCTAATGGGAAAGGAGAAAAACATTATGTTAACAATGGAACTCCTGATCCAACCAGGTCTAGTGAAAGTGTGGTTGAGAAAAATGGAGTCCTTGGTATCAAGTCTTTCCCTGGTAATTCTTGTGCCAGTGCAAAAGAAGAAACTGTGGAAACTTTGTCCATAAATGTCCCAGATCCAGATTTTCACGATTTTGACAGGGATCGAAGTGAAAGGTCTTTTGGAGATAACCAGGTGTGGGCTGCATATGACGCTGACGATGGAATGCCTAGATATTATGCCTTGATTCACAGTGTGATTTCTTTGGATCCTTTCAAGATGCGCATAAGTTGGCTTAATTCAAGAACTAACTCTGAACTGGCCCCGCTTAACTGGGTGGGTTCTGGTTTCACAAAAACTTGTGGTGATTTCAGAGTAGGCAAACATGAGACCACCAACTCTCTCAATTCCTTCTCGCACAAAGTTCGTTCGACAAAAGGACAACGTGGTGCCATTCGTATATTTCCCAGAACGGGCGAGGTGTGGGCTGTCTATAGGAATTGGTCCCCTGACTGGAATGAGCTGACTGCGGATGAAGTTATCCACAAGTATGACATGGTGGAAGTACTTGAAGACTTTGATGAAGAACTCGGTGTGACTGTTACTCCCCTGGTCAAGGTTGCTGGTTTTAAGACAGTGTTTCATCGGCACTTGGACCCCAAAGAAGTCAGGAAGATTCCTAAAGGAGAGATTTTTCGGTTCTCCCATCATGTACCTTCGTATTTGCTTACGGGTCAAGAGGCTCCAAATGCTCCAAAGGGTTGCAGGGAGCTAGACCCAGCAGCTACTCCTGTAGAACTTCTCCAGGTAATAATTGATGTTAATGAAGAAGACGTAATGGAGAATGAGGAAAAGGTTGAGGAAGTAAATATAGAGGAGATTGCGGAGAAATCTATCAAAGAAGAGACAACAGAAAAATCGGAAAAGGATAGGGAAGTAGGGACAGGTAATTCTGAGGAAGTAGATATTGTAGAAGATAGTGAAGAAACTGACAGAGGTGGGAAAGTGGAGAACTCTGATGAACAGCCAGTTAGTTGAGTTCATTTTTTTTTTGTCTGATATGATTTGGAGTTTACGACGTTGTTACATTGGAAATTGAATTATTGCATTGGAGCATCCAAATCTGCCTAATGGTAAATTGCAGTTTAAATGAAGTGACCCGGGATCTATCTCTGCAACTCGAAGATATTTACCGAGGTGAATTCACATGGTTTCGGAGAATTCATGCAGCTAAAATGCTGAAGCGCTCCCTACAATCTATTCATGCAAAATGGAACACCATACTCAAGGGTTTGGCGGGTGAGGATCATTTATATTGAATCCAAGAGCTTTCTTTGAAGGACATCATTTTGTTGTCAATACATGGGCTTGCACACTAGTGAGCTGCAACTCTCTCTCTCTCTCTCTCTCTCTCTCTCTCTCTCTCTCTCTCTCTCTGTTATTTGACATTGGTTTTATCTTTTTAATTTTCATTTTCTTACATATTACTGTTACAGAATTGCATGTTCTTTCATCCATGTTTGTAGAGCTGTACTGTTATTACTTCTGATCATAGATCAAAAATAGGGTAGACCATGATTTGATCTTATTTTAGAATTGAATGATGTTATGGATCAATAGTATATTACTATAAAGTTTATGATTTGCAATGACAGTTTTCTATTTTTCATATATTGTGCATTTGTGCTTTATAGTTCAATTTTATTTATTGTTTTGTTTTATGACTTCCATACATTTATTTAGAGGTCCACCTAGTACATATTATCCATTTTAGGTTTCATGCAAGCATTCACAGATTCGTTTTTGGGTCGTGGATACTTCAATATCAAGATCCCTGTTGTTGCTAGCAGCGCGAAACAGGACAAACTCACCCTTTCAAGACCTAACAACATCATTGGTGGTCAATCAATCACAATGACTGCAAGTCATTAGGTAGATAGTCAGGTTCCAAAACTCTATTTGTGTTTTGCAGTCATGGCTCATTTCAAGGTCTTGAGCTTCACAGACTTAAGTCTCATTTACATGAGTCTAAACGCATCTCTACGTATATTAAGCAGTGTTTCTAGGTCATGTTTTCGCTCATATACTTAATATGAGTGACTCACTTTTGATGTGGGAACCATTTGATCTTGCATATGATCTTTAAAAATTCGTGATTGGGCAAAGAAACAGATGTTTTTGGTAGAGGCTTCAGTTGTGATGTTGAAAACAGAAACGTAGAAACAAACATAGTGAAGTTGACTGAGATATGGCTGACTAGTGGTAATGCTACATTTAACCCAAAAAATCTCATCATAATTGTTGTAACAGAGTTTATAATTCACAGTTTAATCTTATTTTTAACACTCAGTAAGGTGGTCGTGTACTTTCCTCCTCACCTCATTAATAGGGATCCAACTATACGAGTCTCATATTCCTCTTCACCTCAGTAATAGGGATCCGACTATCATGAATTTCACATTTGTCTATTAAATGTCAAATTGTGGGAAGACCACTCCTTGAATTTATATTTCGGATCGTATTCGTAAGAGTTGACCTCGCCGATATATAAACAATTTTGAACGAGTTTAATTGCATGATCATGAACTGTTCACCAAAATTGTAAATTAATGGAGGCATGCGAATTCAATTGTGCCGGCCACCCACCACACCATAACCATAGCCGCGTCAATGAATGAATGAAGAAGTTATTATTGGTTGTATTTGAGAGTTGCAAATAACGTTACCGTTAATGCACGATTAATTAATTTAATTTAATTCTTGAACTATTATTTCGACCTTTTCCAATTTTTTTAATAAATAAATTATGGGTATATTCAAATCTAGAGTTCGTTGGAGTTTACTAAATTTGTTTTAAACGATGGATTCAAGGGATTTCATAGATTTTGTTGGAATTCATTATAGAGTTTGTTGGTATAACTCCTCCATACCAAATGACAAAAATGTCTCTTTTAAAAAATATATATATTAATATGAGATTTTTGTTTATATTAATCATATTAATGAAAAATTAATTTTAAAAAAAATTGATATTTTTTATTTGCAATGGATTTGAGGCATTGTGAAACTTTTTATTATTATTATTATTAATATTAATTATCAAGGTCAATTGTTGGATTTTTGTTGTTGTTAATTTCAGCAGATTATAAAAGTCAAATCTATCAAATTCTACTAGGGTTGGATAAGATTTGTGGTAGACATTTATGTTTATAAATCTAATATTAATATCCATCCAAATCCATCTGATTTCATCACCTAACCAAAATCAATGATCTTTTAAATACGTCCAGATTTATTTGGATTTTCGAATTGAATACATAGAGATTTATTTGGATTTCTGAATTGAATACACGTTATGTACTTGGATTTTAACGAAATTTTTACAAATCTAAATTGAATACCCTTGATCAGACTTTGATAATCTCTTTACAAATCTGAATGGAATACATCCAAACCATTAAAATCTTTTAAATTAAATTCCTGCCAATTATATATTTGAACATACCCTCTTAGTTTATTATATTATTATTTTTTTAACAATATCTATCTGTCGACCTATCTAGAGTATGTATTTTTTTTTTAAAGTCTTTTGTTTTTTTAAGATTCGAACTGATTTGAGAATTATTTACCCAAGCCCCATCTACTCCCCTGGACAAAGTTAATTATATTATTGTATTACTTTATAAAAAAAAATGAATTAGTTGTCCAAACGTGTCAAATTTTTTTTCAAACGTGTCAATTACACTCCTCACAACTTCACACGTTCGCATAAATTTGGATAAAATTTTCAAACATATTGCCACGTTGACCCCAAGCCTATTCCTCACTAAAAAAAGTCTTACGTGGACCGAGCACACCAATAATACCACAACGCGTGTCCCTACGACGTGTGGTGTCCAATCACAACGAGATCTTTGACGTCACTCCCGGAGAGACAATCTATATTTAAAAGTACTATATATATTCACGCGTAATTGAAGGGAGAGTGACTTGAAAATCGAAGTAAATAAAAATCGAGAGAGAGAGAGAGAGAGAGAGATCGAAGTCGCCGGAGGAGTCGGTTAACAGAGAGAGACTTCTTTCTTTCTACGCTTTTTCTTTTTTCTTGCCACCACCACCACCGTTCCCGGCAATCGGATCTTCCTGTAATAATGGTAATTTTCCGTTTCGTTTATCTTTTGATTTTTCTTTTTTTTGTAGATGTGGTATTTGGTCACCGGTTCGACCTGGATCTGTTGTGAAATTTTGTTTTTGTTTTGAAGGATTGGTTAGGGTTTGTAGATCGATTGTAATTAGTTTCACACAGATTGTAATTGCGTGTTTTTTTAGCAATTTAAATTTTGTTTGTATTATATATATTGAGTTATTTGTCGGTGATTTTGATGAATTTTCTAGTTTCTGTGAGCAAATTGTGTTGATCTTGGCGGTGTATTTCCAATCTGGAGGCTTATGACTATAATTATATGTGAATATATTTTTTGTTTGTTATATTTAATTATTTGTTAATAATTATTATGATCTTGTCGGAGTTAGAAAAGAAAAATTATGATGACGATCGGTGATGAACATGTTTTGATTTTCATGGATTTATAGTGTAGATACCGTATCATGATTCATGAATATACCTATATGCATGAAAATGTTTGTTTAAATTGAATTAGTCTGTGAAATTCAGCTTTCAAAAAGAGGATATGATGTGTATTGAAAAATTAGTAATACAGCTTTCAATTCTTATTCTGTAATTCCATCCGAATATCTTTGTTTGATTGAATCGTTGTTGTGTTGTGCAGACAACATCAAAGCGTCTCGCAGTTAGGAAGGTGGACAAGTTCGAGAAGAACATTCTGAAGAGAGGTGCTGTGCCCGAAACCACTGTCAAAAAGGGCAAGGACTATCCTGTTGGCCCTGTTCTGCTTGGCTTCTTCGTATTTGTCGTCATTGGATCATGTGAGTTTCTTCCTCATAACATTTACCTTCATTTCCTTGCATAACTCAGTTTTTTTTTATGCAATTGACTAGTTCAAAGTAGTGTTTTTCATGTTTTACATATGCGTGTCTCGTTCTTGCATTGAACTACTTGTGGGGAGGTTTAGCTTAGCATCAAATTGCCTTGTTATGTTTTGATATCAGTCTTAATGGTGTGTAGTATATACATTCTTGGTAATCAACACAACTCGTGCAAGGCAATTAAATGACTTATCGAATATTCGGGATATATGAACTTTTGATTGGGTTCTAGAGTCTGCATTGTGATTTGAATTTGAAACATACCATTGCTTTTATACCAATTTTTCTATTTATCTGGAGCTCAAATGAAGGTATCTCATTCACATTTTTTGTATTCCTGAACAATCAAAGGATACTCTGATGATGTTATTTCTTCCTAGTTACCTGGCTCCTGCCACAATTACTGATCGCGATTTTTATTATCTTTGGTGACAGCTCTTTTCCAGATCATCAGGACGGCAACAAGCGGAGGGATGGCATAAGCAATTCGGTGATATACTGAGAAATGGCAGCCAGCAGCAGATGTTAACCTCCTGTTATTATGTCATTTGAGCTTTTTCCTGTTTAGTGTTTAGGAAAATCGATGATACATTTACAAGACTAGTGGTATAATTTGTACTGTGAAGAACTCCGTTTTTTTTTTAATAATAAAGACTCCCGTACCGTATCATTTTCATTCTCTTTGTTTCTTATGTGGGTAGATTAATTGACATTTAATTTTGTTGAAATTGGGTACACTTTGCAACTCCCAAGTAGAATAGATGAATTGAGATATCTGGTTTTCCGAGAAAAACTTGAATGTACGGATGAATTGTTGAATTTTGTTCACCCTGCCACTCAAGATAAAACATGTTTTATCTTGAGTGGTGCACCTATGATGTACTGAAAATTTACTCCTGTTTCGCAGAACCTTTCTCTTATAGTCAAAATTGAAAGCTTTTACGGACTTTGCTGCAGCAACAGACTAAGATTTTGGTTCATTAACCTCAAGGAGGTTGTCTTGGTGGCCCAGGGGCTTGGAATGAAATCCAAGTCCTTGGTTTAGTGACAATTCCCTTGAGGCTAGCTTTCGGTACGTTAGCTTTCCTACTAGAAGGACGAGCATAGGGCACAATGTCTATGATTCGAATTCTATTAAAATTGGAACGAGTTTTGATTTATCCGTTTACATTTTTATAGGGCCCAGGTATGTTTTCTATATGTCCTATTCCACATCCACAAACATGTTACCGCAAGTTGTGTCTAAACGAAATCCAAGATCCTTGGATATAAAAAGAAAAAAAAAAGATTTTGGTTCATTTATGAACACCTCCAGCCCAGTCAACCAGTGCAAAAGGTGGAATCGGTCAGGCAATCAATTTCTTTTTCAATCGATATTTGTCTTCCGAAGTCCAAAATTTAAGCAGAGAATTGACTGAGTTCTCCTTTTCTTTTGACTCTCTAATTGTCAAAATTCAAAAGCTCAATTTCTTTTCCTAAACCTGCTAAGCAGTGGAGTCTTACGATTGATTAATTTTACAATAAAAAGAAATAAACTTCTCAATTGCGAGTGTTCTTAAATTAAAAGTTATTCATCCACAAGTTTGTACATCAAAAAGAAAAAGATCGATCACCATACATCACATGGTATAAGTAACTTCATTATAACAACAGAAATTTGGGCTTAAGACGAAACCAGCAACAAGAGCTTGCGTAGAACGGATACCAGAATGAAAAAAACCCATCACGAACAGGCCATTGCTGCCGGAAACTGAATGGAAAAAAACTAATTTAGGCCATTGCAGTCAGGCATGGGTGAAAGGCAGTACCGCAAGCTATCCATTGCCGCTTCCTCCCGCGGGGCACCACGCATCCAGGAACCTTTAACCATTCCCTGCTAATCACATTGTACGTAACAAGACGGTTCATTTGTCTAGATCTCAGTGACAACATGAGCAAACCTCTGTTGCCCAAGCAAGTCATCCTAACGTGCTTCCCATAAAAGTCTAAGCACCATATGTTTGGCATTCTGTCAACCTCCTTCCACAAGAGAGTCATCTTCTGTAGCTCCCATATGCACACGCATGTAGCGGCATTTTTGGTCAGCAATCCCACGAGCATGATCCGTCCCCCACACTCTGCAAGTGTGTGGTCGCTCAAATGCAGTGGAGCTGGGATTATGAACTGCTTCCATATCCCAGTAACCACGTCGTAGGACACTATCCCTTCAGGATCAGACCGCATGAAATAGAGTGTACTGTCAATTGAAACTGCTTGTGACCGGAAGTTCAGTGATAGTGGCAGTTTCATATTTGACAGCATGCTTCCAGGCCGTGTCCATAAGTTCTTCACAGAGTCATAAACTTCATACTCTCCATCACACCCTACCCATAGGATCTTGTAGCCACCACTTGCTGAATTTCCATTGAGAGTCATGCCCACAGCGACGCGGGACCAGACCTTGACTGACCTAGCTGGCAACTCTTTGAAAGATTGAGTGAGAGGGTTGCATACATAGAAGTTTCTATGACCAATGTCAAGAAAGCACACCAAACCACCTGCTGAAGCAACTGGTAAGATTATCATCTTTGTGGGCAGTGAAGAAATGGTCGGATGGTGCCATTTCTTCAGGGAAGGATCATACATGGCACCAGAGTTCACATTTTCATGAGTGATGGTGTAAAACCAGGGGATGGCTTGTGGAACTTGGGCACAATGCTGAGAGAAACTTTGAGAAGTCAGCAAGGAATTCCATTTTCGGCAAACAGAGCGGAAGCGGAAAAATGTGGCAACAGGAAGTCTTGCAATGACAGCTTCGAAAAGGTCTTCAGGGAACTCTTTCCATATTTCTTGTTCCATAACCTCAGCTGTACTGGTTGCTCCAGGTAATTTTCCTCGGTTCCGCTCCTTCCGAGATTTCTTGGTTGGTGGAGGTTTAAAAGGTTCCAACATCTTACAGATTCTAGATTTTCCAGCTGCCATCATTAGACCGTCATAATCATCTGTAGAACTGTCATCAATGTTGGGGAAGCACCATCTGTGCAAAAATGAATATAAGTTAAGTCATTTATCCCCAATTACGGTAATTTGCTTCAATAATTCTCGTGGACATACTTGATACAATTTAATAAAACAATAGTGTAAAATTGTTGGTTCATACATCAACCATGTTAAAAAGTATGCAAGAAAGCAAAATGAACCACCTTTGAACCATCAAATTTGGGACATCAAAATTCAAGGACTATATTCATCAAGATGTCACTTAGACGGTTACATTAGATATAGTGAATTATATGATTCACCATCTTATCTATTGACAACAACACTAGATTTACTAGGTACACAGTCACCTCTATTAGCTGAGCTCTACAAAGTACAAAGCTTAAGCAATATTATGATATATGCTAAAGTATTTTACAGATCATTATGACATTACATATAACAACATGTTACCAGAAAGCACCATCACCGTGAAACAAAACATAAACATCATCAGCTACATGTTTACCAGAAAGCACTATGAAATAAAACATAAAAATTTGCTAATCACCAGAAGATTTTCAGGAATCAAATTGCAAAGTGCATATCAAACTATATACTCCCGCCTACATGGCAATCCCACCATACTTGTTAATCACATGAAAAAAAGTAATGAGAAACTCAATGGTTGAATTTATCAACAGACATGGCAAGGAAAACTAGTGTTTCTAGCAGAGTATTGACAAGTGTCGTGCCCAGATCACAGATAAGCTTTCTAAGGAGTCTGGTTTTATGCAAGGCAACAGGTTTACACAGTAACCACAACTGGTTGGTTACATACGAAAGAATAAGACACTAGATGCAAGATTGAATTTTTTGGAGACTAGAATTGAAGTTAGTAGATGATTACATAATCACAACACAAGTTGATTGACATCAGCACAGATTCTTTAAGAGGTCCATGTCAGTGGTGTAAATAGGTATTGAACTTCACATTGGGGATGCCTAACAGCTCTTTGCCGGGAGGGCTGCTAATAAAATCCTGACATAACCCTCCCCCCTTTTTATCCAACTCTTCACCAGTGCTCCTAAGGTACCACCTGTAATCAGGGACAAATCATATAGGCTGTTGATTTCTGGTAACAATAACACTCGGCTAAAAATAACCTCTCACATCACAGGATTTGGGGAGACCTTGCCTAGACCTAATACAAAAATACCGAGGTCCAAAAATGCAACATATTTTCAAACCTAAATATTACCAGAGAAGGAATCTGAAACTGTATCTAAGACAGTATTAATCTTGCCTTGCAAGGATTTTACCAAAAAAATTGGAAAGTTTTGAAAGGTCTATTCAAAAGAATCATGCCAGAAAAGGAGGCAATAATAACCAAGTCTAGAGGTTGATAAAAAAAGGAAGCAACTATAACCACGTATAGAGCTTGATAAAACACAACCACTCGAAATTGCTTCCACACAATTAAAATATGCATCCTTAACACCGCTCCTGATGTTAGTACTTAGTAGAAATGTAGAATGTCAACGAAAAACAAATGAAAGGAAAACAAATGAAGAAAAGACAAAGAAGCAGCCATTTGTTAAGCTTCTTAATACCAATGAAAACAACTCAAGAGGCTCTAGTCTCCAAATTGGGTTATCACTTCTAAGGAAAACCACAACTCGATGAACTGACAGAAAGATAACATAATTGAAAGTATGAAAAAACAAAAGTTTTTGTGGCTTTGAAACATACCATTTTAAATAGATCTTTGCTTTCATCATGACTTAAGCTACTTCAGTAATTGCAAAGTTTCTCCAAAATTCAAAAGGAAACAACTATAACAGGTGTAGAAGGTCTAAACCTTCAACTTAGTAACACCAAAATTGCAAGCAGATTATTCATCCTCATCTTTAAATTTTTTTCATCTGATAATATTGATCAAACATCTACGATACAGAACAACAAAACCATCTGACTTAATAGTCTATAAAACAGTTTTTTTCTTGAGAATATCCAAGTGAGTCGTAGTAAAATTATTGCACTGTAAACAGTTAATACAAATAATTACTCTTCAAGGGCATCAAGATGTCTACTTTCACAACCATGCAAATATTTCAAACACCTAATTCATTTTGGACCTTTGTGAAACTGTACCGGATGATTCTGCCAGAATATGCATAATCTAGTTGAAAGTAAAAATCTCGAACAGGAAATTGACCATGCTTATGTATTTGGAAACATGTACTAGTGAAAATATTTAAATGTACTTCTGTACTGTGGCAGGGAAGAGAGGGAATCCTGGAAAAAGAATGTTAATAATTGACTGTCTAGTTAGAATACAAGGGACCTACCAAACAGATAAATGTGCACTAACCAGTCAGCACGTCACAAATTAAGTATAGACATAACTATAATGAAGTTTCAGGTGCAAACAATAACTAACGAACACATTTTCAAAATAATCCGAATTCTAATAGTCGCATTTTCAAACAATAACTAACGAATACATGGGTCTACCGGATGGGTGGCCATGCACCAGTTGCTAATTGAAACTCAATAGATATACCCTTTCTCCAAGATTATTTTTTCTCTGTTTTTAGACTGGACTCTACGTAATCGGATAAATAAGGTGTCATATCATGGAGGTATAGATTGGCTCTACGTACTCTGATAGAAGGTGCTATATCAGGTAGGTAAGGTTGGCTCTACATACTCGGATAAATAAGGTGCCATATCAGGCAGGTATATCCAAAATCAAGAACACTTAGAACAAATTTTGGACACATGAATTGAACTTGTACATTCAAAATCTACCAAAAGTTGGGGTAAATTAATATCATGTATTCATCAAGTAAGTCAATATGAGGAAACAATCAGCAAATATAAGTGAGATACTGATTTCTGAATTTAACAATGAATTACAAAGAAATGCTAATTGAAACAAAACACACTCTTCGATTAAGCTAAATTAGACAAATAATGAACATATGTATAAACACTAAACACAAATAAAATCATCACATAATCATTTTCTTTACAAGAAAAAAAAAACAGAAGAAATCAATTGATTAACAGTATAACAACCATGGCAGGCATTAATCATCCATGAAAGCAATGAAACTGGAAAAAAAAAATTCAGCAATACAGTCAGATAACTTAACATAAAACCTAAACCGTTACAAAAAAAAAAAAAAAAAACAGGCGAGTCACAATGCGAAATAGTTGCAGAGAATTCGAAAAGATAAATAAAATGAAAAATCAAATTGAAAGAGATCTAAAGACCTGTTGAGGTGATGTTGCTGTTGTTGATAAGATTGAAAATGGAGATGATGATGATGATGATGAGGAAGAAGAAGATTGTTGTTGTGATTTGGAGGAAAGGAGCCGTAGAGTTGGAGGAGTTCTTGAAGCTGACCGATGAGCTGCCCGAGCATGGTCAGCTCTTCCATGCCCCGAACCCAACTCTCTCTCTCCCTCACACCTCCTCTCTCCAGCTTTTGTTTTAGCTCTGCTGCTCTGGATATACAACCCAAACCAAAACCCGACCCGACCCAGCTTTTGCTGTCTCTGGCTCTGCCTCTCCAGTCTCTCACTCTATTTTCTAATTTTTTTTTTCTATCTTGTGTTAATTGTCTACTGATCTCTCTCTTATGGGGTTCCTTCTTTGCCCACTCGTCTTTTTCCACGTCAGCTGGCCCATTACCATCATTTCTTGTTATTTTTTCTAACCCGCACGCTACTATGTCCTTGTAATAATTCCCATTGATATTTACGGGGACCTATTTTCACTTTCCGTTTCTGCCCTCACTTTTTTCACTTATTCCCTTAATTGTCCTTCTATTTCTTAGCTAATGCTCTCTATATATGGAGATTATTTTTAGAGGAAAATTGCACAAACACTCCAAGTCTCCAACGTTTTAGTGTGATTGCTTACAAGTGCTTACAAGCCTATGTAACTTTTACTTTAAAATGCATAAACGTCTCGCTGCTCATGGCAATTCATCGGACATTAGTGGTTGATAAACAAAACGGTTTTTTCACCTATTAATAAAATAACAGTTTTAATTATTTATATAATATTATTATTTTATTTTATTTTTAAATGGAAGATCTATTTCGTCTATCACAACGTAATTTTAAAAAAACGTAAGAAATCTATATTGTAGAGGAGATCATCACCTTCTTTGATGTAGACAGCGTTCTCGATCGTTGTAATACTTGATCGGGTAGATTTCGGTTTCGGTTGATCAAGGAACCTTAGTGATATCCCTAAAAGAGAAATACCAAAATATGGTAAAAAAAAATTATGAGTTAATAGGAAGGGCATTAAAGTAAAAGAAGAAATCCTCACGTAGGAGGATATGATTCCATCAACAAAGTGGAATATTTACTTGACCAGAATTCCACGTGTGTGAACGCGAGCTTATGATGGTCAAGGAGACCAATGTCTTTTTGAAATCAAAACCAACTTTACGATAAAATCAATCAACGGCCCAGATTACTTGTCTCAAGGCTCTTTCTTTCTCGTTCCTCTTCCACGCACACGGCATGATTGTCCCACCACTTTTCCGTTCTATGATTATTTTGTTAGAATTACGGAAGTACCTACTTGACTACCCTTTCACTCAATTGTCCTTTTTACCCCTCCTTCATATATTTTATTTTTCTCTTTTTATAATCAATAATATTCAACAATTAAATAGGTGAACACAAATTATTATACTAGTAATAAATACTTTTCGATACGAATATGAACCTAGAAAGCGTGGCCTATAGAATAACTAGTTTATGTCAATCACACGTTCATAGCGATATTGATCCAGTTGGAACTCTAAAATTAAACCTCATTTGGACAATATTGTAATATGTACCTTTTAGAAAGGATCTCATGTTGAGAAGCATAAATCCCATACCTTCTTGTATTTAAGACAAAACTTGAAGGTGTTAAGATCAAATTTATTGAAATTAATATCAAAATTCAAATTGATAACTGCCTATGATTTTGACTAAACTATAATTACTAACTTGTTTTTGGTATTTTTTTAATTCCAAAACAAAAAAATAAATAAAAAGCAAGTTTCCAACAAAAATATGAAGAAAAAAAATGCAAAATAATTGAAGTAATTAATTAAACCCACAAAGCAACCATGGAAATGAGTACAAAGCAGGCAGCAACCATCATAAGCTCTCACACACACACCAAAGGCACAGAGCAATCAAAACACACATAAATCCCGTTAGTTGGTCTACCACAGTGGCATGCATTTAAAATGCAACCGTGTAATAAATTATTTATATGGCTACTTAACGTTTAATTTTAAACTATACAAATTTAATATGAATATCGATTTCTCAACGGATAGTGATGATATCTTAAAAAGTTTATTTTTAACTATACAAACCTAGTATGGATAGGGATTTTTCAATTTTCAAAGGCCGGTGACGGAATCTTGAAAAGTTTGTTGTGATGAGCGGTTTTATTAGGGTAACTGTTACCTAAAAAAACATAATGAAATGGTTGCAGGTAAACTGTCGTAACCCGAAAGTCAAGCTCAAGATATCACCAAATACACTTAATTGTTTGCTTCAACGTAGTGCTTGAATAACATCCTCCTCCATCGGCTCTTGCTTGGCTAGACTTTACATTTAATTTTGCTGCTGCTCATGATTATGAAAATGAAAATTTAGTGAGATTGAAGCCAGAGTTTAATTAGCTTCACTATTTAGAGAATTAAATACAACAGATTGATAAGCAATTCAAGTAACATCTAGTTTATTTTTCAAGTTTTTTGTAAAAATATTGAGATAAACCCTCCATTTGTGTCATATTTGTGTACTAATAATTTACACAATCAATGGTTTATATTGGGATTGGTTAATATATATATATATATGGGGTTAATTTGATAAAATTGTGTCATAATTGAGTAAAATAAGATAAGGTAAATTTAAAAAAGAAAAATTTTCCTTTTAAAGTTAACACCGTATTTAGAATTCTGTCTTACGTTATTATGAAACATTTGGGTGCATTGAAGTTTTTTTTTTTCCGGAACTATACTTATAAGTTTTAACGTACAAATAATTAAGGTAGGGAACAATTTTCTTATTTAGGTGATGTTTTTGTCTAATATTGGTATTTTACCAAAACAAAAAACAATGCTTCCCAAACTTTGGTAAACTTTGTATAATATAACATGAATAATGGTCAAAAAAGAGAGCAAAAAGTGAGATTAGGTGAGAAATGAATGGACCAAGATGCAATTAGAGAGAGAGATTTGAAAAAAGGAATGGAAAGTAATGATGATATAGGGAGGCTAAAATTTATGATGATTAGGTTTTGTCAAAACCAAGAAGATGTGATGCGGTGGGTAATCATTTCAATTTTTTTTTTCTTTTTTTTTTCTTTGGTGTCTAGGGAAGAGAAGCCTTTGATTTTTGATTTTTGGTGGTGGGTAATATTTATATGTTATTCTTTTTTGGTATCAAATTCAAGATCATCATGCCTCATCATGGTCATTGATGATCAATCATCATGGATTCCCTTCTTTTACGTGTGCATTTTTCTTTTACTAATGTGTTTGTGCCTTGTTTTGCCTTTTGAATCTTTTGGTTTTGCTTTTCTTTTTTTTTTTTTTTTTTTCTTTTTTTTCTTTTTTGTTACTATATCGATCCATCCTTCTAGGATTCAAACCTCTTATTTAAGAATCATTTATATTAGGAGTAGGTGTTTTTCATGTAGGATTGGATTGGATTGAAATTTTTTCAACCAAATCCGATCATTGGATTGGGCTTTTTAAGCCCATTGGAAAAAATGTATTTGAATTCAAATTTTGTTACATCAAAATTCAAATTTAAAATAATTTTTCCACCGTAATATCATATCACATGAAGTTTATATTTCTTAAAAGCATTACAATCAAATCAGGAAATATAATACAAATTGTTTAAATATCTGTTACATAATTACAAAATAAAAATATAACAATTTATCTAACTTGAAAAATCTCTATCTAAGCCTCTCATCCATTTTACAATTATAATTGCTTCGTCGAATATCTCGTGATTGAATAATCTATTATTTATTTCAACTAACATAATAGTTTAAATTTATATACAACTATTTAACTTTTTTCTACCAAATTCTTAATCAAATCCTAAGAAAAAAAATATTTTAAAGTATAATCAAGGATGTGCAGATTAATACAAAAAATGAAGACAATATAATTACATATTTTTAATAAATGTATTATATATTATGGTATAAAATATTTAAAATTATGTATTTATAGTTGTCATTTATAACATTATAAACGGTGGATGAGTAAACTTTTTAAATATTAAAAAAAATGAGATTTCATCCTAAATCTAATGATAAATAAAATTATTTAATTTATTTTGTATTATTTATTTCGGGTTGGGTTGAGTTTTATTTTATTAACCCAATCCAGCCCAATCTTAAAAGCAACCCAACTCAATCTAGTCGGGTTGGGTTGGAATGACAGGGTGGGTGAAACCCGAAACCCGCCAATCTACGTCCCTATGGGCGCTTTCTAGGGACTTTCCTATTATTTGTACTTCTACACTATTAGAGGGGTTTTGGGTTGATTTGATGATAAACAATACTTGCTAATTTGATTTGATTTCATGCTACTTTACAGATTCAATAAACGAAACTACAACGCACATAGTTCAAGCTTCCAATCTGAAACGAGATGAATTAGACTCGGTCGTATGTCTATCACATATATAACAATGAGGTTTTAAATTCGAGTAGTATTTATTTCCCTAAAATCGTGAATTAATTTCGGTAATTCCATGTGTTTTGGTAATGGGCAGATATGAATGGGCCTAATCATAGACTTAATCCAAAGTGAAGGTTTTACACTCTTGTACTACTAAAGTCACTCTAACTCATCTCTAAATACACACCAACTTTGTAAACATAATCAGAAACGAAATTTCTTAGAACTAACAAAAAAAAAATCCTTAAATCAATAGGCCCAATATTTCTTTTATTAAAATAAAGATTAATATTATAATTTGTTTTTGTAAAGTGATTAATATTATAATTAATTTGATGGAAGATATAAAAACTTTACTAGATAGAGACAACCACTGCATGAATCATAAAAGACCACCTTAATTTGCAGCCAGGCTTCTGTGTTCCCTCACCTACAAAATTTATTGTCAACAGACAACCACCCTTGACTGTAATCAACCCCAGAAAAATAACTCCAAAATCTTCAATGAAAAGACATCACTGTACATTTCCAACCACCAGGGGCGACCCTGGCTGGGTCAAGGGGCCCCTCCGGTGCCAATCATACCTAGGAGTCTCAAATATATAATATGAATTTTTGTTATGGGTTAAATCGTAAGAAAAATATTCTAAAAAAACTCCAACAATACAAAAATTAGAACCCGGCCCAATTTATTTTATACTAGTACAAACCCTAATTTTTTAAAGTTTTATACTTTCCTATCACATATTACTTATATATTCTTCATTTCTTCTCCACCCACCAAAGACAAAAAAAAAAAAGGGACAATGGGAGATATAAAAATCATGGATTTTTTAATTTTTATTTTAATTTTTGGAAGAAATGGGGATGATTTTGTTGGTATGAGACCCATTTTTAGACTTCGCTCAGGGGCCACATAATAGCCAAGACCGGCACTGCCAACCACATACCTAGTACCTTCCATGCACATCGGACACCCCTATCGATTTTTTTTTTAACTATTATAATAAATTCGAGGTTCGGTAAATGAGAAAACGACTAGAATCCATGACAAAAACGACTAGAATCCATGACCTCACGATATATATATTTAAGGAATATATCACCCTGATAACCCCACATATGATACAAGCCCACCAATTTTCATTAACAAAATACTAGGAAACTATCGATTAGATTTTTGGATTTTCATTTTTTTTTTAAGTCTAGAGGTGTTCTTGGGAGAAACACTTGCATGGGATGGTTTCGTTACCACGTGGTGAGACCGTCCAATTAAAATGTAGTATTTACATTGAAAATATAAAAATATACATTTAAAGTTCTACACGGTACACTTTCATGAGACCGTCTCATTGCCATATTAATGAGACCGTCCCATAAGTTTTTCTCCTTCTTGGGTCTTGTATGATGCTTACAAAAGTCACAATATTTTGGATTGTCACGCAAAGAATAATTTTGGGTACAAAACATTTTCAAATTTTATTTGTTGCCATTCCAATTTTAGAAAGAATGTTGTTAGCTTGTGACTCAACATGATTCAACAAAATGTCACCAAACATAGACCACGAACAAGATATGATTCATTTAAAAAAACAAAAATAAAGTATGCAAACAATTCCATCTCCCTTTAAAAACACATCTCAATTTCCTATCACTTCTCATTCATAATTCCACCACCATGGAAGAAGCACTAGCGGCACAAAACGACGAGCAAATCTTCCGGAGCCGATACCCGGCAGTTTCCGTGCCGGACCTGACATTGCCGGAATTCGTGCTCCAGGACGCGGAATTGTATGGCGACAAGGTGGCGTTCGTGGAGGCCGTGACAGGGAAGTCATATACATATAGTGAAGTGGCTAGGGACATTAGGAGATTTGCCAAGGCACTAAGGTCTCTTGGGTTGAGAAAGGGACGTGTTGTGGTTGTAGTGCTACCAAATGTGGCCGAGTATGGCATTGTTGCTCTTGGAATTATGGCTGCTGGTGGTGTCTTTTCAGGGGCCAACCCCACAGCTCATTCATCAGAAATCAAGAAGCAAGTGGATGCTGCCGATGCCAAGCTCATTGTCACAAGTGGTCCAATTTATGAAAAGGTGATGGTACTAGTCCCCTAGAAGTATAATTACCCATTTTAACGTGCATTGAACCTAAATTATCATAAAATGTTATAGATGTATTTATGAATATCTCAGTCATTAGATGCATATAAGTCGATGAGTTTTGATGAAAATACATGTAAAAGGTTTGGATTAAATACGTTTATCAACCTGCAAAACTGTCACTTTTATAAAAATATATATAATATCTCAATCATTAGATATATCTGAATTAGTGAATTGCAATGAAAAGACAGGTAAAAAGTCTAGGCGTACCGGTAATTGTACTAGACGAAGAACGTGTTGAAAGTGCGATGAATTGGAAAGAACTACTCGAAGCAGCGGACCGTGCAGGCGGCAACAACGACTTTACCAACAACGAAATCCACCAGACTGATCTGTGTGCCCTGCCATTCTCATCAGGGACAACAGGGATGTCAAAAGGTGTGATGCTGACCCATAGAAACCTGGTTGCCAACCTCTGCTCCACACTCTTCAAAGTAGGCCCTGAATTGGTAGGCCAAGTGACCACACTTGGTCTGATTCCATTTTTCCACATCTATGGAATCACTGGAATTTGTTGTGCCACTCTTAGAAACAAAGGGAAAGTTGTGGTGATGAACAGGTTCGAGCTCAGGACATTCTTGAATGCACTCATCAAACAAGAAGTCACATTTGCACCAATTGTGCCACCAATTATTTTGGCCTTGGTCAAGAACCCAATTGTTGATGAATTTGATCTCAGCAAACTCAAACTGAGAGCTGTCATGACCGCCGCGGCTCCTCTTGCTCCTGAGCTCTTAGCAGCCTTTGAGAAGAAGTTCCCTGATGTAGAAGTCCAAGAGGTAAGTTATAATTAGCACATTTGTATATCAATTTTAACTCAGTTTTGGTCAAAATTGATCTCCAATTGAGTTCTGTCACTAGGCCTATGGACTGACTGAGCACAGTTGCATCACACTCACACATGGTGACCTTACTATACCAAATGGCATTTCAAAGAAAAACTCAGTTGGGTTCATTCTTCCCAATCTAGAAATCAAGTTTATCGATCCGGACACCGGCAGATCTCTCCCCAAGAACACCCCTGGAGAAATCTGTGTTAGAAGCCAATGTGTCATGCAAGGTTGTATATATACAAGCTATATAAAATATTGCTATGGATGGCACAATGTCACAATTCTTCTTTTTTTTAACAGGTTACTTCAAGAATGAAGAGGAAACTTCCAGGACAATTGATAAGAATGGATGGCTACATACAGGAGACATTGGTTACATAGATGATGATGGAGATGTCTTTATAGTAGATCGCATCAAAGAGTTGATCAAATATAAAGGCTTTCAAGTAAGACTAACGTTGTTTCCGTTTCACTGTTATTTTTAATTATATAAACATTATCAGACTGAATGAACACAACACCCTTTTAATGACACACGTAGGTAGCGCCTGCAGAGCTGGAGGCTATCCTTCTCAGTCATCCCTCAGTTGAAGATGCCGCTGTCGTACCGTAAATACCATGATCTTGATCTGGTTCTTAATATCATGAAGTTATTAAAACTAAACAAAATGTGACATTTTTATTATACTGCAGTCTTCCTGATGAAGAGGCGGGGGAGATCCCAGCTGCTTGTGTGGTGATCAACCAAAACTCCAAAGAGAGTGAACAAGACATCATCAACTTTGTTGCTTCAAATGTTGCCAATTACAAGAAAGTGAGAGCTCTGCAATTTGTGGATACCATCCCCAAATCTCCTTCTGGAAAAATATTGAGAAGGTTCCTCAAAGAGAAGATGATTGAAAACATGCAATCCGAGACCAAACCCAATAATATTAATGATAATAATGTGTGATTAATCATGTTGTCACGCACAATAAATCATAAATGTCACCGTTAATCTTTTTTTATCTTCGACGTAATTTCGTTATCATAAAATTCATCGATATATGATTTTATTTACGTATATTTCAAATAATATTTGATATTTGTCCAACCATACCTGTCCTGCCTGCCCTGTCTAATTAATGTGTTATGCGTCCATTAGAACATATTTTGAGTCACGGATTCAAAAAGGCCCACGTGGGTCTATCTAGATCTCCTGCGTTAATCATAAGCATGAGATCTTGAAACTTCAATTAACAATTTCACATCTTCAATGAGTTTTTAAATGCCAACCTTAGTCCACACCATACTCAATTAGTCATATATATATATATATATATATATATATATATATGTGGATATAACTCATGTACGAGATTATTAGAAAAGATGATATTCGCTTGGTTTGGTTTTCGGTAACTTGCCTCTTACATCTATACTACGAAACTATGGATTCGAATCTGTTACCTTCCCTTAAATCTTGAATTATTGAAATATTTCAGGAAAAAAAAAACATTATCGCATATGATAATGATGGTCGGTAATTTTGGAGATAAATTATATACGGGGTTTGTACTGAAAATTTATATATATGGTGGAATTGAGTGTACAAGTACATTCATATGCACCAATGCAATCTAGAACGTTCATTTATATATATATTTATATTTTCCTTGAAATGACACCATACTCTTAATTTAATACAAACAAGTTGGTTTGCAAAAAATTAATAAATTTATCTTTATTTTACTTTATAATATCTCCCACAAGTGACTGACCCACCTTTCAGTGTCCACCCATCTATGAACAAAAATCCTTAATTAATTATTATTATTTTGTTTATAATTATTAAATTATTATTATTTTATTTTTTATGCATTCAATCACATTCCATGTTGTTGTTGTTGTTATTTTAATTATTAATTATTATCATCACAGCAATTAGGCCTTCTCACATTTTATTGTAAGTATCATAATGTCAACTAGTTTCAAGTTGTTCTTCTCTGGAACCATTATTATAAACTAATGCCATCCAGTTTAGATTTTATCATCTCATATACACGTAATATCACAATTAATTTTGATAATAAACTTAGATAATGCTTCATTTAATATGTTTTATTTTGACCAGAGCAAGAAGTACTTTGTAACTAAGAAAATATATATATATATATATTAAAAAGTACTTCTGTAAAACTAATTTTTATATAATTGTACTCTTTATAAAATTAAGTAATTTTTAACAATTTTGTAAATTTTGAACTACCCTACAATGTATAATTATGAATTTCTGTCTATCATGAGAAGGTATAGAAAATATCTTTTTGTCACCAAAAACTACTTTTTTTTTGCCACTGTCAAAAGCACTTTCATTTCAAACGAAAGTAACTGAGTCCAAAAGGAAGAAGGAAAAGTACTTTTTTTTTTTTTGTTTAAATATCAAGTAAAGGACTTTATTATAGCTTTTTTGGACACCTATAAATGGACATTGTTATAGCTATCATTACAGATGGATACAATCAACTTTTGACATTTTTTTTACTTCAAATTTAATACTCATTCTTACTATAACAATTTTAGAAAGGGCAGATTGCACTAACAAATATTTCATGAGTACTAGGGATGTCAATGATTTGATCCAGATCATTTAAAGATCGGAGAGGTTCCCCCGCTCCAATTAAAGATCCTTTGGAGAAAACAGGGAAGTATTGAAACGGGGGTGGGGTAAAGTTCAAGGGAAGTATTCCCGTCCCTCACTCGTTTACCCATTTCTCTTTGTTCTAAATACTCTATGTACGTCTGACTCGTTTCTTGATTTTTTCGATCCATCTCCATTTTTTTAAGTACACTATTATATAATATATGAGGTTTTTTTAGATGAGGAGAAGATTCGAACCCATAACTTTATAGTGTAGATATAAGAGATTTACTGTCGGACCAACCTTATCTCTTCGAACTATCTTCATTTAATCATTTTAATAATATAATAATATTCGATCATTCATGAAGAGATGAGTTTGCCTCTTCCTTCATGCATACAGGGAGGAGGGGTCCACCTTAACTTCTTTTGTGAGGGGATAAATGTGTAAGTGAGATGAATCATTATTAATATATATCTACTCACTAGTTGATACATCAGCTACCGTATGAGTTGTTATCGAAAAGCTGTGATAGTGATTGCGACCAGGGGCGAAACCATAATTTTTTTTAGGTGGGCTATGGACAATTTCATTTATATATAAAAAAATTATATTATATAATAAAAAAATCAATTTGTTGGCGAATCTCAACGTTACAAGATATTTTTTATTAGTTAAATAAAATAGTATACCTAGTCGATGGACATAATAAGTTTTACACTCATATACATATTATAGTCAAGAAAAAACACAAGAAAATAAAAAGGAAATACTGTATGTAATGTAAATACAATAAGATCATACTTAAATTTTGACTTATGAGGCTTAAAAGAAGCAAACGACTTCTAGGGTTTCAAAGAAGCAAAAACATCTGTTACCGAATCCAAATAAATTGTAAAAACAAGTTATCTTTTAATATAACAACCGAACAATTATCAAGAAACTTATCATCCATCTTTATGCGCAAAGGTGTTTTAATAAGTTCATAGTCGAAAATAAAACTTAATTTTACAATATAAACTTTAAAATAAAAATAAAAATAAAACTTACAATTTTCTCATATCGACGTCTCTATAGCTTTACAAATCTAAAAACTATGAAAAATCATAAAATCGAAATTCTTAGAGACTTAAAGATTAATCTATATGGTAAATATATTGTTTTTGGTTTGGTGTTAAACGGTTAAAATTTCTCAATTTGATATTTCACTTGGTTAAGGAAATACAATAGGTTTTAATGAGTTTAATGTATGTTTTTTAGTTATTGAGTTATTATTAAGATAAAGAAAAATACAAGTAAATTAAGTTATAATTGAAATCAGACTGGATTATACTTAGAATTAAATAGGGTATATTAAAGGTAGGGTAGACCCACCATGGCCCGGCTAGTTTCTGCCTCTGATTGCGATGTTTAACAAAACTTTCTATTATTATTTATTGAGATAGTAACAAAGACATGTATCTTCGGAAATATAAATCTCATTTCAAGTAAATATTTTTCGCTTTACGATTTAATGAGTATAGTTGAATATATATAACTTCATTGCGAAGTCTTGGATTACCAAGGCAATGCAGTAACCTTGGTATGGTAGCAAAAAGCTTGATATTAAGAAATATAATTGACCAAAAAATAAACATGTTAACCACAACAATCCAGACGAGTCGACTCAGATCAACTCGGATATCCATCCAAATCCCAATTGTCTAATCCACTGACAAGGCAAGAACTGAATGAGTAAGTGAGTGAGAAGAGAGAGAAAAAGAGAGGCCTCTGAAATCTGAAAACAGTCCAAAAAAAGCAGAGCTGTATCAAAAGTGTGTGTGCGAGAACGCTAGTGAGTGAGTGAGTGAGTGAGTGAGTGAGAGAGAGAGAAAGAGAGCAAGTGGTATCTCCACGTGTCCCGTTCTTTTCTTCTTTTTTTGCCCTTGTTTTGGTGCTCTAGTGACTGAAATCAGAAATGACTTGATTCCAAAAAAAAAAAAAACAAAAAACAACAACTCACTTCTAGCTTCTCTCTCTATCTCTATCTGCTTCCATTAAGGCATCAACTCTTCAAATTTTCAGGTAACATTTTGATTTTATTTTTTTTATTTTTCTCATTTATTGAAACAAATCTGTTCCTGTTTATTCAATTTTCTTCTTCTTCTTCTTCTTCTTCTTCTCGGGATTCAAAATATATTTTTCTTTCGAATGAAATGGAAATGATTGAAGTGGAAAAATAAAGAGAGTAATAATGATAGAGGTGTCCAGAGAAGCTGATTTTTTTTTTTACCAAAACTGTGGAAACATCTAAGCGTTTTTTTTTTTTTTTTCTAAATTTTTTTTTGCGGCTCAGATTGAAACATCATTTTCTCCTGTTTTTGTGTGTTTTGTCTCGACATTTATAAAAGGAAAAAAAAAAAAAGAAGCTAGAGAGTAAAGATGCTTTTCCTTTCCTATCCGTACTCTCTTTCGTTTTTTTTTTTCCTTCACAGTGATTGGGTACACGTTTTAAACGCCGTCGTTTTTGCTGCCCAGGAAAGGAGAATTTTCCGGGAAAGAATTTTTATTATTATTACTTTCGTCATTTTCGTAGTTGAAATAGGAAACCCTAGTAAATGGGACCCGGAATTTGTTTTTTTTTTTTTTCAACCTTTTATGTTTTGGTTCTGTTTCTATTTATAACCACAAATTTTAATTTTTATTGTAATTTGTAACATATATAAAAATAAATAAATGATCTCAGGTGTCAACAGCTTTTTGTTATTTATTTATAGACTGGGTAGTTGTAGAAATTTGTGTGACTTGTATGATTGATGAAGCATTTGTGGTGCTGCAGTTTGGCATGTAACGTTTTTGATTAGATTAGAAAGTAATAGAAGGTTGCTGGCATCATAGATTATTTTGGTGAGTACAAGCAGATATTTGTTTGGGCTTTTAGTCTTAGAAGCTGCTATAGTTGAACTTCTGGTATGGTAATTTATTAAAAAAAAAAAATTAACTGTTGTTGATTTGTTGATTAGTGATTGTGGGGTCTTTAAAGTACACACAGCTAGAGGATTGCTCAGTTATTGGAAATGAGAATTATTGGAGGTTATGGTAGAAAACTTGAAACATTTCTATTTAATGCCGTGGCACTTGTGGAAACTAAATTATTGGAGAGAGAGAGAGAGAACAGGGTTTCTGTTTTTGCTTTATGAGAGCTCTTCAAAGAATAAAAAGGGTGGTTACTGGTTAATTTTAGATAAAGGTGAGTACTTTGTGAGAATTTAAACTAGAATTAGATTGAAAGTAGCTGAAAATAGTTGTAGGAGCTTGGGGAACAACTACCAAGTACCATCCTTATCAAACTGGTTGGTGGTGGTTATTTATAGAAGTTTTTAGCTGGGTGTGTTTAAATTCTTGTAGCTGGTTTCATAATCTTGGGTTCTTGGCCATGATGAAGGGAAGAGAGGTTTTTTTTTTTTTGGTATGGTTATCTTGAGGTTTGGAGCTTGCTTGGATCAGATCCATGTCTGCTTGAAATATTTGATTTAACAAATTGGTTTTGACAAGGATGGAAATTAGGATGTACAAGAGACTTACTGGGATGGGAAATGATTTTTCTTTAATTGAGTATGCTGTTTTTTTGCTTGTTTAGTTAGATCTCTCTGTTGCTCCCTGTTCATACTCTGAATTGTTGTAGTGGGTGAGTTTTAGCAAGCATCAGTCTAATTGTTTGTTCAAATTCGGATAACAAGCAGACCTGATTTTGTTCGTGGAAGGAAGTCACAGATTTTCCGTTGGGTGGTATAAGAATCTTACAAACAGATATGGTTTTCCATTTCTTGTTGTGAGGTTTGAAGTTGAGGTGTGCTCTTGTTATCTTGTACCTGAGCTTCTTTGGGTTATCTGTTGCATCATATGCTGGTTTTATTAGAATCTGTCAGTAATTATGTGCATATTTAGTGTTTTTTGGTTTTGCATGTTTAAATTCCAGATTTCTTCCAGCCTTATTTGAATATATCTCACATAAGTTGATGTCTGTAACATGTGCAGGATCTGGCACCCCTTCTAATGCATTTTATGGATAAGAGTGTATGAACAGTGAAGTAATTCTATGAGTTCTGTCTCACTGATGGAGTGGAATGGGAAAATCCCCATACAGTGGGACTGGGAAAACCTTATTATGTTCAATGGAACATCTGCTGAAAATCCTCGGAAGCTGCAACAAACAGATTGGGAAATCGATGGAGATGGGGGAATTGACTCTGCATCTTTCTTTTCATCAGGGGGTATAGGCAGTAGTGGTGGTTCCGGTTCTGATTTGGTACTTGCTTCATTGTCAAAGAGCTCAAAATCAGCTTCCAATAATTCATCATCAGTGGGGGAAACAAAAACATCTAAATTTAATTTGGAGGCTTTTGAGGAAATTCCAGAAGATTTTGGAAATAGAAAAGAATTTGCTAGGGCTGAGCCAGCTGGTGGTTCACCGACACTTGAGGCTTCAGTCGGCTCTGGTGAGCCACTGCTTGGTTTAAAGCTTGGTAAGCGAATGTACTTTGAAGATGTTTGTGGAGGGAGCAATACTAAGAATTCATCCTCGTCTGCGGTTCCTGCATCCTCTGCAACTCCAGCAAAGAGATCCAAGTTGAATTATCAGAGTACACATGCTCAGCGTTGCCAAGTTGAAGGCTGTAGCCTTGACCTCTCATCAGCCAAAGATTACCATCGCAAACATAGAGTTTGTGAAAATCATTCGAAGTCCCCAAAAGTTATTGTGGGTGGTCTGGAACGTCGGTTTTGCCAGCAGTGTAGCAGGTATAGCATCTTTTTTTGTGGATTGTATGTTGGAATCTGTGGATGATTTCTTTTGGTGCTTGATTTGTTGGTTGATCAGGGTTAGTTCTGCCTCAAGATATTCAGATTTTGGCCTTGATTGTAAATGTATTGTAAAATTTGCTAGAAATCTTTCTATTTATATTTATGAATGTTGATTTTGATATATCATGTTTACTTTGATGTCAAAGGTTCCATGGTCTATCAGAGTTTGATGAAAAAAAACGAAGCTGTCGTAAACGTCTATCTGATCACAATGCTAGGCGTCGTAAGCCACAGCCAGAAGCAGTTCGATTAAATCCATCAAGGCTGTCTTCCTCGCTGTATGGTATTGGCTTTAAACTCAAGACTCATAAAAAAATTTCTTTATTTTTTGCTCACCAATTACAAATACCCTTTTATCCTTAGAAATCATAAGTCGGAGACTTGGTGTCAATTATTTTTATTCATATTGAGGTTTTCTTTTGTATGATTGTTAACATCAAGGAATTTGCCTGTCTTAACTTATATGGATTGTTTAATTTGAGGAATATCTCATTTTCATCCACGGGCAGTCATTAGCAAAACTGCAATTCTGCATACAAGTGATTCGTTTTTGTAACAATTGCTCCACCAGTTTGGCCCATCATCACAGTTTCAACTCAGAACTGTCTTATGGTGATGTAGGTATAATTAGTACTACACCATATCTATGCATGAAATTTGATATGATCTATGCCTATATTTGCAGATGGGAAGCAACAGATAAGTTTTGTTTGGAACAGGGACTCATTTGTTCAAAGAAAGCCCAGTGAAAATTTTACATGGGAAAGCTCTTGTGGATCCGGGTCCAGTCAATCTAAAGGGTATGTGTCAAAGCCTGCAAAAGCTGGAGGCACTAATGGGCTACTGCATTCAGATGGCAATCGACTGTCGAACTCAGCTACTGCTCATTTTCGCGATTCCAGTGGGTTCTTCCTGTCCAAGGCTAAGGGTGCTACTGAGGTTCTCAACCAAGGTTTGTTTTGCTTCTTGTCCATGAATTTACATGGCTTATAGCTACTTACCTTACGTAAGAATTTGTTGATATTCCCAGCATAATATTTTGCATTCCTAATCACGTATGCTCAAAGACCAAAAGATTATAACTTGCTATATGTTTATAAGAAAACCAGATTTTGTTGCTCACAGCAGGCTTTCTGGTAAAAAAATTCATAGTAAAATGTTGGTTATAACACTAATTTCACATGTAAGTTAGCTAATCCAAATATCTACAAACTGAGGGCAAACCTACAAGGCATATTTCACAGACCAACAGTCATCTTTGTTGGAGGTGTTCTTACAGGCATCTGCTGGTTAAAGGTTAATGAAATGGGCATTTTCTTTAAAGCTAGAATATTTGTTTTTTCTTTTGTTTTGTAACATAGGACACCAATATACCTTTTATTTTATTCTTTCTACTGTAAAATTTCCAAACCCATACCGTCGTATACCAGTACAGCTTTTGCATGCATAATAGATACTTAACATTGGCTTATATTACATATTAAACTTGATGATGTGTAACTTTAAATACGAATTAAAGGCATGTGTGGTATTTAAATGGTTTAAAGCTATAATAGATACCAGACTACCAAAAAACTGCCTCTGCTCTATTTTGGTCAAGAAACGGATGTACGTCAGTACATGTAGTTGATTAAACATTATTCTCATATTCCATGCATTCTTTTGCTAGGGAAAAACTCTTCTTAACTTCTTGTAGTAATATTTAAAAAGCTTATCTCTTAGGCTGTCAGAAATATTAAGATTCGATAAGCACATTGGCAGACATGAATGGACCCTATGGTCCAGCAGAAGAAAAAAAAGCATCTGCTGAGACACCCGTGACAGTGGTTGCGGGAGTCAACAGTCAAAACTAAAGAATTTGGATTGGGAGGGGAAGTTTAACAAGGTTCAAACAGATTTAAGGGCAATGCAGGGTTCTTTAAGGGGTGGGGTAGTGCTGCATGGTCCAAATGGCTATGGGAAATTCTAGGTAACCATTGTGAAAATTTTCAAAATATATGAACCCAAGAAAAGTGTGATTCTATAAGGAAGATGGTGGAATGATGGTTTAATCAAAAATAAAACAAATTTGAGGCATTCTTACGGTAAAAGTTTGATGTCTGTCAGTCTAATGTGATGTCCCTGTAACCTGAATTGATACTTGAGCTTATATGGGGGAAATATTTTGCAGGTGAAGAAGAATCAATGATTTCTTTCAATTTGGGTGCGACACAGGATTGTCATCGTGCTCTCTCTCTTCTGTCAACAAATTCTTGGGGTTTATGTGAGCCAAAACCGGCTTCACTTGGTAACCCCATAAGTTCAAGTCATACCAACATGCCTCAGACTGTGATGCATGCAATGGCCCAAGGTTCTCAATTTGCTTCTTCAGAATACCGGCGGACTGAAAAAGAGTCTACTGCCCAAGTACACACTTTGACTTCACACAACAATGAAAGCAATTGCACTCAAGAGTTCCGACTGTTCAAATCACCATATGATAGTGGTTTTTATTTTAACGATTTGAACTGACTGCTCATCCCAACTATCATTTCAGCCCACATAAACCCTGCTGAAGGTAAGTTTCTGGTGTGACAACTTCCTCCCAGTTAAAATATGATTTTGCTTTCCTTCAATTTTCAATAAAGTATAGCCTAATTTTTGTTATTCCTTTTGAAGTTGCCATGGTAGAAGACCCTCTCTATATAGTGCATTCAAAGTTCATTGTTAATTTGCCCCATTCTAGAAACTTTAGGTTTTGAGTACTGATGATGTCCTGAAATTGCTAGCGGAATCATTTACTACACTTCAAAACCCCAGGGGAAGAGTTCTTGTCACTCACATGCATCGATCATTGGTTTATTTTTCATATAAATAAAAATTAAGACACTTGCATGGTATCCTACTGACTCAATGACATTACAACCATTCCTACTGTGACTAGTATATATATAGAGAGAGAGGTCCTTAATGTTAGTCTACCCTTTTATAATTGGTGAATTTTGGGAGTAGAACAATGGAAACCCATTTTTGAAACATGATTTGTTCTCAAGCTTTGAGCCGAACAAAGTCATTGAAACTCGCCTTGCTGTAAAATTCTAATTTATTTATCATTTCTTCAGGATTTCTTCATAGTATGGATTGTTCTGTCAACAATTTCCACTTCCAGAAGTTGGACAAGCTTTGCACTTGTGGGTTGGAGTTCCATAAAGGGAGCTTGTTTTGTTCATTAACAATATGTAATGGTGCCCACCAGTCTCAGAATGAATTTATTTCATAATTTTGGTCTCGTTTGACACATGCCCTCGAAAACAAAGGTTGATGGATGTTTGTTAACCATAACTATTATTTAAACCATTAAACCATAATCTCGCGCAAGTGTCTCTGGACTTGTTTGACATTTTATTGAAGATACCTTATAAGTATTTATCTGTTATTGTTTTTTTCATCTGAAGTAGATCACTGCATTTATCGGTAAATCATTTGGCAGACCTCGGTCGTAGAAACAGGTACCTACGACCAGTACTTATCATGGGTAATGCCTTGAAATGCTACCCTTATACTTGCCAGTTAGTGATGACCTGTAAATCAGTCAGCATTATTTGTTATCATGGAGTTAATTTTTGTAATTTGCTTGGTTTAAGTTGAAAACGGGAGTTCCGAATTTGAGTAAGCCTCGCAATGAACAGAAAATTTTCTAATGATTTACAGGCAGGACGTGGGTATTCTTTTTCATATTATCGCAATTACTGTTACATTAGCAACGATTAGTTCATATTATCACGTGGGTATTCTTTTTCATGTTTTTGTTTCTCTTCAAAAAAAAGCAACGATTAGTTACAATCCATTTCGTTTAAAAAAAAAAAAAAAAACCACTATTTATTCATTGCATTTTTGGAACTTTCAGGTCCAATCCAAACCAGTGGCACCGTTGCTAATAGAAATGTTTCAATGTTTCATAGTCGTGACTTACTAGAAGAGATCTTTTACATAAAAATCTTTACACATTAATTTAGGTAAATACACTGCCAATTTGATAATCTGTGAATGTCATCACTTGCTCCAACCTTGCGGCCAAAAGGAGAGCAATGTTCCTACGCTGACTACACAATGGAAAGGCAAAACGGAAAGAAAACCACACCATAGTATGAACAAACACAAATAAAGTGAGTAAGATTTACCCCAAGTTGGGGTCACGGTCACTAGTTGATGACAACGGTTCAACAATACGCAATACGGGAAGGAATGTGTGCAAAAGGTCCTAAAGGAGGTAGTATGACTGGGTAAAGTTTGGGTACATATGACAATCAAATTTCATTTAGGAAATGGCTAAAAGAATCTATCGCTGAGGATGAGATGGAACTCTTGTAGCCTCCTTAGAAACCAACACAGCTCTCCCACTTACGCTTAAGAATGAAGAAGCACACATATCAATTTGGCCTCGAACACACAAGTCATTTATGGATCTTATCTGAACAGCTGGCAAAGTTTTGATCAAATCCCAGATCAGACCATACTCCCAACTTCAACAATAGTAACATGTTCTACATTTGAGCAACGCCGACCTAATTTAATATCCTCTAGTTCATTTTTTTCATGTTAATTTCCAGTTAGTTTTTCATTAATCTTTTTTATACCAATTACTCATTTTTGCAAAACGAATGTGCTATCAACAACTTAAAAAAGACATGTCAGCCCGTGGGACCTTAAAAAAACACCCACACCAAACAAAAGGTTGCACCTAAACCCACAGCACCAATGTCTGGTTGTACACAGGTTCCAACATACAACATCTCAGTTATGCAGGTACCCAGGCTGCCGGTGCTGAAGATTTAGTCAAACAATGTTAAACGATGGCACAATTTATGGTAAATTCCAGCATTTCAGTCCACCAATTATCATACCACTTACCTAGCTTCTACCCAGGACCGATTTTCATCAAAACTCTTATCCTCCTACTCTAAATAATTAATGCAAATACAAGTGCTAACTGCTAACACAAGATAATTAAGGTAGGAGGATAAATTATGAAGATGCATCCTACGCATGGCTGAATATCAGAGCTATTTCTAGCAATGGGTAGTCTGATTTCCCAAAAACCATCCTTCCAAGGTCTAATGTGATGTTAACAACCTTTTAAGCAAGTCTTAACTTCACAAAACCACTTCTAAAATTTAACCAAACCAGGTGACATCCATGTCACAACAACCAAAGGGAAAGAAAATGGTCTTGGCATATATCCTATAAGGCAACTTAACTGACAAATTACCAGACACATTTTCTATCCCAAATAGGACATGATGAAACCTAGTTTGGTATGCAAGCCAGGAACTCCATAATCTAAGAGAAGCTCCATACAACAAAGTATACTTCAATGCTATGTAGACAATTTGAAACCAAATGAAAACCCAGTAATTTTAGCTGCTGGTAACATATCTAAAGTTTTACGGTAACATACTAGAAAGATTAGTTGATTTCCAAAAGTACAAAGCCTAACTGATAGAAACCAGAATCAAACTGTAAAATCTTTGCCAGACCATGCTGACTGACACAACATGTATCAAAGGATCCATAAAGACAACAAATACCACCGCATTTAATACAACAACTCGACACGGATCATGAGAAGGTAGAGTAACTTGACAACCGCTGCAACATGAGGACGACAAGACTGACTTTCAGACACCCATATTGAGCAATGCTGGACGACAACCCTGGACCTTCTCAACCCTCAAACATGTCTAGTACTCACTGGAACAGTAGATAATTGCAAATCAATGGATGCAAAGAAAAAAACAAATGACAATTAACATCTACATAAGAAGATAGAGGAGGTGTGTGAGCGAGAGAAGGTAATGAGGAGAGGTACCTCAACATAAATTTTCTTTTACCATAGATGGTTTGTGAAGTTGAATTCTTAATGTTTGTAATATGCACAAAAGCAATTGACAAAAACAACAATTTCAATGAATAAAAAATGATACAAAAGAAATGCATCACATGACAGACCTGATCATTTTCTTCTGGGGTTGGTGAAAGGGACTTCTTTGAATCCACTGGTTTCTCGGCCCCACAATTCTGTCTGTTGCACTTAGTCCTAAATGGATAATTTATGTTGTTACATTTCTCACACTTCCAGCTACCTTCGGGCATCTTTTGTTCTGAAAGGCATGAGACATTTAAGTATCAATCTATAAAATTAATCCAAGATTCCAAGTATCCAACCATGTTTATAAATATAAGAGCACTCACTTGAATTTTTATCAGATTTTGCAGCCTGTATGTACAAGAAAACATCATAAGAAATTAGAATAAGGGAATATAATACATAATTACTCTATTACAATATACCAGGCACTCAACAAAGAAAGCAATAGGGTAATTCAGTAATAAAGAAAAGGTAATAAACGTTTTGTTTATTATGTTAATAAACTTGGAGTTTCCTATTAAAAAAATAAACGAAAGGTAAGAAATAATGCCATGACTAATAATAATGTAAGCAGAAGACAGAAGCACAAACCTGGGATCCGGGCTTCGGTGTATTACATTTCCTCATGTTACAAACTGTCCTGAAAGAAAAGTTGATATTTCCACATTTCGGGCATGTCCAGTCATTATCACGCGTCGCATCTAGATAACCATTAGCAGAGGAATATCAAAGTTAGTGCAAAACAGGTCGATACCATGCCTTGTTCTTGGGTCTGCTATTATATTAAATAGCAAAGACATGATAAACCTGCACCTTTTTTCTGAGATTTATCATCTGGGAAATATCCTGGCCTTGGCCCCTGTTCAAAATTGCACCAATAATTTATACCTTGTATTGGGAACACTCAAACACGGCAAACTACCAATAGCTAAAAATAGACAAAGGGATGCCTACCCATAAATACGCAGAAAATAGCAAGGGAGAAGGGAAGAATATTAAATAATTAAAAAAAATCCACTATATTTTAACAAGAATCCATCAGATTCATCAGTATGCATGCATAAAAGATTGCCTTTGCATGGCATAGATGCAACCAACATGAAACTCGGTACATGTGATCAAAATTTCCAACAGCAACAAAATTAGAGTCAAAAGAGGGAATTTCCAAAAATACCATTGCAGCATGGCCCATGGGAAGACCCAAGCCATACCGGTCCATCAGGGGAGGTGGCATACCATACATCCCACCTGCAAGAAAAAAGGAAAGTGATCACCTGATTACTGCAGAAGTAGAAAATTTGTTAACGTGTGCACCAGCTCCTTATAAGAATATGCACTTATGAGAAGATAAGTTATACTAGAGTGAGCAACAAATAGCAAAGACAACAGCAAAATTAAATAATTGCATATATGAACAATACAAAATGCAAATAAATAATGAAAGGAAAAATAATGGACGGGGGCAGGGGTGTGGAAAAACCTACCGTTTCCCATCATAGATCCACTAGAATAAGGAGCTGGTCCAGGAATATGCAGTGGTCGATAAGGACTTCCAGCAGAAAGGCGGCCGCCATAGTTGTAATGATAGGCTGAGCCCCCAGAAAATGAAACGTCATATGGAGGAATAGATGACGCATTGAAGAGAGAAGAACCATAAGGCGGCATGCCCAGATACATAGAGGAGGGGGCACCAGAACCAACATAAGGAGCTGATGATGAGTAATTTTGTTGTTGCATTGGCTTTGAAGCAGGTTTCTGAGCAAAATATTATTGAAAATTAAAAAATACATTAATGAAAACCATTCCAGAAGTTACCAGTCTAATGGTAAATTAACAAACACAAGACAATGACTTACTACAAGAATTACAACAGAGGCAGATGAATCACTTGACACAATAATGCATGTACAATGAGAGTGGTTTAAAAACTAAATGACATATTACAAATGCAACACCATGATCAACCAACAATCACAAAACTCTGACCAAATCCGTTCAGCAGAAAACTAATCTGTTAAAATGGGTTTCCATTATTTCTACACTCCTGCATTTCTTTGAATGAAAACTCTACTTTTTTGCTACCATGTACTTCAGGTTGCACCTCCCTTTTTCAGGTTTCTAGCTGAACAAGAAATACGAGTTTACTTGCCCAAGGGTGACCATCCAGAGCAAAAAAAGATAAGTGGAAGACCATTCATAAGAGAAACCAGATTTTAATAGATGTGAAACACCAGTAACACTAAAACAAAAGAGCAACTTCATACCCACCACCACAAAACTCATTATATTAATGAAATTGCAATGATTATGGTTATTGAAAATTTATTAAATGACTATACGCATCCAAACTTAAAAGGCAGAGATAAGAGAATTTTCTTGATATTGAGAAGAAAATCAATCACCTTAGATTCTAACAGAATTTTGTGAAGAAGAGAAAGCAATGATTATGGAAAGACCAGGCAGTCGCCTCAATTTAGAATGTGAAGAGAAGAAGAAAAGAACATAACCTTCAGGGCTTGGTTCTGCATTTGCCGAGCTAGAGGGGATGTGAGGGGCTGTGTTAGGGTTTCATTAAATTAATTTTGAATTGGACAAAAATGCCCTTAAAGTCACAGCCGAAAACTCACCAATTTTAGTAAAAAATAAATCATGCTCCCACAACCCAAAACGCACCATTTTTACAAATCACAGCCCAAAACTTATGCCACCGTCTCATCGCCTTAAGGCGACATTAGGTTTAGAGGCGGTGAACGGCCGAGACGGCATGAGGCGCACCTCAAAGTAGCCGCCTTGGTTGATTTTTAAAACAGTGATGAATTCCAGTAACATCTAATCTCAAAATTGATAACAAATATATGTATACTTGCATCTTAATTCAAACCTTCAAAATTTAACTCTATTAGAATGTGCACTAAATTTAAACTTCTATTAATTACTTCATTAATATTATTTTTTGAAGTACAATTTCAGGAATTGGGGGAGGGGGATTCGACTTGAACCCACGCCCTCAGTGTGCGAGTGTGAGGGGATTACAACCGAGCCACCTCAACTTCTATGATTCTATCTACTCCTTTTAAAGAAGGAATTGCTTATATAAACATATGGCATCCAAACATTCCATATACTATAAAAACAGTTAATCACTTACTGAGTTATGATCAGCCGGTCTAGGTTGAGTGCAATTGCGCATATTGCAAGTCATCCTGAAAGAAAAGTTGACATTCCCGCAGCTTGGACAGGTCCAATCATCTTCCCTGCGACTACCTACAGATAGCAAATTGACAATTGTATCTTAAAAGGAATGTTACAGGATAACAAGCGTCACTAAAAGAACATGTTAGCATAACTATTTGTTAAAGCAGATGAATGCACTTTTTTTCAGATCAAAGCATCCACCTGAACAAATAACATCTCTACTTAACCTTGGCGATAGAAAAAGAATATCAAATAAACTGTACATAAATTCTTATCAAAATAGATATAAACAAAAATAATTTTCAATAAGGTGATGTTTCATCATTCGGATGCACGAAATTCGTTTTCATTAAAGATCATATTACCAAACAATTGAAATTTACACACATCTCTAAACAAATAAAAACATTGCATACCATCAGTTCTAGCACGCTTGGCGGCTGAGGAATTTCTGTTATCCACCTGAACACAAAACAATACAGATAAGAAAGAAAGAAAGAAAGAAAGAAACACTAAATAATCTCATAAACTTGGACCAACAAAATTAAAATTGGTGTGCTTCGATTACAAATCAACGTTTTACAACAATTAAAAAGTGCTGCAAATTAAAATACTATGACTCGATAGTTTCAATAGATCAACGGAAACTTAACGCATAATTGAAACGAATATTGTACGAAACCCTAGCTAAAATAATCCAATTCAATCAAACAATGATACGATGACGAGACACTTAGATCTATTAGGGTTAAAATTGAAGCGTGATAATAAAAAACAAGAAAAGGTTGTACGAACAGTAATTCGAGCTACCTGAGACATGGCGGCGGCGTCGGCGGCGAGATGGAGAGAAAACGGCGAGGGAGCTTCCGGTTTTAGGTTGGAGAAGAGAAGCGCGAAGAGAGAGGGTGAGATTTTGTGGTCTTGCGGTCTATAATTCAAGAGGCAGTGTATAAAAATGACGCGTGCGTGACGCGGGTGTGTTTTTTTTTTATAGACGGTAATTTGTGTCTGAGTTGGAGAACGACGCACATCGTCTGGTGTAAATTCTTGGATGAATGTGGACGGTCCAGCTGGCAATCCTGGGATAAGACCTACCTGTTATGGAAATGGGATGGTTTCCTTATGACAATTATTATTCTTCCCAAATTTGTTAATTTTAATTAAATTTTATTTCTCTTTATTAAGGAATTTTCTTTGTTATCTTGCTCATTATAGATATCTACTACCATAAGAATATATCAATAACTTGAATGTTGACCATTATATTCAATTGCTTTGACCCAGTGCATATGTATTTATCATGACTTCTCCATAATCTATGGTCCATATTTAAGGAATTAATATATTTTACATCAAAACGAACTGACAGAAGAATGAATACAATTCTCTCGTTTCATTTACTGCTTCGCTCAAACAGAGGTCGACCTAGTTGCTCAAAAAAGTTCAACCCAATCCTGCATCGACCCACGCCTAGTCAAGGAGTCAATTTGGGTATCAATCCATTGAGCTCATCGAAACCCAGCATCAACCCTGTCTTTGATCGTCCCACGATGATCTAATGAACCCTCAGGGCATCGACGAATCAACATCATTGATACTTGGAGCCGATCCAACCAAATCGACTAATAGCTCGATTCGAGACATCGAGCAACACGATTTGTCATCTTCAACTGTTTCATTCACTATCCATCGAATAATATACTGACTTGAGCGTCGAGGAGTCTCCCCAAGGGAACAACCCCTCATGTGGCTCGTTGCCGCTCTATTTCCTCTCTTATTTTACAGGTTGTCAGTGCTTCACCTCAAATTGTAGATTCGATCGACAACATGTATTACTGTAACTTTTATAATAATCATTGTTAGTTGTGCTGAAGGAATAATTAACTACGAAGTTAATCAACAGATGTTTAGTTAATTATATTTTTAAAACTACTATATATCTCGAAAACAGTATACATATGTTTGGTAATTTCATTACAAAAGTGCTGAAATCAGTTACAATGGCTAAAATATACATGATTTTAGAACTTTACTTCATTTTTTTCATTAATTATATATATTAAATCAATATTTAAGTAGAATATTTAAATTAGAAAAAAAAACATAAGAACAATAAAAATATTTTTAAAATATTTATAAATCAAATCAATATTTAAGTAGAATATTTAATTTTGAGATGAATATGATATCTAAATGATTTTAACATAATTTCATAAGAATAATAATGATATTTTAAAAAATTCGGGATAAAACTTATCACACATGTATGCGGTCCAGATATACTCTTGTAATGTGAGATGTTTACTTCTACAAGACCGATGAGAAAACTCCTCACATATTTATAAAATGTGTATGATAGTATTTGAACCCCTACCACTAACGTGAAAGAGGAGGTGCAGTATCACATGTGTTAAGAGGAACGTGTTGTCACGGGCTTAGAGTTTGCGCAGCACACTCGTGCGGCATTTAGGAAAATTTTGTGAGAATGTTGCTAAGTAAGCCTTACAAGAGAGATTTTAGAGAAGAGAGTATAAGAGCTTGAATGTGAAGTATAGATTTTATTGTTATGAAGGAAGCTTTACAATGCTTTGGATGCTAGAATGCTTGAGTTTCTATGATGAATGTACAAATGGGGGAAGCTACCTATTTATAGTTATCTACCTCCTCAATAGACGGTTGGGATCAATTTGATCCAATGGTGGAGATTAAGTCTCCAGAATATTTTACACCTATCTATAATGTTTTACATGTATTTACATGCTATTACAAGATTTTAGAATATTCAGCACATGTCTAGCTAAGTACAATAAGGGTATAGAAATGGTTGAAGTGCTAGAGACATCTAGAAGCTTGACCAATGCTGAAACTGTGGAGCGGTCTTTAGATTCTTCCAGGAGCTTGGCATAGTTGTGGCATTTGTTGGGCTCATGGGCTTGGTAACTTACGGGCCGTGACATCCTCTCATACCTGAATTTGCAACGTCCCCATTACGTGAACGCTAAGTATGTTGGAGTCTTCCACGAGTGGGGTCTTTCGTGGGACGGGCTTCAGCTGAGGAAGCTTCCCTTGAGGGACCGCCTTCGAATGTTGCATCATTGGCTAGCTGTAATTGGGCTTGCCTGGCTTCTACGGTGATCCAGCATCCCATGTGCTTTCTTTCAGTTGCCTTTGGCCGCCTCTTATGGTTTGCACGCTTTTTCCTCCTTCGAACACCTTCGGTTGGCACGTCCTATGGAGAGGTAGGAGAAATCAGTGTCTCCTCGAGCCATACGGCGGATAACATCTTGCATGGCTTGGGAATACGTTCCGCCGGGATGGTGAGTGTCTTGCCCCCGTTGAGAATCCTAAGTGAGTTAGCAGAGGGTAGGGGGAAAAGCGTTGGCTTGCTCAAAGAACGCCATGCCTATGACCACTTGGTAGTCATCTAAGGGGACGATTGAGAAGTTTAGCTTTCCACTCCATGAGCCTAGGCCTTTTGTTATGCCATCAACTTGCCTCGCCAGAGAGTTGGTAGCTTTGATGACAGCACATTCCCCTTTGGTGATACGAAGGCCAAGTCGTTTGGCTTCGTTCACGGAGATGAAGTTATGCATTGCCCCGGTGTCCAGCATCGCAAGAACTAGCTTGCCTCTGATGATGGCGCTTATGAACATGAGGCATTTCTTGGCAAGCGTCGGAGGCACGGTTAGCCCATTGAGTGCTCAGATCTGTTGGAGAGAACTCATGCTTGTTTGGGAAGTCGCGAACCCAATGTGGCACATCACAAATAAAGCATGGACTCCTTGTGGTTTGTTGTGCCGATTGTCACCATTAGGGGTTTTACGAGCCTTATCATCCTTGTGCTCGTGGTCTTTAGACTCGTCTCCCCCACTTTTATCGAGGCTGTCTTTCCGTTTCTTGGGCTGGGTGTAATCGGCCAATCACTCTGTCGCGACAATGGCTGTGTGTAGGTATTACACACCGCACATTTCCAGCTCTACCTTCGATCTCAAGGATTAAGGTGGTGAACTCCTTGATATAGTCGGAGATGGATCCTGATTGCTTGAGGCGGCGGAGGCGGCCACGAGCCTCCTTCTCAACGTTGGTATGAGAGAATTGCTTCTCAAGTTCTCTTTTGAACTCATCCCACATGGTGATAGGATTGATGGTGTCACTATGCTTGCATTTCCACCTATAGTTGGGCAGATTCCTGAAGGAAGATGAGAGTATTGGTGATCCGAGTTGCGTTATCCATAATTCCTTTGGCTTCGAAGTATTATTCTATGCCAAAGAGGAAGTTCTCCACTTCCATGGCTTTCCGGTTGCCGCTGTAAGTGATGGCTTAGGGATCTGAATGGTGTTGGTGCTAGTGGTGGCACCAAAATGGACGGATGGGCTATTCCGATACAAAGCCCATTCAGTGCGGACTTCCTCCACAATTCCGCCCGGATTGCTCTCAACTCGTGGTCCACGAATGTGCGCAGGTTGCGAATTTCCTGTGTGAGGAAGCACGTATCCTCTTTGATGCCCTCACAAAATTCTTGAAGCATAGCCTTGGTAGCTTGAATGATTGTGGCGTAATTAGTCTCTAGGCCATCGAGACGGTCGACTTCGGTGCTCGAGGTGGCCTGTATTTTAGAGAGGATTTAGTTGTCGGCATCCATGCAGGATTCCAAAACGTCCATGGACAGACCCTTAGACTTGCTTTGCTTGGTGTGGATGTGTTACTCGTCACGACCACGTGTTTGCTCTTCCACTCTATCAGCAACTTCGCTATCGGAGGCCATGACTCGTGCTAGCTGTGGTTGCTTGACGAGGCTCTGATACCAACTGTCACGGGCTTACAGTTTGCATAGCACACTTGTGCAGTACTTAGGCAAATTCTATGTGAATGTTACTAAGTAAGCCTTACAATAGAGATTTGAGAGAAGAGATTAGAAGATTTTAAATGGGAAACAAAGATTGTATTACTATGAAGGAAACTTTACAATGCTTTGGATGCTAGAATACTTGAGTTTCTAGGATGAATGTACAAACAGGAGGAGCTACCTATTTATAGTTGTCCACCTCTTTAATAGATGGTTGGGATCAATTTGATCCAATGGTGGAGATTAAGTCTCCAGAATATTCTACACCTATCTAGAATGCTCTACATGTATTTACATGCTTTTACAAGATTCTAGACTATTCTACACCTGTCTAGCTAAGTACAAGAAGGGTGTAGAAATGGTTGAAGTGCTAAAGACTTCCAGAAGCTTGACCAATGCTGGAACTGTGGAGAAGTCTTTAGATTCTTCCAAGAGCTTGGTATAGTTGTGGCATTTGTTGGGCTCCTGGGCTTGGTAACTTGCGGGCTGTGACAGTACGATCATATGCGTTAATTATACAATTGTAATTACCATTTATTAAATTTCAATCCAACCACGTTTTCAAAAATAAATACTAAAAAAAAAATTGAAAATAGAACATGCATTCTGATAAGTGATAACTAACTGGTATGCTTAATTTAAAAAAAAAATCTAAATAGAACACGACTCATGATAAGTGATAACTAACCTGTGTGCTTAACTAAAAAAAATAGTAAAAATTATATAGCACTTTTTGGGGGACCGATTTGTGCAAATAGCACCGCTTTAATAACTCTAGTTTAAATAACACTAGATATGAGATTGAGACAAAAATACTCTCCCTCTTCTACAATTTTCTCTTACCAATCCTCTTTTTTTTTAAATCTCCATTGATAGAGCTCGAGCTCCAATGCAGATGTCATCACCAGTGAGTTGATCGACAAAACCACCGGCAAAACGTCCGTCATGCACCATCCGTTGTAACCGAAGTAGTCATTTTTAGTTTCAAGATGTGTGAAGAGAGAAACGAAGCCAAATCCGAATCTTCTCCAAACCTTCATTGTCAAATCTAAGACGATTCGTCACGAATCCGACGAAATCGATGATGCCGACAAACTCACCGCCGTCCGATCTTCCAGATCCGAATATTTCCGGAGTCAACCGGCGCTATTGTCGAATCGTCAATTTCACCATTGATGTTCTGTTACATCGTGAAGAAGAAGAAAACAAAAAAAACGTATTTCACCCCAATAAGTCTCGAATTTTTTCAAATAAGTCTCAAATTTTACTAGTAAGTCTCGAATTTGATCCAATAAGTATCGAATTTGCAAAATAAGTCTCGGAGTTATAAAACAAGTCTCGAATTTTACATAATAAGTCTCGAAATTGTAAATAAGTCTCGAATCTGTGAGAAAAAAATACAAAGGAAAAACTTTGGTGGATTTCGATTCTGGTCTCGAATTTTACCAACGAAATAAGAACGACAAAAAAAATCAGAGAAAAGTTTCTATGAATTGTGAAAGGAGTGGGAGAAGGAGAAAGAAAATTTGAGAAATTAAATTGAAAAATAAAAGTAAAAGAATAAATGGGGGTATTTTGGTGTCACAAACTATTTTGGTGCTAATAAAACAATAGTTTTTAAAGTAGTCATAGTTGCGCAAGTCAAAATTGAAAAAGTGTTATATACCCTTGTTTTATCAATATAATTTTTATCTTAATATGTTAAGTTGTTTGTGTTTTTTTTTTCAAAATAATAAATGAAATATGTAATTTAACCTGAATTCTCGTTTAGTGGGTTCACTTTGTGTATAAAGCTTGCATATTCACTGATTTCTAAAAAAATTAAAAAATTAACTATTATAATTTACGGGATTGGAAAAAAGAGATATGACTCAAACCTATAATCTCTTAGATATAGGTATTACACACACACACAAAAATTATTAGATATAGGTATTACACACACACAAAAATTATGTAACAGTGTAATATTTCAAAATATATAATCTTATTTTTATAGTTAAAATTACTAAAATGTTATAAAATGTGGCTTTTTACCACATGTGCATAATGCACAAATATCTTCACCACCGCCTAACCCCCACTGCCTTTGATCTTATCATTGTCATCACCCCACTTGCCCACTTGATGGACTTTGCTTAGTGAGTAAGTTTAGTGATACCTCTTAATTGCCTATATATGTACACCGTTCTCTATTTGTAAAAGAGGACTTTCAGACATTAATAAAAGTTACTCTCTCATTTTCTGATCTCTCTCGTCTCTCTCCATCTCTCATCTTTACTTTATTTTGTTTATTTATTCAATTATAAAGAGAACAGATGTGGTATAGCCGTCTCAGGTAATATCTGATAAAGATAAAGATATAATAATCATATTATATACTCATGTGTCCTCATAAGGAAATGAAAAGGAAAACATTGTCTCGACCTGAAGGTCGAGCATAGATCAAATGGAATACTTGTCCATCAATCATAATATTTTGAAAGAATTGTGAAAAGATTCCATATGGATATTACTCCATAAAACAAGTTTTGCTTATACTCCCTCCAATAATTTTATGACGTTATCTGTATGCGTCAGTTCAGCAATCTAGAAGATTGCTTTAAAAGAACTTTTATTAGGGGGAGCGTCCCACCATGGGGAGCATATC
The DNA here is from genome assembly GCA_033220585.1 of Dipteronia sinensis. Classification (NCBI taxonomy): domain Eukaryota; kingdom Viridiplantae; phylum Streptophyta; class Magnoliopsida; order Sapindales; family Sapindaceae; genus Dipteronia; species Dipteronia sinensis. The sequence goes on along the minus strand of CM065638.1, from coordinate 75,724,627 downwards.
AGATAAAGTATATTAATTATTTGGGGCATATGTGCATTGTACTATTTTTCCTTTCAAATCAGGTTTTTCATCCCATTGGGTTTTCCTGATAAAGGTTTTTAATGAGGCAATTCTCTAAGCACACCCAAAAATCATTTGATCCACAAATATCACCATGAATATTACTTTATCCAGTTAATCATCGTATATATGTTGTCTTGATCAAGAAGATTATTGTAAATATTACTTTGATCTAGCTAATCATCGTATATATTTTACATTGATCCAAAAGATCATCATAAATATTACTTTGATCCGACAGATCAATGAATATCTTTGCTTAGGTTTTTATCCCACTGGGTTTTCCCTAGCAAAGTATAAATGTGAGAAATGTTTTGAAGAAAACAATAAATTTGGACATATGTACACTATACTCTTTTTCCCTTCGATCAGGTTTTATTCCACTGAGTTTTCCTGACAAGGTTTTTAACGAGATAGTTTTGAGAACGTCCAGTACCACAAGATCCAGAGAGATCATTGTATACATTTTTTTAAGATTTTGTCCCATTGGGTTTTTCTTAGAATATTAATACAAGTGGTATAAATCCAAGGGGGAGTGTTATAAAATGTGGCTTTTTACCACATGTGCATAATGCACAAATATCTTCACCACCGCCTAACCCCCACTGCCTTTGATCTTATCATTATCATCACCCCACTTGCCCACTTGATGGACTTTGCTTAGTGAGTAAGTTTAGTGATACCTCTTAATTGCCTATATATGTACACTGTTCTCTATTTGTAAAAGAGGACTTTCAGACATTAATAAAAGTTACTCTCTCATTTTCTGATCTCTCTCGTCTCTCTCCATCTCTCATCTTTACTTTATTTCGTTTATTTATTCAATTATTTACAACATAAAAGTAATTTTTTTGGTTACCCATTAAATTAATGAATGGGTTTGAGTTTACATTTTAAAACCTAATGAGCTAACAGGTGGATTTAGGTTTAGTAAAATTGGGTTTGACCTATTTACTATTTGATAGGTATTCGATTCGATTTGATCTTTTGTCAAACCGTACCCATCAATGGTACTTCAATATCTTGTCTGAATTGAACCTTAATGTGTGAGTTTGCATTTCACACACATATACGTATGTATGTATGTATATATATATATATATATATATATATCTAAGTCTAAGTGATGATAGACTATACAAATATTTTTCCCAAATTTATATACAAATAATATAACATACAAGCCGTAATTAAATATCATTTACCACGTTATTACATGATATACATGGCGATTATAAATCACAAATATCTTAGTACAACTAAATCACTTAATTCAGAGAATCTAACGTCACTATTTCTATTTTTTATTTTTGACCGTATATATTTATCCACCTAGCTAGACCAAGTATTATTATTTTTTTTAACTTTTTGTCATTGGTAGGATTTGAACCACTGATTTGGGGGTCATTTATTCAAACTTCAAACTCGTCCATCTACCAGTTAAACTATACCCCTGGGGCACGTCACTATTTCTATTAGGGACACATTTACTATCATTAATCTTTGAGGTAACAATAACTTAGTTATCGATTCATGGACAAATTTACTCATCAATAATCTTTATGAGAAACAATAACTTAATTATTAATTTGCAATTACAATGTTTACTACGAAGTACACATTATATATCGAGAATTACAAATCAAAAATTAAGTTTATACAAGAAATATAACTTAATTTCCATCCTCACTTATTACAACTAAACCACTTAATTTAAAGAATCTAATGCTACTGTTTCAATTAAGAGCACATTTACTAATCAATAATCTCGAATGGGTAAAAATAACTTAGTTATTAATTCACAGTGCAAACATACTAATCAAAGAATCTTTATGAGGAACACTAAACAAGTGTATACGAGAAATATAACTTAATTCCCATTCTCACTTATTACAACTAAACCACGAATCTAACGCCGCTCTTTCTATTAAGGGCACATTTACTAATCAATAGTCTCGAAGAGGTAACAATAACTTAGTTATTGATTCGCATGCAAATCTACTAATCAACTAATCTTTATGAGGAACACTAACTTAATTATTGATATGCGATTACTACAAACTATCGAGAATTAAATTTCGTGGATCTCACATACAAATCAAAAATTAAGTTTATACGATAAATATAACTTAGTTCCCATTATTGTTTATTACAACTAAACCACTTAATTTAGAGAATCTAACGTCACTCATATTAAGGGCACATATACTAATCAATAATCTTGATGAGGCAACAATAACTTAGTTATTGATTCACAGGTAAATCTACTAATCAAATAATCTTTATAAGGAACAATAACTTAAGAATAATGTTATACAACCTAAATAATTAACCCAAATTTCAACCCAAATGATGTAACAAGTGAGTTGTCATCACCACACACAACATGAGATGACGTGGTTAATAAAAAAAACCATTTGCCACGTTATTTATGTTGAAATTTAGGCTAAAATTTTAGGTTATCTAGCATTATTCATAACTTAATTATTGATCAGCGATTACAATGTTTACTACAACCTATTGGGAATTAAATTATATGGATCCCATATACAAATCAAAAATTAAGTTTATACAATAAATATAACTTAATTTCCCTTCTCACTTGTTACAACTAAACCACTTAATTTAGAGAATCTAACACCACTCTTTCTATTATGGGCACATTTACTAATCAGTAATCTCGATGAGGTAATAGTAACATAGATATTGATTCATATACCAATTTACTAATCAATAATCTTTATGAGGAACAATAACTTAATTATTGATATGTGATTACATTGTTTACTACAAACTATCGAGAATTAAATTACGTGGATCTTACGATTCCATATACAAATCAAAATGTAACGGAATTTCCCTTCTCATTTAAGCAATTAAGTTCTCTTTCTGATTTCATTTTCAATGACATACGATTCCCTTTCATTTTAGTTTCTGATTAGTAAATGTATCGATGTGAATTGGATTTGTAAAGACCTTTATCCGTTCTATAAGCACATGTATTGGATTTGTAAAGACCGCCGTCCGTTCTATGAGATCAATACTTTGCACATGTCTCATTAAAACAATTCAATTCTATATGTTACTCTCATTTTACATTCAATTGATTTGCAACGAGTTCTACTAATTGAGACCATCTCATCCAAGATTTTTCTCATTATCAATCACTAAAACCTAAAGCAGATAAACGTACATAGATAAATAAATTCGAACTCAATCGAGACAAAGCCTCTCCTGCTTTATCAAAGAGTGCTTATATATTTAAAACAGCGTGGCCCCAAGGCTGGTACAGTGGTACTATTACTACTGTCATAGTCACACACACTGCTTTGCTTTTAATAATAATAATAATAATTAAAAAAAAAAAACACAACGGCAACGTATAGGCTCGAGAGAGAGAATTGCAGAGGAGAAGAGGTGTTGTTGCATGGTGAGCAGGTGGACGAGTAAGGTATCGCCAACTCGACAAAATCCAAAAACTTGAAACCTCCCCAAATGTTAATGGACACTAAACATACTCTCTCAGTCTCATATATTATTTCTCTCTGCGCAGAAATGCCCATCTCTTCACTTCACAGATACGCACACACACAAAATTCTTCTTCTAAGTTCTAACTAGTAACTTCTAGCCAAACCTTTAATTTTTCTTTTTGATTTGATTTTGATTTTGATTTTTTTGTTGGTTTTCTCAAAACCCCCCCACCAAAATCTCACCATAAACCCACCAAAAACACAGCCCAAAAAATATGTTCACATTGTTTATGTAATAGCAATGGCCCACCCCAGTTCTGATCGGTTGATATCTACTGGTATGTTTCATGTTTTGTGTATAAATTGTGTACTTTTTTATAGAATTTTCTGGGAATTAAATGGATTTCGTTTCTGTATACTATATTATCTCCTTGTTTTGTCATTGTTAACAATTTGGTTTTGTGAAGAAATTTAAGAGGACCCAGTGAGAGTAATCGTGTTTAAACGACTGAGTTGGGTTCATTTTAACTATATCCGTGACTCTGTGTGCGTTGGATATTTCCATTTATTCTGGTCTTTTCATGGTAAGAAGGCAAGCTGATTAGTCAGTTTCCATGTATTCTTGTGGATTTTAATCACACGAGTTTCACTAAAAATGGTGATCGGAATTTGTTTGAATTTTTTTTTAATCAAATTGTATGCGTGTGCAATTTACATTTTCCGTTCATATCTATATAAATAGTGCCCCAAAACATTTTCTGCATTTCATGCAACAATTCACTCGCAAAATTTCGTATTTCGTGTTGTTTGCTGACAATGGATGCTTTTGATCATACATACCCTTGTGGGTGCTTAAATTTTTGTTCTTGTTTTCTTGGTTAACTAGATTATATCTGGTTTGTTGAGTGACTTATATGTTCATTCTTGGATTTTGATTGTTTATGTCCTGATTTTTTTTTTTTTTTTTAAGATTCTGCTGAAGCTTTGAATTATCTGATCATGAGCAATAAAGATATGACTCTCAATCCAAACATGTTGAATAGTCAGGTAGTTTCTAGACCTTCTATTGGTGATATTTTGGATTGGTTTATGCAATTTTTGGATTTGTTGATAGTACCTTTTCGTGTATAATTCATGAAAAATATGTGTTTGATTATGGACAGGGTGTTGTTACAATTGGTTCTCAGAGGGATTTTGTAGACCAGTCAGGATCTTTAAGTTCTGTTGGATACAATAAGACTGGCTATGTACCATCATCAGTGCTCTGTGGAGGTTAATTCTTTATATCACTCTTGAGATTTTACTTGTTTAAGACTTGCAGTTAATATATAACTCTTCAAAGATTTGGGTTGTGTGTATAGATCGATCGATTTATGTAACGAATATTCCTTATGCGAACGATTGTTATCTGTGTGGATTAATTTAAAACCTTAATTGCATGGTAAGACTCTTCTTAAATTTCAACTTTGATTGGGAGGACTTGGACTTTGTGTAGTTGATTTATGACTTGGATTATGTGGACGAGTATTAAACAGACTAGTGGATTGTTTTGTTAAACATGTTTGTTATATTATTGAAGATGGTAGGACTGTTTCTCTTTTGGTATAGAGAAGAAACTTCGATGATTGTTTTTCCTATTTTGTTTAGCATAGCTGTAGGCTATAACCTGAAGTTGACAACTTATCTGTTTTGTTCGAGTGGGATGATTAATTGAACTCTAAAATCTGCGAGAGCAATAAATATAATCTACATAATTAATGCCTTTGATCTGATAACGGGCGGGGGGAAATGGGTCAAAATATTTTTAGGTGAAAAGATATTACAAGTAGTTTAAAGTCGAGTCATTTTAAGAATGATTACTTTGGTGCTTTTAAGGGAAGGGGAGGGTAGTTTTCCGTAGAAGAATATTTTTTTTGGACTCAAGCGCCTCTTAAAGTGGCTTTTCTTTGTATGGAAGGACAACTGCGGTTTAAAAGATCCTAACCGGATCAAGAGAGCCGAATTTATTGTTAATAAATGTTGCGTGTAAAAAAGAGATGATGAAATACCTGAAAATCTCTCAACCTTTTTTTTTTCACCAGACTGTAAAAGGAGTACCATCGAACCCTACAATGTAACATATTTCTATTTCATTGTCAAGTGATGTTGGGGATGTAAAGCCTTTGTCTGTAACTTATTTGGTGGATTGGGTTATTCCTAACCCATTTTTGGGATTGCTGGAACATTGGAATGTGAGTCTTAGGGACAAAAGAGGTTGATGACTGTGGAAGGAATGAAATACTCATGCTTCCAGTGGGATTTTAGCTTATTTACTTGAAATAAAATCTGATTTTATTAGGTACCTTTTGCTTTGATGGGAGGATTTTCATGCATTTTATTTTATTGAATGATGAGCATCGAGATTATTTTTATCTTGTACTTCTTAGCTTTCTATAGTAGATAAGGTGTAGTACTTCCATGTACCTGATTTTCCTCTTTTTCTTTGCTTCATTAAATTTATTTAGAGAAAAGCAAAAGATAGCCACCTCCCACCAATTAGATGTAGTGAGATTGAATTGTATAGAGTCTATAGACATGAGCCAACATAGGTAGATTCCTTGGTTCTCTTCCAGGCATGATGCTCTATTTTCTTTACTAGTAAATGTTTTCTTTTGTATGGGATTTAGATGGTAGAAGAATTTTATAAATGTGAAGTGTGACTTGCCGATGGGAACTTTGTGGGTTATAGTTGCTTAGGTAGTTTGGTATATTCGTGGTGCATATATTTGTCTACTTTTTAGTTTTTTGTCACACAATAGTCGTGTTTCGTATATTGCTTATTTCCCTCTTGTTTGTCACTCAGGTTATGACAATGCAGCTGTTAAACAGGGCGTGCCTCTTCTATATGGTAATGCTGAAGGCCTGGATAATGGATCTCATGTGTGTAAATCCCTTTGCATCTAAGACTTAAGTTGTTTTCTCATCTTTTACAACTTTTGTTGTTTTCTCATCTTTTAGTGCATCTCAGCAAGTCTTTCTTTGTTCTGTTTCTCTAATGTAGGGAATCCACGGTGATTCTTCATCTGTGGCATATGGACACAGCCCTCATAGGATGATTAGACCATATATTCCAATTGCAAAACAGCTTGCTTCCGCAAGGGGTCATGACCATTTATATGATGAGCGACAAGTCTCTCTCGCTGATCCTTCTTGCTATCAACAACCTGTTTCTCCAAACAACTCATATATCCTTTCACCGACTTCACTTTCTCAAGCAAAGTTGCCAGTACACATTGATCTGCAAGGTGAAGGAAATAGTTTTGGCTCGAGATCCAATTATTCATCTTCACTGGGATCTTCTGGTAGGGGAAACGACTCTTTTTCAAACTCTAGTGGGTTTAATTTCTTGCACCCAGGGTTTGAGGGAGGAATATGGACAGATTGGGCAAAACCTTTGAATAGGAAGAAGAAGACTTCGCTTCAATTGTCATCAGCAGCAGCTTCTCCGAAACCATTTGGGTCGTTGGAGTTGTCTGGAGATGCTTTTGGAACGGTTAGATTTCTTACCTGTGCAAATTGTTCTAAGATTCCTGAAACTAGCTTCTTTCTTTTTTCTGAAATTTGGATGGCTCAAATTTTAGACTGAAAAGTGCTTTCAGACCTGTCCAAATCTGTAGATGTTTCTGTGCTATAATGGAAGGAGGAATGTGTGTAAGTTCAGATGAGTTGACCAGTGGGTGAGGAACTCCTCCTGAGTGACATAACAAAGTCTCTATAAAAAGTATTTTGTCTAAAGCATTGTAGTCTTATTTAAGCTCTTTCTTTTTCTCTTTTATTGCCATGAAAGGATCTTTAAATACTATTGTACAATGGCTTTTAGGATTTCTCTCGTGCTACAGTTAGTTTATGTAGGTGTCGCTTATTGGACAACAAAAGCACATTTATGTATAAAAATGATGGCAGCTGCTAGACCCAAAACAATGTGGTAGGAATGTGGTACAAATACCAAAACCTTGTCTTGTGTAATCACCAGAGTCATCTGATTCTGATACTGCTCTGCTAGATGTCAATTTAACGACTTTAATATGTTCTTTCAATCATATTGAACTTTATTTCTGATTTAAATATATTGAATGTTTAACGGTGAAATCCTATGTAGGCTTCTCAACAACAAGGATCAATTTATGGGTTTGGATCTCGTTCAAGCTCCAGCTACGGAGGGTACTCTCTTGGTCAAACTGATATAGACTCTGATTATGGAAGTGTCTCCACTTCTAGTATGGGAATGGATGGTCAGAAGTGGCCCACACTCAATGAAGCAAGACAAGGAAGATGCAATGACTTCTCATGCAGTTGTAGTGTTACCCTTGATACACTAAGTGAGCGGAATAGAGGACCTAGAGCATTAAAACCAAAAGTCCAGAAGATGGAAATTGGATCTGCTGTTGATAATAGCATGAATGGTACAATTGATGGCATTCTGGGAGACTCTTACAACCGATTGGATTTTGTCACAGACTACAAAGATGCGATGTTCTTCATCATCAAATCATATAGTGAAGATAATGTTCACAAAAGCATAAAGTATGGTGTCTGGGCAAGCACTGCGAATGGAAACAAAAAGTTAGATGCTGCTTTTTATGAAGCAAAGGGGAAAAAGGCGACGTGCCCGGTTTTTCTGTTGTTTTCGGTAATGTACACCAGTCTCCTGCTTTAAATGTTGAATACTTGGTTATGTGTTAGTTGACATATTATTTATCAAGTTTAGGATAAGCTGTCTAATTTGCTATAAACATTGATTATTGAAAAAATGAGACACCACTTACCATAATAAGGCTGTGCAATGATATGATCGTCTAATTTTCCATTCTTGTGCACACTTGTTTGTGCAGCCAATTGCTATTATTTATTTCTGACACTTGAACTGTGATTGGTCTGTCACTTGTGCTGGGTTGTATGGCCTTACACTCACACATTACTCTTCCACATACACACAAGTAGATCTAATATTTTCTGTTTGGTCCAGTCTTATCCCTGTACTGATTATTCTCAGTGAAAACAAAAGAGGCCTCTGGGACATGGTACTACTTTCCTTCAACTTGTTCTTGCAGTATTACTTTACTTTTTTCCTTGATTTATGTTCTTCTACCCTTTTGTGTGGTTTGATTGTTTATAGTAAGAAATAAGTGACATACTTGATCTTTGCTATTATTAATGCTAACAAATTTTGTGGTTTATTTAATGTATTATATTGATGAGGTATTCATCTGTTATAATTAGTACTATCTAATGTTTTGAGGAGTTCTCACTGCTTTGTCTCTGCGGATTTATTCTGCAATCACTCACCGGTTTATCCTTTTCATTCTCCATTAGAAGTGTCATTTTGGTACCATAAACAAGAGCTTGAAAGTCATAATCTGATCTCGTTCTGCATCTTTTAATTGTACGAACGTAGGTGAACGCTAGTGCCCAGTTTTGTGGAGTGGCAGAGATGGTGGGACCTGTAGACTTTGACAAGAATGTGGACTATTGGCTGCAGGATAAGTGGTCTGGGCAGTTCCCTGTCAAGTGGCACATGATTAAGGATGTTCCTAACAATCAGTTTCGTCACATCCTACTTGAAAATAATGACAACAAACCAGTTACTAACAGTAGGGATACTCAAGAGGTAAGAATTCATTTAGACTCATGATTTATTCTCGAGTTATTTATAATGGTGGTAAACTGGTAGTGTTGGTAATGTTTCGTAGTTTTCCCTCTTAAATGCTACTGTTTTTCTCACTTCCGAGCTCATTTGGTCTTAACTAGTTGCAATGCTACCTGCTAAAATTTACCTCATTAGGTGTGACGACTTGAACTTGTCAAACTATGCGACACCATCTACTGCCTGTGACTAGTATTAATGGCCACTTCTAGTTGTTTTTCATATTTAAGTGGTGGCATGAAAGTTGAAACTAGGCCAGCCATAGGGAGTCTTTGCTTTGTGTTAATGCTGAAATGCCACGATGTTGCAGATTTTTCTGCAAATATGTAGCCCCATCTTGATTGAGCCATGGTGATCAAGGGGTGATTTCTGTGGGTGTGATATATGGAGTTGGATTCAGTTGTTGTCATCCGCCATTGAAATTGTTTCTCTTTATCTTCGTAAATAGTTTTGTTATATTTACTTTTGTACTGATAATATTGCAGGTGCAAATGGATCATGGTATCGAGATCTTGAAAATTTTCAAGAACTATGAAGCGCGTTCTTCCATTCTAGATGATTTCTACTTTTATGAGCATAGGCAGAAAGCAATGCAGGAAAGAAAGACCAGACAGGTAGCAAACTTGGTGGCTCCTCCGGTGAGACATGCCAGTGAACAACGTAATCCCATTGCATTATCTGATAGCTTAGAAATGAAAATGTCGAAGAGCTTTACTGAAGCGCTGTCATTGGCTGAGCATGGAAGAGAACGATCATCTGCTAGGAACATAACCGCCCCAACTGCCTCCTTGCGTCGAGGGAGTTAAACCGAAAAATTGTCATCAAATTCATGGGAGATAGGTAGGAAGTTTATCTTCTGGGAATTATCTCCAGCAAAAACCTGATAATACCGCCTTTCATACTCCGTATAACATTCCTTATATCTTCGTATTCAGAACTTCCAAACTTGAAATTTTTAGAAAGGTTTCTATTTGGTATAACCATAGTACATAGGTTTCAATGGTAACTATTATTTACATTGGGGATTTTCTTCATTGTTACCTGATTGAAAGTTATAATTTATATACTCTGGTTGATAGATTTTATATTTTTAACTCCTGTTGGTGTTAGAGCAGTTCATATGAAGAATTTCTGTAGTTTAACTATATCATTTTATTTCCATTGTGGCTTTTATACTTGATATGAGAATTCTCATATCAACTCCTGCCAATCTCAGGCAAGTGGCTTTTAGGATACATTTTCTAAAACAGTTTTCTGTTTTCAAAATCCAAAAAAATGTTAAGAAGTTATTTTGGTATGTGATTTTTGAAAGTTGATTTTGAAAATGAAAACAGTTACTTTTAAATTATATGGAAAACATTGAGAAAAAAAAAACTATCGTTTTCTACCCTTTTAAAAACAAATTATTAATTTTTTTTTGAAACAGCTATTTTACTCATTTGAAAAAAAAAACATATATGTCAAATGCATACATGTTTTGAATTTTAGAAAACTGCTTTTAACAAAGAAACGTGATTTGTGAAACACGATTTTATTTTACAACGGTTTTCATTTTCCTTCCCAAATTGCTTTGCATAATTCATAGATTTTTTTTATATTTCAAAAAAAATATTCATGGATTTTTTCAGCAAACATTTTAGTTTAATGAAATAATTTAAGCAAACTTTATTAAAATAATTAAATAATAAATTATTAGAGAAACTATGGACAGCCTTTTCCCTTATGTGTTTGAAAATAGGTTGCAATAAAATTATGGGTAAATATCATTTTTGTCCCTATGGTTTACCCTATTATCCGTTTTGATCCTCATCGTTTCAGTATTGACTTTACAGATCCAAACGTTCACTATTAATCGTGTTTTTGGTCCCTACCGTCAAGTTCTGTTAGGGTTCCGTTAAACAAGTGAGGATATATTGGTAAATAGATTGTTAATCACATATATATAATTAAATTAAATAATAAAAATTAAAAACAATTTAAAAATAAAATAAATAATTAAAACTTAATCAAAAAATCTTACCATCTTCTCTCTTTCTTTGGATCCCCAAATCACTCTACCAAAATCTTATCAAAATCTTATCTTCTCTCTTTTTTGACTATCACGTTCTCTCTTCCTCACTAATTATCTCTCTTCATCTGCATCTCTCTTTATTTCTTCCCCTAACCAATCAATCTTATTCTCTCTCTCTCTCTCTCTCTCACCATCCATTGATATCTCTCTCTTTTTTCTTTGATTTCTTCTTTCTTTGGAAATTAATATCTCTCTCTCTCTGTTTCTCGATCTGTCTCTCTAACATTCAATATCTCTTTTTCTTCCTCTCTTCTCAATCTCTCTCACCAACTGATGTAGGATAATTGGTTTTGGATTTTGAAGAAGAGATGGATAGAAAATTATCCAAAAGAGGTGTTTCAAAGAAACGGGCATAACTTTTCCCTCGGTTGTCAGATTTCCTATTATAATATGTTTGCGGAAAAGGTTTTCAGAGATCCATAGCGGGACAACCGAGCTCGCCCGATTGACGTCATTTACTCCCTCAACGGAGCTGTTTAAGTTAGGTTATCGGGCATCCGAAGATTTTTCGTGTTTTTATTTGTTTTTTTCGTTTTTTTTATTTAGATGAGGATATTTTAGTCTTTTCTGTTTTTAGGGTTTTCTGAGCCTATTTAAGGCTTTTGTTATCAGTTTCGAGGTATTCAACAAATTTTACAATTTGGTTTCAGTTCTTTTTTTTCTGGTGGATTCCAGTTTATGTTCTGTTAGGGTTATGCTTGTGATCCTAGAACTTCCGTTTTGCGTCACCAACACACCAATGGTGTGGGTATGCTGGTGTGTTGCTTCTAGTAGGGTGTGGGTGTAGGCGTCGGTGTGGGGCGCCGATGGTGGTGATTTCAGGTGGGGGTGGACTGGGTGGTGGTCGTTTGGGTGTGGGTTGGGTTGTTGTGTTCGTTCAAACCCAGAACTGGGTTGGGTCGAACCCAACTGTTTGTGTGAAGAGATAGAGTTAGTGTTGGTGTTGGAGGTTGATTTTAGGGTTTGTGTTTGTATTTGATTTAGGTTTGACTTGTATTTTCGATTTTTTTTGCAGGTTTGATTTGTATTTTCAATATTTTGTTGGGTTTCAGGTTTCCAAATCGGTGTTGCTTTCTGGTGTTGTTAAGGATGAATTTTGTTTTTCTGGCAGCAGCTGTTTGTGTGTGAGAGATTTGGTGGTGGTGTTGATTTTTTTTTTAAGTTAATTTTTTTCTGGGTTGAGGTTTGATTTGAGTTTTTTTTTCTGGATTGATGGGTTGAATGATTTTCTGGGTTTTGGTGTTGTTTGAGTTTTGTTGATGATGATTGAATATTAAAGATATGGGTTTGAATATTTTAATTAGGTGGAGATCCATTTAAAATTTTATTATTTTTAAAATGTTTAAATAATTATTAGAAGGGCAAAACTGTCATTTTACCCTCTGGTCATGTCAGAAGACCTAATTTTAACAGAAACTGTCATAGAAGAACTAAACGAGCCAATAGTGGAACGACGGAGACTGAAATGGATAATAGGGTATAGGGACGAAAATGATATTTACCCTAAAATTATTTCGGAAAGAATAATATTATTTGATAGAATAAAAAAATCCTAATTGAATTTAAAAAATAATTCTAAAGTGATTAAAAATTAATTTAATTTTTTTCTATACATGATTTAGTTATGAAATATAATTAAAAAAAATAAAGTTCATGGATTTTTCTAGATCATGAATCGAGTGCGTCTCTTGATGAGTGATAAACATTATCTTTGATGTACGGTGTATAAAGTATACCGACTTGCTAATGGCACTCTCATTCGTGAGAGCTGTTACCATTCCTGCGAGATCAAAATGGGAAGTTGAATGTACAATCTCACGCAGTCACACCCCAACCCGAAGGTCAAATGATCTTACTTACTAACTAATAATTTGCAAACAATTCTTAAAAATAATTCCATAACAATAAGATACTCTCAAAGTTTATTAAAAAAAACTTAACTAATATTCTAAAAAGTAAATAAACTCCTATATGCCTTTAATCCAAAGCAAACCCGTGAGGGTGAATGACACATGCATGGAGCCTAACACGGACAATATTTACTTAGTGGACCTGAAATTATGTAACACCACACTATATAAAGAGCATTAGCATACTTTTCTAAGAATGTGTATATGGATTAACTTGATCAAATCTCGATTAGCATAATTTCGGTTTGTTTTGAGTTTGTGTATGATAGTACCTATTTCTATACTTGATGTAGCCCCTTTTTCCTACCATTTGCATTCGTTTCCAGGTGAAACCGGTATATTTAATGTTTAAATGAGCTTGTGCAGGTCATTATAGATTTTCAGGGATATTCGTGCTAAAACGGGAAAATTTGGGTTCAAATCACAATTTCAGAAAGTTTGCGCACTTCATACGCACCTAGGAACAGCGCACGATGTGCGCTATACCTGTGCACCCGCATATAGCACACGTTCCAAAAATGTGTTGATTCCAGTAGATGTGCGCTATACGTGCGCACCCGCGTATATCGCACGTTCCAAAAATGTGATGATTCCAGTAATGTTGTGCTATACGTACGTACCTTGGTATAACGCACCTTGTCCAATCAGCAGAACATTTGAGATCCCGTGCCCTAATTCTCACACACTATAAATAACCTATTTCAGCTCTTCTTCAACATCTCTTGCACGACCCTTTACCTTCCACAACTCCAAGAACACATTTTTTACCTTCCCAAACCAAAAAAATCACTACATTCAAACACCAAATCTTCTTCCAAACTCATCATCCACTTAACCAAACACCATACATCTCACTTTCCCACCATTACCCACAATCAAAACCCAATCTTGGAGCATAAAGGGGATCATCAAGAGAGGAAGCAAGTCAAGCACATCAAGTCGCCAAGAGAGGAGGAGATCTTCGCATATAGTTTTATCTACACCTTTATCTCCTTACAAAATCATATCTTTTGTAGCCAAGTTTTGTAATATGAACTAAACTCATCTTGGCTAAGGTCAAGATGAAACATTTTCCATGAATCATCAATAAAGGTCATTACTTTATCATCATTGTTTGTGTTAGGTACATTTATTTCATGTTCTTAATCATTATTGAGTGTGTAGCTAGCATTTGGTAATTATTTGGTTGTTGTGTGATGCACCAAGAGGAGAAGCAAACAACTTGCTCGATAAAATGGGTGATAGGAGTTAGTAAGATAGAGATATGCGATGCTAGCTTCTAAGATTCATTTGTATGCCATAAATCTTAATGAATTTGTATGTAGTTCGGATAACCGTTTAGAAATATGTTGTTGGTGCATATAAATATTATCTTTATCACTTGAGAGGGTAGAGATTAATTGAAGGTATCACGAATCTGCACACACACTTGCATATTTTATCTAATGATGTGACTAAAATTGATGAGAATTGGATAGGTGGATTCAAAGGTCTTAGCCTCATTCACGTATTTGCATCCAAGTGCTTGAGTTTCTTTGCTTGCTTATTTAGTTTCATTTATTGCATTATAATTTATAGCTTGTTTTAGTTTAAATTATAGTAGAGTAATCATAATCATCTTGATTTCGGTTGTCTAAATAGTAGTTGAATTGATAAATTTCAATAATCAATACATCAATCCATGCAGTACGAACTTTCTTTATCATTGTGCTACACCACGGCCCCGTACTATTGTCAGCGCTCATTTTGGTGTGATCATTGTACACGTGTGTGTGTTTATAAGTAAGAAACAAAGCGAGTTCTCTATTGACTAATAACAAAAATCCCTGAAAATAGAAACATTTCATGTTGGGATACCTTTTGATTAGTATGTTCAAGATAGAACCTACACACATGCTTGTTGGAAAGTCAATCATTTACGGCAACTTCAATCAACACACTAAAAACACTAAAAACACAAATCTAGTGTAAAAATCAACTCCAACCAACACACCAAAAAGGTCTATAAAAAAATTGGTGTAGCTACAATCAAGGAATAAAATATTGGTATCGGGCTTCTAAATTTATGGATATATCGGGGATATTATCGATATCAGTAGATATTCGGTAAAAAATTAAAAAAAAATGATGGATATTTATATCTAAAGTTAGAATTTTTTTTGTGAAACTTTAGGATAAGCTTAAACAAGTAATTATACATCAAATTAATTGTATTTCAATGTTAAATTAGCATAGTTATGAGTTTATTATAAATTATAACATATATATAGTATGTATATGATTTTTTAAATTGAGTATTTAATAGAATAATATTTTGTTTCACTTTTAAAATATTATATACAATATAAAGAGAATAAATATTTAATAAACAAAATTATCATTAAAAAATATGTATAGTTCCATACTTCCAAGATTCTATCATAAATCATAATTCATACATAATAATACATTGTATGTTTGAAATTTAAAACCAAAATGAATTCTTTGCTGGTTCAAATACATAAGATACATTTATATCTTGATTCGAACAATAATTTTCCTAGAAAAACGTGTTAGCATAGTTTTCAAGGTAGTTATTAATATGTCACACGTATGTTGCTTGATCTCTTCCAACTGATTCATGAATTAGGTAGTTTAAATTTACCCAACTTGGTGGATATTGTTGATCTGCATGCATATGCATTGCATATGACATTTGTGGAGAATGATAATCAAATATACTGCAGCCACCATAACTACCATAATATGGTACATGAGAACCTGAAATTGTCTGCGAATCACCTAAAGAACTATTTTCTATATTCACACTCATTGAGGAGAGAGTCATATTCAAATAATCTTCATCAATTTGACTTGTTTCTCCATATTGTCTACCACGATTTTGATCAAAATTACCTGCATGAGCATCCCAACCTGTCGCACTAGCATTCCAACCTGTCGCACTAGCATCCCAACCTCCGGTACGAACATCCCAACTTGTTGCACCAGCATCCCAACCTCTTGCACCAGAATCCCAACCTCATCCCTCATCTCCATCATCTTTTCCTCCACTATTTCCATCATAGGTATGTTGGTCATCGGAAGAGCTACTAACAGTAACTTCACGATCTACAACAACTTCTTCTCTAATCACTTGTTCAACATTTATTCTCATGTCTCAAGCATAAGATGCAATTTGTGGATCAGGATTTTCCTCATCATCATCCAAATAGGCAAGTCTAACCCAGGCATCTCCACCATCTTTTCCTCCACTATTTCCATCATAGGTATGTTGGTCATCGGAAGAGCTGCTAACAGTAACTCCACGATCTACATCAACTTCTTCTCTAATCACTTGTTCAACATTTATTCTCATGTCTTAAGCATGAAAAGCAATTTGTGGATCAGGATTTCCCTCATCATCATCCAAATAGGCAAGTCTAACCCAGTCAAAAAAAAAATATTCCCATTATCGTCTCTAGGAGTGGGCACTAAGTTCGAAACCGAACCGAACCGAACCGAACAAAAAAAAGGGTGTTAGGTTCGGTTCATAAAATGAATTCGGTTTTAACCGGTTTAAAAAGTTAAAAACCGAAAAGTTTTCGATTCAAACCAGTTTGGTTTCCTAAAAACCGGTTTGAACCAATTAAACCGCCTATATAAGTAAAAAAAACCCATAACCTGCTACTTTTCTTTCATTAAATATTATTATTTATTAGTTAGGTTTGATTTGAGTTTTTTTTGGGCTTGTACTATTAAAATTTATGAAACTTTGGCCCAAAATTAGAATCCAACAACCAATCAAATTTAAAAACATATTAATAGGACTCATTAAACCCATCAAGCCCATAAGGCCCATTAAGCCCAAAACCAAAATGAACTGAACCGAACTGAACCGAACTGAACCGATTAAAATTAGTTCGGTTCAGTTCGGTTACAATTTCTTATTCGGTTTAAACCGGTTCAATTTTAGGGAAACCGAAATATTTTCGGTTCAGTTCGATTTTTCCCAAAACCGAACCGAACCGTGCCCACCCCTAATAGTCTCCAGCTTCAGCAGCTACTTGAAGTAGATCCATAAAATAAGTTTCATCTACTTTATCTTTTTCAGCTGTCATATCCCTAAGTTTCAACTTCATATTATAATAACAATAAACAAGTTGTTCAAGTTTAGAATAGGCAAGACGGTTTCTTGTTTTGTATGGATTAAAGCAAATATGAACCAATTTCTTTTATAGACAGAAGATGATGTTGTTTATGATAGTATGCGGACTACTATTGCATGCAATGATGGAGTACAATTTCCATACATTACCCACCAATCAGCTGCAATAAAAATTATTAAGTATTATAAGTATGAATATCATTTCAAGGATATTATTATTACATAGATTTTTGTAATAAAACTTATATACCCGGTTGCATTTTGGTTTTAGCTGCCATGGTTGCTCGTTCATCAAAACTTTTCTTTCCATCCTTAAAGTATATGAGATACATTCGTGACTCATGATATCAGTATGTAAATAATATATATAAATATGAGTATATGACACAATACTCAAATGCAATGAAGTTATAATATTGGAATTATAAAACTGGTTGTAAGTTGTAAGTTTTTACCTTATTTTAAAAATTAGCAAATCATGCAGCTTCAGGGTCTAATTGCGTATAGACAATATGTACGGCTTTCAAAAGATCTTAATTATCCTTAATATTGTCTCTATATTGGTACTTTGGGTTCAAATAGTAAGCTAGAAGAATAAAAAAATAATAATTTTAGTATAAATAATTAAATACTGTACTAAATATTGATACTCTCACTTTTTCAAATGCATTGATTGCATTTTACTTTTTCAAACGCATGCATTATATTCTCTATGAATAATTGAAGTACTTTTTTTTTTAATAAAAATTATGGATTTTACACGTTTTACACAAACAAATCAGATTGTTTTCACAATCTTTTCCCAATTCTACTTTAATAATTATACTATTGACTATTGTGTTGGAAAATTTTATAAATTTGTTAATGCTTCTTTTAAAATAATTTTCAATATAGATTATTTGAAGAATAATTTAAGTGTTTAAGATTAATTTTTTTAAGAAAAATAATTTGCAAAATATCCCTGGATTTCGGGATGAAATTCACAATATTTTAGAAATATCAAGAGATTTATATGGATATTTCGAAATCGACCGGATATTTGCAGGACATTGGATATTACCCTCTGTTTCGATATCGGTGTCGAAAGGGTCAGGCCGAGCTAGCCATGTCTGAAATTTTCAAGCCCATTTACTGTATGGATTTATCCGGCCACCTCTATAGCTATATCAAATACTTATCTTTTTTTACTATTTTTTCACTGTAGACGTTACATCGGTCTATTTTTATTTTTTAAAATTACTAATTTAACCCTCCCATATGTAATTATAACAATATGTATCCTAAGAAATATACCGTCTCATTTAGATCTTTAAAATGATATCAATATTGATATGCATATTTAATTTATTAAATTTACTTATTAATTAATACATTTAACTAATTTAAACTTTTATAATAACTAAATTTAATACAATACAAGATTAGGTTGGCTAAGTAGTATGTCTCTCACGTCAACATCATAAGATTGTGTGTTCGAGTCTCACCCCCTACTTAAACCTTGAATTATTGAAATATTAGAAAAAATTAAAACTTAATTTAGTGCAATTAAATACATGACATAAATAAACTCTAAAATAAAGCAAATTATGACGTAGCTTAACAAGAAAAAGACTCAATAAAAATAATTCCAAAGAAAAAAATTTGTTGAAATAATTAAGTGAAAATTAATTGGATAAATAAGTTCAATAATATTCGGTCTTGTAATAATTATTTTATTTTTTTTGACATTATACGAGCAATTATTTAAGAAAAATATTGTTATGCAAAAAAAAAATATTATTGTATAACTTAATTAATAAAAATTAATTAGTATTGTATAAATATATATATATATATATATATATATATATATATAAGAAGAATATTCATTAAAGATACTCTTTTGACGTAAAATTTGGTATGAACACATTGAAGTGGAAAAAAAATTTGATGTAAGAAAGATAATCTTTTAACATTAAATTGGTATAATATTTGGTGTAATACATTGGAGATAGCTCTCACGCTTTAGACATGAAATCTACACAAATCAAAACCCCATACAAGTTTGTAATAGTTGAAGTGGGCGAGTCTCATTGTCATGCCACAACCATAATTGTGAGATCATGATGTGAAATTGAATGTACAATGTGTGAATTACTCAGCATTATAAATCTCAGAGCATAAAACAGTACACTAATGAAGCATCATTTCTACTAATATAAGCTTGGCATTTATAAAGAAAATTATAAGTAAACAAATTGCAAATAACAAAGACATTATTGACATAAATAAAAAGGTGGAATGTCATTGTTCAACTAAACTTTAATGCCTATATTCAATACAACTATTACAAACTAAAATTATCAGCTTCAATGGCACAAACATTCTTCAAACATCAAGATTCTTCAGTGATCTCAAACTTGCCAACCTTTGTAATTAAGTGGAGGTTGATGATATGACAATAACTTATCCAACTATGATGCAGAGAAAATTCAAAAAATTTGTTACACAATATACAACTTACATCTTCTAAAGTATAAACAGAAGCACTTAAAAAAAAAGTGCTTTCTTGAGAAACAAATTTTCGCATCCAGAGATTGGTACTTCAAAAATCTCCTGAGCTGTGTACCAAATTCAAATTAACCCACCATTAATACTTTGAAAAACCTAAAATGTGGTTCATTGTTTCACATCTATTAACAACTAAACCACCGTAAAATCCCTACCTTGTTCATGGCAAGCTAAATTCTGAGATTTTTTGTACATGAATTCTTCTTTGAATTGAACCACCGTCGCAGAACACACGAAATTCTGCTCCAAGTTTCAAACTTTCTCAACACCATTTCATTATCGAATCAATTTTAAGATGATCGAGTCGTCATCAATATGATGATGTATATGGGCAAGTCATTACCAGGCCATATGAGTTTTTTCTATTTTGGGCCTGGGCCTCGTGGATCAATAGAGCTCTTATTAAATGACATGCAAGGCCATATCAGCACCCAAGATGACATGTGTGGACACGTCAATACCGGGCCATCAGCCATGTGATTTTTTTCTGTTTTGAGCCTGGGCCTCATAGATCAACAGAGTCCTATGTATTTATTCCAAACACGAATATTTCACGTTATTCACACATTCATTTAATAAATGTTTATCTTAAATCTATTCTTGAAATTTTATTTATTTTCTACTCCAAAAAGTTATGATATTTACATTTTCTTATTAAATTTTTGTATGATGGCCCCTCCACTCCCAAAATTTAATGAGGCCTGTTTCAACGATTATAATCTAACATGAAAAATCTAAACACATGCAATTGACTGCTTCAAAATGACACCATTAAATAGCTAGAAATAACTAACGTCACGCTCCAATTAAAAGTCAACAACAGGAAGCACATAATAACTTACAAATTCGTTAAATCTCCTACTAAAATTAAAAGAAAATTAAACAAAACAGTGAAAGGGAAAACAAGCGAGGAAGAGTTTTGATTGATTTCAACCCCGTTTCTAAAACATAGAGGAGGCAACTCCAGTTGGGAATGCACAGAAAAATATGGCCAAAGCGATCACCGCCGTTGGTCCAAACAGGTAGGATCTAAGCTTGGTCCCATCGGACTTCTCCGAGGCTGATGATGTTCCGGTTGGCGTTGCCGGTGTTGCTGTTGTGGAAGCATTGCCTGAGAAGATTGCAGCATCAGGGGAGCTAGGCGATATGCCCAAAAGCTCTGTAGATTTAAGAAAGTAACTTGTGTTAAAACGTGTAAGAAGAAGATCAATGGGATTGTCACAAAGACCAAGCTCATGCGCAATGTTTATAATAAATACAAATATAATCAAACATAATAAAAATTCATCCAAATCTATCCCAACGGCCAACACACACATGTATAATAATTTCAAGCTAATGAACAGAAGTGGAATTTTTTTGATATTCTATAATAATTTATTAAAATTTTTAAAAAATAATAACTTAGGAGAGTCTGTTTATATCAAATTTAAGATTTTTTCTTTTATGTGACAAATGAAACTTAAAATTGGAAATTTATAATGTAGCCTCACCAGCTACCACCAGCACATGATAATTAATAGAGTTAGGATTACAAATATTACCATTCAAAGTACTAAAACGAAATATAGACTTTCGATACAAGCATTTAAGCCAACCCCTTTGCCACCCACCAAACTCAACCAAAAAAAAGGACATCGTATTTATAACATTATTCCTCCAGCGTTAAGATGGAAAATTTCCAAGCAATTAAATACAGATTTTTTGATCATTTTAACTTTTTGTTATGTACGTTTAAGGAGAAAATCTTCGGTGCACCTGGATCACTCACGAGTTAATATGTGGTAACTTTATATTTAAATATAATATTTAAAAAGTTCTCTTTGTACTCACCAATTTTTACAACATTTTATAAAATAAAAAATTGACAGATATCATAATTTTAGTGGTCCGGTATACCAATCAGCAGTAAATTTCTCTCGTCTCCAAATCAATATATGAGTGATAAATTCAAGCTTCTTCACTACTAGAAGTTTCTCAACTCATTAAGAGAAAATTCAATTCATGTTGGATATGCAGGAAAAAAGGTGCTTCCCAAAAAAAAAAAAGCAAATCTCAGAATTACAAGATCTTACATTGGATCTTCTCTAGTTTTGGTATTTGAAGGATCTCTTCATTAGCTCAATGCTGTTTTATTTTATTGTTTTCTTTTAAAAATATATTATCACTTTAATAAAATAAAATAAAAAATCTAAAGAAATATTGCATGTAGATTTTACCAGAACTATACCTCTAACGGTAGACATTCATTAACTGCAGGATCATATGAATGCAATAAAATTATTATCAACTTGCACGATCTATATAAATTATCATATATCAATCACTAAACAGAACCAGATCCTAGATAGGGTTTGATAATCTAGAATCTAGAATCCTAAACGATTAATCTAGCTAGGGTTTGATAATTAAGAATCCCAAACAATTAACCTAGAAATCCACACCTAAAACCTATTAAAAATTTAACACTATATATATATATATATATATATTTACACATCATCAAGTCCAGTCAATGATCTAGACAACTGCTAGCTTGTCACCATAATCTAGAATCCCATAAGATTAACCTAGCTAGAGTTTGATAATTAAGAATCCCGAACGATTAATCTAGGATTCAGCACCTATAACCTGTTGTATCACTAAAACAGCCATATGATCACACGGTGATCAAGTTAGATCATGATCTAGACATTTGCACACGCTTGTCATTAAAAACAATATATATATATATATATCCGGATGGAATCAAAATCAGGCATAAGTAAAAGAGGTTGATGTAATGATGCATGAAAAAAAAGGAAGAAAAACTTACTGGGACAGTTACTGATACTGGCATTTTTCAACTCACAAGCAGAAGGAAGCTGAAGTAACTTAGCTTCCTGAATCCCCAAGCTCTTGAGCTGGTCATTGGAGCCGCCGTGAGCCTGTTGGATTATATAACACAAACACTTGGGATCATTGTCTTTTATGTCCTTCACAGAGCCGCAACACTGTGTTGACGGCTTCGCAGCCTTCCCTTGCGCGTAGTCTAAACACATCGTCACCTTCTGGAACTGATCACTGCACTTCTTCTCGATCGTCGTATCATCGCCGCCAGCCGATCTCAATCCTGAACCGCATAGAAGAACGAAACATAACAACAGGGCACTTGTTCTATTAATGTTTTTCTTCGTCGACATCGTCTTCAACGTTTTTGTTTTGTTGGGTTTTTATGGTTTTTGTGTTTTTGATGGATTTTGATAAGAAGTGTGTGTATTCAATATAAAGAAGCGAGCGAGGTGTGTGAAAGTGAAAACTTCGAAGGTGAAAATTTTAAAATTTTAAAGTCTGATTTTGATATTAATGCATGTGCAGTTGAGTAGTGAAGTTGATCATGATCTTTGATCTTCCATCAAACGGTCCATGTCACCTGGAGTGGGCTACAGTTGGTGGATCGACGGTCAGGATTGATTTCTAGGTACTGAGTGGGTTCCAGAGGATTTAGAGCTAATAAATTTAGAACCATCGAAGTAGTTGGGTACCAGTAATGTATGACTGGTTTCGTTGTAGTATAGGGAAGCTTAATTTTGCCTTAAATGAGGCTGAGCTGTAGCCTGTAGCCGAACTCGTGTCCACTTTCTACACACGTGGCGTGTTCTGATACCAATTACGCAATACGTATTAGAAAACAGTTTCCAACGATGACTAGATTGTGATACTTGAATAAGGGTGGATAATAATTGGACGGCTGCGATTACCTTGCTTGTGGGCCTGATTGATTGGCAACCAACATATTATGATGTGGAGATTTTTCTTGATTGTTTTTTTTTTAATACAACACATTTCAGACTAAATGAATGCAACCGCTAAAGTCACATTAAATGGTGATTTTTTTTTAATGAATTTTGATTTGACCTGATTTTTTTCCTAACCTCGCATAATCTATCTTCTAACATATAAGATATATAAGCATTGTAATGAATAAATAGTTAAGATATGATTGGTTTTTACAGCAACTTTATCAACAATCAATCATATGATTTAAAAATGTCAGAAAAAATATCAGATCAATAGAGGATCCAAATCTAATTTTTAACGAATACCATATTAGAAATTGTGCCTTCCATCCCTCGAATACTCGCGGACCGCATGGTAACATTGTGACTCCTTTTACACTATGACCTATAGCTTCTTTTTTTCTCTATTGTCTCCTTTTACAATATGACATATAGCTTTTTTTTCTTTTTCAAAAGAGTGTTGTTAGTAGCGAAACTATTATTACTCGTCACTTTTAATAACATTTTACACATTAAAATGTAGAAATATAGGTATCATATAATAAAATCGAACTCCTAAAAGCGTAGTTCTGTTGATAAATGAATGAGTTTGAGTTTGAACAAATGACTTATAAATTAGCGGCTATAATCCTACCAAATAGACGTAAATGGACCATACAAATTAATTAGAAAAACTTATGGTCCTGATGAGTCTAATCCCAAATCCATGCTGAGTATTTCAAAGGGGGAGGTTTAGAATGTCCCAAATTTCTTATTGTTTTGGGCCAAAGAGAAAGGAGGGGTTACAATCTATACGGGTTTTTCAAGATCCCATGGTTTTCACAAATTCAAAACGAGTTTTCAAATTCTCATAAAGTCCTTAAATGCCTATCAACAGAACTTATACCCAATACCACCAAGGAGTTTATTAACAGAAAACTATAATATTTAGTTTCAATAAAAACGGGATTCTACTAGATTCTTTTACGGCATAAATTGCCTCACAACCTTTCAACGAAATACTAGGACCTAGTTACTATAGAAATTTAATACTTTTCTTATAATTTTGTTAGCCTGGCAAGATTTCTTAGATTTTAAAACATATGAAAAATTAAAATTGAGAAAAACTTGGGGGTTGTTTGTTTTTTTTACTACAAGACTTATTGCATTTTATATCTTAAATTAAAATAAATCAGTTTATTTATTTTTCCAACTTATATCTTATTTTAAGATATATATATATATATGTCTTTTAAAAAAAGTAAAAAAATTTGACTTTTATCTTATTAAAAAAGTGCTATAGTATAGTTTTTTTAGTAAATTTTCACAAATATCTTATAATAATACATACATTTACAATTTTATCCGTACATTATAAAACCTTAAAAATCAATTTTCTAAAAGTTTTCAATTTTGAAAAAACCATAATACAATCTAATCAATTTTACATTTGTAACAAGTCATCCAAAACGAAAAAACAAACATATCATAGTATCTTAAGTTATAAAATTTATCTATATATCTAAAAAATTAAGATCTTATAATACTTTGGATAAAAAAATAAACAGCATCTTACTTTCATCAGATTTTGGAAAGACTCACTGCTTTATTGATCGCTAGAATTGTACATAATGGAAAATACAAGGGAGTTTTTACCAGACCTCTGAGTTTGAAAGATAGACTATAAATGCATGAGCTGGATGGTGCACTTTCATGTTTGTCTCAATTTGTCAAAGGTGGTACGGATAATAATAATTTTAGGGATCGTCGCTGCCCATTTGTTGTTTGATTTTTTACTTTTAAATATTATAATAAATTCGGTATTTAGGAAGAGAAACACGATTCAAATTTACAATCTCAAGTTATAAACATGACTCGTGAGAGACATGCGACTGACCCTATGTTGGTTGCCCACTTGCCCGGCCTATTTGTTGATTGTACATTATAATATCTCGTTACCACTTTTTTGTAAAAACATGCTACGTATTTGTTTCGTTAAAAGTTCAACGAATCGGGGAGTCATAAATTTTGCAGCAAAGTTTAGTTGTTCCATAAATGCAAGAGCTCTCTACAAGATTTTACAAGCTTATAGGCTAAGTTTTTCAAGCCTGGTTCATATGTTTTGGGCCCTAATGCACAAATTCAACCTCTGGACTATACGAATACAATATCGTAAGTAGGCCATAAATCAATGGATCAAAATACACCGGCCGAAGTGGTGCCATAGTTTGTAATTTGTTTGGCCCAAAGTTGTGCCAAAGATCAATGGATCAAAATGCATGGGCCACAAAAAGGATGTTTTTTTTTCTTTAAAATATGTTTAAAATTGAAAAATTAAATAAAATTTTAGATCAACAATCAATTATAATATATGCTTTTACAAATAACTAAATTAATGATTTTGTCGATACTAAGAATGTTAGGTCAATAAATGCTGATATTTAAGACCTCTAATTCCTATGTTTTATGTTATGTTATTGGGTAGAATTGGATATTTTAATATGTTTGTTGAAATTGTGTAGAATATAGATCTTGGGAACGTAAAAATGTGATTTTAAAGATTGATGAGATTAAAGTGTAATTGTCTCAAGAAGTTAACCACACAAATTGCAAACAAATTGCAATCGCTTTGACTTTTATGGGGTATCTCACGATGTTTATATGGCGGTCCACTAAGGTATTTTTTAATAGAAAACTATAATATTTTGTTTCAATAAAAATATGATTCTATTAGATGCTTTTACGGTATAAATTGCCTTACAACCTTTCAATGACATACTAAGACCTAATTACTCTATAAATTTAATATTTTTTTTATACTTTCGTTAGCCTGGTAAAAAATTTTAGGATTTAAAACAAATGAAAAATTAAAATTGATGAAAATTAAATTGAGAAAAGCTTTCTTTGATTGAATTATGGAAAGATTCACTGTTTTATTGATTGCTAGGATTGTACATGATGGAAAATACAGGAGAGTTCTTATGAGACCTTTGCGGTTGAAAGAGAGACCATAAATGCATGAGCTGGATGGTGCACTTTCATGTTTGTCTCAATTTGTCAAAGGTGGCACTGATAATAATAATTTTAGAGATCGGTGCTGCCCATTTGTTTGTTTGTTTTTTTAATTTTAAATATTATAATATATTCGGTATTTAGGGAGAGAGACGCAACTCCAACTAGGGGTGTGCAAAAAACAGTAAAACCGAACCAAACCGGTCAACCCAACCCATAAAGCTTGGGTTGGTTCAATTACAAATATAGAAAATGGGTGGTTCGATTTATCTTTTGGACAAACCGATTAAAAGTGGTTCAGTTTATTGGGGTTGAGTGAAATAATTCACCAACCCAAACCAAACCATATATTTTAGAAAGTAAAACTAAAATATAAAATCCACGTACGTTTTCTATTCGGTCCAAGTTTTATAACTTTTACCCATTGCTTTAAGCTTTTATATTTTATTTATTTGTTTTGATACAATTCTTCTAATTGATTGATGTATTAGGGTTTCAAAAGCATAGATGCCGTCAAACATGTCTTTAATCAGAGTATATATATATATATGTGTATATATATGTGTGTGTATATATATATATATTTATTTATTTATTTTTATACATACGTTAATTACTCGTTTGACTTTTATGTACTTCCTCTATATATATATATATATAAAAATTAATATTTTATGTTATAATTTTTTTATTTAAATATTTTTTATAATATAATACAAAAAAAAAGATTTTTAAATTCAAATCTAAACCGATAAACCTATCCAAACCAACCCAACCTTTTTTTGGTTTTGTTTGAATCGGTTTGAAAAATCACATTGGTTTGGTTTGGGTTGAAATATAGTCAAACCGATTCATATTGGTTTGGTTTGACATTGAGCTTTAGCTCAAACCAAACCGAAAACACACACCCCTAACTCCAACTTACAATCTACGTTATAACCGTGACCCGTGAGAGACATGCCACTGACCCTATCTTGGTTGCCCACTTGCCCGGCCTATTTGTTGATTGTACATCATAATATCTCGTTACCACTTTTTTTGTAAAAACATGCTACGTATTTGTTTCGTTAAAAGTTCTACGAATCGAGGAGTCTCATAAATTTTGCAGCAACGTTTAGTTGTTCCATAAGGGTGCGTTTGGTACGCGGACGGGACAGGACAGGACAGGACAGGACAGGACTGGACAGGACTGGACAGTTGTTCCATATTGTGTTTGGAATGCCTGGGACAGAACTGTTGACTGTACTGTTATGCGTTTGGTATGACTGGAACAGAACGGGACAGGACGGGACAAGAGGTTTAAATGACCATAGTGCCCTTATTGTTATTGAAAAATATTTTAATTAATAATTTTACAAGATTATTTAAGATGGATGGTTGGGATTAACTTAATAAATTTTCAGATATTTATTATTTTCCAGATTGAATCTCCACCGTCCATCAATCACCACCATGATTGATTAATTATTTCAGATATTAATGATTGATGAACGGTGTAGATCCAATCTGGGATTGGTCTCCACCAACATTCAATTAATTTGGAAACATTTTTTCTTGTTCTTAAATCTGAAAACATTTTAATTAATCTGGAAACATTTTTTCTTATTCTTAAATCTGGAAATTCCATCAAAAAATCTGGAAAATCAGATATCTTCAAATCAAAAAACAAAACAAATCAAAAAACCCAACAATAAAAAAATCAGATTTCATCCAAAATTCTGGAAAAAAAAATTGAAAACAAATCAAAACTTCTGGAAAAAAATTTGAAAAAAAAATAAAAATTACACAACAATCATCGTCATCATCTGATTTTCCAGAAATATTCATTATCATCAACCCTATTTTGTTTTTTCCAGAAATCATTCATGATTTTCCAGAAATCATTCATTATCATCAACCCAAAATTAAACTAATTCATTATCAAACCCACATCCATACACTGTCAACCACCACCACCACCACCAATCTCACCACCACCAATCTCACCACCACCACCAATCTCACCACCACCATCAATCAATCGTGCTGCCAACCACCACCATCAATCAATCTCACCACCACCATCAACCACCCCGAAGCCGAGAAAGAAGAAGAAGAAGAGAGATAGATCTGGTCGTCGTCAATCGCGCTTCCGGTCGTCGTCGTCGTCGTCGTCGTCGTCGCGCTTCCGGTCGTCGTCGTCATCGCGCTTCCGGTCGTCGTCGTCGCTTCCGGTAGTCGTCGTCGCTTCTGGTCAACGCGAGCGTCGTCGTCGTCGCTTCCGATCGTCGTCTTCGTCGTCGCTTCCGATCGTCGTCGTCGTCGTCGCTTCCCGTCGTCGGCGTCGTTGCGGCGGTTTGGAGAGAAATCATCGATCGGTTTGGTGTTGGTGAGAAGAGAGAAGAGAGAAGAGAGAAGAGAGGAGAAAGAGGAGAGAGGAGAGAGGAGAGAAAAAATAGGATTTTAATTTATATATATGTAATTTTTTGAAAGTTTCAAGGGCAAAGAAGTCTTTTCCAGACTTGTCCCATGGCCATGGACAACTTGGCCGAGGGTGTAGGGTGGGACAGTTTTTTGGGATTTTTGTCCCATCTTGTCCCACCCAGTCCCACCCTAAAATCGCACCAAACGCGGGACAAGGACAAGTTGTCCTACCTTGTTCTGTCCTGTCCCGCGTAACAAACGCACCCTAAATGCAAGACTCTCTACAGGATTTTACAAGTTTACAGGCTAAGTTTTTCAAGCCTGGTTCATATGTTTTGGGCCCTAGTTCACAAATTCAACCTCTGGACTATACTAATACAATATCGTAATTAGGCCAAAAATCAATGGATCAAAATACACCGGCCGAAGTGGTGCCATAGTTTATAGTTTGTTTGGCCCAAAGTTGTGCCAAAAATCAATGGATCAAATGCATGGGGCAACAAAATAAAAGGATATATTTTTCTTTAAAATATGTTTAAAATTGAAAAACTAAATAAAATTTTAGATCAACAATCAATTAGAAGATATGCTGTTACAAATAAATAAATAAATGATTTTGTCAATACTAAGACATCTTAAAAAAACTCTTCAAATAAGATATTTGTTAAAGTTAAATGAGCCATATCAGTATATTTGGCTCCAACCGACATTTCAAATGAGATTCTTCAAATAAAATTTTACCTATCTTTTTAATATTTCAAAGCAACTTCTCCCTCTTTAATTATTATTATATTATTATTATATTACATCATCATTAATATTTACATATATATCATTTTTATCTTTTTAATTAAATTCAATTAATATATAATAAGTTTTAATTTATAAATTTTATTATCGTAATAATTATGCTATAGAAAGGTCTCATCTAGATCTTTAAAATGAAACTAATATTAAATATTTAATAATAACATGTTAATAATTTGGAAGGTTATTCAAATGATTTTCATATCCATCTAAAAATAATACTAGTTTCACATGTATGAAACTAGTGCATTTGAAAAATTATTATTTATAACTTAAAAAAAATGGAGGCTAATTTGATTTGTTGGTGGGAAGGGTAATTAACGTGCTTCATTAAAACGATATAAACACATTTATAATTGTAGAGCCTTTTGGAATGACTCTTCTTTTTTTTCTCTCAAATTGCCATATAAGTAAGCAAATAAACATTTGAAGGGTGAAAATATAAGAATTTTTTGGAGATGCTCTAATGAGCCTAACATATAAGCTCTCTTAATGGAGTTTGCATTCTCTCGTAGTTTGGTTTTTTTGCCGGATTTTTCTTAATTTATCGACACCTAACCATAAAAACATTATATTATTAAATTATGAGTAGTGTTAACTCGTTCATTAAGAACATCTCCGATGTAAAATATACATTTTTTAGTTTATAAATAGTGTCACATTAACATTTCTATTTATCATAGGCCAACTTTTGAAAAAAATTAGAGAAATGCATATTCATCTCCAATGCAATTATCTAAGAGCATCTCCAATGCAAATATGTATTTTTGGGTTTCTAATTAGCGACACATCAACATATATATTCAATATGGATCCACTTTATAATTTTTTTTTTAATAAATGCATAGTCTCATCTCCAATGCAATTATCTAAAATCAAATATGTATCTCATACTGACCAATCATCTTAAAACATTTATTTCACTATCTTTCCTCTTTTATTTTTAAATTAAATATGTACCAATTTTTGACCAATCATCTTACAACATTTATCGCATTCTCTCTCCTCTTTTATTTTACCATTAAATGAGGTGTAATATTATTGGTGGGGAAAAGTTAGAAATCCTAGTCAGCAATTCTAGGAGGGTTTCTAGAATTAGAAACTCAACTTCATATTCTATGTGGCACATCACCTCCATAATCAAGTTAGATAATTGCATTGGAGAGATTTTTTTCTACCTCATTATCTAACTATCCTATGTGGCATTCAATTTTCTCCAAATGCATAATAGCATTGGAGATGCTCTAAAGTTAAATATGCATCAATTTTATTATCAATCATAATAAAACAATTATTTTACTCTCTCTCCTTTTATGTTTTACAATTAAATGAGTTTTAATATTATTAATGTATATAGTTAGAAATCCTAGTCAGCATTTATAGGAGAATTTATATAATTAGAGTATCTCCAATGCAAATATGCATTTTTGAGTTTCTAATTAGTGCCACATCAGCATTTCTATTCACTATAAGCCTACTTTTAAATTTTTTTTAGAAAAATGTATATTCACATCTCCAATGCAATTATCTAAAGTCAAATATGTATGTATTTTATAACCAATCATAATAAAACAATTATTACATTATCTCTCCTCTTTTATTTTTCCATTAAATGAGCTTTAATATTATTGGTGGAAATAGTTAGAAATCCTAGTCAGCATTTATAAGAGAGTTTCTAGAATTAGAAACTCAACTCCATATTCTCTAACTATTTTTTTGCCATATCATCTCCATATTCAACTTAGATAATTGCATTGGAGAGAGTTTTTCTAACTTTTTTAGTATTTATCATATGTGGCACTCCATTTTCTCCAAATGCATAATAGCATTGGAGATGCTCTTATAAATACAACTCTATATTCTCTAACTTTTTTCTTGCCACATTATCTTCATATTGAAGTTAGATAATTGCATTGAAGAGAGTTTTTTTAACTTTTTAACTATCTATTATATATAACAGTCAATTTTATCCAAATATTGTACATATTTATATTGAAGATGCTATAAGAACACATGTTAAAAACACAAAAGTTAGTATAGAAAAAAAAAAATTAACTACAACATTTATTGTATAGTTATAATAAATGTAATGATTAAGTTTCCTATAAAAATAAAATTTTATATTTTTAACCTGAAGGTACAGGTAAACCGTTGACAATATGATAAATATTTCAATTAAGCTCTTTACTCCTACAAAAACAATCTAATAAAAAGCCAGATTAAAAGTAGATCCAAACCCCTTTCGACGTTATATAAAAAACCTATAATCGGGTATCACGCGCAAAAGTGTTGGAAAAGTCCGGTTTACATTTAGCAATCATAATAATTTTCATTATTGACCAAGACTTTCCATAGCAAAGTTGCCAATAGTTCACAAAATTGGCAACAAAATCTGCCAAATTGGGCAGTGTAGTCAAAGTCTCAAGTCCAAGTCTTATAAGTTATAAGGGGACATTGATTTAATAATTAATTGAACCGAATATTAATGGCAAATAACTAAATTTCAATTTGCAAATTAATACCTATTGAAGAAGCATTTATGGTATATGTAACTGCTCAGTAATTTAATTAGTTAAGATCTAATTCAGAGAGCAGACACCAAGTTAGGTATTTTAATCCTTGACTTTATAAGCATTAATTCTCTATAAATTATTATGCCCAGTTAGAAATTTTTGTTTGGGAAGATTATTATTGTGTATAATCATGGAGAGATGTGTCCAAAAATTCATATTAAATGATTTGATTCGTTATGTTCCCACTAACCACTAAACTATGATAAATTAAACAATTGCATGAATATTGATTTTTTAAATAACATATTTGCATGTTCAAATATTCTAAAACAATATTGTATTTCACAACTGTTCAAAAAGAAATTAAATAGATAAAATTGAAAGCTAAAAGCGATTCATATCTGTGTAACATGTAAATTATAAATAAAATCATCCGACTTGAATATCTTTATTGAATTTATTATGAGTTTTTAACTATTTGACATTCTTTGTATATATAATAATTCCAAAAATTATATATATTTGATAGATTTTTTTTTTCATTGTTTTTTGATAATGAAAACAACATCATTAACTTCTTTTTAGGATGGGTATGTAGGATCCAATCAAACATATTAGGTTATGTCGGATTTGATATGATTGGATCCTAAATTTTGAAATTCATTGGAGCAGATCTGATATTGGATTTCCATATGGAAATCGGCCAATCCGTCATAATATAAGGTTTAATTTATATTAGACCATATTTTTTTTTATCTTATACATATGAACATTGAGCAAATTTTGGTAGCCATTGTATTTTGTTATGATAAATGATTATATTTTATTTCTAAAGCCCGGATGATTTTATTATGTTTGTATTGGTAACTTATGTTTAATGTTTATAATTCGTTAGACTTTTTGAATTTGAAAGTGTACAAATATATATTGTTTTT
Organism: Dipteronia sinensis; assembly: GCA_033220585.1. Lineage (NCBI taxonomy): Eukaryota > Viridiplantae > Streptophyta > Magnoliopsida > Sapindales > Sapindaceae > Dipteronia > Dipteronia sinensis. Next base: position 75,691,310 of record CM065638.1, on the reverse strand, counting down.
ATGTTAATTATTAGTTTGTTAATACCATAAAAAAATACTAGTTTGTTAATTTTATTAGAAGTATCCTACGAATTAATAATTTAAGTTTCTTGATTTCAGGAATATTTTAGCTTTGTTATTTTAAGAATTGCTTCACATGAATTCGATCCATAAAATTATATTTAAGTATTATATAATTGGATCAAATCGGATTTCAATTTGATCGGATCTTGGATCATAACAAATCCAAAGGGGATCCGATCCACCGCACACCCCTACTTTTAAGCTTACAAAAAAATCTCTTAATCTAAAAATTATCATTAGCTTCCAAAAAATTACATAAAAATAATTAAGTCAATGTATCTCCGATAATAAATTATTGTTAATTGACATAAAGAATCATAAAATGGATATTTATATTAATTTTTTAATCATGATTATACAAATTATTGATATCCAGAACTAGTTGGAGGGGTGTCATTAGCATTACAACATATCTAAATAAAAAATAAAAAATAAAAAATCATATGATTATGGCATTATGCTAAAGTGATGGAAGACAAATTAATAATAACAAAAAGAACCAATCATGGGGTAATATGTCAAATTTGAAAATCAACGTACAACAAACTCACAAATGTAGTGCAAACGTGAACACCACTCTCAAAAATAAACATGTTTTGTCGTAAATACCCCCACTTTGGTCTCATTTTTACACTCCTATTTTCTCTTCTCTATAGTCTATATAAACCGTACATATTTATATATTAAAAAAAAAACAATAAAAAAAAACATAACCATTTCTCATTTCCTCTTAACATTTCCTTCATTGAACTCAACAATTTCAAAAAAATCGAAATCAATAAAATCACATGAAGGGCCACAACGAAAACCAACATTGCAAACCCGAAAGACGGAGGCTTCTCGTGGTGGCGATCGCCGGACTCATCGTCGGCGCGGTGGTGATTTCCGGACTAATCCGCTCCGCCGAGAGTTCTTTCTTCTGTTCCCTGGCCGGGTCCAAGGCTCGCGCCGCCGCGGAGTACTCGGCGACGCCGATTCAGCTCCGTGCAATCCTCCACTACGCGACTTCGAAGATCGTCCCTCAACAGTCGTTTGAGGAGGTGAGCGTTTCCTTCGACGTCCTCGAAGAAATCTCTCCTTGTAACTTCCTCGTCTTCGGACTCGGCTTCGACTCGCTGATGTGGACCTCTCTCAATCCACGTGGCACGACGCTATTCCTCGAAGAGGACCCTAAATGGGTCCAGACGGTTCTCAAGGACGCGCCTGATCTCAACGCTCACACCGTACGTTACCGGACGCAGCTGAAGGAGTCCAATGACCTCCTGTCGACGTACAAGAAAGAGCCGTTGTGTGCTCCGACGAAGGCGTACCTCCGCGGCAATCAACAATGCAAGCTTGCGCTGGAGAGTCTGCCAGAGGAGGTTTACGAGAAGGAGTGGGACATGATAATGATCGACGCGCCGCGTGGCTACTTCCCGCAGGCGCCGGGGAGGATGGGGGCGATTTTCTCGGCGGCGGTGATGGCGAGACAGAGGAAGGGATCCGGTGTGACGCATGTGTTCCTGCACGATGTTGATCGGAAAGTCGAGAAGACTTTTGCGGCAGAGTTCCTCTGCAAGAAGTACTTGAAGAAAGCTGTCGGCAGACTCTGGCACTTCGAAATCCCATCTGCGATGAATCGAACCGTCGGCGACGAAGCTGTCGATAGCTTCTGCTGAGTTTTCCGGTGATCGGCTTTTTATATTCATGCTTTTAATTATTTATGAGAAAAACGTTTCAAAATACATTTTAAACGGAGGACTTATGGATTGGTATTATATTCGAATTATTATATGAATCACATAATATATAATTACCGAGTTAGATTTTTGTTTTGGTGTTTTGAATATTATTGTATTTGGTTTTTATATTTAAAAAATGAGTGTGTGAGTGATGAGCAGTAGACAGCAGAGCACTGAGAAGAGGAGCTGGTTGGTGGTGTGCATGGCTGCGGCGGCGGTGGTGGATTGGTTTTGTCGGTGTAAATAGTTGAAAACATGTATGTTTTGTGCCGGTGAACAGAGGCATTAGCTAAAATGCGCCGACGATGACTTCTTCACAAATTACGGTGTTATTGTGTTATTTTTGCACACCAATTTGACTGAGTCTACACTCCATAACTTCTGTTTCGTACAATGAACCATTTTCTCTATATATATTTCTTAATAACAATATGAATTTATTATTATATATTTTTGGAATCGAATTTATTAATATTAAAACGTGGAATTTTTTTAATTAATATCCTTATCAAGAGACAAGAAATTGTGGGAGTATCAGTTTATATCTAGCCATGGAAGATTGGAAGTAGCTATTCGGTTGCTGAAATGTCGGATTTCGGTCCCGACAAACCCCTCACCCATTCGGTCGGATGTTATATGAAATTAAAATTTGATTTCGGTAAGTCTCGTAATTGTACACTTGGTTTCCTCAGAATTTTTTCATTTTTGAAAAACCAGGGAAGGTGATTTAGGTCATTTCTCTTTAAAATGTATAGTACATATATTTTTACAAAATTTATGCATTTATAATGTATTTAATTGATATTAAAATTCTGCATTATGAAGTTGGATTTTGAATCTTAAATTTATGGGTTAATATTAATATTAATGGATGTGAGGAGGAAGATGTATTTGATTAACATCCTCTAAAGTATAATAGTATTAACGGTTTTATTAGTTCGATTTGTGTTGACCATACGAAAGGAGTACAAGGCCATAATTGGTTTTAAAAAAAAATTCTATTATATTTTCAAAATCTAACTCTGATATTTTATATTATTTTAAATAAGATTTAAACTAATTGATATTTTACCTTTTCTAATCAGGTTTGTTTTTGATTAGATTTAAACTAATTGATTTATTACCTTTTCTATTAGTTTTGTTTTTAGCAAATCAATCAATCACTCGAGGTATTTCAAAAATGTACAACAAAGAGAGACAGAGAGAGAGACGTGGCACGAATCAAGAGAAAACAGATGGGCCGCAGTTCTTTTATTGGTGGACGATTTTGTATTTTGGTTTAAGGGTTTGTCTGGGCCGGTGTCTTTGGATACAGTGCTCAGACCAGAAAAGACTTGTCTTTTCTTTTCTGTCTTCCTGTGATGTATTTTAGGACATGATTTTGGGTATGTGTGCATCTCCGACCGTTGAATCTAGTTGGTTTAGCTGTTTCGTACGAACGGCCACGATTGGTTGATTTCATACGTGCCGACACTACCTTGCCGGGATGCAAAGTTCACCTCGGTTTCAGCTCTGTCTATTATTGTCTTGGGCCATTTTGGACTCCCGCAACTGACACCATTTTATGGGCTTGTAGAAAGACTTGAGTTTGGGCCTTTTTAGTTAGTAGGCCTATCAATTTGTAAACCGCTATGGTCACTATTTTTGTGGATCGGTTCGTAAATCTATTGGGACTTGACGAGATTGAACAATATGTATATGTACTTATATCACATGGAGATATCTACTACTGCAAATATCAAGAGGAAATTTTTTCACACATAGTGATAATTACCCGTAATAAGACTCGAACCCCTTGCCACAAGTGTAGAAGGGGAGATACGCCACTTGAGTTGACAGAAGATGTGCATATCAAACTCTTACTGTCTTGTAAGCTTGTGGCTCCATGAAATATCATTAAACTTTGATGAAGAATAAGAAAGGACATTAAGATAAATTAATAAGTTGGATCAATTTAGAGGTTATATTTGTATCACCATTTTTATGGATTGGGTTACTGGTTTATTGAGACATGACGAAATTGAACAATACATGGATATCTAGTTATATAACCCGTAGATATCTACTACCGTAAATATCAAAGAAATTCCCACACATGTTGATAATTGCATATGATGAGATTTGAATCTCTCATTATAAGTGTAGAAGGGAAGGTGCACGTCTCTTGAATTAATAGAAGATTTCCACATCAGACTCGTATTATCTTGTATCATAATACTTTAATAAAGAAATGACATTAAGACAAATTAATAAGTTTGATCGGTATAGAGCCCATATTTCAAGTCACGCTTTTCGAAATGGACACAAATCTTCTCCTAATCTAAATTTTGTTTATGAATACATATTAATCTTGTGATTTGTTCATTATTTCTTGGAAAATAAAAGTGAAACCAATCTAATCTCATAGGAGCTAAGATTATTAAGAATTCAAATTCTAGACCCACCAAAGAAAAAAGAAAGAAAGAGAGATTGTGAAAAGGAAGTATATAATTTCTTAATATACATCAGATACCAAATTGGATTACAGGAAAATTATTACAATTTGCCAACATAAAAAAGTGATGGTCCAGTTCTGTCTCCCTTTCCTATAGTAGAGAAGGTCCTTGATAAAATTGACTTAATATTCGTTATTATATTTGAGACATATATACCCTTATAATAAAATGCAATAATGCACTGTCATCTACATATTCATCTTACGCATAAGATTTTTTTTTTTTTTTTTTGTTAATTTTGAAACAATGAAATCAGTTTTTATTTTAATTTTTTTCTTCTTCTTCGATTTCCCTATCAGACTCCATCTTCTTCTTCCTCAATTCTTCTTCTTCTTCTCCTTCGTCACTCTTCTTCTTTTTCTTCTTCTTACGGCGACAATCTGCGGCATTGGTGCCGCCGGCGACGACCTTTCTCTCTCTCTCTCTCTCTCTCTCTCTCTCTCTTTGCCGATCATCACAGCTCTCAGCTCTCCATCTTCTTCTTCGTCTGATCTGCTTCCTTCCCATCTTCATCTTCGTTCTTCCTTCACCGTCGCACCGTCGTTGATCAGCTCCCTCTCACCGCTCGTCGCCGTCGATCAGCTCTACTTCGCCGCTCGTTGCCGTCGATCAGCTCTGCTTCGCACCTCATCGCCTCCGATCAGCTCTCCTTCGCCGCTCCTCGCCGCCGATCTTCTTCAGCTGGTCTTCTTCGTCTCTTGCTCGCCGTCTTCTTATTCTTCTTCTTCTTGTTCAACTGAACATGTTTTTTTTTAGCAAATGTTTGATTTGTGATGGGTTTTGATGTTGTGATTTTGAATCTGAAATTCTGAATCGGGTTTTGTATTATATAAAATAATTGAAGTTCTTGGATTTGTTTGATTGGAGATTGAAGTTTGGTTTTATCGGTGGGAGATTTGTTTGTTTGGTTTTTTCAATTGAATGTGCATCAGTAAATTTTCTTGTGATAGATTGATATAAAACAAACTGTTTGTTGTGTTTCCATAAATTTTCCATAAGCAACTACTTGTTGTTGTTGTGGAGCTGTTGTTGGTGCTGGGATCCAATTGTGGGGGCATTTTATTACATGCAGAGTCTTGAATTTGGGGGTGGGTATTGTTGGATGATTATTATCAGAAATTGTGTTGGGGGAATTTGAAGAATTTTGGGATTGAGATTGTGTAATTAACATAGAAATTGTTTTTGTTAGATAATTACAAAATTTTCCAATTATTCTACCAGACACGTTTTTTCTGTTTTTATATGTAAAATACAGTTTTCATATGTCCTAACAGACGCGTTTTTCGGATTTCGAAACTGAAACCAAAAACACTGTTTTCATTTTTTTTTTCTTTTCGAAAAACGCTTACAGGACGGAGTCTAATAAATTTTGCAGCAAATATTAGTTGTTCCATAAATGCAAGAGCTCACTACAAGGTTTACAAGTTTACAGGCTCAGTTTCTCAAGCCTGGTTCATATGTTTTGGGCCCTAGTGCACAAATTCAACCTCTGGACTATACGAGCACGGAGTACAATATCGTAATCAGGCTAAAAATCAATGGATCAAAATGCATGGGCCAAAAAAGGAATATATATTTTTTCCTTTAAAAAATGTTTTAAATTGAAAAATTAAATAAAATTTTAGATCAACAAGCTTTTACAAATAATAATAATAACGACATTGATGTTATAACACAATTGGCACTGCTTGCTCACGTGATGACATACGTGTATCCAATGAGTGCCACTCATTTTGCTTCATTTTACGCCATGCAATATTTGACCGCCTTTTTTTAATTATCGTGAATCAAGGGACTTTATTAAAACCACTATAAATAAAAGATCTATCTCTTTACAAATTCTCTCTGGAAAATCAATACAAAACAATATGTTATCCCTCTCGTCTCTCTCTCTCTCACTCTTTTATTATTTTGTTATTTCATTTATTTTACAACAATTGACACATTATCTATACTAATGAGCTTAACATATAAGCTCTTCAGATGGAGTTGGAATTCTCTCGTAGTATGACATTTTACTAGATTTTTCATAATTTATTGAAACATAGACATAAAAACATTACATGATTAAATTTTATTATTTATTTATTTTCTCATGCAGACAAATATGTCAACTAAACTCGATGCTCTTGAAAAAACAATCAAGCAGAAAACCAGGCTAAAAGCGGATCCAAACACCTTTCGACGTTATATACAAAGATTTATAATCGGATATCACACGCAAAAGAGTTGGAAAAGTCTGGCTTTCATTTAGCAATCATAATAATTTTCTTTCTTGACCCAGACTTTCTTATTTTCTAAGGAGACAACGCCATTGTAAACAGGGCCGTCTCCAGATATTTTGGAATTTGATTATGTTAGAAAAGAAATGTTAGCAATTTAATTGGATTCTTTTTCAAAAAAAATAAATAATAATAATAATTCAATTGGACTCAGACAATTTTGATTCAAATGATGTAAAACTAAGGGGTCGTTTGTTTTTTTGTCTGAAGACTGAATAGTCCTGAATTTTTCTGAAGACTGAATAAGGACTGAAATCTGAACTTGAATGATATGTTTGTTTTTTTTTTTCCTCACATCTAAATGTATTGTCAACATGTTTGTTTTTTTAAAGTAAAATTGTCTGAAACTAAGTAATTTTACATTTATACCCACGTTAAACAATTATACATATAATATGGAATAAAAACAATCTAAAAATTATAATTATATATGAACACATATGATTATAATCTTCATCTTCAATTATAAATAAACTTCATTTTTATTAAGAAAAAAAAAGTTTTTTTTTTCAAAAATAAAAGGGGCAGCATGAAAACTCACACAAAACACTCTAAAAAAATAATATATAAATACATAACCCTAATATCATAATAAATTATTGATATTAAACACCAATATGAGAAGTGATTAGGGTTCTTTTTTATTTTTAAAACTATTTAAAATAAACAATATATTAAAATAAAGATTTTGTACCATATATAATTAAGATAAAATTGGAAATATGTTATATAAAGGGGATAATATCAGAAGAAAAGATTTTGGATTGTATTTAATGCAATTCAGTGATTTGCAATTAAGTGAAAAGTCAGGATTTTTTACTTTTTATTTTAAGTTGTTTTTTGGCATTTTTAAATTGTTTGACCACTTATAAAAACAAACAAAACAACTTAATAATTATGATTCAGACCCATTAAGTTTTAAGTGGAAAAAACAAACGACCCCTAAGTCTGATATGTTCGGTTTTGATATTTATTTCTATTAAATTGAATTATATATAGATAATTGGGCCTTGTTAAAAAAAAAAAACAATAATTGAACCTTGTTAAAAAAGCAAAGAAATGCTTGAAATTGAACCCTTCTTAAATTAAGATAAATTGGACTTGAGACCCCAAAAGAAGAAGAACTATATTGGACCGTTGGGGGCTCCACCAAAATGCTGGATTTGCTGCCCCCATGGGTCGGCCCTAATTGCAAAGTTACAGACGAGAGTGTAGGACGTAGTCTAATTCATGAGATAAATATAAAAAATAAAAGAAAAAATACCACATCCTACATTTTCATTGATGGATTCAGTATTTTGGATACTGACGGTTAGTATTTAAACATTATTCATTCTTATATCAAATCCAAATACCAAAATTTAGTTTGAAATTTTTGTTGGGTAATAACTAAAAATTCATTAAAAGTATAAAATATTTATTATAAATATATGATTAAAATAATAAATATAATTAATAGTTTCATTTTTAAGAATTTTTTTAATCGTTAACACTTGCCTTAAAGGCATAGTTTAACAACTTAAAAGTATCCATTTTTGTTTGCCAGGACTATTATTGTGTATAATTATTGAAAGATGTGACAAAAATTCATATTAAATGATTTGATGCGATATGTTCCCACCAAATTAAACAATTGCATGTTTGGGCGGACCCTCCTTAAAGTCGAGTGGGCCGGTGTTCTACCTCAATTTAAAAAAAAATGATTTTGTTCCTACCATCAAATATTAACTCATAGTACAACCGGTAATGTTTTCTTTTTCTATATTGACGGTGAAGTATTCTACTCCCACCATTTGCATTTTTCAAACAAATTAAATATCCTTTTCCTTCTATTCAATTTTATTTTATAATTTTAATACTTATTTTTTATGTTTTTTTTTTAATTTTACTGTCTTTTTCGATTACTTTTCTAAAAAAATTCATCTTCTTCTCAAACAAAATAATTCACTTTCTCTTTTTCTACATTAACAACTTCTTAACTACCTTTAATTTGTGCCGGAATACTAATTTTTTTAAAACATATTTGCATGTTCAAATATTCTAAACCAATATTGTATTTCACAATTTTTCAAAGAGAAATTAAATATATAATATTGAAAGTTAAAAGCGATTCATATTTTTATAACATGTATATTATAAATAAAATCATCCGACTTGAATATCTTTATTGCATTTATTATTATTTTAAACTATTTGGCATTCTTTTTATATATACTAATTCCAAAAATTATATATATTTCATAGAATTTTTTTTCATTGTTTTTTTATCATGAAAAAAACATTATTAATTTCTTTTAAATAGAGGTGTGCAGGATCCAACTAAATTTAAAAATCTATTGGATTGGATCAGATCTTGAATTTCCATATGAGAATCCACCGGAATATAAGTTGTCATTTATATTAGGCCAATTTATTTTATCTTATACATATGAACATTGAGAAAATTTTGGGAGGTATTGTATTTTATTATGACAAATGATTATATCTTTTTTCAAAATCTCGGATGACTTTATTATGTTTGTATATATAACTTATGTTTAATGTTTATAATTTGTTATACTTTCTGAATTTTAAAGTATACAATTATGTATTGTTATTATGTCAATTATTAGTTTGTTAATTTTATTAAAAGTACCGTAGGAATTATTAATTTAATTTTGTTAATTTTAGAAATATTTTAACTTTTATATATTAAGTATTGATTCATATGAATTCGATACATTGGATCGAATCAAATCGAATTTAAGTATTTTACAATTGGATCGGATCAGATCTAATTGCAATTGGATCGGATCGGATCTAATTGCAATTGGGTCGGATCGGATCAGATTCCACTATAAAATTAAATCAGACCAGATTATAATTTCTACGATTCGATCCGCTGCACACCCCAACTTTTAGGCGTACAAAAAATCTCTTAATCTAAAAATTATCATTAGCTTCCAATATATTATATAAAAATAATAAAGTTAATGTGTCTCCCATGATCAATTATTGTTAATTGACATAAAGAATCATAAAATGGATATTTATATTAATTTTTTTTAATTCATAATTATACAAATTATTGATATCCATAACTATTTGGAAGGGTGTCATTAGCATTATAACATATCTTAACAAAAATTGCTAGCTATGCTAAAGTGATGAAAGAAAGAAAGAAAAACAACAATCATGCGGTTAATATGTCAAATTTGAACATCAACGTACAACAAACAAACCGACAAATGTAGTACAAATGTGAACACTATAGATGATCGATCTACAATCACAGTGGATTGAGCTTGATGCAGATTAAGCCCAAACAATTTGGTCTAACCTTTGTCGAATCAAGGTTGTCGACTTCTCCTTTAACATGCAATAAAGATGAAAATAAACAAAAAAATAAAAGAGAAATGGTGGAAGACTGTTTTTAGCCTTATGTTGCTTGGGCCTGAGCATTGTAATGATAAAAGAGAATTCAAGGGATGCGGTTGTAGATTTAAGTGCAAATAGCGTGTAAAACAGATAGTTCTAATGGATTGAATATCAATTTGAACAGAGGTTCAACACACAATAAAGCTTGTTCTTGGGAGAGAAGTCAAAATCTCTTATCTGTGAAGAGAATGTCTTATTTATAGCATACCTCTACCCAATCACGTAATTCGTGGGAGATAGAACTTCCTTGATTCTGACTAGATTTCTAGGGATAAATGGTTTGAGTTTCAGTCAAACTCTCATTTCACTTGTTATCAGATAACAACTGATATCAGACTGAGTCAAATGGCGGTTATTTCAGCTATCTGGTTCTTAGATCGACTCGTGGTCTATGGGCTTGACCAGTATCAACTGTTGGGCCCGACGTGGATTCAAGTATTGGGCATAGGGCTTGTTTTTGGCTACCACAAACACGACTCTCAAATTCAAACATGTCAAAGGAAGACAAGTTGTTCAATTTTATGTCTGGGCTGCAGACATGGGCACATGCAGAATTAAGAAGGCAAGGTGTGAAGGACGTACCTTCAGCTATGGATGCTGATGAGGGCCTAGTAGTTTTTCGGATGAGCAATTCAACTCCTAACTCTGAAAAAAAGAAACCAACGGATGGCAAGAAGGGGAAGAGCAAGGACATGAAAGAAGGCATGAAGGAAAGAAGAAGGAAGGTGAAATATACAAGGGAAATGACCAATATCAGAACAAAGGGAAACCCCCAAACACAAGGCTGTTTAATCTGTAGCGGTCCTCATTTTGCTAGAGAATGCCCGGAAAAGGAAAAGGTCAGCTCGCTAATCAGTCAGGATTCAGAGTGTTGTGTTGATGCTAGTCCCTCTCGTGTGAATCATCTACAGTTGCTGAACACCATCTCGGTGGAGAAGCAAACCTACAAGGAGTTGATGTATGTGATTGCTGAAGTCAATAGGCAGGAAATTCGAGCCATGTTAGATATTGGTGCAACCAACAATTTTATGACTCAACGAAAGGTGGACAGACTGGGTTTGAAGTATGGATGTCAAAATTATCCACGGATACGGATATCCGTAAGAATCTGATCTATTTAAAATGAAGACAGATATTATTATTTTAGGGACGGAGCGGGGATGAACGTCATCCTAATATCCATTTTATTTTCAGGGATGATGATGGATGTCGTCTATGGATATCCATTCCTATCCAGATCCATTATAAACTTTAATATTTTAAAAATATTAAAAAATATTATGTAATTTGAATTTTAATTATATAAGTTATTATTATTATTTTTTGTTGAAAATTATTGGATGTATTTGTTTCTCCATTTAAATATAATAAAATGTACTATTGCACATGTTAATTACATTTTCATATTGTAAAATATAAAAATTTATATTTTTTTCATCGGATACGGTTATAGACGGGACGGAGATGGATATTTCTAGCTCAATTCAGGAATTATCCAAATCCACCCTACTCATTTAGAAATGGGGATGGATGCAGTGATGGATATACATATTTCAAACGGATACGAGAATGGATATTGGGGTATCCATTCCCGATCCGATCCATTGCCATCCCTAGTCTGAAGCTATCAGACAGTAATAGTCAGATCAAGGAAGTGAATTCTGTGCATGGTATGACTAAGACAACTGTGAAGATTGACTTTTAGCAAGGGTGTTACAGCATGATGGCGGTACAAATCTGTTGCATTTGGCACCGGGTATTTGTTCTTGATAGTATCTTTGTTCAATGCTCTATAGTCCACTCACATTCTCAATGATCCCATCATGTTTCTTTTGAAACAATACGGGGGCACCATAGGGAGCTTTAGAAGACAGCATAAGCCTACTTTCAGCCACTCGTCTAATTGCTTCCTCAACTCATCCAACTCACAAGGGGCCATGCAATATTCCGATGACCCCCACTCTGGTCTCATTTTCACTCTCTTTATCTTATCTTATCTTATCTGTATAAATTATAACCCATGCATATTGATATCACAAAATAGAAAAAACCATATGCTTGTCTCATTTCCTCTTCAAATTTCCTTCATTTAAATCAAAAATCGAAAAAAAATAAAAAAACCGCGAAAATCAAAATCACATGAAGGGCCACAACAAAAACCAACATTTCCAACCCGAGAGACGGAGGCTTCTCGTGGTGGCGATCGCCGGACTCATACTCGGCGTCGTGGTCACTTCCGGCCTAATCCGCTCTGCCGAGAGTACTTTCTTCTGTTCCCTCGCCCGCTCCAAGGCTCGCGCCGCGGCGGAGTACTCGGCAACGCCGATCCAGCTCCGCGCAATCCTCCACTACGCGACTTCGAAGATCGTCCCTCAACAGTCGTTTGGGGAGGTGAGCGTTTCCTTCAACGTCCTCGAAGAAATCTCTCCTTGTAATTTCCTCGTCTTTGGACTCGGCTTTGACTCGCTGATGTGGATCTCTCTCAATCCACATGGTACGACGCTATTCCTTGAGAATGACCCTCAGTGGGTCCAGACGGTTCTCAAGGACGAGCCTAATCTCAACGCGCACATCATACGTTACCGTACGCAGCTGAAGGAGTCCGATGACCTCCTGTCGACGTACAAGACGGAGCCGTTGTGTGCTCCGTCGAAGGCGTACCTCCGCGGCAATCAGCAATGCAAGCTTGCGCTGGAGAGTCTGCCGGAGGAGGTTTATGAGAAGGAGTGGGACATGATAATGATCGACGCGCCGCATGGCTACACTTCGGAGGAGCCGGGGAGAATGGGGCCGATATTCTCGGCGGCGGTGATGGCGAGACAGAGGAAGGGATCCGGTGTGACGCACGTGTTCCTGCACAATGTTGATCGGAAAGTTGAGAAGGGTTACGCGGCGGAGTTCCTCTGCATGAAGTACTTGAAGAAAGCTGCCGGCAGACTCTGGCACTTCGAAATCCCATCTGCGATGAATCGAACAGGCAACGAAGACGGTGCCGATAGCTTCTGCTGATTTATCCGGTGATCGGCTTTTATTTTCATGTTTTTAATTGTTTATATTTTAAAATATTTTTAATGTAAAAATAGGGGTGACCACAAAAACCGATCTCGAATTGAACCAAACTGAACCTAAAAACGGTGTTTTGTTCGGTTCATAGGTTCTATTCGATTCAAACCGATTTGAAATTTGAAAACCAAATTGAATTCGGTTCGAAACCGAACCGAATAAACCGAATTGTTTTAATAAATTATTTTGTAAAGTTCAATTTTATTTTGGATTGTTTGTTGATAATGTTTTATTTTTGACTACATTATTTACTTATATTTTATAGAAGTTATGAAGATTTTATATTTTGATTGTATATGGAGACGGAATATGATTGAAATTTTAGATTTGGATTGAAATTTTAGATTTGGATTGAAAATTGAGTTGTATTTTGTTTAAATTTTTTTTATACATGAGTATTTGCATACCTTAAAAACTGTATCCCAAATTAATATTTTTTAGAAAATCCAATATTATCCTTAAGCATAATTACTTAAAGAGCTAAATAGTTTGTAAGTATAAACCCCAATAATTATTAATTGATTGTATATTAATCTTTTGTAAAAAGGAAAAAAAAAGATATTTCTTGTTTGATATTCACATATATAATAAAAAGAGAAAATAACACTATACATCATTAATTGGTGGGTGGAGTCCCAAAAATGTCATTCACTTTTTAAATTGTTCCAAAATCACCATTTCAACAAAACATTATTCATTGATAGCCATTGTATCAAAATCTAATAGAAAGATGCCATTATATGTGACATGACACCTGCATAAAATTTTATGAACAATATTTTATACATTTTGGTTATTTAATTATATATATATAAAGTACATATTTGATTAATTTATTATTTTTATATTATATGATTATTTAATTTTATATATAAAGTAATGATTTGATTAATTTTTTATTTTAAATGAATTGTTGACATTAATCATTACTTCCTTCCATATCTTATATTTCTTTAAACTTGCTATTCTTTTAAAAATAAGATAACGATTTCATTCTTTACTTCATTTAAATTAAATATTAGAATTAATATGATCACAACAATCTAGTAAAACGGTTTCGTTTTTATAAAACAATTAATCTGGGCACATCCTTCCACTGCACCTATTTTTTTTCAAAACCTATATATTTGAATTGCAATGAAAGGAACAGACGGTTAGATTGCCCCTTCTTGTTTTTACTGTTTTGACCTCAATTCGAACATGTTATGACAGAAACAAACGACTTCAAACAATTAATGGGCAAAGTGACAACAATTGATACTTTCTTTATATGAAATGGCTAATTTGAGACATTTCAAAAAATTAATGGTCATTTAGGGATCGAATTACCAAATCAGTTGCTCTAGATATCACTGATCATAATAAAAATAATTCTATTTTCTCAATCCCTAACTTCTATTTTAAATACAGATTTCAATCCCCAAATGCCACAACAACCACCCTCATCAATAACCATATAACTTCTTCATCATCAGGTATCTCCCATGATGGGCGAGAACACACTTTTGTTTTGTTTTTAATTTTGATTTTCTTTGTTATGGTTTATGAGTTTTGCATTTATATTATTTTTATTAGATAGTGATTAAATCTTTTGTTCATTGAATTTGATTCATAACCTGGGGTGTCTTTGTTTCTGGTGATAATATATATATATATATATATATATATATATTGAAAAGATAAATTATTTATTTGAATAAAAAATATAAAATAATAATAAAGTTGATTATATTGTGGGGGTGTATTTACAAAAAAATAATACAATAAAAATAAAGAAATAGTATTTTTGACATTAAATGAGGTTTATTTACAAATAAGAGATTTTTAAAATATTTTAGGGGTATGCTTACGAAAAGAGGTATATATACAGTTTTTGAGGCGTGTCAATATCGTCATTCTTTTTCATATTATGTTTTCTTAAAAAAGTTTAAGCCTAAATACTAAGAAAGGTTTAAAAAATTAAAAAACATATAAAAAAACCTTCAAAGCACAATATGCTAAAAACCGAATCGAACCGAGCCAAGATAACGGTTTTCGGTTCAATTCGGTTTTCAGGTTTTAACCGGTTCAAATCGATTTATATTTTTAAAAACCGAATATATGTCGGTTCAATATGGTTTTGGCCAAAACTGAATCGAACCGAACCATACCCACCCCTATGTAAAAATATGAATTTATTATTATATATTTTTGAAATCGAATTTATTAATATCCTTATCAAGGAGACAAGAAATTGTGCAATAAACTGTGGGAGTATATATATACTATAGAATTAGATATTCAGATTGTGAAATGTTGGATTGCGGCTATTCAGTCGGATTTTAAACTAAAATAAAATTAAACTTTGATTTCAGTAGATCCTGTAAATGTGCATTATGTGCACGGTTCCATCAGATTTTTTATTTTATTTTTTTGGAAAAAAGGAGCGGTGGATTTAGGTTATTTCTTTTTCAAATTTATAGTACATATACAATTACAAAATTTATGCATTTATAATGCATTGAATTGATATTAAAATTCTGCATTATGAAGTTGGATTTTGAATCTTAAATTTATGGGTTAGTATTAATGGACGTGTGGACAAAGATGCGTTTATTCAACATCCTCTAAAGTATAACAGTATTAAGAATGGTGTGTTGACCGTATTGACCGTACGAAATGACTATAAAGACCTAACTGGTTTAAAAAAAACTATTATATTTTCAAAATCTAACTATAATATTTTATATTATTTTTAATAAGATTTAAGCTTATTGATTTTCTTACCTTTTCTAATCAGGTTTGTTTTTGTTGTAAATAAAAAGAAAAGCGGATGAACAATAAATAATAATAATAAAGCGTGAGAGAGATAAAGAGAGAATATGGACCCGTTTGGGAAAACTTTTACTTTTGGTTTTTGACAGTAGAAAAAGAGAAGTAAAAGCCTAAACTTTTTTGTTACCGTTTGGATAGTATATTCCAAAAGAACTTTTGTATCAGGAAGAACTTTTGAGACTATTTGGTTGAAATATTTTAAAATCTCTTCTAATTATGATTGGACCGTTTTACCCTTTCAAATTACTTTCCATTTCTGAATTCTCTTTTTCTTACATTTTCTCAACCCCAAAAACAAAATCCAAATTTCTTCAACCAAATTCCAGCAGCAAAAACCAAAAATCAATTACACAGAAAACCACAAAATCAATTCCACAAACCCAAATCAATTACTTCCAACTCAATTGTAAACTCAATTGTAATAATCTAAGTATTCTCCTTCAATCAAAAATTTAAAAACACATCAATTTTTGTAAAAAAAAAATTAAAAAAGAAAGTCACTGGGTAAAAATGGAGCAAATCCACATCTAAGGCAAAAAAGATTTGGATCGGATATCCCCCATCCTCCCTCTCCACCGCTTGTTCTCGTTCCCATCCTCCCTCTCCACCGCCATCGGTTCGCGGCGCACCTCCACAAACGATTTGATCCAAAATCGGACCTCCATCATCTCATTGGAGCCGCTTGTATAGCTGCGGTGTCGACACCAGCCGTGGCCACTTCAACGCCCTCGCCGACGACAGGTCGTCGTTCGAGTTCTCCACCGTCCTCATCATAATCGCCGCCGAGTCCGCCTCCTCCGACACTCTGGCTGCTTCATTGTCCTCCTCATCTCAGATCCCGACCGTTTCTCTTCCCCATCCTCCCTATCCATCGCTATCGGAAAGTCGCTGTGCACCTCCACGAACCACTTGATCCAAAATCTGACCTCCATCAACCGCCCATCTGCGTCAATCGCACCTCCATCAGCCACTAGAGGTCTAGAGCCGCTCAATCTGCAAAATTGATTTAGCAAAATTGGTTGGTTGTTAAAAAGGGCAAAAGTTGGAATTTTGAAAGTTTCATTAAAAGAATTTTTGGCTTCCCGGTCTTCTCAGAAGAGCTTCCAAGAGAAGCATGTTGAGAGCAGCTTCTTGTAGAAGAGCTTTCAAATGGGATAAGCTCTTTTGAACAATTATCCAAACATGTTCAAAAGCAGCTTTAAGGTTCCAAAAGAGCTTTTGAGTGCT
This sequence comes from Dipteronia sinensis, assembly GCA_033220585.1. Taxonomy (NCBI): domain Eukaryota; kingdom Viridiplantae; phylum Streptophyta; class Magnoliopsida; order Sapindales; family Sapindaceae; genus Dipteronia; species Dipteronia sinensis. The sequence continues at coordinate 75,674,228 of CM065638.1, read as the reverse complement.
CCAAAAGCTTAGCCAAACAAGCCCATATTAACTTTGTAATGATTTATAAGAACCGTTTACAATGAGATGGGCTCTCCTATTTATATGTTTTAACGTGCACCATTTGCCAACTTGCCTTGTGACCAGTGGCGGAGTCAGAAATTTTAATGATGTGGGGCACTTGAACAAAAAAAAATTATTTAAAAAAATTTAATGAAAATTTAAAATCATAATAAAATGTGTTTTTTTATATAAAAAATGATGGTATAATGAATTTTTAATAAAAAAAAATAGAATACTTATTCGAAATGAATTAAATAATCTTACATTTAAAATAACTAAAAACAAGAAACAAAATATTAAAAAAATAAACAATAACAAGAAAAACAACATGTAAAATGAAAAATTATAGTATTTATTCGAAAAAAAATTAAAATATAGTTTTATAATAAAAAATTTTGTTTTGTATTTATAATGAATTCACTTTATATTTATACAAAAATAATTGATTAATAAATATTACTAGAAATGTTTTTGAATTTTTTATTTTTCTAATTATTAATTCTAAATAAATTAGAATAAAAAAATAAAAATATATATAAATGATAAAATAAAATGAATCATAATAATAGATGAATTATTTTAATCTAATAAATTTAAATTTGAGATTTTAGAGTTTATTGATTGGATATGTTAGGTATGTCAAACTAAAAATATTAGAAATAAGAAAATTTCAAAATAATAATAGATAAGATAATTTACTATATAATAGAATTGAATTAAGTAAACCACAAATTAAGGATAGTTAAAGAATTTAACAATGAGGGGAAAAAATGGATTATTATGTTGTAGAAGAAAATGGAAATTTGATAAAGGTATTGGAAACAAGCGTAAAATAAAAATAGATATTAAAAGGCATTTGTTTTGCTTATGGTGAGAATTGAACCAGTGACTAAAACAATGAAATGAATACAATAAACCAGTAGTGCTGTATAATAACATATGTCATAATGTGTTATTTGTGATATATATATATATATATATAAATATAAAATGATTTTTTTTTTTGAAAATTTGAGATGGGGCACAGGCCCCACCTGGTCTCTATGTGGGTCCGCCCCTGCTTGTGACCTTGTGTGAGTTATGCCACCTTGCCCATTTACCTTGTGTGAGTTGTGCACTTGTGCCCACTTGACTTCAAAGGAAATTGATAGGGCTAAGTAATATATGGTGGCCCACTTACATACGGTGTAGGAGGTTTTAGATTTTTAGCGGAAATCCATCTTTTTACAACCCTCCCCTTTGACATTCTTAAAACGGTCTCATTAAAAACCTTGTCAGGTAAAACCCAATGAGATAAAACTTGATCGAAGGGAAAAATATAACACTGCACATATGTCAAAAATTAATGTTTTCTTCTAAATATTTCTCACGTTTATACTTTGTTAGGGAAAAATCCAGTAGGATAAAAACTTTAGCAATAATATCCATTGATCTGTCAGATCAAAGTAATATTTATGATGATCTTATGCATCAAGAAAACATATATACAATGATTAGTAAGATCAAAGTAATATTTACAATGATCTTCTTGATCAAGACAACATATAAACGATGATCTACTGGATTAATGTAATATTTATGATGATCTTTATGGATCAAAAGATTTTTGGGTGTGCTTAAAGAATTGTCTCATTAAAACCTTATCAGGAAAACCTTATCAGGAAAACCCAATGAGACGAAAACCTGATTAAAAAGGAAAAGAGTACAATACACATATGCCACAATATAATTAATATACTTTATTTGATATGCTCCCCATGATAGGACGCTCCCCATGATAAAAATTCTTTTGAAGCAATCTTCTAGATTGCTAAGCTGATGCATATAGATGTTTATTTCATGAAATAACATCATAAATGAATGGAGGGGGTATAAGTAAAGACTTGCTTTATGAAGCGTGATTTAAATTGCTTTGTCATGATAGGTAAAAATATGTCTCGTTTGTGAACAAGCTTTTGTGGATCATATAGATATCTGACATCAGCATAATTAAATAAATCTAAAATATTGTTTGATTTTGTATAAAATAATCTTAAATCTTTCGTTTCATGAAGGTAACGGCAAATATGCTTAATCTCATTACAATGCTTTTGAGTTGATGCTAAAATGAATCTTAGTAAGTACATTCACTAAGAATGCAATATCTGGTCTAAAACAATGATCCAAATATAACAAAGCACCAATTGCATTAAGATATGGTACTTCAGGACAAAGTATCGTTTCACTTGTTTTCTATTGGTTGGAATGGATCTTTCTTATGATCAAGAGTTCTAATAACTATATGATTACTTTTCAGAATCTTTTCAATATATTATGATTCTATTGGTTGGAATGGATCTTTCTTATGATCAAGAGTTCTAATAACTATATGATTACTTTTCAGAATCTTTTCAATATATTATGATTGATTGACAAGCATTATATTTGATCCATGCTCGATCTTTAGGCTGAGACAATATTTTATCTTTCCCATATATTTCATTTCAAATTCTTTTTCAAATATCTAGCAGTTTTCAGGAGCTCTCTAGGAGTTCCAAATAAATTCATATCATCAACATAAACTGCTATGATAGCAAATCCATATTTTGATTTCTTTATGAAGACACATGAGTAATAATATAATTATTATACCCTTCTTTTATCAGATATTCACTGAGATGGTTATACCACATCCATCCAAATTGTTTTTAATCCATATAAGGATTTTTGTACTGTTCATCAAATACAGATTACGAGATCTCGATTTATATGCTTGTAACATTTTAAATCCTTAAGGAATTATAAATATATCTATTGAGTGAATCATATAGATAAATGATTACTACGTCCAGAAGACGCATTTCTAGTCTTTTAATGACAGTCAAATTTATCAAAAATTCGGAATGTAATCGTATTTATCACTAGCGAATACCAAGTTTCTGTTAGAAATCTTGTACTACGAGTCGTGCCTCATAACTCATGATCTCATTTTCCTCCTTACGTTTCCGTATAATTGGACATTTCCAGGTGTCTAGAGTACTGTTGGTCTAAATACTATACGTTTGGCTTATGAAGTAAATTATTCTTGAATTGCTTCATGCCCTTTGTCTACAATCATTGATATTATGAATATCATAATTATCCTTTATAATTTCAGTAACTATTGTATATAAAAATACATCATCATTGATTGTTTCTTTATGATTCTACATTTCTCTCAAATGATTTAAAATTTTCTCAGTTTCTATATTCTTGTATCTCTGTTGAAATTTCTTCCATTTCAATAGATTTAGTCACTTCATGGACTTATATGATTTATATAAATTTTCTCACTTTCTCTACTCTTGTATCTCTGTTGAGATTTCTTCAATTTTAATGGATTTAGTCACTTCATAGACTTGTATGATTTATAGAAATTTTCTCAATTTCTATGCTCTTGTATCTCTGTTGAGATTTCTTCCATTTCAATAGATTTGGTCACTTCGTGGACCTGTCTGGTTTATAGAAATTTTCTCAATTTCTATATTCTTGTATGTCTACAGAGATTTTTTCCATTTCAATGGATTTAGTCACTTCATGGACTTGTATGATTTATAGAAATTTTCTCAATTTCTATACTCTTGTATCTTTGTTGAAATTTCTTCTATTTCAATGGATTTAGTCACTTCATAGACTTGTGTCTCTTTAGATATATCAGACTCTTATAGAGTAGATTTAGAGAGAGTGAATTTATTTATAACTCGAGATTTGTTTACATTGGGATCTTGATAATAATACCTTTCGAAAATATTCACAAGCTATATGCATCAGATGATTTATTTGTTGCATTTTACTCTGATCGTTCTTCAGGAACAATTATCCGTTCGGGGTTTATTAGATGACAACTTATAAAGTTTTGTTGTCTTTAATATATTAGGTAAATGATTAATAATCATCTGATGATCAATTATCTTTCATATTTGATCGATGCGAAGATTGAGATGAGATACATTTATTATATATATAGAGACTGGACTGATATCTCTACTTTGTATAAGAAAAATGGACGTTGAACATAATTCCCAACTACTTTGCAATATTCATAAAATATAAAGTAATATGGAGATGTTTGATAATACACAAGCATGTGACCATCACATAGATGCATCAATTAGAACCATAAAATAATGAAAGTGCTCTCTTAGTGGATGAATATGTTTAAATATATCCATTTGAATGATATAGATTCAAAACTAACTTTAGAATGAGATGGTTTTATTACTAGTCTCCATTTGTGAATATACAATGCATATATTATTATGGAATTAAAGAATCTCATGGCTCTTTAATTAATGTCAATAATTTTCGATGATTATACGCATCATCGTATATCCTTGATGACCAAAAATGTCATGTCAAAACATAAGTATTTTTGGATATGAAAACTTCTATTTCATAACTGCATAAACTTTTACACTTTTATAACTATGTAATATAATCTATATGAGAAAGTATGCAGCTTCTCAATAATGAGTTTCTGGGCTAAATCATACACAGATATTCAACACTTTTATTATTCATAGTCTCAATATGACATTAACAATGTTATATGCCTTTGATCTAAGTAGATTTCTTTATATTCTGCTTGAATGATATAAAATATTATTGATACACAATTTAATATCATCTGGTAATAAGATTGTGGCTCTTCTAGAGCCTTTAATCAGATCCGCGAATCTGATATGATATTAACTTTATATGTCTTTGAACTAAACATATTTCTTTATGATTTACTTGAATAATATTAAGTATAATTGATATATAATTTTGTATTATTTAATAACAATATCGTGGTTTTTCCAGATCTTTCTATCAGATCCATTGGACCTGATGCAATATTAACATATGCTCTAAGCAAAGTCAAATTCATAAAATATTTCTGACTTCACAGAATTATATGAGTCATTGTACTCTCGATAATACATATTTTTTTCTACCAGAAATTTTATAGACATTATGTGTAATGTCATTTTATATCTCATCCCCTTCTTGTAAGCATCGTTATCATGAATCCCACCATTTAATATATATAAATAAAGAGAAAGCAAGCATTACCCATGTAGCAATCATACCCGAGCCACTATTTATTTAATTAACTCATCCTCTCTTATCATATTCCACCTAGGCAGTCAAACGGTCAGATTCTTTTCATCAACTCTTCAAAAGCGTTGTTGATGGTGATTTTTGGATTACTTAAAGTCGATCACGCGTCACACAAAGTATGTAAAGTTTGCAGCTGTATAATGAATCGAAAGAAATAAAAGAAGTTGTGCAAGCAAGTTTTAAGTGGTAAAACCCCAAGGCGGGGAAACATCCACGGTTACCAGTGACAGCAAGGAGAAGAATTTACAATGGATAATATGATTACACACTCAACCTTACTTGCTCTCTTGAATATCTAATGATTCGTGAACCCTAGTTGAGTCTTTTTAGGGTCTATTTATACATGCATATAACCTTAATGCTTTTAGTACAAGTAAAAGAAAGGTGTTAGTGATTTAATAAAGTACAAACAACGCTGACTTATAGGAGTCGTGCTAATCTTCTTTCCTATCTTGCATCGTTTATGTTTTAATCACATTAGGTCTTTTGCTTATTCTGGATTCTGATAGCTATAAGGAAACCTGTTTCCTCGTCAGAATATGTTTCATAAGTCCTTATTTGAGAAAGACTCTTCTTGCATGTTTGAGTCGTGATTCATTGAATTCAACGTTATCAGCATGTCAAGCATCTGAGCGTATCTAGAAATTGCCCACGTGTCGCTTAGCCGACAATTTCTCCAACCCGATCAGATCTCTTTCACACCCTGACCAAGGACTTACACCCGATTGAATATCTAAACCTGACCGGTGGGGTCTATCTGACCATCTCGAGATTTCCTGATTAAATCTTTTTAGCCTGATCAATCTAATTATCTTGGTCGGGTTTTCCCACCCGACCATCTTAGTAACTCTGATCAGTATTGTGAGGTTATTTTCTAGTCATCTTAAGTTGACTTGATTTAGTCGACATTTGCTGACACCCTATTGGTCGTCCCCATGTAACACGATGCTTATGCTGTTTTGTTATCTTTTCAAATTATACCAATAACAAGCATCATGTATGAAATGAATAAAATACCATTTCCTATCAGGATGTGTAGATCCTTTTTCTCACATGAATGTCATATATATATATATAAAGTATATCTACAATTGATAATTTTTGTGATTTATTTTTTTTAAGCTTTATTTTTTACAGGTTTTATGGTTAATTTTTCAATATTTTTTTCCATTTTTTTTTCATTTTTATTTAATTAAAATAATTTCATGTTTTTCATTTTTTCTGAGTCAACTCAGTCTTCTTCTCCATCAACACAACTGAGTCAACTCAGTATTCGTCTCCATCAACACAGCCAACCTCTGCATCTAGAACTCCGCTGTCGACACCTCAAATTCCTCCTCCGTCTCCAGATCCACCAAGATCGTCGTCAACCTCCGTCAAGTGCCGCATATATCCTCTTCCACACTGTCGACACACAAACAATTGAAATCGCGATTCCGTTGCAAATCCGGTGGCGAAAATGGAAGAGGCTTCCTCCTCCTCCATCGTCGACCGGTTCTACTCCGGCGATGAAGGAGGAGGAAAGCCCCCTTCATTTTCGTGACTGGATTCGCAACGAAATAGCAAAACAGAGGAAGCATTAGAAACTAGATTAGAAATCACTGTGCCCCTCCACTGCCGGATTAGTAATCGGCCTCCTCCGGCATCTTCGTCGGTGGTGGCACCACCAGTGAGCAGTGGTGGCCACCGTATAGTCTTTAAAAAATTCTAATTTTTTAATTTTTCAGTTTTTTAAATTATTATTAATTCAAAAAAATATCACCATTAAATAAAAGGGTATTATTGTCTTCATATTAAAATGGTAGGGGTATTATAGACATTCCAACGACAAGAAACCAGCTTCTCTAATAATCAGCTTCTAAAAGCTTCCCCCAACCAAATTCTTAAAAACAGATTATTGGAGAAGTAAATTGTAAAATAAGTTGATTATGAAGTGTTTACCGAACATTTCATAGATCCTAGATTATGAGATAAGTGATTATTTCTCAAGTTTGAGCAATCCAAAACATAACTTTAAATTAATTGATCTATTACCTTTTCTATTAGATTTGTTTTTCCTTCTTGAAACCCTAGCAAACCAATCAATCACTTGAAATATTTCAAAAAACGTACAACAAGAAAGAGAGAGACGTAGCACGAACCAAGAAAAAACAGGTGAACCGCAGTTCTATTATTGATAGGGGATTTTATTTTTTGGTTTAAGGGTTTGTCTGGACAGGTGTCTTTGGATACAGTACTCGGACCAGAAAAGATTAGTCTTTTCTTTTCTGTCTTCCTGTGATTTATTTTAGGACATGATTTTGGGTATGTGTGCATCTCCGACCGTTGAAACTGGTTGGTCCAGCTGTTTCGTACGAACGGCCACGATTGGTTGATTTCATACATGCCGACACTACCTTGCTGGGATGCAAAGTTCACGTGGGTTTCGGCTCTGTCTATTATTGTCTTGGGCCATTTTGGACTCCCGCAACCGACACTATTTTATGGGCTTCTAACAAGACTTGACTTTGGGCCTTTTTAGTGAGTAGGCCTATAAATTTGTATACCGCTATGGTCACTGTTTTTGTGGATCGTATCATAAATATATTGGGACTTAATGAGATTGAACAATATGTATATGGATGCCGATATTGACATCCAAAAAACTTATTAATACACTAATATTTTATTAAAAATTTTAATTGTAAAAATATCCCAATAGAAATGTTCGAATAAAGACAAATTACTTTAATTAAAAATAAACCAAATATTATATACACTCATTAATTACAAACATATCTTCAACTATATTTCTTTATTAAAAAATAAACTTATGATAAACCATAATTAAACTCTAATTTTATTTGAAGTATCAAACTTTTTTATCATCACATGATTATCATATTGTTTTTGTCTTTCTTTTATGTATAGTTATGCATTCTATTAGTAAACAATTTTTTTTAACGATAACCGTAGATATCAACAAGTTTTTTTTTATAAATAATATCAGTAATTTTTTTTAGATAGATGAATAAGAGAATTTCATATTGAAATCCCTTGACCCCATATATGGCTCGATATATTCCCTTTTATAAGACTCATACATTCAAGATATTTCCAAAAGTAAATTGGACCATCATTAAAAGAGTATTTGATTATAAAAGTAATATGATTTTTTTTATATAAATTGGATGTGATAATAATATAAAAGTGTTTATAAATAGTATGTATTAAAATGAATATATTTATTTCAATGAGGGTACCATTGGCATTAAGATAAGTGCTTATAGTAATATTCATTTTTAAAATTTTAGACATAAGTGTACTAATAAGTTTTATGGGTGTCAATATCCGTACTATATATATATATATATATATATATATATCTACTCATATCACATAGAGATGTCTGCTACCGCAAATATCAATGGGAAATTCTTTCATACTTATCGATAATTACCCATGATAATACTCGAACCCCTTACTATGATAATACTCGAACCCCTTACTATATGTGTAGAAGGGGAGATACGCCACTTGAGGCAGTTGAGTTGATAGAAGATGTGCACATCAAACTCATATTGTCTTGTAAGCTAGTGGCTCCATGAAATATCATAAAACTTTGATGACAAATAAGAATTGACATTAAGATAAATTAATAAGTTGGATCAATTTAGATGTTATATTTGTATACCACTATATGGTCACCATTTTTGTGGATTGGGTTACAGGTTTATTGAGACTTGACGAAATTGAACAATACACGGATATCTAATCATATAACCTATAGATGTCTACTATCGCAAATATCAAAGAGATTCCCACATATGTTGATAATTGTATATGATGATATTTGAATCTCTCGGTATAAGTGTAAAAGGGAAGGTGCACGTCTCTTGAGTTAAGAGATGTCCACATCATACTCGTATTATATTATAAGCCAAGGGGTTCATGAAGTATTGAAGTATCATAATACTTTAATGACAAAGGACATTAAGATAATTTAATAAGTTATAAAAGATGAGGTTGGTCAGGTGGTAAAACCCCCCACACCCACACCTGACACCACGAGGTTGTAGGTTCGAGTATCTCCCTCCTCCCAACAAAAATCCCAAATTATTGTAATATCTTAAAAAAAGAAGAAGAAGATAAGTTATTAAGTTAACAGGTTCGATCAATTAAGAGCCCATATTTCAAGTCACTCTTTTCAAAATGGACACAAATCTTCTCCTAATCTAAATTTTGTTTATGAATACATATTAATCTTGAGATTTGATCATTATTTCTTAAAAAATAGAAGTGAAACCAAGCTAATTTTATATAAGCTAAGATTATTAAGAATTCAAATTCTAGACCCACCAAAGAAAAAAGAAAGAACGAGAGATTGTGAAGAGAAAATATATAATTTCTTAATATACCAGAGCATATATCTTTATTATACAAGACCAAAGGCCTTCTCAGGCTGAAGATGAAGAAGCATCAAATGATTTTCTCCTGACCAAGAGACATGTAATCTTTGATGGTTGATTATGATGAATATGATCAAGTGTACACAACACAAAATCAGGTCTGTGCAGAGCAAGCGCGAGCCGGTCTTCTTTGGAGACCAAACCCGTGGCATCAAGCAGAACATGCCATGAATTTCTATGAGCCTCAGAGATCCAATGCATAGAGTATCTAGTCCCATTGACAATCACTGGATATGAGAAAAGTCCTTTTGGTGTGTACTTGCATTTTCTTCTAAAATTCTGACTGAGTTGTGACCCTTTGATCCTCAAATCCAACCAAGTCTCTGGAGCTGAAATGACTTTTGATTCTCTCTGAATTGCAAATCCTTTAATGAAATCACAATCTTCAGTGATGATTGTCAAGTAGTAATTTCCTCTGAAGAAAGGATAGCTCTCTCCTATCATCAACATAGCTTCCTTGTAATTTGGCATGAAAAGGACTAAGTACTCATCTTCACTTAGTCCACAATGCTTCAAAGCCCGGTTACGTGCCTGGATTTCAGGGATTGAAATGAAACTGCCTTGAAATGAAGTTTTCTTGGAGAGAATATCAAGCAGCCTTGAATTCTCCAACTGGGTTCTGTCAAGATCATAGAGGTGATAATTGATTGAAGAGGGAGATGATGAGCCAACACTACTACTACTCTTTGGAGAGTACTTATTGCGCTTCTGATCTTCAGACGATGATTCTTCGTTGATACGAAGACTCTCGAGGATCAATCTTGTTGTCTCCTCCATCATCTTGTTCAACTATGCCATTGCAATACTGTGGATACTTTGCGAAAATGTATTGCTCCACGTATAGCATTTCGCTTGGGGTTATCGGGCCTGACCATCTCAAATCTATGCCAACATGCAGTGTTGATATGGCCTCAGCTACCAAGTGAGCTGGAAACACCGTATGTGCCTTCTGTTTCAATAGTCATATACTCATATATTAATCAAAATGATCGTCTTAAAAGGAACGTTTAAATATTACAAATCAGATATAAACAAAATTGCGCAAATATACATTACAAAGAACTTGCCTTGATTATCATGCTAGTTGGTCTGCTGCTTCGAATTGGTGATCCGGGTATTGAAGCTAGAGCTGATTCTTCAAGTTCTTCAATCAAATCCTATTTTTTGAACAAATTGGAAACCACCCTTATCAGAATTTTCAAAGCATTGTAGGTTCTTATATCAGATAGACAGAGAAAGGAAAAAAAAATACCTTGGACTCTCCACGAAGAATGACCTTTCCTTCAATACTTCCCAACATGTTTGAACTTTTTTGCTAGACAAATTAATGGAGACTGAAGTGAGATCCAGATTGACAAATGCTAGTGAGGAGAGAAGAAGACTAAACAGGTCCAGAAAACAAGAGCTCTAAAAGATTGGAATTTGAAGACCAGCTTATGTCATGCAATTGGACCATAATTTACGTATTAAAGAAACTAAAAGCACGAAGACAAAGAGAGAAACGCCCACATATGACGACATCAGTGTAATCATTGTAGTTGTGTTTAGACATTATTAAACTTGCGTAGAGCCAACTTGTGTCGATGGTTTTTGTAACGAACTGCAGCAGAGTCTCTGAGAGAGAGAGAGAGAGAGAGAGAGATTGTTACGGTTTAATAACTTTGAACGTCACAGGGGATAAAAGTTAGTCAAGTGTTATGTTTATCTTATTTTATATCATTTGAGACTTTAGATTCAAGTCACGTACCTCTCCCAAAAACAGCTTCAGTAATTTCACTTTAAATGATTGAATGAAGTTCGACTTACCATCCTTTGATGGTCAAATTTCATCAATAATGAAATTGACAGATTAGAATCATTAGTTTAAAATAAGCGTGTTATAAACACAAGTAGTGCTGTAAAAGGGGGCCGGCCCGGCCCACATGGGCACGGCCCCCAGGCCCGTTTAGGAAAACGGGCCGTGCTTGGCACGGCCCGCCAATTTTTTTTTTTAAATTTTTTTATATATTATTATTTTTGTATAATATACAAAATATTATTATTTTTTTATAATATACAAAATATTATAATAGTATATTAGTAGTGTAGAATAGTAGAGAGAGAGTAAGAATGAAATTAAGAATAATTGAAATTGTATAGAGAGTTTGAGAATGGAGAGATTGAGAGAATTAGAGAAAGTGAATGAAAAGTGGAATGTGTGGGAGTATTTATAGAAAAATTAGAAAAGTGGGTAAAAATATAAAACACAAGAGTTGAGGGGGCAAATTGTAATTTTTATTGTTTTTTTTTTAAACATAACCGTTGGCTGACGTCATGGATGACGTCAGCCAACGGTTATTTTTAAAAAAAAAACAATAAAAATATACTTAAATTTAAAAAAAAAAAAAAAAAAAAAAAATATTCCGCGGGCCCAACGGTCGGCACGCCGTGCCGGCCCGGCGTGCCGACCGTTGGGCTTGGCACGCCGTGCTGGCGTACCGTGCCGGGCCGGCACGCCGTGCCTGGAATCTTGACCCGGCACGGGCCAAGAATGGGGGCCGTGCCTGGCACGGCCCGCTACAGTATCGGGCCGTGCCAGGCACGGCCCGCCATCCTTGGCAGGCCGGCCGGGCCGGGCCCTCCAGGCCCGGCCCATATTTACAGCACTAAACACAAGTTGGACTTGGAGATATTAAAAACTATGGAATGGCAACAACTGATGTAATAATTTCAATTGCAGATGCTATGTATTAAGTCATCAATTAGTATTAAAATTAAAGAGAGATGGTGATGTCTTGAGCATTTCGGGTCGTACACTAATATTATGAGTTTATTTGGGTGGGTAGTATTATAGGTACAGTTTGGGAATATCGGGAATCATTTGGTATAAATATATAGGTCGTGACTCATGAAGTCAGCCCAGGACTCATTTCATTTCAATAGAGATAAATCAGATGATGTATTTGATTACACCAGATACCAAATTGGATTACAATAAAATTATTACAATTTGCCAACATAAAAAACCGATGGTCATTGGTCAAGTTCTGTCTCCCTTTCCTATAGTAGAGAAGGTCCTTGATAAAATTGACTTAATATTTGTTATTATATTTGAGACATATATACCCTTATAATAAAATGCTATGATATACAATCATCTACATATTCATCATACGCATTAGTTTAATCACACGCATTAGTTTTTTTGTTAATTTTGAAACAACGTTTTTATAAATGGGCATTTGGTCTAGTGGTATGATTCTCGCTTAGGGTGCGAGAGGTCCCGAGTTCAATTCTCGGAATGCCCCTCAAATCTAATATTTTGATTCACGTATTTTATGGCGCTAAGATTAACTAGGTCTTTTGTTGTTATACATGAGACCGCCTGACCTGGGTACCTGACTACAATGGATATGGTTTATGGTTTGAAATAAAAATATAAATGTACCCAAACGTCTCCAAACTCTTGCACAATAGTATGAAACCTGACGAACTAAATTGACTTATTATGAATTATACGAACATGATAATTACTATAAAAAAGGCAATATTAAAACATGAATTAATTTCACAAACCCACATTTATATACGATAATTGATATACAATGCTTGTCTCAAAATGTCTATACGTACGTGTCGATAAATAAACCAATAGCTTATTGAAACATTTGTTAGAGATAATAAGTTATAGTGTTACAGGCAATTACGCACATGAATAAAAATGAGTACAGCTACTCTTTAAGACCAGTTACATTTGGTAGGTAAAATGTGTGCCGACAAACATCGACCATAACTTTACATAGTCATGCATTTGGAATTTTGTTTAAACGGCATCTCAAGATAAAAAATTTCAATCACTACCAGTCTACCATTCATTAACTCAACAGCTACACACACATACATTATTTCAATATATATATAATATGTTTCAAACAATATGACAATTATGTCTCTTGTCAAAAGCAAATTGACTAATAAATATGGATGCTGACTATCGATAACCCAACATTTATATTCAATATAAAATGGAAATTCAAAGTTTCCCACCAGCAGAATAGCCCCATATCATGCATATATTAACAAGAAGATGAAAAAACTATGCTGTGTAAAACTTTTAACCTGATGCATCAATGTCACATCAACCTCGCAAAGCAAACAGATACTGATTTCCACTTCATATGGGGAGGGAGTTCAATAACACCATCTATTTGTCCTCAACCAAAATCGTTCTATGGCTGAGTGGATTTCTCCGACTATTTTTTTTTTTTTTTTAATGTAATCTTGCTCAAGAGTCAAGACAACTGCATCCTGTAGTATCTTGCGATTAAGAACAACCAAATAGACAAACACAAATCTTTTCACAAGCCTAATATAGTGGTGGTCCACAAACAAAACTCAATTTTTTTTATCTTTTACCAACAGAGTTAATCAATTACAATAAAACAAATTTATTTGCTGTCTATGTGATTAACATATCAATATGAAATCTATCAAGGCCGGATGGAGAATAAATTAATTTTAACCATATACTATAATAATCTCATGGGTTAATCATAGAACAGAACTAACTATGAGTTGAAAGAGTGGTGAAAACAGAGGACCGAGAAAAGGAGAAACCATACATACTCTGATACTCAGATCATCACCATTCTGTACAACAAGAATGAAAATCACACTACAAAAAGTATTTCATTCGTTCATCTCTCCTCATGGCATTGTATACAGCTTGTACCTGGACAACAATGTTTCAGTTGCTATCAGCCTAGTGATTCCAGATCATAGATACAGCAAATGTGTGCGCACACAAGAGTGTGTAAGATAGGGGGAGAAGAGCGACAGACCTGCTCACTGGAAATAACTTGAATTGGACCAATGTTGACAGACACATATTTGCCCCTTGATGATAATTTCTGCCTCACACGACCCTATTATGACACAATTTAATTAGATTTTTGTTCGCATTTCACCTTATGGTAAGGGCCATACAAATAAATACTAAAAATCTGCGGTCAAAAATGCACCGGTAACTATCTGAATCATAGTCTGTAACTATTGTGAGCAAAACAAAGCCACCATGCAGTAATTATAGAAAAAAAAAAAAGTAAGACAATTATCCCACTGAGTCACTGACGGTAGCTAAATTTCTCATTACACATCGGAATCATAATTTCAAACAAATCAGCGCCTATTTTATCCATTAGACTGGCAAATAGTTCAACAACATTAAATTCTTAGTTCTTACAGACTTAGTAATGTTTACTTGCAAAGAATGCTTAATCTGGGGCAGAAGCTCTAAATTTTTACCTTCAAAATAATTATGAAAAGGTTTGATATGTCATGCTTTCCCATGAGCCATTTGGGTTGATAGTTCCTCATCATCTCGGGTCACAGATACTCCTAGATTCTCTATGCATAGCAAATTTCTATAATCAATCTTCCTCGGTCTATTAAACAAAGTAATGCTGCTTGATTTGGCTGTGTTATCTTAAAAAAATATAACTCCATCATCCTCTTCCTGTAAAACATAGTTGAGACTTGAGACAATGTGTTATACTGTTATTACATAAATTCCAAATTGTTTCATTGCCATTTGCTTCACATGCTCTCTTGAAATCAATCACTGCCATCAACACAGTAGCCTTTAAGAGCATCTCACTCTCCCTCTCTCTCTTTTTCTTTCTCTTCCTCTCCCTCTCCACATATATTAAGGCATGAAACAGTTAAGGTTTTATCATGGAAGGAGTAGATGTCAGTGACAAGTAGATGCCTGCATATAGTTGGATCAAGCCTATGTTTTAAAACATTTTGTCACTGCTATTCTCGCTTCTTAGATGGTCCGTTATAGAAGTACTGATTTATCAATTGAGAGCTGTAAAATCACTCTTCTATAAAGTTACTAGGACTATATCAATCTTAAAGAACTCTACATAAGGCTTTCTGAGCTAATTGAGGTCACATTTCCACTGCTCTCAAACATCATATCCTAAGTAGCTTGGAAGAAATCAGGATTAGCAGTTCTCACCATTATGAATCAACGCCATTCTTTGTATTTTGTTACTTGTTTAATTCCACTTCTGTTCTTTGGAAATATGTTGTTAGATTGAGACATTTACCCTCCACCCTTTTTTTACAGATCTAATATGATTTATGGCTGTTGCAGCCTCGCATTGACCACCTGAATAGTCATTATATCAGATTCCTACAGATCTCAATTCAAATTACACAAAGGAAAATGTATAAATGAAAAACACAATACACTCCCCTCTGCTAGAGCAAAAATTTAATGTAATTTTGAGATGCTGAACATTAACAGTCACAAATATGCAGTTGCAGGAATTTTTGTCAAGCTCTATTTAGTTTCTCATTGCAGGCATAATTAACATTCTCAGAATGTCCTACTTTGGATCTTAGCCAACATTAGATAATTGTTCAATCATCTCTTCAGAAACTCATCTGTTATTATGTTTTATCATCCCCATGTTACTCGAATTAGTTCATATCCAAAAATCAAGAACAAACATTAGTACCTTCAAAATCCCAAATAAGGTCGATTCACATTTAAAAAGTAAAATGCTAGTAAAATCCTATTTGGAAGTTAAATATAGCAATCAAACAATTAGATAAGAGATGACAAGAACAGAGTAATCGTAGAAAACACAAAATGCTGTAACCAAATCATCACCTCAAAAATTTACCATTCTCCTATGGATGCTTTGAAAATGAATATCTTCATCATTGATCACAATAAAAACAATGGAAACATACCTCTGGAATAGGCTGTTGAATGACAGATTCAACAGCAACAACCATAGCTTGCACAAAGTCGTCACCACCAGTTCCAATTGCTGTAAACCCTCTATCAGTAGGGTACGAATTCACCTGGCTCAAGTGCATAACAATATCACCATTACGACAAAACAATGTCAACAGAGTAATCTAAGATGATTACACATCCCTAACCCAAATGCAACAACTGCCTAGACTAGGCTTCATTTACTTTTAACTTCTTCGAAACAATTATAAGCATTACCTTCTGATCCAAATCGAGCCACTCATTCGTAGAATCATCTGCTACGGTACCTCCAATGACCACATTTGTGGTCTGCCCAACCCTCCCTTCCGTCTTCGAAACCTCTATTTAAGGAAAATGAGCAAATAACAGACCAATCAAAAAAACATTCAACATATATATACATCAAAAACCACACTCCACAACTATTCAAATTACAAATTATTTACAACTTATGCCACACATAACAAAAATCAAGCTAACACAAACAATCTTCCACAATTAACCAAAAAATTAAAAATAAATAATCGAACAAGAAGACGAGAGACAAAACCTGAAATGGCTTTGAGAACGGCTTCTTGAGGAGGACCTTGTTCCTGGTCGTCGTCGTTAGACGGTTGGTGGTCGTTGTGCGAGCAATTAAGTTGAGTCCGTTTAATTGTAGAGTGAAAATATCGAGCCCTAATTCCTCCTCCTCCATAGCATTCGAAACACAAGCCGGGCTTCAAAGGAGATCCAACGGTCCTCAATGGAAGAGAAAACAGCGCTCGATTTTGATGCAGAGGTCTATATGGCTCTGTCAGGAACACACAACGCAACACAGTCCTGCACGCCATTTTTTTCTCCGATGATGCTTTTAACAATTCGCGGAACGATAATAATTCCCGTTATTGAAATCTTGTTGCGTGTATTTCCAAGTACTATTTATATCCATTTGAATTGAACGAGATTTTTTTCACGCTCATACGTAATGATACGAGCACTCCATCTGGATTTGTAGTAATTTGCCTATGAAATGACAATTTTAGACCCCATTAAGTGCAGAAAAAACTACCACGTATAAGACCTTAATAGTCTTTTCATACTGTTTAGAGTGTGGAGAAAGAAAAACTTTTACGTTTATGTTATCCTCGCTTCGGGTACTTAAACAGTTAAACAAATCCTGTTTCGGTTAAAAACCGACCCAAACCGAAACCGTTGGTTATTCTAACTTTTACACGACGCCGTTTTTGTAGCTTTCCTATGTTACTATACGGCGTCGTTTTTTGAAGCATCGTCATCACTGATCGATCGAAAACCAGATTCAGAACCCTAATTTGAACGAGTCATTGCCTCTTTTCTTTTGTTTATTGAGTCTCGAATCGCCGGCTTATCCATCTCCGTGAAATGTACGGTTCCGATGAAGCCGAGCGAACCGCTTTCAGGCAAGCAGAGAAGAAATACAAGCTATATTACGACGACGCTTACAAGTCCTCGAAAAAGTACCTCACTGTTAGCTGTAATCTGATTCTTGTTCGTGTGTATATATTTATATATATTTATTTATGTATTGTCTTACGTTTTGTCTCGATTTTGCAGGAAAAAACAACCGAAGCAAGTCGATTTATCCGAGGTTTTGGATTTTAAGTCAGCTCTAGACTCGTACAACGAGAACACTCAACTTCCTCCAGGAATTTTTGCTCATCAGTGTGGTTCCAACCGTCCAGTTTTCTGCTTGGAAAATCGCCCTGGTATCAATGTTCAAATTTCAAATTTTCCTGTACTGGTGATAGTAAATGAAAATTAATTGATCGAGAATGATGCTAATTAGTAGATTTCGCTGTCATAGCTCACCGCAACTACTGATTTTTGCTGTTTGGGTAGATTGGTGGCTTTATGTGATAAATTTGTTTATAATAACTCTCAAATTGTGTCTGCAAACGTTGTGTAATTGGATTAACTTGAATTGTGAATGCAAGTAATAAAATTTAGGTGTTAAATTATTGATTGATATATACGCGATGTACGCTGTTCGACATTCTAATTTCTCTGCTATCGTTTTTGGAGAGATTTTATTGTTTAGAAGTTTTTTTCATATGGAGTGTTCTATTACGATGCAGGGTTTTATTTCATCCCAGGAGCACTGAGTTTGGAAGAACAATGCCGGTGGATAAGGGAGAGCTTAACAAGCTTCCCGCAGCCTCCGAACAGAACAAATCACAATGCTATTTATGGACCTATAAATGACTTGTTCATCGCTGCAAAAGAAAAAAGAACATTGGTTGATGAGGAGAGTTCACCAGCTAGTTTGGATTCTGAAGCTAATTCTTGTACTAGCAATGGAGATACTCATAGTCATAGATGGAAATTTTATGAGGAAAATATTGCATCATTGAGAGCGAAAACATGCAAGTCAATTTCAGCCTCTGTTCTACTCCGGAAGTTGCGGTGGAGTACTCTTGGCCTACAATTCGACTGGTCCAAGGTATTAAACCATTGGATAAATGCTAATTTTTTTTATTATATAGTCTATTTTACTCACTTTCTCTCTCTCTCTCTCTCTCTCTCTCTCTCTCTCTCTCTCTCTCTCTCTATATATATATATATATATATATATATATATATGAACACGCCATATGGACTACTTACTACATTTTTGAAATTAAGTAGCTTATTATTTTTGAATGTTTCTTCTAAATCTATGTGTGTTTATGGTGTAGAGAAACTATGATGTGTCTCTCCCGCATAACAAAATCCCAGATGAACTCTGTCAACTGGCTACAAAGCTAGCTGCACCTGCAATGCCTATGGGAGAAGACTTCCAGCCAGAAGCTGCAATAGTGAACTATTTCGGATTAGGTACTTTAGAGATAAAACTTTTGCATCTCTTTTGATATTTGATTGTTTATCCTATGTTCTAAATCCTACTAAATTGTTACAACTCAAGTCATATTTTTTTCATTTCATTCGAGACTTGGTAAAGGATAATGAAATCGTGATAGAATACTGTCGTTCTGAGGAGCAGATTGCAGACATATTCACGAAGCCGCTCAAAGTCAATTCATTCCTAAAACTGAAGAAAACTTTAGGCATGATAAGTTATGGAAAACTTGGTTGAAGGGGAGATATGTAGGATTTAATCTAAACCAAGTTGTTAAAATTAGTAGAGTCAGTATTGTCTGCTAGTCAGACATTGTGTGCTTGTGTGTAATCAACAAAGTCTGCTGATAGTGTTAGGCAGCTTAGTTAGGCAGCTTAGTTAGGCAGCATACAAATCTTAAGTAAATGTTCACACTTAATAGTTGTCAGGATTCCAACCTATATAAGGGTTGATCCAGTTTGTTTTAATTAACTCAATTCAATACAAAGTAGTTTCTACAAATTGAGTGTTGTCAGAGAAAAAAAACTCCTCCTTCTTTCAACCCAAACGGAAAAAAAAAAAAACTTATCTGATGATGTCGATTGGACCTCCAAAACTTCCTCTGTTGACGATGGTTCTTTGGAATAAATGGAAGGTGATCACTAGTTGCACCTTCTGATGTTGGTGGTGTCAACCCACTCTCCCGACGGTCGGCGGCTGGTGGTGGTGGAGATGACCGACTCCGGTAAGTTTTAACTTTTTTTTTTGTTTCGTCTGAACCTCTTTTTTCTGGTTCCGAAAAAAAAATGCCTCTGAACCTCTCTTGGTTCAAATCCGGCACCGGTGAGTTTTTCCGGCTATCCGATTCCTAACTGGAATCTAGCTCAGATTACTCCCTCACAGTGTATCTCTTACACTCGGTCTCTACCACACACACACCTCCGAGCTCTCAAGCTCTGATACCAAATGTGAACAACAATCAATTTGTAGAAACTACTTTGTATTGAATTGAGTTAATTAAAACAAACTGGATCAACCCTTATATAGGTTGGAATCCTGACAACTATTAAGTGTGAACATTTACTTAAGATTTGTATGCTGCCTAACTAAGCTGCCTAACACTATCAGCAGACTTTGTTGATTACACACAAGCACACAATGTCTGACTAGCAGATAATACTGACTCTACTAATTTTAACAACTTGGTTTAGATTAAATCATACATATCTCCCCTTAAACCAAGTTTTCCATAACTTATCATGCCTAAAGTTTTCTTCAGTTTTAGGAATGAATTGACTTTGAGCGGCTTCGTGAATATGTCTGCAATCTGCTCCTCAGAACGACAGTATTCTATCACGATTTCATTATCCTTTACCAAGTCTCGAATGAAATGAAACTTGATGTCAATATGCTTACTCCTACCATGAAAAACTGGATTCTTTGTCAGTGAAATGGTGGACTTGTTATCGCAGTAGATCACTGTAGGATAATTCTGTTGATGCTTCAAGTCACAAAGCATACGACGCAGCCACACAGCATGTGTAGCACCACTAGCAACTGCAATATACTCAGCTTCCGTAGTAGATAAAGCAACTATCTGCTGCTTTTTCGATGACCAAGAAAATACTCCGGAACCCAGATGGAATGCATATCCGGAAGTACTTTTCCTCTCTTCCATATCACCTGCCCAGTCACTATCTGTGTATCCCACAAGCTCAATCTTATCAGCAGAAGAGTAAAGGATACCATCATCCAATGTATCTTTCACATATCGCAAAATACGCTTGCCAGCTTGCAAGTGAGATTGCCTCGGAGAATCCATAAACCTGCTGATAAGCCCAACTCCATATGCAATGTCAGGTCTAGTAGAAGTTAAGTATCTTAAACTTCCTACTAGTCTCCGAAAGGTGGTAGCATCAATCAGTTCACCAGACCCATCTTTCACTAACTTCAACCTCTCTTCAACAGGAGTGAGAATCGGCTTACATCCCTCCATCTTGAACTTCTTCAACACATCACCAGCATACTTCTTCTGACATAAGAATATGCCATCATCCGTCTGACTCACCTCAATACCGAGGAAGTAAGACATCAACCCCAAATCTGTTATCTCAAAATGACCAATCATTGCTTTCTTGAACTCTGCAATCATATAAGGGTTATTGCCGGTAATAATCAAATCATCAACATACAAACACACAATGAGAATATCTCCATGTGGATTTGTCTTGATGTACAGAGTGTGCTCGTAGGGATATCTCTGAAACTCATGTTGAATAAGTATGTGTCAATGCGTGTATACCACGCCTTGGGTGCCTGCTTCAACCCATATAAGGCCTTCTTCAACTTGTAGACCTTATTTTCTTGCCCCATTTTCACAAAACCTATCGGCTGGTGAATGTAGACTTCTTTCTCTATCTCACCATTTAAGAATGCCGATTTTACATCCATCTGGAAGATTCTCCAGCGATTCTGTGCGGCAAGAGACACAATCAAGCGAACGGTGTCAAGTCTGGGAACTGGTGCAAAAACTTCAAAATAATCAATCCCTGGTTTCTGCTTGTAGCCTTTTGCAACCAGACGTGCTTTATAACGCTTCACCTCACCGTTTGGCTTGTATTTTGTCTTATACACCCATTTAACACCAATGGGCTGTTTACCACAAGGCAAATCAGTAAGCTCCCATGTGTTATTCTTCTCAATTGCACTTATCTCCTCATCCATTGCTTGTATCCAGCAATCATCTCGAGCAACATCTTCATATGTGATAGGATCACAATCTGCAAACAGTGCAAAATTCTCTAACTCTTCATCAGTTAGGTCGTCGTCATTATTGAGAACACAATCATGCAAACGAGCTGGCAGAACCCGTTGGCGTTGTGGGCGACTGGAAGATTCTGCTGGATGTGGAGTCACACCAGGTGATGGTGTCATAAGGGTAGGTTCTTCCTGAACAATCTCTTCCAGATCAACATTAACATATGAAGAGCTCCCCTTACCATGAGACCAATTCCAGCAACCTTGCTCATCAAAGGTAACGTCTCGACTGACAATTACCTTTCCGGATACTGGATTATACAGCTTGTATCCTTTTGTCATCTGACTGTAGCCGAAGGAAAATGCACTTCTCTTCCTTATCATCAAGCTTCTTCCTCAAAACATCAGGTACATGAGCATAGCAAATACAACCGAACACTCGTAGATGTCCAATACTGGGTTTGCGTCGAGTCCAAGCTTCCTGTGGAGTCTTTCCGAGAACACTTCTAGTAGGGCACCTGTTCAACAAATAGAACGCACAAGCAACTGCATCACCCCAAAAACCTTTGGGTAAATTCTTCAAGTGCAACATACACCTGCCATATCCATGACTGTTCTATTCTTCCTCTCAGTTACTCCATTTTGTTGAGGAGTGTATCTGGCTGTCATCAGATGATTGATGCCATGTTTCTGCAAGAAACCATCGCAGACAATATATTCTGTGCCTCTGTCTGTTCTCAACGTCTTGATAGATCTTCCACACTGCTTCTCAACATTCGCCTTAAATCTTTTAAAGGCATCACAAGCATCTGACTTCTGCTGTAAGAAATACACCCAAGCTTTCCTGCTAAAGTCATCAAAAAAGGTAATAAAATATCTGGAATTTCCATTTGATGGAACCTCCACTGAGCATAAATCTGAATGCACCAGCTCCAAGGGCTTACTTGGCTCTCCATGCCTTTCCTATGGGAAACGGGTCTCTGTGCTTCTTTCCCAAGACACAGGTCTCGCAAACTTTATCTGGGGAATTTATGGAAGGTAATCCTGAAACCATCTTTCTAGATGCTAGCTGTTTCAGACTTCTAAAATTCACATGACCAAACCTCATGTGCCACAACCAATTCTCATCACAAATCACTAAACTAAAGCAAGGTAAACTATCACTATTAATAAGCAGCGGAAACAAACGGTTTTGTGACATTTTTACCTTTGCTATTAGCCCCTTCTGTGCACTATTGATGGTGCAAATTCCTTCGTGGATCCGTATGTCATATCCTTTCTCCGAAAGTTGTCCCACACTCAATAAGTTCTTCTGCAGGTTTGGAACAAACAATACATCTGAGATGGCATTCTGGGACCCATCCTTCAAAGTGATAGAGATTCTGCCCTTCCCCATCGCTGGCACCGTTGTGTCATTCCCAAACTTCACCGATGAAGTAAAGGATTCATCTAACTGAGTGAACATCTTCTTTTCACCACACATGTGGTTGCTGCAGCCTGAATCCAGAAACCATTTGTTCTTGGCTCCATCGTCTGCCATGTTGCATGCTAGCAACAATGTTTCTGAACGATCATCATCATCTTCTGCAATATTTGCTTGGAAATCTTGCTTTCTAGATCTGCACTCAGATTTGTAATGACCAAATTTTTTGCAATTAAAACACTGAACCTGAGATTTATTCCTCTGATTAGTGTTGTTGTTGTTGCTCCCTCTGCCTGTTCTCAGGCTAGAACTGGAAGCATCTCTTCTTCTGTTTTACGAGTTCTGACCCCACTGTCTAGACTTAGAATTCCTCTGAGTCTCATCTTTGTCTCTCTTAAGACTTAATTGGCTTTGTAAAGCTTTTTCCACCTCAATTTCTGACTTCTCATCCAGACGTTGTTCATGGGCTTGGAGTGAGCCCATCAACTCATCCAACGTCATCGTCTCGAGATCTTTGGACTCCTCAATGACAGTCACTTTGTACTCAAACTTTGAATTCAGTGTTCGGAGAATCTTCTCCATAATCTGAACATCTGAAATTGTCTCACCATTGGACTTCATCTGATTAACAAGTACCAATATTCGTGAGAAATAATCTGCCACTTTCTCTGTTTTCGTCATTTGAAGAAGCTCCAACTGCCTCCGCATAGTCTGTAGGCGAACTTTCTTCACCTTTTCAGCTCCTCTGTACGTGTTCATCAGAATATCCCATGCTCCTTTTGCTGAAGTGGCATGTGCGATTTTCTCAAAAATCATCGGATCCAGCGACTGGTTGATGAAAAACCTCGCCTTCAGATCCTTCCTAGTTGTTGCAGCATCTGTTGGACTAACAATACCCTCGGAAACAATAGTCCACAACTCCTGGTATTCGAACAAAAGCTGTATCTGGACCCTCCAATACTCAAAATTTGCCTTTCCATCAAATTTGGGTATTTGGGGCTGAATTGTATTATTTCCAAAATTGGAGGTAGCCATTTGTAAATTACCACAAATAAGGGACTTTTTGTAAATTTACCAGAGAAGGGTGTTATTTGAAATTTGACACACTAAGCACATGGACCAAAGTCAAAAAAAAGGAAACACGCATGCTTTCACAAAACAACATTCAATGATGTTGCCTGCCAAAAACAAAGAAAAAATATTCCTTTTGCCCCCCCTTTTTTTTGAAGGCAAATCACGCCTTTTCTCTCTCTCTATGACACTCTCTCCACTTATCTGAAAAAAAACTTCCTCTGTGTTTTCCTCTCCACTCCTCGTTCTTTCAACCAAAACAGAAAAAAAAAACTTATCTTAGGATACCGATTTGACCTCCAAAACTTCCTCTGTTGACGATGGTTCTTTGGAATAAATGGTAGGTGATCACTAGCTGCACCTTCTGATGTTGGTGGTGTCAACACACTCTCCCGGCGGTCGGCGGCTGGTGGTAGGTGGAGATGACTGACTCCGGTAACTTCTGAGTTTTTTTTTTTTTTTTTCGTCTGAACCTCTTTTTTCTGGTTCCGAAAAAAAATGCCTCTGAACCTCTCTTGGTTCAAATCCGGCACCGGTGAGTTTTTTCGGCTATCCGATTCCTAACTGGAATCTAGCTCAGATTACTCCCTCACAGTGTATCTCTCACACTCACAGACTCTACCACACACACACTTCCGAGCTCTCACGCTCTGATACCAAATGTGAACAACAATCAATTTGTAGAAACTACTTTGTATTGAATTGAGTTAATTAAAACAAACTGGATCAACCCTTATATAGGTTGGAATCCTGACAACTATTAAGTGTGAACATTTACTTAAGATTTGTATGCTGCCTAACTAAGCTGCCTAACACTATCAGCAGACTTTGTTGATTACACACAAGCACACAATGTCTGACTAGCAGACAATACTGACTCTACTAATTTTAACAACTTGGTTTAGATTAAATCCTACATATCTCCCCTTAAACCAAGTTTTCCATAACTTATCATGCCTAAAGTTTTCTTCAATTTTAGGAATGAATTGACTTTGAGCGGCTTCGTGAATATGTCTGCAATCTGCTCCTCAGAACAACAGTATTCTATCACGATTTCATTATCCTTTACCAAGTCTCGAATGAAATGAAACTTGATGTCAATGTTCTTACTCCTACCATGAAAAACTGGATTCTTTGTCAGTGAAATGGTGGACTTGTTATCGCAGTAGATCACTGTAGGAGCATTCTGTTGATGCTTCAAGTCACAAAGCATACGACGCAGCCACACAGCCTGTGTAGCACCACTAGCAACTGCAATATACTCAGCTTCCGTAGTAGATAAAGCAACTACCTGCTGCTTTTTCGATGACCAAGAAAATACTCCGGAACCCAAATGGAATGCATATCCGGAATATTTGCCTTCAAAAAAAAGGGGGGGCAAAAGGAATATTTTTTCTTTGTTTTTGGCAGGCAACATCATTGAATGTTGTTTTGTGAAAGCATGCGTGTTTCCTTTTTTTTGACTTTGGTCCATGTTCTTAGTGTGTCAAATTTCAAATAGCACCTTTCTCTGGTAAATTTACAAAAAGTCCCTTATTTGTGGTAATTTACAAATGACTACCTCCAATTTTGGAAATAATACAATTCAGCCCCAAATACCCAAATTTGATGGAAAGGCAAATTTTGAGTATTGGAGGGTCCAGATGCAGCTTTTGTTCGAATACCAGGAGTTGTGGACTATTGTTTCCGAGGGTATTGTTAGTCCAACAGATGCTGCAACAACTCAGAAGGATCTGAAGGCGAGGTTTTTCATCAACCAGTCGCTGGATCCGATGATTTTTGAGAAAATCGCACATGCCACTTCAGCAAAAGGAGCATGGGATATTCTGATGAACACGTACAGAGGAGCTGAAAAGGTGAAGAAAGTTTCGCCTGCAGACTATACGGAGGCAGTTGGAGCTTCTTCAAATGACGAAAACAGAGAAAGTGGCAGATTATTTCTCACGAATATTGGTACTTGTTAATCAGATGAAGTCCAATGGTGAGACAATTTCAGATGTTCAGATTATGGAGAAGATTCTCCGAACACTGAATTCAAAGTTTGAGTACAAAGTGACTGTCATTGAGGAGTCCAAAGATCTCGAGACGATGACGTTGGATGAGTTGATGGGCTCACTCCAAGCCCATGAACAACGTCCGGATGAGAAGTCAGAAATTGAGGTGGAGGAGGCTTTACAAAGCCAATTAAGTCTTAAGAGAGACAAAGATGAGACTCAGAGGAATTCTAAGTCTAGACAGTGGGGTCAGAACTCGCAAAACAGAAGAGGAGATGCTTCCAGTTCTAGCCTGAGAACAGGCAGAGGGAGCAACAACAACAACAACACTAATCAGAGGAATAAATCTCAGGTTCAGTGTTTTAATTGCAAAAAATTTGGTCATTACAAGTCTGAGTGCAGATCTAGAAAGCAAGATTTCCAAGCAAATATTGCAGAAGATGATGATCGTTCAGAAACATTGTTGCTAGCATGCAACATGGCAGACGATGGAGCCAAGAACAAATGGTTTCTGGATTCAGGCTGCAGCAACCACATGTGTGGTGAAAAGAAGATGTTCACTCAGTTAGATGAATCCTTTACTTCATCGGTGAAGTTTGGGAATGACACAACGGTGCCAGCGATGGGGAAGGGCAGAATCTCTATCACTTTGAAGGATGGGTCCCAGAATGCCATCTCAGATGTATTGTTTGTTCCAAACCTGCAGAAGAACTTATTGAGTGTGGGACAACTTTCGGAGAAAGGATATGACATACGGATCCACGAAGGAATTTGCACCATCAATAGTGCACAGAAGGGGCTAATAGCAAAGGTAAAAATGTCACAAAACCGTTTGTTTCCGCTGCTTATTAATAGTGATAGTTTACCTTGCTTTAGTTCAGTGATTTGTGATGAGAATTGGTTGTGGCACATGAGGTTTGGCCATGTGAATTTTAGAAGTCTGAAACAGCTAGCATCTAGAAAGATGGTTTCAGGATTACCTTCCATAAATTCCCCAGATAAAGTTTGCGAGACCTGTGTCTTGGGAAAGAAGCACAGAGACCCGTTTCCCATAGGAAAGGCATGGAGAGCCAGTAAGCCTTTGGAGCTGGTGCATTCAGATTTATGCTCAGTGGAGGTTCCATCAAATGGAAATTCCAGGTATTTTATTACCTTTATTGATGACTTTAGCAGGAAAGCTTGGGTGTATTTCTTGCAGCAGAAGTCAGATGTTTGTGATGCCTTTAAAAGATTTAAGGCGAATGTTGAGAAGCAGTGTGGAAGATCTATCAAGACGTTGAGAACAGACAGAGGCACATAATATATTGTCTGCGATGGTTTCTTGCAGAAACATGGCATCAATCATCAGATGACAGCCAGATACACTCCTCAACAAAATGGAGTAGCTGAAAGGAAGAATAGAACAGTCATGGATATGGCAGGTGTATGTTGCACTTGAAGAATTTACCCAAAGGTTTTTGGGGTGATGCAGTTGCTTGTGCGATCTATTTGTTGAACAGGTGCCCTACTAGAAGTGTTCTCGGAAAGACTCCACAGAAAGCTTGGACTCGCCGCAAACCCAGTATTGGACATCTACGAGTGTTCGGTTGTATTTGCTATGCTCATGTACCTGATGTTTTGAGGAAGAAGCTTGATGATAAGGAAGAGAAGTGCATTTTCCTCGGCTACAGTCAGATGACAAAAGGATACAAGCTGTATAATCCAGTATCCGGGAAGGTAATTGTCAGTCGAGACGTTACCTTTGATGAGCAAGGTTGCTGGAATTGGTCTCATGGTAAAGGGAGCTCTTCGTATGTTAATGTTGATCTGGAAGAGATTGTTCAGGAAGAACCTACCCTTATGACACCATCACCTGGTGTGACTCCACATCCAGCAGAATCTTCCAGTCGCCCACAACGCCAACGGGTTCTGCCAGCTCGTTTGCATGATTGTGTTCTCAATAATGACGACGACCTAACTGATGAAGAGTTAGAGAATTTTGCACTGTTTGCAGATTGTGATCCTATCACATATGAAGATGCTGCTCGAGATGATTGCTGGATAAAAGCAATGGATGAGGAGATAAGTGCAATGGAGAAGAATAACACATGGGAGCTTACTGATTTGCCTTGTGGTAAACAGCCCATTGGTGTTAAATGGGTGTATAAGACAAAATACAAGCCAAACGGTGAGGTGAAGCGTTATAAAGCACGTCTGGTTGCAAAAGGCTACAAGCAGAAACCAGGGATTGATTATTTTGAAGTTTTTGCATCAGTTGCCAGACTTGACACCGTTCGCTTGATTGTGTCTCTTGTCGCACAGAATCGCTGGAGAATCTTCCAGATGGATGTAAAATCGGCATTCTTAAATGGTGAGATAGAGGAAGAAGTCTACATTCACCAGCCGATAGGTTTTGTGAAAATGGGGCAAGAAAATAAGGTCTACAAGTTGAAGAAGGCCTTATATGGGTTGAAGCAGGCACCCAGGGCGTGGTATACACGCATTGACACATACTTTATTCAACATGAGTTTCAGAGATGTCCCTACGAGCACACTCTGTACATCAAGACAAATCCACATGGAGATATTCTCATTGTGTGTTTGTATGTTGATGATTTGATTATTACCGGCAATAACCCTTATATGATTGCAGAGTTCAAGAAAGCAATGATTGGTCATTTTGAGATAACAGATTTGGGGTTGATGTCTTACTTCCTCGGTATTGAGGTGAGTCAGACGGATGATGGCATATTCTTATGTCAGAAGAAGTATGCTGGTGATGTGTTGAAGAAGTTCAAGATGGAGGGATGTAAGCCGATTCTCACTCCTGTTGAAGAGAGGTTGAAGTCAGTGAAAGATGGGTCTGGTGAGCTGATTGATGCTACCACCTTTCGGAGACTAGTAGGAAGTTTAAGATACTTAACTTCTACTAGATCTGACATTGCATATGGAGTTGGGCTTATCAGCAGGTTTATGGATTCTCCGAGGCAATCTCACTTGCAAGCTGGCAAGCGTATTTTGCGATATGTGAAAGGTACATTGGATGATGGTATCCTTTACTCTTCTGCTGATAAGATTGAGCTTGTGGGATACACAAATAGTGACTGGACAGGTGATATGGAAGAGAGGAAAAGTACTTCCGGATATGCATTCCATCTGGGTTCCGGAGTATTTTCTTGGTCATCGAAAAAGCAGCAGGTAGTTGCTTTATCTACTACGGAAGCTGAGTATATTGCAGTTGCTAGTGGTGCTACATAGGCTGTGTGGCTGCGTCGTATGCTTTGTGACTTGAAGCATCAACAGAATGCTCCTACAGTGATCTACTGCGATAACAAGTCCACCATTTCACTGACAAAGAATCCAGTTTTTCATGGTAGGAGTAAGCACATTGACATCAAGTTTCATTTCATTCGAGACTTGGTAAAGGATAATGAAATCATGATAGAATATTGTCGTTCTGAGGAGCAGATTGCAGACATATTCACGAAGCCGCTCAAAGTCAATTCATTCCTAAAACTGAAGAAAACTTTAGGCATGATAAGTTATGGAAAACTTGGTTTAAGGGGAGATATGTAGGATTTAATCTAAATCAAGTTGTTAAAATTAGTAGAGTCAGTATTGTCTGCTAGTCAGACATTGTGTGCTTGTGTGTAATCAACAAAGTCTGCTGATAGTGTTAGGCAGCTTAGTTAGGCAGCATACAAATCTTAAGTAAATGTTCACACTTAATAGTTGTCAGGATTCCAACCTATATAAGGGTTGATCCAGTTTGTTTTAATTAACTCAATTCAATACAAAGTAGTTTCTACAAATTGATTGTTGTTCACATATGTCAATTAAGTGTGATATAATGAGGTACAAGCTGAGAAACCTTTGTGATCACTTGACCACTTCACCTGCATGATTAAGGCAGAGTCCTTTTTCCCCCTCTGAAAAAAAAAAAAAAAAAAAAAAACACGGTCTTACCGTTACTTTCTCTTTTCAGCTGATTCGCTAGGGGGACACCTTGATGACATGGAAGCAGATTGGAGCAAACCTATAGTAAGCATGAGGTAATCTACAACCCCCCGTTTCTCATGATATGTGTTTTTTAATTAATTAAAACGTGAAGAAAGAAAACGATAAGCTAACATCTCTTTGGTATTTGGTTATTTCTTT
The DNA here is from genome assembly GCA_033220585.1 of Dipteronia sinensis. Lineage (NCBI taxonomy): Eukaryota > Viridiplantae > Streptophyta > Magnoliopsida > Sapindales > Sapindaceae > Dipteronia > Dipteronia sinensis. The sequence continues at coordinate 75,643,627 of CM065638.1, read as the reverse complement.
TCCCCTTCTTCAGTTTGGGTAGCAAAGCTATATTCCTTTTAGGAGGTAAGTCTAGACAGGACCCGCCAGTAGCAATGTTTCTCCGAAGTGGTGATGCTGTACTTATGGCTGGAGAAGCAAGGGAATGCTTTCATGGTAATCGTAAACTTTCAAGTACTCTGTCTGGGATTATTAGAGTTTGATGCATATATTTCATTTGAAATTATTCACCTTTGTCTTACCTTTAAATTTTCAACTAGATAAAAAAATGATATCTCAGTCCAACAGTTTGTATGATGCATTATAAAAATTTTGTTTCTCAAAACAAGTTTGTCTGACCTTTTTGTATTTGAAATACCATCCACTCTACCTTTGTGTCTATAGTTAATAGTCTCAAATGAGGTTAAGTGACTGAATAGGATGTTTCATTGTATTAGGTAATGATTTATCATTAAATATATGTGAAGACTAAATTCATCAGTCAAAGACATTGAAATTTTAGGTTTCTAATTGAGGAATTTGTGATCTTAGTGCTCTATTGCCAAGACATTGACGCTGTAATTTATTGACATCACTATGCCTAACATGTACTTCTAGTGAATCAGTTGTGATGATATGATCTGATTACGACTTCTTTTCTATAGTGTGAGCATTTTTCTACACAATAATAAGACTTCTGTATCGACTAATAATCTTGCAGGTGTTCCTCGGATTTTCACTGACAAAGAAAATACTGAAATTGCTCCACTTGAATTACAGTTCTCACATGAAGATGATCATTTTTTCTTAGATTATATCAGAACTTCAAGAATCAACATCAACATTAGACAAGTTTTTTGAGCGTTCCATTCTTTTTCCACAATATTATACAATTCGATTTGACAATCAAGAAGTTGCTTAAACACAGAAACTTTAGACGTTTGCACCAATTAGAGGACAAAGAACTCTGCTGTGTAAGACACCTGGGAATGTGAAGTAGCAAAGACCAATGAATTCACTGACCAAATTGAATGGGAAGCTGAAAATAACGCAAATTGCAGATGAGAAAAGACTAGTAGTTCGGGATCGAATGATGTAGATCTTACTGGTGCCGTTAGATTCATGTAGCTACCAGGATTAGAAGTAATCAAAGTTTTGTTTGGTCAGAATCGTGAACAAGTCTGATGCGTTTTGAACCTGATCTCGTGACTATGTTTGTTTTTACCCAACTTTTCTCATTTTCATCCATTTTTGATAGTTGATCCTGTATCAGTTATATATCATATAGAGGAAACACTTTTATTGTATTTTGACAATTAATTCCTGCAGATTCATTTTCACATATTTTTAATGCTTCAATTTTGTTGAGATGCTTGCTGTCAATGCATTTGAACAGTCATCAAAGTTCACTGCGTTTAGACTACTTGACATAATAGTACAAGAAGAGCCGTGGCAGCTAAAAGAGAAGCGAATTGGTCAAAGAAATTTGATTCCCAGACCTTTTGAGTCTATGAAAAAGTCAGTCGTGCACAACTCTTATTGTTTTACTTGGTTGACTGAGTTTTTTTGTTTCCGACGAAATGGAGAATTTTGGGTAATTCACTTGTTTGATGTGTCTATGATGTGTCTTGATAGTAAATGAGGTTTCCTTGAAATGACGTTTCCTAGAAATATGAAAGTAAAATGCATTCCACATTTCCACCAAAAATCAAAATGATTTCATTTTCTTTCTCGTTACATCACTGCCAACGACCAAACAAATAAAATTACATTATATAATTGTACGGCTTGGGCGAAAATGGAAATTATAGTAAAGTTGGTGGGATGGCTTTGGCATTTTCTAACAAATATCAATAAACAATTGTCACTTAAAAATCAATTTATTTGTAGAGTTGTAGAATAGAAATTTAGATATTTGAACTAAGATTTTGTCAAAATATAAATGAATCTAACTGTTTTATATAATCTTTTGAAGTTTTAAAAATTTATTCACATAATAAAATCATTTTTTTAATACCCATATACGAGTATGATAACTCGAATAGACGGAATGAAAGCTTTTTATGTCTTGAAGCTACAGAAATCCTTATTTAATAAAAGAATTGTACGCATGAAGCAAGCAGCGGGTGCTCCTAGAAGAAGAAGATCGGATGAAGCAAGGATATCTTGGCAATTAGATATGTTATATAGCTATACAAAATCTCTAGTTATGTTGAAAGCTCAAACCTTATCAATTTCAAATGAAGCTTAATATGATTTTAAAAAGATTATACATCCAATTTTGTAAATGTAAAATCTTGCAACCCAAAATTACTACTAAATAAAAGAAGAATAATGATTAGGTAATGACCTGTCAGCACCCAAGGTATCGATCACACCAATTGGAACTTATCACGTTACTTTTTTTCTGTTACTTTTTATATTTATCTTTTTATATTCTTTAAAAAAAATCCACATGTCACATTCCAATTGGTGGAGTCAGAATCTTGGGTGCCGATGCATTGTTCATTAACGAACTTACTATTATATCCATACAAGAACCACACAAAACAATCTCAAACTATAATCCACTACAAGAATCTAGAGCATATTTTCACCAATCATAATCTCAAAGAAGAGGAGTAAAGAGAGACAACAAGCAATTTACACAAGCAAAAAAAACATCTTCACTACCCGCCAAAACACACAGCGCACAACAGTCTACGCAAGCCACCCAAACACTCACGTGTCTACGTGTACAACTCTATCACCACTTTAAATATTTATCTTCAATAACCAAATCCCCAAAAAAATCAAAAACCACTTATTATATTCCTCCAATAATCTCCATTTTCTCTCTCTCTCTCTCTCTCCTCTCTCTCTCTCGTTAGCTTCTCTTTTCTCGCCGTCGATTACAACCGAACATGAGTCCTATCGTTTTGACTCAGGTGGCGACGGGTCTCAGCGTCTTGGCCGGAGCGGTTCTCGTCAAATCCGTCATGGACCAGAATCCTATGGCGGGTCCGTTTCCTAGGTGTCCCAGTTGCAACGGGTCGGGTCGGGTCACTTGTATGTGCTCGCGATGGTCCGACGGTGATGTCGGCTGCAGAACTTGTGCTGGGTCGGGTCGCAAAGCGTGTAGCAGCTGCGGAGGGTCCGGTACGGGTCGGCCCTTACCCGTTCAGATCTCGGTTCGGCCACCGAACCGACCGTCGTGAGCAAATTTTCCGGTCACGACCTCTTTTTGGTTGTGTTATACTTAAATTTTTATTGTAGTCACCCGAAAACTCTCTTTAATATATATTTTTTAAATTTTACTTCGAAATTAATATATGTAATGTAAGTATATAAGTTGTACTAGGTTGTAATGAGTAATGACACTGCTCTTCGTATATAATTGAGACAAAGCTTCTACTTTTTTAACTTGTTCTTGGTGCTTCACATTTTTGTTTACTTGTATTTTTTCTCCTTCGTTTTATTGCTCGAATTTTTTTTTTTAAACACAATAAATAGATTATATGAATAAAAATTGCTTGAAAATCTTGGTTAATGTTTGGTTGGGACTCTGTTTTAGGTAGTATAATAAAACATTAAATATTAAATATGCTAATTTGTGTTTCAAAAGTATGTTTTGATGAGAATTCTTGATGTATCAGAAAAACATTAAAAATAAATAAATAATTAGTTGAAAAATTCTTGAGTGAGTATGACACAAAGGAACCTGATTTAGTACAACAGTGAACAGTTGGTGAATTTTCTGGTATGTGTTGCTGTCCAGCCTTGTATTTTATGCACAATAGCTAATGTCCAGTTAGATTATCAAGTGAAATTGAAACCTTTAAAAATTACATATAAAGTTGTGGTTTAATTAAAGTTCTCAACTTGAACTTTTCTAGCCGAAATCCAATTAACAGTTTTAGTATTTTTTTTTGGTTTACACCATCCGGTTTCCGAATGAGGCGGATCCACCATATGGTGCAATCGGCTCTGTCCACATCCCGACTAATCCGGACTCGCATCGGGTTGGCCCACTAAAGGGTAAAGTGATCCCAATATGTGCAACTCTGTTTATAAGGGGTTGAACCCACGACTTTACTTAAGAGATGAGAGTGCCGAACCACTCACACCAACACATGATTGGTAGTTTTAGTAGTATATTATTAATAAGTATACATATTTTTAGCATAAAGATTTATGTTTATACATCAAATCTTTAATGAATAGGTGTTCTTTTCACCTTAAGGCTATGTTTGGTAGGAGGGATGGATGGATTAAGGGGGAGAGAGAGTAGGAAAAATGAAGAGGATAATATAAATCTTTCGTGTTGTTTGGTATTGAAAAGATGGTTGAATGGATGGATTGGTATATAATTTCCAATATTGCCCTTTAATAAATTGGAGGTTAATAAAAAATTGGATGGTTTTATTGTAATTTCCCTCCAATTTTTCCTCCCTTCTCTCATCCTCCATAATTTGAGGGATTGGTTTTGGTGGGCCCAAAGGGAGGAGAGCTCCCTCCTCTTCTCCTATCCCCTCTCTTTTCTCTCCAACCAAATAAGAGATTGGAGCTCTCCTCTCATCCCTCTCCCTCCTACCCTCTCCCTCCCTCCATCTTTCCCTCTTACCAAACAAAGCCTAAATGGTTCAGATTTGAAAGGTTGTTCTTTTTCAAATCTGACATAAAGCACTACATGAAATAATTTGGATATTCTTATAACAACATTGAATAATAACAAGACACAACAGGGTCGAGGAAGAGCATTTCCTCTCATTGCTTATCTTCTGTTTATTTTTATTTCTTTTTAGACTGTCTTTCCACCTATCTAGACTAAGTATTTTTTTGAAGCATTTTGCCATTAGTATGATTTGAGTCACTGTTTTGATAGTCATTTATCCAAACTCTAAACTCGTACATCTACCGGCTAATAAAGGTGCCCACGGTTCGGTTTCGATTTGAAATCACCGATTTCGGTTACGGTTACGTGGGAAGCCAAAACCGTAACCGTAACCGTAACCAGCCTAACCGGTTTGGTTTTCTGTTTCGGTTTCGGTTTGCCACATGGCAGCTTGTTATTGGTTGGTTTTCTTTAAAAAAAATCCTAAAACCATCGGTTAGAGCATCTCCGATGGTATCCCCAAAAGTAGGAGAACAATCAAAATTTGATTATTTATCCAAAAAATCAATATCCAACAGAGTCACTAAAATTTAGCAATATCAGTTATCAATAATCAAATTCCTTCTCTAATAATCAAATTTGAATATTAACTTTCAATCATCAAATACAAATTTAACCAAAAATAAATGTTGTTATAATTTTATTATCTCTCTCATTTGTGACTTTTTTTCTCTAATCATCTATGTATCTCATAATTGTTCGACCCTAAAAATTTCAATCATGTAAAATTCGTCTCTTCATTACGAATGAATTAATACTCATATCATATACATTCTCTTGTCTTTTATAGTTATTTTATTTATTATTTTCTTTTACTCTTGAAATAAAAATGAGCGGGAACAATGAAAAATGTGATGAGATTAGATTTTTGATTTAGATATAGTGTACCATAATGGACTACACAATCATTATCATCAAATTTAGCAATCCCTAAAAAAAATCCTCAAATGCTGAAGTGACAAATTTTGATAATCCAAATTTGCTTATACCACTAGAGATGCTCTTAAACTGTCGGTTTAAATCGGTTTTTTGGGCTGTGTAACCGTAACCGAACCGGATACAAATTGGTTTCCAACCGGTTTTGTAACCGCTGGTTTTGGTTTCGATTTCGACCAGACCTTTTTCAGTTTGGAACTACCGATTTAACCGAATCGTTGCCACCTCTACCAGCTAAGCTACGACTTTAAAAGCTTATGTTTATTGTTTTAGGATGACTTGTTTTAGTTCCGACAGAGATCAATTTCAAATTTCAATAACCATCCTATTTTCCTCTCAGTCTCAATTTTCGAGCTCATAAGTAGGGGTGGGCACGGTTCGGTTTTGGGCAAAACCGAACTCAACCGAAAATATTTCGGTTTACCTAAAATTGAACCAGTTTAAACTGAATAAGAAATGGTAACCGAACTGATTTAAATCGGTTCGGTTCAATTTGGTATTGGGCATAATGGGCCTTATGGGCTTGATGAGTTTAATGAGTCTTTTTAATTTATTTTTAAATTTGATGGGTTGTTGGATTCTAATTTTGGGCCAAAGTTTCATAAATTTTAATAGTCCAAGCCCAAAAAAACCCAAATCAAACCTAACTAATAAATAATAATATTTAATGAAAGAAAAGAAGTAGGTTAGAGTTTTTTTTACTTATATAGGCGGTTTAATCGGTTCGAACCTGTTTTTGGAAAACCAAACCGGTTTGAACTGAAAACTTTTCGGTTTTCAACTTTTTAAACCGGTTTAAACCGAATTTATTTTATGAACCGAACCGAACACCCTTTTTTGGTTCGGTTCAGTTCGGTTCCGAACTTAGTGCCCACCCCTACTCATAAGCGATAGGTTATAAAAATTGAAGTGGGCTGGGCTTTTGAAACGTCCCATATTATTACCCCGGACTCGATGGTTACATGCCCAATACCAAGTAGAGTATTTCACTATGGATTGATGACGTGACTGGGTACATCGCAATGAGCTTCAAAAATTGTTTGTATTAAAATTAAACTGGACTTGTCCTTTAAACAGCCCATTTATTAACCCTAGACTGGATTGTTATTCCTATATGATTGTATTGTATTTTAAACAGCCCAAAACCAATCAGAAAACTACATAATGGGCTGATGACATACCCGAGCACGTCCCCGATGGGCTTTGAAAATTGTTGGGATGAAACTTAAATCGGACTTGGCTTTTATGTTTTAAATGACCCAAAACAAATAAGGGTTCGTTTGGCACACCGTATTGGATTGTATTGAACTGTATTATATTGTATTTGACTGTATTATCCTTAATACAAACCTGTGTTTGGTGATACACAATATTATATCATATTAAGTTATTCCTATATGATTTTATTGTATTTTATTATGTTATAAACAATAATATATATATATATTTTTTTAAAATGGTTAATAATTAATTTTAAATATCCTTACAATGAATAAATCAATAAATATTTTTATAAAAAAATAAATAACTATTTATTTTAATTGATGCAAAAATTTTAAATAAATATTTCCTATATATTTTGAAATTAAAAAAAATTAACAACATAACTTATATTTCATCAATATTCCATATTTATCGAAAAAAATAATGTTTTTTTCTAATATAATACAACCTAATACCACAAAATATATTGTTTAGCTAATACGGTGGAAATACCGTATTATATTATTTTAATAAATTTTAATTGTCTAATACTATATAATACAGTAAAACAAAACAAGGTGTAATAGAATTATACAATGCCACTGATGAAGTATCACGATAGACTTTTAAAGATGGTTATGAATTAAAATTAAATTGGGCTAGGGTATTAAACGGCCCATTTTCCCATTTGAAATGATAGTTAACAGACCAAGACCAATCAGAAAATTAAGACCAATCACCTTAAGGCTTAAGTGGTTCGGATTAAGAAACTAATAACAATAAATTAAAAGTTTCTCATTTGGGAGAAAATGAATTGAATTTTGAGCAGACATTAGGAAATGAAAATGCTTAACGTGTTGTAACAAATAAATTATATTTTGAACATAACTCTTGACATAAAGGAACCTAACTGGGCACACACTAGGTAAATTTTTATAACCAAAAAGGTTCTTGTCCAGTTTAACTCAAATACTCAATGAGCCCTATCAGAACTAGGCTATAGCCATCTTCAACTTTGAACTTCATTGCTAGGATACATTACTCTTCTATAATATGAGAGTATGAGACGGATATATCATGTTATTATATTTAATTAGTGATATGTCAATTGAATAAAATATGTGAATTTATTCATTAGAGAATTCCTTGTATTGTTTTTAATCCTAAATTGTACATTTTTTTTATAATCTAGTTAAGCGATTTTCTTAAATAGAATTTTTTTTTTTTGGTTGTAGTGATTTTGTGTCTGGAGAATTAGATATTCTCGTGTGATAAATAATAAATTTCAACTAAGACTAGGGTGCATGCACAAGCAAATCTATAGACAACTTTGGTTACCACATGAATTTATGTCCATGGCATCTAAGTTCACGGAGGTATTTGTACATCGCATGACATTAATTCTATAGAACACATAGACAGAGAGACAATACAAGCTCTAATATTCCTCACACAAACTTCCCTAGAAATACACAAGTCTTTTCAATCAACTCCTTAGCTCAAACTTGCACCAATGTTTCTCCCTTGCTCATCTCACTTGGGTGTGAAGGCCTGAAATGAACCATAACATGCCATTAGAATTTAGAATACAAAAACCAAACCAAACCAAACTACAGATACATACTCAAATGTTAAACAAACATGTATAGGCACGGAAGAGGTGTCAATCGGGCTGGGCTGGCCCCTTTTGATACCTCTAAGGGATGGAATGCACATAGATTCGTTACTATTTACTAATACGAGCTCTGATATCATGTTAAATAATATAGCAAGGACCAGCTGCACTTACAGCAAAAACGTTTGCATGACCCGGATCAGCAAGGTGAGCGAAGAGGTTGTCAATGGGTCCGGTACCAGTGTAAATGTGTTGGAACCAAGCACCCATAACAGCCAACATAGCTAGCCTTCCATTCTTGATCTCCTTGGTCCTCAACTCCTTGATCTTCTCAGGCGAACCGCTTCCCCATCCGAGAGGATCGAACCATAGCCCACCAGGGTAACCCACATCAGTTCCAGTGAGCTTGTTGTTTGGGAAGATTGGGTCAGTGTTAACACACCCTGGCTTGAGAATGTCAGCCCACCGCCTTCCCTCGGCCCAGCCGATGAAGATCATCTCAACAATGAATAGTGTGGTGGTGTCTGTGAAGTATTCTTGCTCTCCAGCAGTGTACCATGAAGGAGTGTTCAGGATTCCAAGCTTTGTCAGTAATTCTGGGATGAAAATCCCAGCAGCTCCCAACATTGCCCATCTGCAGTGTACAATCTCTGATTGCACATTCCACTTCAGAGTCTCAGGATCAGATCCTGTTCAAGTCCCCATTCAATTTAAACATTATGAACTCACAATCAATCACCATTTCATATGAATTTTGCATGATTTGGTATACATGATATAGTTTTTGATAGCTCACCAAGTCCTAGTGGATCGAAACCGAAGTCTGCAGGGAGGCTGCAACACAGGATTCAAGTAAAACTTCTTAGATTCTATGTCTAGATAGAAATAAAATGCAGGTATGCAACATAGACTAGTATTTGTAACTTCTATTGGAATCATTATATTGATCCTGTTAATAACCATCCTTCCCAACAAACTTAACCCAACAAACTTAAATAGATAGAAAAGTGTCCAATAATAATAATAATTAAGCAATCGATCTATTACACTATCACATGTCAAACCGACATACTTAGCCCAAACAATAATATTTAAGTACTCTGTCAGATTGATTGACTTGGTATGTGGACCAAACCCAAATAGAGATGCAAATTGCATAATAAATACTAGGGCTGGGCATAGTCCGATTTGGTCCGGTTTCAACTGGAACCGGATCAAACCAAAAATTTCGGATTTTTTAAAACAGTAATGCTACACATCCCATCTAAAATCTCATATTTTTCATCCCAACACAAGTGGCATTTGAAATGTCAAATAGTGAGTGGATACATGTGGTAGGTGAGATAAAACATAATTAATGTGTATCCACTCACAATTTGACACCTCACATGTCACATGTGTGGGGATGAAAAAAATAGGATTTTAGATGAGATGTTTAGCATTATTCTTTTTAAAAACAAGACCAATCTGGACCAATCTCCTTTTCAAATCAGACTATACCAAATTATATTGGTTCGGTCTAACGATTTTTGATTTGAAGTTTTCTTTTTTAATTTTTATACAATTTAAAATTTATATCAAATGATCCATCATTTAAAATAAATATATGGTATGATAAGTTATTGTCTAATTCATATCTAAAATATAAACTAAACAAAATATATTTAAATATAAAATATATAATTAAAATATTTTTTCAAACCAAATAAAGTAATAAAATTAAAGTCAAATAATAGTCAGACTATTAGTGATCAAATAAGGTAAATATGAAATAATAAATTATAGTTTTTCACTTTTAACGTTTTAATTTAAAAGTTTTGGGTGTGAGATATGTAATAGAATAACGATATGTACCATAAAAGTATTCAGTTATGGTTCGGTCTGGGTTTAATAAATTTGGACCATAGACCAGACCAATCATACGGTTTTATTATAAAAACCGCTAGGTTTGGTTTGATTTGGTCAGATTCAACGGTTTTGGGCTTTTGTGCCCACCCCTAAATACATAAATAGATGCATGTGGAAGGGACTCGAACCTAGCTTTGATACTATACTAGTAACAACCGAAACCAAAAGCTGAAGCTGATAAGAGTAAATTAGTACAGAACCTGCCATCGAGCCATGGAGGTGGGGTGCTTCCAGGGAACCAGATAGGCCTCTCAAGTTCAGCGGCAGCTGCACTCACTGAAAACGACCGTGTACTTCCAGCTGGAGCTGAAAACTTATTCAACTTCAGCTTCTTCCCACCAAGAAAAGAAGCCTTTGTTGCTCCAACAGCACAGCCATTCTTTTGGGAACTGCAGCAGTATCAAAAACCATTCAATTTATGACCATCATAAAATATTCTCAATTACTCTAAAATATTTCCCCATGATCGTTATCATTTATATATAAGTGCATTGTTTTCATGATCATTGTAGTTGTGAAGAGAGAACTTGCCTGGGTGAAGAGATAGCTGCAATGGCAGAGGAAGCACAAACAGAAGCCATTATTTCAGGCTATTACCTAATTTTTTTGTATTCTTTTTCTGGTTTTTTTGATCTTCAAAGTGAAAATAGGGTATTATTTGACTGGTGTGTGTATGTATATACAAGTGAAGAGATGGAAATCTGTTAATGTATGCAAGGGCTTATCTTAAAGGATAGGAGAGTAGATATCTAATTGGTTTCTGTAATGCCACGTGGCATACAGAATCTGATACCATGTCCCTCCACCTCCAATTCTTGTGCTTTCATGGATTGATCTGAATGACTGAATGTGGTGGTTCACATTTGAAGTTTGTGTGGCTCATGTTTGGGAAAAAAAAAATCAGTCACGACCAATCAGACTTGTCAAATGGGCCCCATAAAGTTGTGGGTTATTTAATTGGGCTATCACACAAAGTGTGATTGGAGATTTGAGTTTTGATCAAGCCCAAATATGTCAAAATAACAGATATAATGAGCCCAGATACACATTAACTTGTATCTGAGGTTGCATTTGGGCCCAAATATAATGTGATCATGGGTATTTCAAGGGATTTATTACCATTATTTGGTGCAACAGTTAGACGTCTGAATTTTAACTAAAATATGAAGAGGAGGCTTCAGCCTTGAGGCTGCGAATTATCGTAGGTGTTTTTTCATGTAGGGATAGTGCTAGCAAAATGGGCCGGGCTTTCGTGGGTTGCCCGAACCGCCCTGTTTTTTTCGCAGGCCTAGGCCGGCCCGGTCCGCTAGTGAAACGGACCAGGTCCAAGCCCGTTTTGCTGGCAGTCCAGGTCGAGCCCCCATTTGGAAATACCAGGGCGGGCCTGGTAAGGCCGGCAAAGCCCGCGGCCCAGAAAAAAAAAATTTGAAATTTTGAAAATTTTGATTTTTTTTTTAAATTTGATATTAAAATTATTACATTAATTACTCAAAATTATTACAATGTATAAAAAATAATATTGAATCAAAAAAAAAAAATTTGAAGCCTGACGAGCCGGTCCGTTACAGGCCCGGCCCAAGCCCGGCCCGGCCTATCCCTACACAAGCCTTGGACCCAGACCGGACTCCCATTTTTATCTATCATGCCGACCCGGCCCGACCCATTTTCCATAATGGTCTGGGCCTGGCCCGACCCATTTAACAGACGGGCCTAATGGGCCGGGCCGCCCCATTTTGCCACCATTATGTAGGGATCTATTTTAAGTGTATGTATATTATCCTGTAACGTTACATAAGAGAAACTATATAAAAAAAAACATATTTGTGAGAGCAATCCACACTTGATAATTTTAAAAAATATGGATATCAAATCTCAATTTTTTGATGTATTTAAACAGATAACATTCAAACAAACATATTTAAATATACAGTCATTTTCTCCTCAGTGCGTACTGATATAACTTATATCAGTGTGTCGCATATGGACCACAAATTATGGAGAAATTTTGACAAATGCATACACTTTGAGTCAAAATATGTAAATCTAATGGTCTATATCCAACGCACTGATGAAGTTATATCAGTACGTACTGACTTGAAAATTTATGTATAAATATATATGTCTAATGATTGAGAATTCTAAGGTTCGAATTTTCACTTTTTCTTACTGTGATTACAAGAGATATGATATTTAGATTTGCACCATTCTTTTTTTTATTTATATTCATGTTTAGTGAGAAAAAATTAAATAAATATCTGAACATAAATGCCATAACTTGGTTCATATCTTAATTTTTGAGGCAAAATCATAACCTGATAACCCCCATTTTTCATAACTTTGAAGTAGATAAAACTTAAGGCCCACACTCACAAACTCTTGTGTCTTTATCCATCTACTTGTCCCAAGCCAGTCCTTCGGATAAGAAAAATCATCCCTTTCATGCACATGTTATAACAGCATTCAAAGCTTTGAACGCTCATATATGTATTGTCTTTCTCACCACTTTTCAACACCCTTTGTTGGAATGTTGGGCAATGATAACGGAATATACAAATAGATTAGCCGACCCTAATGAATGTTTGGTTCTTGTCGTTGAGAAAATAATCAGTACATCGTATGTTGATTGCTACACTTACTATTGAAAATGTGACATATATGTGATAAGAAAATACATGTATATTCACAATTTTACATATCACATATTTACTATTTCAGTGTCAGATGCATCACTTAAAAGTTCATCTTTGTTTTGAAGATCTTCTCATCGCCCTTGTTCATTACAATTACAAGGTTGGTTTAGTTTTTCAATCAATTGTCTCTCTTACTTTTAGATTGATTTCTGATAAATTTCAAAAGAGAACTCGAACAAATTTCAATGTATCATGAAAGTGTTGTTTTAAACCCTTACGAATCTAGGGCTTGATTATTTTTTACAAAATTTTCTATCAATGACCTCTCTTACTTCTAGGGATGTTTCTGACAATTTTAAAGGAGTTTCGGACAAATTTCAAAATATTATAGAAGTTTAATAAATTGTACAATCCCAAAAAGCCAAAAATACAAGTTAGATTCAATCCCAACATCTTTTACAAAACAACAAGAGACCTTGCTATTTGACTTAATTAGCTAATATTCGTCAAGTTTTTAAACAGATTCCCTTAAATTTATCCAATATTGTCAGGAGTTTACTAGTAATTAAACTATATATTTTATAAAGAGAATGTCAATCTATAATATAATGACCACATAGAATATATAGAAGGAACCTTTCAAGAGAGAGTGAGAATAGCTGTATAATATCTTCCCATCAAAGGCAGGTGACATAATTTTAACAGAGCCATAATTGTGTTTTTTCAGTTGCAAATTAAGATAACAAATTAATCCTGCATTAATTAAAATCCAATTATATACATACAAAATCATCAACATTCTGCTAATTAACCCGGTAAAGCACCGACCGTGAAATCCGAGTTTGGTAGCCTTACCAACACCATTATATTATAGTAATGAAGTGGATATATATGCTAATCACTGCATTAATCTTTAAATATGAATATGCTTATATAAAATCAAATATTTAAAAGCAAGTAATTGGCTGTTCATTAGCTGTTCACGCAAAATCTAATGTAATTAGTGAGTGTTTAAGGTCTAACAACACCATGAAAGCATGTTTGATATGTATAGAGGATTATAAAAGTGCTTTTCTGCTTCTGTTTTTTTTTAATTTCACTCAAAAAAGCACACAAACTTTGGATTCTCATTCTGCTTTAAATTTCTTTTCTTTTGTTTAATTTCATGCAGGCATGTGCTAGCTATTAGTACTTGTAATTATATCTTATAAGACTTATATCAGAAAAAACAGTCTTCTAATAATTTTTTCTACATGAGAATTATTATAACACACATAGAAAGAGAGAGATCAGAGCCAGAAGCTGATTTTAAAAATAAAAAAAAAATAAAAAATAAGAGCAAGTGGGGTTTTCATTTCTCACTTTGCTTAGTTGCGGAGTCAACAAGCGAAGAGCAAGTCTTTGACATCATAGACTTGTGTGGGAGAAAGGCAGTTTTTTTTTTTTTTTAAGTATTATAAGATCACACCGTATATGTATGATCTAAATATTTATTACTTCTATGATGTAAGATATGAGAAAACTTTTCATGTATACGTGCTTGTAAAATGTACACGTTGAAATTCCAACCTCGCACCATTAACGTGGAGAGTTGTGCTAACATTTGTGTTTAGAAGTGGTGTGTTTTATTACATTTAATTTTCTATTATTATTATTGGATTTTCTGTTCTGAAAGTACTAAATAAGGTAGAGTTTGGTTGGTATAATTACTATAACAACTTTGCCAAAACATCACAAAGTAGAGATTATTGTGTCGGATTTTTCATATATATTCATGTGTTGGTCCCCAAATATTATTATTATCATTATTACTATTGCTGTTTTTATGATCAACAGCTTGTGTTCCTTGCTACCACTCAATTATAATCCTCACATGCTGGTAGGTTTATTACACATTAACTAGCTGTGTGTGATAGTGATTTGATGCCATTAGTGAGAAATCTGAAGAATGATGAGTGCATTGCAAGATCTCTTAATGTGGAATTGTTGGGATATTAAAGCTCATTTATCATTATTATTGTTGTCATGTTTTCGGGAAAACGAATTCATAAACCGAAGAATAGATGAAATCGAATGACATTTTATGTTTGAAGTACCTACAAGAAAATGTCTTAATTACAAAATTAGGGCGTAAATGTGATTTGAACAAGACGCATATAGTCACATGGAATGTTTTTTTTTTCTTGACACTAACACTAACTTAGTAGGGTCAATAGCCATCGAAGATTTACAACAAAACAATTGCAATTCTTGCTAAAACATCACTCTCTTGCTCTATAAATGATACAAGAATCACTATTGAATTTAGGTCATCAAAACAAATACATTATATATGAAGATTGATGCCCAATGTAATAAAGGATTTCCTCAAAGAAACCAGTGTGTAATTTTAATAAATCCATATCGTCTTGAATATATTAATTATAAGGTGAAAATGCAAGTATTTTTCATAAACATAACTTAAAAATCACTAATGAAATTTTTTTTATATATATAACATTTCTATAAATATATGAACGTCTACTTTCTACAATGAAAATAAAATAAAATAATAAATTATGATCCTACAACGATTTTTTTTTTTCATATTTAGGTGTCACTATACAAGGAAAAACTAAACAATAAAATGTAACAGAGAATCCGAACTCAAATAAAAATTGAAAAACCAATAACTATGATTCTATGATTTTTTTTTTATTTTTTTATCGCTTGATTCAACGGATTTTACTCATTTGACTAGATATGACCGGCCCCTATCAATAATATGTGAGGTAGGAATAAAACATCATTTCATTGTATTGAAATAGATATCAGTATTGAAATAGATAGGATATCTATATCTATATCTCTCTCTCTCTCTCTCTCTCTCTCTCTCTCTCTCTCTCTCTCTCTCTCTATATATATATATAGAGTAATTTTACGGTAATAACTTTTACGATGTACACTTTAAACACATTTGATGAAATTGCATATAATCAAATGTTTTTCGATAAGATTTTGTGTATGTATGCTAAGAAAATTAAAATACACATTTTATAAAAATGTGGAAATTTTTTGGACTTGAAAATTATTTTTTTTTATATTTCCCTATTTTAAAATGTTTTATCTTTAAAAAAAATTTGTAAAAAATTAGTTCTTGCACCCGAAATTTTTTAAATTTTTTTTCTATAAATGTATTTCAATGTTTTCACCATCCATACAAAAAATCAAATCGAGTTTAAATATATTTAATGCAATTTCATCAAAGATGCTTAAAGTGTGCATCGTAAAAAGTCATCATTGAAAAATTATTATTATTATATATATATATATATATATATATGTGTGTGTGTGTGTGTGTGTGTGTGTGTGTGAGAGAGAGAGAGAGAGAGAGAGAGAGAGAGTGAGTGATTCTCTCATAAGGGATCCCTTATTTTAATTTCGATAAGGACCTTGATGAAATTACATCAATTCCTATAAATTTTGATCTGAATTTTTTTGTGGATGATAAGTTCAATGAAATCTACCAAACAAAAAAATTTGAGCATTTTTCAAGGACTACAACTATTTATTCCGATTTTTTAAATATGAAGACATAGAAAAATGGACGAAATGTAAGAAAATTAAAGAAAAATAGTTGTAGTGCTTGAAAAATGCTCAAACAAATTTTATTCATAGGTAGAATTCATTGAACATATCATTCACACAAAAATTCAGATCAAAATTCATAAAAATCGATAGTGGAAATGGTTAGAAATGTCACATTTTGGAACTGCGTTGCACCGATGTCACTGATTTAATAAATTATGTTTAAAAGGCACATATTATGGTGAACTACCAAAATTGCCATTAAATAATCAATTTTTTATTTTGTTTATACTTCTATCTCCACACTTCGAACACTGGACTCAGTAATTCCCATCTCTCTCTCTACAATAAACTTATCTGAAAATTGAAATCCCTTACAGCACAGCCACAATAAATTTTCTATACATGCGTTTCTGAGTCCTGTAACACTTTATCCGTTCTTTTTTCATTTGTTCTCCGAGTCTTTTATAAACCTGAAGCTGGTTTTGTGAATTTTGAATCTCCGAGCCATTCTAAGCTTTGTCCGAGCTTTTATAAACATTGTCCGAGCATTTTTAAAGTAGTCTCCGGGTTTTTTAAAAGTAGTGTCCGAGCCTTTTACATCAGTCTCCAAACCTTCGTGAAGTTGTCTCCAAGCCTTTTACATAAGGCTCCATGCCTTTTGCATAAGGCTTCGGACCTTTTGTAAGAAGGCTCCGGGCCTTTTGTAAGAAGTGTCCGGGACTTTTAAATTAGTCCCCGAGTCTTTTTAAGAAGTGTCCGAGACTTTTAAATTAGTCTTTAAGCCTTTTACATAAGTCTCTGAGCCTTTCATATTACTGTTCATCCTCTTTCCCACTTGAAAATCACAACCCTCAACAACTTTAACAGTGAACGATTCAAAACCGAAATCCAATTTGGGTTTTAAATTGAAAAAAAAAACTCGACCCCCAAATGCGTCTGCGCAGCGCCACTCCGTCACCGTTCGAGTGATTGTTTGGGTTTCAACCGGAGTTTCTCTCTCTACTTCACAACTTTTTCATTATAAACTGAATGAAAGAAATCTGTTGTGGAATAACTATTGGGGGTATTTTTGTCCGTTCACCATAATAGATGTCTTTTAAACATAAGTTATTAAAGCAGTGACAGTGTTGAAATGCCACCTCCAAAAAGTGTCATTTAATTTTTGAACCCGATATGATTTCATCAAAGTCCTTACCGAAATTAAAATAAGAGATCCCTTACGAGAGAACCACTCATATGTATATATATATATATATATATATATATATATATATATATATAAATGAACATCCAAATACTAAATAGAAGTAGCTTTGAAATTATTTTTATATGATAAAAATAATTTTAATTTCAGGAAACATTAAAGATTATCTTAAAAGATAAAAAAACAATTCCTGCAAAATTACTTCTAAATGCATCCAAAAGATACAGATACCTATCAAAGCATACGTGCTTGCAAGTTTTAAAAGATCACAGCTAAGTTTAAAACTATCGTAAGACACTAAGACCTCTACTAATCCCAAAAAATATAACTTATTGTTGACACTTTCTTTACCTACAAAAATAAAATAAATCTTATCAATTGTTTATTTTATTTTTGATATGATTAATTATTTTTTTAATTTATTAGTCAATGAAAATGCCACCAAAAACTAATTAGGTTCTTGAGGTAATGAGGTGACATATATAAGTTTTAAAGATGAAGTCAAAATTTAAAGTATAGAGAAAATGCAAGGACAAGTTCAATTGTACGTCATGATTGAGAAGCTAATTAGTGAAAATTAATTATATCGTGATCTTTTGCTTTCAATTAAATTAATTAATCATGACGATTGCCAAATTAGATACAGCATTATAAACCCATTTGTGACTACATCAATTATTTACTTATGATAGAATGCGTAAGCAATATCTTGGATTTTAATTTAATTATTATTAATTATAGACCTAAACTCGGGTTGTTCTTTTGATTATGACGGTCCTCAATGAAAAAAAATTATGGAGACTTGTAAAGTTAAAAAAATTATCTTTTTACCTTTTTTTTTTTCTTTTATCTACTAAGGTTCAATTTTGCACTGCTTCAAAGGGATTCTATTGCATAATTTAATCTTCCAAAGCTACATAAAATGCACATCAATAAAGCTTTTTTTTAATCTATTTTTTTAAAGGAAAAAAAATGAGAATCGGCTTGGTGGGAAAATATATGAATGGTTCACAATTTTCCATTCTTCCTTTCTATTGCTTTTTTCTCGGCATCCAAACAAAAGTGGATATACATTTTACTAAATTCACTACACATGTAAAATAAAATTAGGAGCGGTTTAATTTATATATAAATATGCTGTCCATGATATATAAGAACAAAAGGCAACTTAATTTCCCATATTTATAATAAAAAAAGTGTTTTGATTATTTTTCTACTTCATACTTTTAATTTTTCTTTATATATACTTTGTTTTTATTTCTTATTTTTCCTTTCAACAATTTGCATGAATCGCCCACAAATTGAACTCCCTCCTTCATTTAGGAATCTCCTTATTCATACCCACTTGTTTAAATAATTATTTGACCTTTCATTATTAAGAAATAATCAATAAATATATATATATAAGTTGAAAAAAATAAAAAATTATTATATGTCGTAGCTAATAGAATTTGGATCATCAATCATATATAGTTCATTAGGTGCATATTGATCAAGATTAGATGCCGACCAGGCATCAGGATTTTGTTTTTAATAAATGGCATGATGCAACCATTTCTTGCTAATCCAAACCTAATCCGACCCTTCGATCAATTTATTCTCAGAAACATTTGGCATGTTGGTTTTTTGGACGGCCATGAACATGTTACATCGCAGTCAATATTGATATTATAATCTTTCGATAATGCCATTCTCGCTAAAATACATGTATATATACTCGTAGTCATTATCCGATACAGACGTTTGCAAACAATCTGTAGCTGATTATAAAACAATATTGCATGGAAGATTGTGGCGGTTTAAAAAATATTGTATGTCAACTGGGAAACTAATTAAGAGAGGAAGAG
Source organism: Dipteronia sinensis (assembly GCA_033220585.1). Classification (NCBI taxonomy): domain Eukaryota; kingdom Viridiplantae; phylum Streptophyta; class Magnoliopsida; order Sapindales; family Sapindaceae; genus Dipteronia; species Dipteronia sinensis. The sequence goes on along the minus strand of CM065638.1, from coordinate 75,624,102 downwards.
TTAGATGAAATGGAGCTCTCAAAGATGACGTTGAACTGGCTAGTTTCTGCCAAGATTCATGCATGAAGTTAAGAGAACCTGTAAAATATATATCATTAGATTGATTGTCAATTTGTCACGCCTGTTCTTGTATGTATTATTAATATAATTAATTATTTAATTAATTTCACAGCCGAGTTTTATGATCAACATATGCTAATATGCCAAATGTTTGATGTGAAGTTGTCTTCAATTATTTGTTTATTCTATATTATTTTCTTAGTAACTATTAATTAATCATTCTTTCAAGTTTAAATTAGGTTGGAAAAAAAATTCTTCTTTTTTGTAAACGACTAGATGGATTTATGCTAAAAAAACGCATTGTTGAAAGTGAAATCTTTTTATTTAATTTTTTTTTTGTAAATTGTTATTATTTTGGGGTTATTTTGAACTCAGTTCTAGAACATGTTACATCTGAAGAACATTAAAAAGTGATAATAAATTGAAATACTTTTAGGTGGATTTTAATGTTAATACTTTTTTTTAATGTTAATACATATGCAAGCATTCAATATAGATCCAATGTCGATAATGATTAAAAATTGTTCTTTTTTTTTTCTTTTCTTTTTCTCTCGAAATTAGTTTTACGATCTTTATCCGTTTAATTTTATTTTCGTAATGAGATTCAATTTTATTCGAAGTCAGAAAATAATATCAAATATTTTATAAAACATTTCAGTATTCAACAATGCATGCAATAATGGTTCATTATATTTTGTGTGAGAAACATGTTAACAAATATAAACACTAATTAATTTTCATAAAAACTCTTCTAAATACATATTATGAGTAATTTCTTTAAAATATGAAAGATTACTACTTTTTTTTGAAGTATTACATTATACGTAAATTCGGAGTTTTCTGCAACCTCGTGGTGCATGTGTGAGGGGTTTATCACCAGACCAACATCATCTCATCACAATTACAATTATTTTACCTTGTAAAAAAACATGGACAATCATTTTACATGAGGTAGTTGTTTAAATATGAAAGTGCAAAAAAAATTCTACCATAAATTATCGTTTTCAAAAACCTCCATACTAAAAAAAAAGACTATTAATGCTTGTTAATCCAAAAATTTAATCTAAAAGCTAATCCTGACAAGTGACTTGTTCTTGTCATATTATTCACCACATCATCTCATGATTTATGTGGTGATGATAACTTGTTTACCATATTATTTAGATTGAATGTTTTGTTAATTTTTGTAGTTGTATAGTATTTTTCGAAAACCTTTTTATAATTTTTATAAATAGTTACCAAGAAACACGTAACAGTGTAACACATGCATAGTCATTTTCTCTTAACTTTTTTTTTTCTTTACTTGTACTGGTCAAATTATGCCGGTTTTCTCAAAAGTTAATTTATTACCTTTTTTTTAGATTGATTAAATGTACAATAACTAGTTAGAGTGGCTTGTGGTTTGGTTTGGTTAACTTCACTTACCATACACGTTACGGGTGTCCCAAAATTAGCAGGCACTAAGCAATCTTGTGTACTTTTAACTTGGATCTTTGAGTAAAACTTTAATTCTCAATCCCTCCAATTTCCAACTTATTGTCACAAATAAATTTTAGCTTTTATATTAAAAGTGTCTAACAGGTTATAAATAACTTCTTTTTTAATATATATATATATATATATATTAATATTATTTTTTCAAATTACAATAATCGTGTCCAAATTACTTGACCTATAAAGCATGATAGATGATAAAATATTGTATTAATACTTTAAAAAAAATTGCAGCATGACACTAGTGAAGATAATAAAAAGAAATGATACCCAAAAGACCTAAAATTCTGTTCAATTAAAGGCTAAAATATATTATAAAAATGAAAATTTACAGGAAAAAAAAAAAAGATAAGCATGAGTGGGAGCAGATGACCTAAGGCACCCAAAACAATTAGTTTTGTCTCTTTGACTTTGACAGCAACACGACTCCTGTTAAAAAGCTCTCAATCACTACTTTTACTTTTTAAATTTTTTTAATTTATATGCCAAAATTATTATTGTTTATTAAAAAAAATCCCTGTAAAAATTATATATATAAAAGGAAGTAACAGAGAATGTTAGGATGGCTTCAAAATCACTCAAGCGATCGAGCAATTGGACATTTGGACCAGCACGTGTGCACACTCACTGGGATTTTTTTTCTGCACAACACACGAGACGCGAAAAATGCTTTTGCGGTGGGTCCCATTAATATATATATATATTTATTTATATTTTTGTTTTCAAAATCAAAAAAGATAAAAAGTAAAAATAAAAATAAATATGGGATGACAAATGCGTTAAGCAACATCTTTAGTTGCCTCTCTAATTAAAACCACATTTATGGTTCGTTACGCTAAATTCTCACAAATCCCCATTAATTTCCGATATATATTATTAAATTAATTATTTCTGACAAAATTTCGGTTTCGGATCCGATAAGAATGAGTTATGAGGAGGTTTACGCTACCTAGAGCTGCCATCAACTCGTGAATAAACATTTTTACTTCTTCAAATTACAAATGATTAAGGGGTATGGCCTCTATTTCCAGCTACACAGCGTTATAACGCCGTTTTTGACATCTGTTAATTTTATTGCATATTATTATTGTCTATCGTCAAATGTCAATGAAACGAACTATAATAATTTATCTGTAATTTTTTTTATGACTTATTGGTAAGCTTTTCGATAATACATTTTCTGATTTAGCTATTATACAATTTCAATGTGTAGTTATAAGGGAAAGGAGTTATTTTTTTTTAAATTTCTAAATTTTTTATTTTTGTAAATCAATGGATTAGAAAGTAACCCAAGAACAGTTAAGTACGTATATAGTAGCTGAATTAAAAATTAATTTATGAATAATTTATGGGTAGTATCTATATGGTTAACGACTATAAATTTACTATAAAAAAATATTTATTACAAATATATATTTATTATATATACCAAGATAATAAATATATTTAATACTTTCCATAATATTATATATATATATATATATATATTTCAAAATGTCTACCCGGGCTATGGCCCAGGGCAGCCCCTCTTTTTGTTCCACCCCTGGATAGATAGATACATTTTGAAATATATATATATATATATATATATATATATAAGGTTAATTACATAAACAACCTTTACGTTTTTTATAATATTATATGAATATGATGTGTTTGTCTAAATTTAGTGAAATGTAAATATTTAATTGTTCAAAGTAAGTGATAAAAATACATATAATATTATGGCATTTAAAATTATAGAATTAAGTCATTTGTAAGTTTAAATAATTTTTTTTAAACTACAAATTTAAAAAATTGTTTCTGCATAAATATTACAATATATTTTATATTATTGAGTAGTCCATTATTGGTGTCATATTATTTTTAAAAAATTAAACAAATAATATCATCAAGAATCATATAAAATTTTGTTATTCTTAATCAATAGTTCGTATGTCTTACACTTTATTATATCAATGTACATGGAGAAAAAAAAATGGAAAATCATAAGAGTTTTCTTTATATTGCACACCAAATTTAATAAATTTACTGTGAGAGTTTGTGAGCCATTAATTAAGCATTAGAAAATAATGACTAAACAGTAGATAAATCCAACTATTGATAGCTAATGAGTTGTCTTTGTAATGTTAGTGTGTAATGAGGAAAAAAATGACTATTTATACATATACTTTAGCCCGACAACAAATATTCCTGGGCACACCCATGTATCTATCCAATAGATCATATATTTTTTGAAACTTTTTGCCATTAAAGGATTTCGAGCCATTGATTTAAGAGTTATTTGTCCAAATCTTAAACTCGTCTATCTGCCTGCTGAACTACACATTTGGAGGCAAAACATAAGAAAACTGTCCATTAATGTATGTGTTATATATATATATATATATATATATATATATATATATATATGAAAATTTTCACATACATGCGCACTGATGGAATTATATAAGGACATTGAATATGAATCACTCGTTTTACATACTTTGACTTGGTATGTATACACTTGTCAAAGCTTTTTTTATAAATGAGTGGTTTACATTCAATATCCTTATACAATTCCATCAATGTGCCCTGATAGGAAAATGACTATATATATATATATATATATATATATATATATATAAAAAGAGAGACTTGGGAAATAGAACATTTAAATTAACTCTAAGACCTCGATATTTGTTGAAAGATGAAAGGTTACTATCTAAATTTATTTCAGTCATGTAATTAAAAGAGTTCTATCAACCCACAAATATTTGGTACATTTAATGAATTATCTCACCTCAACCAACTCTGTAAATCTCGGTAGATAATGAACAATGTTTGGGTAATAATCGGTCAGTACCTAAGATATTGACCACACTAATGGGAGTGTAACATATGATATTTATTCTTTTATTTTTTACGGTTATCTCATAAACTGGGCGCTACGAGCTACTATACACTTCCATTTGTGGGGTCAGTATTTTTGACACTGACTGGTCAGTACCTAAACATTGTTCCCATATAATTATTCAAAAAAAAAAAATCTTTTGAATAAGTTGTGAAAATGATAATTAGTTTTTTAATATTTTATTTTGATCATTTTCTTTTACTTTCATATAACTATATAAGCATTCTAAAAATGAATGAGAAAGCAATCTAAAAACAATAATATCCTAGTTTTGGATAACATATCAAATATTTCCTTATAACAATTCACAATTATTGAATTATTTCTAATTTATTTGAAGGGATGCTCACCAAAATTTATAGTTGTTGGATAGGATGCTTAGAACTGTATTTAGTTAATCGTAATAGAATATATAAACGTGAATAACAGACAACAGTAGTTAGAAGAGTGACATGTCGTTCGTTTGGTATCATTGACTCATACATGTGTAGAGTTAAAAATGTAATAAGAATAAGAACAAGAATTTAAATGTATTTTTTAAGATCGCATCACAGCACCCCATGCATGATCTCTGCCAAGAGTTAGTCACCGACCAATGCATATATATTGTGACAAATAATTAAATATGACTTCCGAGCATGTGATTAGTAAACACTAAATTTGTTTATAAAATTGATCATGAACAATCAACATGTTTCATATAATTACCATAATTTATTACCTTTGAAGTCTGATTTAAATTGACGTTGAATGTAATTCGATCTCAAATCAAGACGATATATATAGTCATTTTCCTGTCAGTGCGCACTGATATAATTATATAAGGACATTGAATATGAGTCACTCATTTATAAAAGAGTTTTGACAAGTGCATACATACCAAGTCAAAATATGTAAAATGAGTGGCTCACATTCAATGTCTTTATATAATTCTATCAGTGTACATTTATGTGAAAATTATTGTATATATATATATATAATATATATAATTTTTCTATTTATATATATATATATATAATTTTTCTATTATCGGTTCGTTCTGATATAAAATATATCACGACGAAGAATGTGGACCATTAGATTTACATACTTTTGATTTAAAGTGTATGTACTTGTCAAAACTTCTCTATAATCTGTGGTCTACATTCTTCGTCCTGATTAATACCGAATCTAACATACATAGACAAATAATTAATCTGAAAGTTTGACGTAAACATATTTTTATATCATGCTTTGATCAAACCCTAAATACATGTTACTAAACCCATGTCGATTCAAGAAAAAGAGCGGATAAGAGAGGAGCGGAAGCGTACCTGAATCCATTATCGGAGGTTGGTGGACAGGTTGAGATCTTCAAAATTATCACGATCCTTGGGACACCAAAATGTTCTCTTGTTCTGGTGATTGGGATACAGACAATCCAAAAAAATTATAATGTAATTTGGGGACCATAACACTAAATATAATAATTAGATTATTATATATTTTGCTATTTCTAATTCAGCCTCTCATCAAATTAGAAATAGCACTCTAGTATCTACATATTAACTCCATGATAATTATACCATTAAGTCTTATACTTTAAATCTTAATTTGACCACTTTTATTTAGGTTTAACCAAGGATATCATAACACATTTAATATTTACATATGTGGGCCCACATGATAGAATTTTCCAACAATATAAATATATATATCGGTCATTTTCTTCTTGGTGCGCACTAATATAAAATACATCAATGCACTGTATGTGTGGCCATATATTATAGATAAGTGCATGCAGACTGAGTTAAAACAGTTAAATCTTATGGCAAATATACAAGGTACTGATATATATTTATCGGTACGTACTGTGAATACTTGTTGAAATAGACAAGATAAGATTCATAGTTGGTACAGTGACTCTCACACCCACACCACGAGATTGTGGTCTCTCTCCCTCTCCAATAACCCAAATTATTGTAATATTTCAAAATATAAAGTAAGTCTATAGAAATTAAATCTGTATATATACTTGTTGTCTACACTAGACAATCACTGAATTTTTATCTCTTTAGAACTTTATATATATATATATATATATATATATATAGAGAGAACTAAGACTAATTTTTTATTTGTATTTACGTGATTCAACTTTATAAATTACCATATAGTTTTTAATTATGAGAGAATTCATGATGTTCATATGTGAAAATTCCTCACATGTATACTTCTATTACTGAATGGTTCACTCATATTTTTATTACATTTCTGGAAAAAAAAAAGTATCTAAAACCAATTAAACATATTTTAAGTTTTGTTACTAATTAATAGATTAATTTTATATAAACGGAGTACTAGTTTCTTCAACCAAACCCGTATATATATATATATATGCCTCAAAAGGTTGAGAAATGATAAGATTGTAATTATTTTTTAAAAATAAAAATAAATAACACTTCTCTTACTATTTAATTTCTTAAAATTCAAGGATAATAAATAAATAGGTGGCGTAATCCGATTGGTTGCCGTGATCACAGAAAAAAAGGAGATGACCCCAGAACTGCCAGAAGATATATAGTGATTGCAAGCAAATGCATAATCACACAGTGTGGTTGCTTTGCCTTGCCTTTTGTTAATTTTTGTTGAAGCTTGAAGTTCACGTACCATGCACGTAAAGGCAAACTAAGATCGAGCTTGTCTTGTCCCAGAACTGGGAAACAAAAAGTAAACAGTTTTTTTTTTTTTTTTGAAGTGAAAGGCCAATAAAAACCCTAACATCGTCTGATGAAACTGCAGTTTTCAGAGGATGTTTCTGTCATTTTGAAGATTCGTCATTTAACTCATTTACTCCAAAAAAAAATTTTAAAAAAATCTGTTCACTGTGAATTGTGATGATTATCAGGACAGTCACTGTAGTGTGGCAGGGGTGATGAGGTGGCGTGTGAATCTAGAATCCACTCTATGCCTGGTAAAAAACAAAAAAGCAAAGCGAGATTCACATAAGGTAGAAAAAGACCGGTCAAACTTCTGTCAATGTGTCAATCTATATATTTAACTTTTCCAGCACCCAATCACGTGCTTCCTGCAATCCAGTCGATGGTCGTCATGTGCAGTTACCATCAAACGGTTCATATGCTGTGCATACACGATTATGATAAAAACTTGAGGGCAAATCAGTCTTTCACTTACTTTATTATCTCCCTCTGTATATATACACGTCAACAGTGACACAAGCATACTCGATTATTGTACAAACTTCAGTACAAATACGGTCACCTTTTTTTTCATGATCATCTTTTTCGTGTACATTTGCTTCACTTTAATCACGGTCAAAAGATGATGAAAAATTCTCAATGATTTCATTTATCCGAGAGTCGAAATTTAGCTTGGAGAATACTCAACCATAGCCAATGCATCACATGCACACACGCATGCAGACCATAATATAATATACATAAATTTATTTATATATATATTTATACTTATTTATTTATTTATACATATAAAAGTTAGTGAATGGAAAATGCGTCAAGCAACATCCTCTGCATTGTCTACCTTCACATTCTCTGTTTTAATTACTCAAGTCAGTGTATCAAATAAATATTTATATTAATTATAAGTTTGTGGTTGTCAAGCTAAATCCTTACAAATCCCAGCGTAGAGAATGAGGAATTAGAGAGGGAGAGATTGATAAAATTCTACGTTAACAAGTTCCATGACTTGTTGCCAAACTCATGAACTTAATTAATTAAATTTGAAAATATCTCACATGCTTCTGTTTTCTTTATTTTTTTTAAAATTTTTTATTCCAACTAATTAATTTTTGTTTGAACATATATTCCAGTTTACTCCAGCCTAGCTTGGGATAATTGTACAGTGGTTGGTTGATGATCACTGATCAGTATATGCTTTTTTTTTTCTTCTTTATTTCAGTGAATTGAAGATCATGTGGTACGTACAGATACCACAACCACTGCACAGAGTTAGCACCTAACACCCACCTTAAAAAAAGTACAGTGAATGCTGATAATGGCAAGTAGATAGAAAAAAAGTCTCTGAATAAACCAAACTATTATGGAAAAAGCTTCTTGCATATTATATCAACTCAATAATGGTTTCTTTTAGAGTAAATACTTTACATTTAAAATAATATTTTAAATTTACTGAAATCATATTCAAATTAGATATCTTCCACAACATATTTTGTCAAAACAAAATGAAAAAAAAAAAAAAAAAAGTGATTCCCAGTAATTTACAACTTCCTCATTTATGACCCAACCTGCTTTCCTGTATTTCACAAATCACAAGTACCAAATATAGAAGTTAACAGCATCACGACAGTATCACACCCAAATCTTTCTCTTTATTTTTTATTTTATGTTTTAGTAAAGTTAGAAAGTGATGTTTCATTGCTGATTCAATTGTCACACTTATTGAAGTGTATTATTGTTGTGGTACAAAAACTACTTTATATAGTTGCATCATGACCTGCTCCACATTTACTTAAAAACACAAATTTCAAGCTGTTACTCAATTAACCACAAGACATCAATATTTTTTTCCTATACCAAGTTAGAATATATAAAATTGTAACTTCTACACCATTTCTAATGCTAAAAAAGAGTGAGAGAGAAATGCAACAACAAATATGAGACAAAACAAACAAGTAAAGTATAAGGGAACAGCTCAAGAACTTGTCCAAACTTAGCAAACTTGACGTGAAAAAAGGTAATAAAAAAAGGCTAATCGATATAGATGTCCCTGAACTATGCTTCAAATAGCACCTGACCCCTATATATTTTTTTTGTCATTAAACCCCCTAAACTCTCATAAATTGGCAACAATAGACTGTAGATGTGTCCTCCTAAGGGACAAAAAAACCCAAGTATTTGCCAAAAAAGGAGAGTTCAGGGAGCTTAGTGGTAAAGAAAAAGTATAGGGTGGCATAATGCATATTTTGTAAGAGTTTAGGGGACATCAGTATCAATTATACATAAAAAAAGAAGAAGCAAAGATATCATAAGATACATTACTTGTTAGCATTGCATGTGTATGAATCATCGATCGAATGGCATGGATTGGACGTTTAAAAGACGATATTGCGAACGAAAAGGAGAAAGTCTTCAATGCACCATATGTTGTATTCAGTCATTGAGAATAATACATGTGGCTACCATATGTGTACCTAGGGGTGGACGTTTAATGGATTGGTTCACTTTTCGAGTGAACCGATAAAAAACCGATAATGTTCGGTTTTTGAAAAAGTGAATCGATCCAATTAACTTAACAATTGTGAACCGATCAAAAACCGATTGAATTTGACCAGTTCGGTTCGGTTCGGTTTTTTCGGTTTTGGGCCAACTTGGCCAAATTCTTGAGCTTTAATTATTACACATATTTTCATATTTTAATCCTTTTTGACATTGGACCAAATTAAATTATGGGCTTGAACAAATTGAAAATACTAGTTTAAAATAATATTCACAAAAAAAAACTAAGAAAAAATATATGATATTACACACTTTCATGGTTTTATAGTTTCATGGACTATATTAAACTATTAAACTAAGGTTTTTTTTTTATAGATATGTTGGATCTCGGTTCGGTTTTCCTGTTTGGGATAACGAACCGAAAAAAATAAACCGATCCAATCGATTTTCAAAAAAATGAACCGGTCAATATAAAAAAACCGGAGAAAAATCGATTAGATCGTTCAGTTCACCAGTTCGGCCAATCGGTTTTCAAAAAAATGAACCGATCAACATAAAAAAACCAAAAAAAACCGATTATATCGGTTCAATTCACCGGTTCGGTTCAGTTTAGTTTTTGGTTTTTTGGTTTTTTGGTTTTTTGGTTTTTTGGTTTTTTACTCACCCCTATGTGGCTATGTGTACCACATAAGCCCTTTTTGCTATATGTCTCGGTGTTTGACTGGTGTACCACTCAATCGTGCATCGAAGATTTTCTCACGGAAGAGAACCGATGATTCTACCACGTGTTCTTTCCATAAAAGAGCCGTGCACCACTCAAAGGGAACAACCCATATGTCTCTGAACGTTCCAACACCAAAGTGGGTCCCGTCCCCGTAAGAGCTTCTCTTTAAACAGATTGTGTCCAAATTTAGAAGAATACGTTCGCTCTCAGTCTCTTAGCTTGGAGTTTATTTGGAGCCCACAACACCTCATCAATCGGATCTTTCTAACCCACCATCATGAACAATTGAAACCCCCAAAAAAATAAATAAATATTCACACAAAAGAAATAATCTCTTTGACGCACCAAGCATGTATGACTCACATCATCATTGTTTTCTTCAAATCATATTTTGATTAAAATAATTAAAGTACGTTTATCAGATATATACCGGAGATTTGTATCGATATAAATTTAAATCTGTACTTTAGAATCAAAGTTCATTAAAAAGAGAATAAAAAAATGAAACTTGAGTTTTAACTTTCAACCTAACTTTATTTTCTTATTTATGCGGAAAACTCATATATTTGATTATCAACTAATTCTGATAAACATTGTAATCATAAATCATTAATTAGTTTTTGTATTTCCTCTAATCAGGATTCATAATCTGTAAACATCTTAAACGTTAAGAAAACCCTTACCGTAAATGGATTCCTTCACAGCCAAATAATTATTTCAAAAAAAAACTTTCTAATTAACGAACTTTTAGCTAATGAAACACGTATAAGTTGGATTCATATTAATTTCTCTAAAAAGTAATTGATAATTATTTCCTACTCTCTTTTTTTTTACTAGATATCGATGATGCCATGTGATTTTACTCTTGAAATGTACTCAAAAAAAAAAAAAAAACAAAGCACGCTAAGGCAAGCAAAAGAGTGAAAATTAAAACAATGAATGAATGAACTGTTAGTTAGATAGCGTGCATTGAGAGTGTGTTAGTTACCGTACGTTCTTCCCCTACCCCATTTTTTTTAGCGCCATTACGCTAATGATACCGAGAGACAAAGCTAACACGTGACCCGTTTTTGCCTCCCCTCTTGCATCTCATGCACTTCTTTAATTAAACGTTTGCTTCGATCTTTAAAACTACACTAAGCAACTTCTTCTTCATTTTTTTATTTTTTATTTTTTTAATATAAAACTTTTTCATGCCTTTGTATTTAATAGAATTTAAAGGAATTTTAAAATACATCATTTACTATTTAATTGAAATAAAACGAACGTGACTACTTTTTTCTAAAATAAAATAAAATATTTTTATTATATCATCTGGGATGATTTTTGATAATTATTTTAGAATATATTGTGTAGTGTATTATACTGATTGAATTTTGATACTTGTGGAAATGAAAATAAGTAGTGCAGTCCAAATAATTACTTTCACGATTCTTAGGAGTGATTTATCGTTTTGTTTAATTAATGATGAAGATTTGATTCAATCTCATGGTCAAAAGTTTATGTGCTTTGTTGAATGGAGATTTCTATACAATCCAACCATAAAATTTAGATATTTCAATTACTGACTAGCCAATTGGTTGAGATTTTATTTTATTTCCTTGTCAATTTATTGCCCTAGCTTGTTGCTTCTTCGATCTTCATAGCATCTGACAATCACAAGAAAGTGTTCTGAGTAATTAATGGACAGATAAACCCGAATTTTTAAAAGCAGATAGGCCTTTTGTGACACGAAAAAAATAAAATAAATAAATAAATATTTACTTTATCCAAAATCTGGAGAAAGAATCAGAGTAGAAGAGAGAGGCCACTTGACACAACTCTCCACCTTTGCTTCCAAATCCAATTACCTTTGTTATATCCGATGAGGGAGCAACATATCCCACCACGTGTCAGTTGGTGCACTGCTGCCTCATCCAAAACTCCCTATTCAAATATCTATTGCGATTTTGCTATCTTAGACCGCGAGAAGTGTCCACCTCAAAAGGGCATGAATGTAACAAACATGTTCTTTTTCATATTATAACAAATACAAATACAAAAAAAAAAAAAAAATTGGACTAACCCACCAAGGATTATATATTCACCCATCACCCAATCACCCGTAGCTCAAATTTATACAGATTTGTTTCGAACATGTTTTTATCTATAAAATCATAATATACGGACAGATTCATCATGTTATTTTTAGATCATTTTTATAGATTTTTTTTAGGAAGACAATATTGAATTAAACAATATAATGATATCGCTGTTGATCAATTTGAAAAGCCAATCGGGAAAGGAAGAATTATTGCCAATAAAGATGTAGTTAATTTTACCAAATCCCAATATACCATTGACTCAACTCGTACTATTAAATTTAATCAAATATTTTAGACTCTTGAATCTTGACCTATAAGACCTGTGAGTTAGAAGTCGTGTCGACCCTTAAATTACTATATATTTTACTGTAACATTGACATTTGATTGATATTCAGTTTAGTGAAATTTCTGATTCGTAAACTTAATTAAAAATAAATAATAATCAATTATCGGTCTCATCTAATCATCTATTCATCTAGATTCTCTGGATAGTTGGAGATGAGAATGAAAGTAATTTTGGAATGATAAGACTTTAAGAGGCACGACCTATGCCAAAATCCATCAAATCGAAGGGACAGGAAACTATGACAATATCAAGAATGATATCTCCTTTAGTGATTTAGGATCATTAAACTGAAGAAAAAAAATGAAAAATAGAGACTAAATTTAATACGTGTTTGACTGTTTATAAATCACATATTTTGTTGAATTCCTTTTAAGGCCTCAACTTATCTCCTTTCAACTTGAGGAATTGAACTAGCAAGTGGCAATTAACAACAAAAAATAAATAAATAACAATAATTCAATCTAATCTATGTTTATCACATATATAAACTTAGTCAACCTAAGAAAATATATATATATATATATAATATATTGCAAATCAATAATTAAAGTATGTTATTTAATATTGTCAAATCATATTTACTTGTATGTGCCGGCTAAAATTTATTTTTATTTATGTATATGATTTTTTTTTACTATATTTATCAATCCATTTATTTAGATGAGATATTTTTTAAAATAAATTACTATTGGTAAGATTCTATCCGCAGACTAATGAGTTATGTACTTAAACTCTAAACTCATTTATCTAACAATTGAGCTATACCCCTGGATTATGGATATTTATCTATAAGATCTTAGAGCATCTCCACAAAATTCCTTAATACTCTTAATTAGAATTTAACGGAGGTTTACTCTCTTAATCAAGGGTGGCATCAGCATACCTTAATTAAGTAGGCTTTATATAATGAAAAAATATAATTAATAAGTATATAAAATAATAATAAACAATAAATGGGCTCTATGTAAAATAATAATGAAAATTATAAAAGAATCATTTAATTGGGTATTCTTAGAATTAATGGCACCTTACAACAACATCTATCCTTAATAAGGAGGTTTTCAAGGTGACTCTTGGAGATACTCTATCTATCTTCTTCTTTTTAGTGGCAATAACAAACTTAATTTTTACAATTTTACCATTTCATTTATTAAAAAAAACAATTGTTAGAAGTTAAAATTTAAACAAGAGTGATGAATTTGTCGGTTTTTCCTTTGGTTTTATGTAATTCGGAATGCGTTTTTAATAGTGTTAATAATATACTTATTAAAAATATTGTTAAAATAGTTAAAAATACAATTATAAAACAAATAATTGTTTTTTTTGAAAAGAAATAAATAATTATTTTTAATGCCATACTGTTTTTTTTTTCCTTTCTTCCTTTTGTAAAATAACTGTATGGATTTTTTTTTTTTTTTTTTTTTTACTTCAATACCAGATATATTTTTTAAAAGTTTTCATCATTGGTTGGATTCGAATAGCTGACCTGAGAGTTATTTGTCCAAGCCTCAAGCTCATCTATTTACCAGCTAAGCTACTGTCTCTAATGGTTTTTTACTTCTAATGGTATTGATTTCATTACATTAGGGTCCACGTTCTAATTATATAGGAAAATTTTCATCTCAGTGTGTATCGATAAATATTTATTTATACATTACATGTGGATCATTAGATTCAATCGATTTAACCCAGTTTGTATATATTTATCGGTGCTTATTCATAATTCATAACTTACATACAATGTACTAATATATTTTATTCAATATGCACCGAGTAAAAAATAACTATATATATTACACACCAATAATACAGCGGAACTGTTTATTTTAAAAATGTTATACAGAAAATGAAGGACAGATGAATTACAATCGAAGAACATAATAAATAATAAATGGAAAGAGAGATGAAATAAGAAGAGATATCAGTTAACAAACCAAAGGAGAGATGCGAGAGAGGGAGAGAAATACTATGCATTGAATTGAGAGATTAACTTTTGTATTGACTTTAAGTAAACGATTTACAAATGGAGAGACCAATATATATACTGCCAAACATAAGCCACTTGCATCACTTTACATTGATGACAACAAAGAGACGGTGGGTTATACACAAGTGGTGAAAGCCACCTATTACAAAACTTTTCATTAGATTTATACTACTTACATCAATTTTCTAGAAAAACCCAAATGGAATAAAACCTAGGTAAAATATAGACAATGATCTCTTAGATCTAATGGGGTTGTACATTAAAAACTATTTCATTAAAAAACTTTATTATAAAAATTCAATGGGACAAAACCTGATCAAAAGGAAAATGAGTAAATGAGATATATCTGGTTGATGGCCAAGTAAAGTTGTACTGGTGAATACTGATGGTAAGCAGTGGGCCAAATCCGAATTAATGCAGTTGCATATAAAATAGCATGCCCCCGTACAGAAATAGGTAATTGCATTCGTAATAATACAGTTCTTGCAATTATTTGAACTTGTTTAATAAGTGATTTTACTAACCCATTTTCAGTATAAACATGTGGAATTGGATGTTCAACATCTATCCCATCCAGGGGCGGACCCACAGAGATACCAAGTGGTGCCCGTGCCCTACCTCAAATTTCAAAAAAAAAAATCATTTTATGTTTATATATATATCACAAATAACACACTATAGCATATGTTGTTACATAGCACTGTTGGTTTATTGTCATCATTTCTTTAATTGTAGTCACTGGTTCAATTCTCAGCTTACGCCAAACAAATACCTTTTAATAGCTATTTATTTTACACTAGTTTCCAATTCCTTTATACAGCAAAATAATCCATTTTCTTTTTTCCCCTCATTGTTAAATTCTTAACTACCCTTAATTTGTGGTTTACTTAATTCAGTTTTATTATATAGTAAATTATCTTTTCTATTACTATTTTGAAATTTTCTTATTTCTAATATTTTTTAGTTTGACATACCTAACACATCCAATTAATAAACCCTAAAATCTCAAATTTAAATTTATTATATTAAAATAGTCCATCTATTATTATGATTCATTTTATCTTATCCTTTATATTTTTATTTATTTTATTATTCTAATTTATTTAGAATCAATAATTAGAAAATTTTAAAAATTCAAAAACATTTCTAGTAGTATTTATTAATCAATTTTTTTGTATAATTTAAAGTGAATTCACTATAAATACAGAACAAACTTTTTTATTATAAAACTATATTTAATTTTTTTACGAATAAATACTATAATTTTTCATTGTTCATGTTGTTTTTCTTGTTACTGTTTATTTTTTAAATATTTTATTTCTTGTTTTTAGTTCTTTTAAATGTAAGATACTTAATTCATTTCGAGTAAGTAATCTATTTTTTTTTATTGAAAATTCATTATACTATCATTTTTTATATAAAAAACACATTTTATTATAATTTTAAATTTTCATTAATTTTTATAAAATAATTGTTTTTTGTTCAAGTGTCCCACCTCATTAAAATTTATGGGTCCACCACTGATCCCATCCACCTTTCAATATTCATCAAATGCTTTGGAAGTAAATTTATCAGCATTATCAAGCGTATAGACTTAATTGAGTAATCGGGAAAATGTGTCTGAAGCCTGATGATCTGTGCAAGCCTATCAAAAGCAACATTACGTGTTGACAATAAGCAATTATGTGACCATCTGACAGATGCGTCAACTAGAACCATGAAACAACGAAATGATCCACTTGGTGGATGAATATGTCCATATATATCCCTTTGAATTCTTTATAAAAATGGCGGGGATTCAAAACCAACTTTAGAATAATATGGTTTTATTGTTAATTTCCTTTAGGAATATACAGTACATAAATTCTCATGTAATAACAGAATCTTCTAGTTATTTAATGGATGTCCATGATAATTTTCAATGATTCTACGCATTATTGTAGATCCTGAATGACTGAGACGGTTATACTAAAATAAAAACATTTTTAAATCTGAGAATTTCTGATTCATAACTGCATAAGTTTTTACAATTTTGATAATAGTGTAATATAATACTGAAGATAAAGCACGGAACTTTTCTATAATGAGTTTCTGACATGAATCACGATAAATAATGCACAGATATTCTATTCATCAGTATATCTTTGAAACTAAGTAGATTTCCTCTAGATCTGCACGAATATAACGCATCATCGATACATAATTTAGTATTGTTTGATAACAATATCGTGTCTCTTTTAGAGCCTTTTATCATATCCGTTTGACCTGATACTGTATTAACATTTGCTTTGAGTAAAGTTGAAATTTTAAAATAGTTATGACTCTGCAGAATTGTATGAGTTGTTGCACTATCAACTTGACATATATCTCATGCTTATAGCTTTTCAATAACCCCTGATTTATCGTTTAGATTCATTTTGTATGCTTCATAAAGAAAATTAAAATGCATATTAGATAAAGTGATCAAAAAGTATATATGGCATTAGGGATATATTTTACATGGACATAATAACAAAACAATACTACTCTAAGTAGTATTTAATTGGTATGGATGTTCCCATCACCAATTGAAGCAGTCGGTTTGTCTTTCGGGTCATCAACGAAATATATAATATTGAGATGTGTGATATCCCTAAGATATTAAAACTCAATGAAATGATATCCCTAGGATATGAAGCCTCGGGTTCCCCAATATTAGTAGCTAATTATTATTTTTTCTACTAAAAGACATGAGATCAGATTCGAATATTTTGAAAATCTGTGTTCTCGATATTGCTATTGCAATATTATGTTTGAGGTATGAAATGTTGTGAATGTCTTTTACAACATATCTTTTTACAATCCAGCATCAATGACACACGACATATAATTATCTCCCGATACTTCGAGTACATCAAACTTTAAATTCACAGTGTTGTAAATAATTAATGAACATAATAAATAAATCATGAACTATAGGTTTTATGGACACATCATAATCCATTATCATATATTGCATAAAATTAAATACGGATGTTTAAACAATATAAATAAATCAAAAACTATATATATATATATATATATATATATATATTGTCAACACATCTGTAGCCAATCTCTATCGACACAGCCGTAGCCAGTCTCATATATTGTGAATATTTAAACAGTTTCAGGAGGCTAAGCTCGTCTGATATGTGCATATAAATAAATAAGTATAAAATAAATAAATCCAGAACTATATATATGTGTTGTCGACACAGCCGTAGCCAGCCTCTGTGGACACATCCACAACCAGTCTTATATATTGAGAATATTTAAAGTTTTAAACAGTTACAAAAGGCTAAACTCGCCAGATATGTGTATAAAAATAAATTAATATAAATAAATAAATCCATATATATATATATATATATTATGTAGACACAGTTGTAGCCAGTCTCTGTAAACACAGCCACATCCAATCTTATTTATTACGAATATTTAAACAGTTACAGGAGGGTAAGCTCACCTAATATGTGCATAGAAATAAATTAGTATAAATAAATAAATAAATCCATAGCTATATATATGGGTTCCGTTGACGGCATTATACAAAACTGTATATATATATATATATATATCTAAAATATTGAGATGTAAGTAAATCACTAATCAGAATATCTTTTTTACTTACATACAATCTTGCTGATAACGTGTTATAAATAAAACAAAGGGTACATGAAAAATAAAATAAATAATAAATGAAAAAACAGAAATGAATTAAGAAGATATGTCAGTTAACAAACCAAAGAAGAGATGCAAGGGAGGGAGAGAATTACTATGTATTGAATTGGGAGATTAACTTTTATATCGACTTTAAGTAAAAGGAATTTACAAAAGGAGACCGATATATATAGGCAAAACATAAGCCAATTGCATCATTTACATTGATGACAACAACAAAGAGGCGGTGGGTTATACACAAGTGGTGCAAGCCACCTATTACAACCAAACCACTATATTATATACTACAAACTTATTAATAAGAATAGACAACATTAGAATTTTCATGTTTCTTATACACTGATTTAACAAAGAATACACTTTTGTTTTAAGATATTTTTTTTTTACCAAATAAGGCAGTCAATTACATTACAAAATTGTAATCGTGAATGTTGTAGTAGGTAGTTTATAATTGTTACCGAAGGCAAAGCTAGCTCCGGGGATTTGGAGGGAGGGGGGAATTTGAAAAATTATTAAAATTTTAATAGAAAATCCAAATAATAACAAAAAAACTGTAAAATGTAAATAAACTTTTACCAAATTTTGTTACAATCGTAAAATGAGGAAGTGGATCGATAAATGTTATTTCATTTTGTACTTTAATATCAATAAATTTGAAATAAAATTAAAAAACCTTTAATGAAATTTTATTAAAATACAAGAAGGCATGATTTTTCTTATAAAAATTTTATTGATATATTTTTGACAGTACACTTCAAAGTTTATAATAATTTTCAAAGGATCTTAATGTGTATCATCAGAAAAAAAAATACAAAAGATTTTAATTCATTTATATATATATAGTTCTTTTCCTGTCAGTCCGCACTGATATAATTATATAAGGACATTGAATGTGAGTCACTCATTTATAAAAGAGTTTTGACAAATGCATACATACCAAGTCAAAATATGTAAATTGAGTGGCTCACATTCAATATCTTTATATAATTCTATCAATACGTATTCATGTGAAAATTATTGTATATATATATATATATATATATATATTACTTTTTGTTTCTATTAAATTTTACAGTTGATGATGTGAATATACAATCGACAACCATTCAAATCCATTAACATTTAAATCAAACAATACATGATACATTCACGAATATATTCTCTAAACTTTATATAATAATTTATACATCAACATCTAAATTATCTTATCTTATAAATGAGTCATAAATAATACATTATTTACTCAATAATCCCATGACCTATACGACTGATATGTTACATTATTTTACTATGATATATGAATAAATAATTGAGATATTCTAACATTATTTGTATGTAATACTAAATAAAACCATTATTCTTCGTTTTTTTATTGTCCACCAGTGAATCACACAAATGGGAGGGTTTACTCAGTTACCACATTTACAAGCAAGCAAAACAAAGCGAGTTAAAAAATTCGAAGTGGCAAAAATGAGGAACCAAATCGGCAAGTCGGCTACGTTGATTGCGGGGGCCATCGATAACGCGGTCCCCACTGACCCCACCACAAGAAAAATTTTGTTGTGGGTCCCGTCTCTCTCCTATTATAAATCAGTCCTTTTACATTATTATAACGTTTCTCTTCCAGAAGTGAAAACAAGTGCATTAGATTGAAACAGCGGCAGCCGTAGGGGGACACGTGGGACCTACCTTTTGCATGACATGAGTGGTCTCTATCACTCCTTGAGATCCACGTCACCACTCTACTTATCCACCTCCTCTCACACTACTGCCACTACATGTCTTTGCTTCTCTCTCTAGTCTCTATTGCCTGCTCGAAGCATTTAAATATTATAATATTTGGCTCTGATAACCGCACCTGTGCCTGTAATGTTTATGGTCACTGAGATTTTATTTTTTGTCGGTTTACAATTTTTAGAAGAAAAATACGGATTTCCAATTTTAAATTTAATATTTTTTCTATCTATTTAGTTGAAAAAAAAATTTAAAAATCAAGTATATTGCACATATGCTTTTCATTTCACTATTACAATTAATAAAATATAATTAATAAATACTATAAAATGAAAATTGCCGATGTATATATATTATAACTTTGAAATGAAATTTAGTTTTATTAAATGCCTTAATAAAATCATATCAATTTTTACAAATTTTAGTATAATTTTTTTATGATAAATTTAATGAAATCTACCTATAAAAATTGAAATTTTATTAAGTACTAGATATATTTATTCCTATTTTATTAAATATGAAGGTATTAGAAAATTTAAAGAAATATATGAAAATTTTAAAAATAGTTATAGTATTTAAAATTTTATTCATAGATAAATTTCAATTAGTTTATCATCCACATAAAATAAAATAAAATCAAAATATATAAAAATCGATATGATTTCATTAAAATTCTTATTAAAATTAAAATAAAGAATCACTCATTTTAGAGTTTATATATATATATATAATTTAAATAAAATTACTTTTGAATTCATTAAAATTTTATCACATTTTTCATAACACTTTCTATAACCATTTTAAATCTAAAAAAATTCATCTTTTACAAAGACAGTTATTGAAAATAAAAATTGGAACGTAAAATCATTGTAATTTAATATGTACGAAATATATCACAATTTTATCTTATTTTTTAAAGATAAAAAATATATATATATAATTGATGTCAGTGATTTTAGAGAATTAGAAGAATAAATATGTACGTTGAACTAAAATTCCTCCTTTTTTAATGCACAGAATATGTCTTTTTTGTTTGTAAATGTAAAAGTTAATTTACTGTTCTGGTATTTTATCCGTTTTTATTTTTTGTTGGTGACGTTTTTGAACTTCACGGACAGGTGGAGTGAGCAAAGTTTCTATATAATAAAAAAACATTTAAAAACAGTAACTATGTCGAATGTTTTCATTATTTTATTATAAAAATAGACGCTGTGATTAAAATAAGATTCACGTCAACGTTGGATGTGACGGTAATAGTTAGATTTTACGGCGACGTGACAGCTAGCAAACGTTTTTACGTTTCTTAAGCCACCGCAAATCTTTACCCTCTAGAAAATCTTTATAATATACTTGTTTTGCAAGGAGTGATAATTGAGTTTGTAGTCAAATTAATAATGATTTAGGTCAAACTAAAATTACGTGTGGAAGAAGAAGCGAATTTTTTTACTAGCAAGATGACCCTTTGATAAGTATTTAATGGTAACTCAATAAGATTAAACATGATTACAATATACATGATAATGATATCTACCCAATTAGAAAATTAGTTATTAGATTACATTTTAAACGTTTTACTGTTTTGGTGAATGATTTTCTCCCGATTAATAATGTTGCAAGAGAGTGCGGCACCTGTAATTGTTGTAAAACAATGATTTATTTGATATTTTTAGAGAAAAAAAAATGTTTGATAAATTTCTCAAAGTCAACTATTTCATAATCCGTAATTTATACGATCAAATTTAATATATACATATTTATATCAATAATGTTATTTTATCCAAATTTAATGTTCAAATCTGATTTTAAAATGATATTGAATTATTATAATCTATTAATTTAAATTGTATTATATTCATATTATTTAAATGAATGGGTCATAGTGTTGCCACCTCATTTGGACATCAAATTTAAATAAAATAGCATTATAGATACAATTATACCAATTATATAGTAGATGAACAAACTTGGTGCTAAAGGAAAATGAATCCCAAATCAGCTGCTCGAAACTCACCAATAATAAAAGTGTTTTAAAAAATAAAGATACATGGTTTAGATAGATAGATAAATATAGTAAAAAAAATGTAAATTAGTCAACTAAGGTGTACAGAATTTATAAATTTTGGATATTAAATCAAATTGATATTTTTTTAATCTAAAAAATTGATATATTAAAATCAATAGTATCTTTGGAAAGCAGAAGGGATTAACATGATAATGAAGAGATATCCTAACTTATTAAAATATTGATTAATTTGATAATAAGCTTGGAAGTGGTGTGTGTGTGTTAGTTTTCATTATTCAAATCCACAATATGTTTATATTTTTTCTCCCTTACAAAAAGTGAACATTCCACCGCTTTAAACCTTTAACTAGCACTTTCTAGAGTGGAAGTTCTAGATTAGGCTTTGGGTTTGGTTTCTACAATTAATTATCAACTGCAATTTAAACCCACTAGATTAGACGAGGTATTGAAGTTTAAATCTTTTTCAAAAATCTAAATTTATAAAATATTAAAAAAAAAAACCCACTGAGGGTATAAAAACAATACAAATTCTACATAATGTTGTATATCTACAAAAACAAATAACTTCTCTTACTATTAATTCTTTCTTTTCACTCCCATTCGTGCCAACTACCAATTCTTGAAGTTTCTATGTCTCTTAAAAAAATAGAAAAGAAATAAAAAAATGGTGAGAAGGAGTTTGGGATTCCAATTTAAATTTAAATTATTAATTTTATTTGAAGATACAACTTTATATAATATATATATAATAAATCACGTAGTGTTTCGACAACATTGATAAACTGAATAAACAACTTTTAACATTAAATCATACTGGATAATGATATAATTTTACAATATTTTTAGTGTAAATATTTTTTTCACATATTGTTTTAATAATCTCAAGATTTGGTCGATTTGGTATAGTTACAAACAAATCAATATAAAATTGAAAGAAAAAAAAATTAAGTCAATATATTATTAATTTGAAGAGAAAGCTTTAGGTAAAATTTAGGAAATTTTGTAATGGATGACTACAATAAACTCTCTATGAATGTGAAAAGCAGTATACTGTAGTTTTATTTGGTACAAAATTTAACAAAAGTCTTAAAGATTTACAAAGATAAGTTTTAATAAGAATTCTTATAATTCAAAGAAAAATCTTTTGTGGAAATTTACGTTGATTCGAACTTGCATTGTAAACCAAACTATTAAAAAAAATTAAAAAATTAAAAAAGAGAAAAAAAAAACTTTAGCTTTTGATAAATGAATCAAAGGGTTAGATTTAGATGCCACATGATAGAACAAAATCGTTCGCTGGGTTGGGTCCTACACGCCATGATCAAATGTTCCCTCAAACTTCACTGTATGGAAATCGGAAACCAAACTTTTTATTTTTTATTTTTTATTTTTTACAGTGGAAACAGGCCATTAAAAAAGTGGGGCCAGAGAAAATCTAAAGTTGACTAGAAATGTTAACAAAAGAGGAGGACCCATCAAAAGTGGTTGATTTCCTTCCCGGTTTGGCTACGCAGGGGTTGCGTTTCTGATTTTTGCCGTAACAATGCAGCTCACTTCACCTTCTCTCACAACTCTCTATTTATCGTACGGTTTTTATTATGAATCCTTTCAAGTACAATCTACACCGTTGACATCGGTGTAGTAAAGTCAAATTTTATGATATAATTTTCTTACTATATACGATATTTTTTATATTTTTTTTACCCCTAAAATCAAATTAGCATTAAAATGATTTGACAATGTAAGCCGGGGCTGAGCCAAAAATTGAAAGATCGTAGGGCCCTTATATAAAAATACAAAAATCCAGGGGACAAAGTGAAAAGTTGGGTGTGGCGTATTCCAATTTCTACACACATCTAGATTAAGAGCATCTCCAATACCGTGTTAAATTATTGTACCAATAATATAATTTAGTATAGAGTATAAAAATCATACTCTAATGCAGTACCAAATGCTATTATATTTGTTGGAAAATTTGTGATAAACACACATTTTGATAATGTTATTTGAGTGTGATCGGTTTTATGAATTTAAAAGACCATTCTATATTCGAATTCTCCTCCGTGAGAGCATCGAAATGGTATACTCAAACTCACAAATCGATTAATTGGTGAATGAGAAATTGAGTCTCAAAATAAATCCATTATAGTAGAGAGAAATATGCATCCCATATTGGTTGGGTAAAACATTTATGTACAGTATATACGTGGTTGTGGGATAATAACTTATCAACATGTGTAGTATAGATGCTCTATCTCACATCACACGCTCTATCACATGTGATAGTAACTCATCTAAGAGTCTGGTTATATACTTAAATTTCTGATTGTCTTTTTTTTATACCATAATTATATATATATATATATATATATATATATATATATATATATAAAACTAGATTAGAAACAAGATTTTTAAACTTTATAGCGAGATTTATATTAGTATCATTCTTCAATTACAATTTACTTTTGAAGATTAGCAAATTAACAAAATGAAATCTCATACGTATAACCAAATTTATATCACGAATTCAAGGTTTTAAGTGAATACTTATTAAATCGACCAGTATTAAACATGTGTATCCACTATGATCACCATAATATATACAAGTGACACGAAATGATAAAAGAAATAAATATAACTATTGTTTACACATATTACCGTATTATTATCACCATAATATGTGTAAGTGACACAAAATGATAAAAGAAATAAGTATAACTATAGATTACATATGTTATCATATCTATTTAGAACAATGATCATGTGAGAATATTAATCCGGATTATAAACAAAATTACATTAAAAGATAATAAGTTGGTGTTGGTATTTTCAAGGCAAAAAAATTACAATCATTATCTTTCATCAATCCCTTAAGTTGGATTTAGGATATAAAATACATCTATTATCACGATTGTTATGAAATATCCTTAATTTTAATTTAATAATGTTATTGGTTTGTTACATAGTTGGTTATATAATTATTATCGGTGTATACGTGAAATATATTTATTGACAAAATTGTCACTAAATGCTATATAGTAACTGAAAAACATAAAGAAACGAAAAATTAGAGGACATAAAAAGCAAGAAAAACAACATGGTGTAGCTCAACCGGTTGATGTAGGAGAAAAAAAATATCTGAATTAATAAATATATTATTTAAAAAAAAAACAAGAAAAACAAAATATTTTAAATTGAATATTGAAATCTTAAATAGGCAAGTAACTGAACCTTTGTTAGTGCTGATTCATACGTTTGACCTCAATGTGGTGTTTCACGTTTGGTCTTTCTACGAGAGCCCAGATTTCGCTACCTGAGTTTGTTAGAAACCTCACCCCTTCCCGCATCTCACCCCACCCGCGTTTCCACACTCGCCAAGTGAATGGCAAACAAAAATTAAAATCGAGTGGGGCGTGACAAAACGCGCCTCAACGTCGGTTTATTTTCTTTTTAACTGCGGTTAAAAAGTGAAACGAAACACTGAAAATAAACGTTGTTAGTTATAGTTAGTGTTTTTTATTTTATTTTATTTTTTACTCGCCAACAAATTTAACCGCTTTATCGAAACAAACCCAAGCGTTTTCTTGGAGAGATAAAAGGCACAGTTCACCTGTATCCAACAAACGTAATTTAAATTAAATAAATAAATAAAATGAGGACTGGATAGCTCTTTGTGTTTCTTTCTGCTTCTCATCTTTAAAAAAGAAAAAAAAAGTGTTTAATTTTTTGCAACGCATTTAAAAAAAACAAAAAAACAAAAAAACAGACGACGAACGGACGGATCTGGGTCAACGGAGTTTGACCGTAAAGGGGACAAGAACGTAATTACACATTACTCTCTGTCCAGGGGGTTATTTATTTTTATGATTCGGTTGTGTCGTTGTTGTTGTTGCTGCTGTTGTTGCTCTCTTTTAAGGCTCTCTTTCGCCTCCTTCGTTTATATAAGGTCTCTCTGGCTTTGCTTTTTTCTCTGTTTTATTATTATCTCTGAAAAAACAGAGAGAGAGAGAAATGAGAACAAAGAGAGGTCTCTGTTATTCTAGAGTACTAGATGATTGTCTAGACCAGAGAGTAGCACTGAAGAAAAAGAAGAGGACTCATGTCCCCGTCGTCGGACAACAGCAGAAGACGACGGTGGTTCACCGGAAAAGGCAGAGACTCTCGCCGGTGGTTGCCGGTGAGAGTACTGACTTGTTCGATTCTTTGCCTGACGATCTCGTCATTTCTATTCTCTGTAAACTTAGCTCCACCGCTCGTTGCCCCTCCGATTTCACCAACGTTTTGATAACGTACGTGACCTTGTTTTTCCACCGGAAAATAAAAATTCGATATTTAATTTTTTCAAGGTCTAGAGGTTGAATCTATTTTTAAGCTTTGAATCTAACTGATGATGTTTTATATTGTTGAAATTCTATGCAGATGCAAGAGATTAAATGGATTAGCTCAGAATTCTCTAGTACTGTCAAAAGCTTGTCAAAAAACATTTGCCATTAAAGCCAACAACTGGTCTGACTCAGCTCACCGTTTCTTGAAACTCTGTGCCGACGCCGGCAACGTCGAAGCTTGTTACACTCTAGGCATGGTATGTGAATATTATGAAACATTTATTTATTGGAATAAAAATATATTATTTTGTTTTTTCATTTTTTAAAAAAAATTCTATGTTCACTTGTTCAAGTCATAAACATTCTTTCGAATGATAATTTTTGAATGTAGTTTTTAAATAGTCTTTTTTTTTATCTGCAGATTCGATTCTACTGTTTACAAAACCGAGGAAGCGGAGCATCGTTGATGGCCAAGGCCGCGATTAGCTCCCACGCGCAGGCACTGTACTCACTGGCCGTTATTCAGTTCAACGGCAGCGGCGGTTCTAAAAACGACAAGGACCTCCGTGCCGGCGTCGCTCTCTGCGCGCGAGCCGCTTTTCTTGGCCACATAGACGCGCTTCGTGAGCTAGGTCACTGCCTTCAGGATGGCTACGGCGTCCGTCAGAACATCGGCGAGGGACGGCGGTTTCTCGTCCAAGCCAACGCACGTGAGCTTGCTGCCGTACTCTCGTCGTCGGCGGCTTCGCAGGGAATCAGCACGCGCTCTTGGCTCACGTGGAACTCACTCACGCACCCTCACCGGGTTACTGCTCCTCATCCTCAGAATCCCAACGTCGTTCACGTGACGGCGTTAGGGTGTCCCTTACTGAGTGATTTCGGTTGCAATGTGCCGGCGCCGGAGGCGCATCCAGCGAGCCGGTTCTTGGCCGATTGGTTCGCGGCTCGTGACGGCACTCCGGGTGAAGGATTGCGGTTGTGCTCACACGTTAGCTGCGGTCGGCCGGAGTCTCGGAGACACGAATTCCGTCGGTGCTCAGTTTGTGGTGCCGTGAATTATTGTTCACGCGCATGTCAAGCGCTTGATTGGAAGCTGCGCCATAAAGCCGAGTGCGCGCCGGCTGAGCGGTGGCTTGATGAGGAAGGCGAGGTTGATGTCGATGCCGACGGTGACGTTAACGAAGTGGAGAGAGGTGGTGAAGGTGATGATGACGTCATAATGGGTAGTTAACGGCGTTGATTGATGGATGGATGGATGGATAGACTGACGGTGACGGGTAACGTTAACGGCAACGGCACATAATATTGTGGGATAAAATAGGCCTTTAAAAAAATGACAAAAAGAAAAAGAAATGGAGAAAATTGAGGCCAGTTTTGGTGGAAAATTAATTTAACTTTTATTATGGTCGTTGGAACTTGAAGGCAGTTGAGACTTGAGAGAGTTTTGTTTGCCCTTATTTGTTAGTAGGGGGGTAAATCGGTCAAATCAGGGTACTTTTTTCATTTCTCTTTATTAAATAGTTATCTTTTTGTACTATAGAGCAACTATCAACCTTAATTTTCGGTAAATTATAAATTTAATCCGGTAAATTTGCTATTTGTCTACTTGTTTTGCTCTTTGATTCCTTTAGTCCATTGGTATTAAGAAATGTAGTTCCATATATTCAAATAAAATATATCGTATCCTATCAGAACTTTAAATATAAGATTTGGGTGGGTTTTAGGAGATTAAGATTGGTAACTTTCTGGAAAGCTCTAGCTATTCAATTTTAAATAAATCAAGATTGAGACATGTGAATTCATATTTGTTAGAGAATGTGTGTTGGTTTTAAGGAGAGGTGTAACAAAATTAGGTGTGTGAATGAGTTGAAAAAGCAAAATCAAGCATTAAAAACGTTTCTAATTGAAGTAATGGTCTTATCTTTGGTGTAAAGGTAAGGAATTCTCTTTTATCTTAGATTTCAAAAAACTTGAAATTGAATTTCAAATCAACAAGACTAGTTCACTCCCTCAGTCCTCACCTCTACTATATTTCTACAAACATTTAAATATTTATTTATTTTTTAAGTGGGAACTTGGGAAGAAGTATCATTGGCAACACTAGAGGGAGATCTTGGGTCATGAATTTGTTTCATTGCTTGTTGTTCCTTTGATAACCTTTTGTTTGCTTTTTGGTTGTCAAAAAAGTTCAAAACCATCAATAGATTTGACCCAATAAAAATAAAAAAATCAAATAAAATTTGAGAACTTAGAAAAAGATAAAGGAGTTGAAAGTAGTGGCAGAGACATGCATTTTTGCTAGTGGAGAATGTGGTTGTTTTCAAAGCTTTATGTGTCCATTACCTAAAAGAAAATTAACATATATATAAATGGGCTACCTGGACCATCATGTGTGGATATGGGACTATGTTTTTTTATCAGTAATATTATAATTCTTCAAAAACATTATCAAATTTTTGTTTAACATTTTTGTTGTATTATATTAGTTATGCAAAAGGTGAGATGTTATCGCGAATGGTATCTGAAACTATCGATCATTAATTAATAGATGTTCATATTCGACTAAAATCATTGAAATTCAATTGATATAAAGAATATATGTTCATACTTCTATTGAGAATTTGAGGTATATCAATGAAAATGATATTAATATAATTGGTGAGATCTTTTTATAAACATTGAAGAGATATTGGGATCTAATTTCATTAACATTAGGATTTCGAAGGATTTGATTTATATTAAAGCAAAAAATAAAAAATAAATAGTAAAAACAACAATTTATGTATAAGCAAAATCATATCATGGTGGGTGTGATTAAGTGGTACCCAAAATTAGATGTTGTGAAGTGGTCCAAACCAAACACATTCTAAAGCATATTGGTAGAAATACCAGCTGTATTTGATTACACTTTTGTGCACACAAGTAGTTGCACAAGAAAAAGCCACCAAGTTTCACTACTTTGATGCTGTTGATTTTTGTTTAAAGGGTTGACTTTGTTGAGGATCCATGTACTGTAAATTGTACTATCAAATCAATATCATTATTGTTTGATTTTATTTATATACTTAATTTATATAAGTAAAATTTAAATCAATAAAATCAAATGATCTTTTAGATTTTACTGAATTCCTCTATTATTCCATTAAGATTCCAACATTTATGTTCTATCATCGATTATAAAACAATAACATGTGTGAAGATATTTTCAGATAGCTGATTTCTTTCGATCGATTAGCGGTTTTTTTTTTTGTAAGAAATAAAAAAATGATGCTAGAAGCAAGCTTGGATTGTCACATCCAAACCAGCTATTTATACACCAAACCTTCTTCACGTTAATCAATAAGTTTGGAGGCCTTGTGTTTGAATTTATCATCCCAATTGATTGGTTTACAAGGTAATTAAGAATGTATAGGATTTTTTAAAATTAATTCATTCAATATGAATGTATTGATTTTAGTTTGTTTTCGATAATTTTGATGAATGTTGTTGGATCACATATTAAAAATAAACAACTTAATGGGTGGACAAAATCGATCATCAAGTCCAACTCAATAAACATTTGGTTTAAATCTGATTACATTCAAAGCTACCTCGAAATAAAATTGAATTATTATGTTGTATTATATTGTATTGAATCGAATTGAAATATACATAATTGATATTGCATCGGACAAAATTACCCCTAATTAAATAATTATTTGGTATGGTTTCAAAATCACTTGGGACTATAATTTTCACAAGCAGAATTTTTGGTAGGAAATCAAGTTAGGATGCCAAACCATTGTGATTTCCTTACATGAACATATGATGGCTTTGCTTTCTGTTTTTGTAAAGCTTGATTGTGCAAAGACGCAAAATCAAACAAGCAACAAAATTAGGAATCTTATCACGACGTTGCACCAAAAACAACAAAATAAACAAGAACTATATAACCACCATTTTAGTTCCATTCACGTATTACGTATAAGATTCCAAGCTTCACCATTAATTATTAATTGTATAAATTTTATATATTTCTAAGAGCCAACCTTGAAGAGTTCATCATTAAACTATTCCACTTCAATTAAACAATAAATGAAAAAAACGACGAGATGATGTTGACCCACCTAATGGTGTGTCTCCCACGTATACACTATTAATGTTGTACGATCGAATTATGTTTGTCTTCCTTAAACTTTGATTTAATTATAATAGTATTTTTTAATATGGATTTAAAAATTGACTCACAATTTCATCAACTTAAAGCTATCATTTTCAAAAGCCAACAGGGAGGAACCTTTTTGGATGTATGTTTTTGATGTTATTTAATTGATTTTTGACTGTAAGAAAGATTCTTTTCACACATTTACAGTTTTTATTTGAAACGAATGATAGTGTTTTTAGAATAAATTAAGAAATTAATAATACAATCTTTGAACTAGTATTTAACAAGTGATTTTTTAAAAAGCAAGAAGAGAGATGCTTTTGTAAGAAAATGTTTTTAACTAATCATGCATTTTACATAAACACTTTAAATTGAAATGGAAGCTGGTATGTTCAAATTCGATGTTAAAAAGTAGAATCAGTGTCTGAAGCCCAACAGTCCCAATAAGCCCAACTAGCCTAACAAGCCCAATAAAGAAATAAAAACATTAGTGTTAATGTGTTATTCACACTCAAATAAATGTAGGGAAATAATCATTTTTCCCTGTAATTTGCCATATTCTTCACTTTTCCCATTCTAGTTTCAACATTATCTACTTTCCCCCCTCTCCTGCAAATATGCAACCCAATCTTACCATATAAATAGTATATGAGGGACAATGGAGAATGTTGAAACTGGAGGGGGAAAGTAGAGAATATGGTAAACTATAGGGGTGAAATGATTATTTCCCATAAATGTATATAGACACCCACCTTTAATAGCAATACATCAGATGTCTTTCAAAACACACCATGCTGTAAAAAGATCGGTTTTGGTTAGATGAAAGAAAAATAAAACACAAAAGGTTAGTAATTTACGAAAAAGAGTTGATGTGACAAGGTAATAAGCCTCTCATATGTTGTGGTTGTGGATTTAAGTTGTATCATCTTGTTAAATCCAAAATCCGTACTTAACAAAAAAAAAATTATAATTAACGTTCCCAATGATACTATTGGATTTAGCTACTATACACTGTTTGTATAATTACATAGTAGTTATGAGAGTGATTTATTTTCTTTTAATTTTAATTTTTAAAATTTTGGTTTGTGTGGACCATTGTATTAAAATCCGACGACTAGTAAACATCTCCGTAACTATACCAAACTTGTATGGTAACTATACAGTACTCGTACACTAGCATAACCTTAATTTTGGAAACCGTCCAAAAATCAAAAGCTACAATTTGGATTTGGGCTTGAAGTCCAACAAATAAATTATGTTTAGTGATGGGCGTGAGCCCAATTTACATACTCCCAACAGTTTGTATCATCTTCCTTGACTCGATTGATAATCTCTAAACCGAAGTCGACACTCAGCTTCGCTAGTTTTGTGCTTTGAACAGGTATGCTCTCTTGTTTATTTGAATTTATGTACTATATCATCATTTGTAAGATCACTCATGTTTTTTGTAGATTTTTATTGGATATCTTTTATATATATATATATATATATATATAGATGTATATGTATAGTCTAGGGTTTTCAATTTCAAAACTACACGATCCCTTGAATTTTTGTAAGAGGTTTAATGTTAATTGAGGAAATAATTGATGCAAATACCAGAATTTTTGTTCTTGATTTGTGAATTGATTGATTGATTAATTAATTACTTAATAGGAAGAGAAGTGAAGATGGGATTTATTATGGAGTTTGCGGAGAATTTGGTTCTGAGGTTGATGGAGGATCCGAAAGAGAGGGATAAGAAATTCAGGGAGCGTTTGTATGATAGGAAAGAAAAGTGCAAGAAAACAAAGGAGATGTGGAGCTATCCTCTCCGTCCATACGGGTTCTGGACATTCGAACGACACAATTCTCAGCTCCGATGGGATGCTCAGATTAGCCAGGTACCCGGTCGCAGGGACCCGTATGATGATCTCCTTCAAGACAGCTATGATACCACCTCCACCTCCACCTCCACCTCCGAATGAGTGCCAGGTTCGAGTTTGGGTGTTTTTTCGACTTATTACTTTGGATTTAATGTTCTTGAAGTGTTGATCAAATGGGTATTACCTTTAATTTGTGTATTGTTTGCTTGATGGTGATTGTGACGTGTCTTCAATATGTGAAATTTGGATTATTTTGGCATCTGTTTTTGTAATTATGTGAAGTACCTTAGTGCATGAGTTGTTGAATGACAAGATTGTTGGAAACAAGGTTTTGAAAGGCGAAATCGAGCCTCGAGACGGTTGACCACCGTCTCACGAGGCATAAGCCTCGAGATGAAACGAGGCGTAAGCCTCAATTAATTAATAATAATAAATTAAAAAAATTAAAAAAATTAAAAAAAGAAACTAGAAATTCATATTTCATAATTCATACAATAATATCAATGACTCAATAACGTTACTATCAAATAAAAACACACAACACATAAGACAAAAGACTAAAAATCATGAATCCTCTCATCCCAAACTAGAAATTTAGAACAAGTATTAAAGTTAAAATATATTCCCAATTCAAACAAAACCAACTTCATAACATTATCAATGCTTCTTCATGTTGGGTTTTGAAGATTTGATTAGTTTAGTTGCGCTATGCTGACGCACTCAGGGGTCGAGCACAAAAATTTTAATTAACAAAGAGGTGATAGGTACATACAGTGATACAGACAATAGATGCTCTTCCTCATCCTTTTTTCACTTCTTTGTTGGGCTAGGTTTCTTTAGTTTTTTTTAATGTGTTTTATGTTGTTATTTCACTGTTTTTTTTACTAACCGGCCAAAAACCATTTTGAGTTTGAAAAATTAATGGCTCAACCGACCAAACATAAAAAACAAGCCCAAAAATAGGGTATTTTTAAGGCGTAAGCCTCATACGCCTCGAGGCGATATGCCTCAGAGGCGTAAGCCTCAGACAATGAGGCGTAAGCCTCAAAAGAGCTGCTCGAGGCAGACGCCTAGAGGCGATTTTTCACCGCCTCACCGCCTCGAGGCGTAAGCCTCAAAACGATTTTTAATACCATGGTTGGAAAATGTTGTCTTTATGTCTTATTGATTCATCATCTTCAGATTCTGTAAATGTTTTTAGAGGTCTAACTTTGTATTTTTTGCATTTCATTTGGTGTTTGGGTAAACAAGAAGCTCATTTAGTTGCCCAAAATGAAGTCGTTGAAGTTTTGATGGTAGAATGTTGACTCTGATGGTTTCATTGTTTTACATGATCTCTTTGTTGATTCCATCACATGCTCACAGATTTTTACTGGTTCTGTGGTTTTTTTTTGGGGAAACATTACTTAGTGGGATAAATGATCTACAACAAACTATAATCATTTGTGTCCGCAAAACCATGTAAAGCAAATCCATCGGTATTATTGCTACCGACTTTCCTGGTACTTTGTGCTTTGTATTCAATGGTGTCATCCACTTAAGTTTTTCAAGTAGTGTCGATTTTTTTCACTTTCATATTCTTTTAATTTGAATCCTTTCTATTAATTTTAAGATTTTTTGAATTGTATCAGCTGCATATTTTTGCTTATCCTTGGGCTCGGATTCTAGATTGTATGCACATATTATTTGTTTCTATTACAAGTAAAAAGGTTTTATACACAATATTGTTAACAGAAAATTTGCTCAGGGTGAGAAATCTCAGTTAACACCCTCGAGACCACTACCACGTAGATGGTCGCCAATGTTGAATGTATGTGTGACAATGCCTAGGAAAATGACAAGGAATATTGGTACTATTATCCACCAAAAAGAATCAAAAATGCTTTCTTTATTAATAGTGTGTGATATACAGATCTCTCTTAAAACGCCTTTAATTTCTCTAGGGTGTAGTCGGGTTCTTGTCGTATGCCTGTCGAAAAGTAGTCTCCTCTTTCTGAAGGCCGGAGTCCTTCTTTTATACATTGTCTTCATAGGTTAAACTAACTGATTCTCCCCTTGATTTTCTCAATCCCTTCCCTCCTTATCGGACGAGATTTTACATTTAATTGTCATTGACTTTGCGTTAATTGCTGAGTTGAGAATATCTTGGTGGAGATCAATTTGTTTCCCGCTTGGACTCTATTACTTGCTCTGTACGTATGTAACATCTTAAGATATGATCCAGTGTTTCTTCATGTCTTGTTAGCATGATCCCCCATAGGGGTCGTTGAATATGGTGTATATTATGGTAAGGTATATCAGATAGTGAGGTCAATCAGTGTCTTAGCCTCGATATTCAGGAGCTTAGTCTAGCTAGGAGCTAGGTCTGACCTCCCTTGATCTTTTGGAGTTAGGTGCGGCCTCCTACAGGACACCCCACTATGTCAGCGAGGTATAGGCGAGCTTCTGAAGAGGTTGCGAGGTAATCCCGACTTCGGGGGATTTCCTGGTTTCAGGTTCGGTGATGCTGGCTCGATTTGACCGAGCCGGGCTCTACTCCGGGTGTTTCTGGAGCCCGTCCTTATTTCTGTGGGGCGGTATCGTAGCTCGGCTTCGGGTAACATGGTCTCCTGATGGATAACCTCGGGCATGAAGCCAGACTTAGAGGGTGGAAAATTTCCTTTTGGTCCCTGGCCAAATTTGGCTACTAACAGAAGTCCCCTCTGACTTGAACACCGGTTGTCGAGCTTGGGGTTGGAGTCAGATTTTCTATTTTATTTGGGAAATCTTTCCATCTTTACCGTTACCAGAATCTTTGGGGAATCTTCCTATTAACTGCGCAAGTGAAGTGGCGTGAGCTGATTGATTTATTTCCGAGTTAATCCGGCTACGTTACGGTAGTCTCCGAGATTTTAGGTGATCTTAACCGAAGATCTCGACGGCTCGTGCTGCTGCCCTCTTGTCTATATATACTTGTTTATCTAAATGTCTTCCTCATATCTCTCAAATTTCAAATTTTCCCAAGATAAACTTTCTCTTAAACATATATTTTTCTTCATTCCTCATCCTCACCGACTTCGTACCATCATGTCGAAAACCAGTCGCGACTCCGTTGATTCCATGGTTGACGGCGAAGAGGTCTTCAGCCTTGCCTCTGGAAAACGGGCAAGGAGGAGCTTAGATAGCGATGATTCTCCGTCCAATCCGCAACGTCGGCGGTCGAACAGGAACGTGTCCATTGGGACCGAGTTTTCTAATTATCCCTACCATCCTCTGGATCTAGCAGATGAAGATTCCGATAAAGAGGTTGGCGGCGACGCCGCGGGGGAGCATCGAGTCCCGGCTACTTGCCCCCCTTTGGAGAGGCTTCCTCCCTATGACTTCAGAGTTGTCCCTGATTCCACCGTTGATCCGAACGCGATTGACCATTTAAGGTCTAAGTACGGCATTCCCGACAACGTTTCTATCTCAGTACCTCCCAAAGGTTATGAGTTCTTCAATCCCTCCAAAGGCGTGCTTCCAATTCATGTGGCGGCTCTTGAGAATGGGGTTAGGCTTCCCCTTCATCCTACCCTTCGGCGAGCTCTCAACGCCATCCAGCTTTCTCCCCTCCAGTTGACCCCCGGCTTTTGGAGGCATTTGATTGGCTTCCTCGTGCTGTGGAGGGAACAATGCCAGCTGAGCAAGGTGACGAGAAAGCCCGGAGTAGAGGAGCTGGGCTACCTTTTCCAAATCGAGAGCCTATCTGGCGCTCCCCGAGGTCAATTTTATGCTAAAGACAAGAACAAGCTCAACTTTATCATTCCTGGCGCTTTGAAGAAGGACCCCGCCTGGAAGGAAGAGTGGATCCTTGCGGGGGGGTGACTGGGGAAGCTCGTTTTTTACTGGGGGTCATGAGTTCGAGGTTCCCACAGCTTTTTGTGACAAACCATCGTGGGACCGGGACTCTCTGCCTTCTGAATCTGAAACTATTTTGAAGGCTATTCTAGCCAGGAACTACTTGAACTTGAAGTTCCCGACCGCTGAAGCCTTCGATCCTCGCATGGTGAATTAATACCCGCGGATCTCAGATGCTACTCCTTGTAAGTGTCACTGAATTGTCTTGATTTGTCTTGTTGATAAGCTTAGTTCTGACGTTTCCTTTTTTGTTTTGTTTACTCACAGTTTTTGTTGTTAAGCCAGCTTCTCGCGACGTCCAACGATCTCCTCAGGCTTGAACTCCTCTTCCCTTTGCTGGGGTCGCATCGGCTTTTGCTCAATCTACCTCCCCAGCTGGGTCTAGGATAGCCAACCTTGCATCGCGGGCTTTTCGGGCTTTGAGTAAGGCTCCCCAAGCTGTTGGTCCAACTGTTTCTGCCCCTTCTGTTGTTGTTACTAACGTTGCTAGCTCCCACGATTCGTCTTCTTGATTCCGCTACGCTTCCAACCCCCCGAGCTTCGGAGGACTTTGAAACGGGTGTCGCATGGATTTCTCCTAGCCGTTCCCGCCCTCAGTCGAGCTCGATGAGGCAGGATGAAGTCCTGGAACAATTCATCGCATTCTGTTCGGGGCAGTAGGCTCTCCAGGATGGCCTCAATGCTCGTGGATGTCTTGCTCACCAAGGGGTCTGGTGTCTTAGCTGAGGTAATTGTATTTTCTTCGTACTGCTTCTGCCAGCTTGTTCGATTTCTAACTCTGGTTTTGTATTTTATAAGCCTTCAAGTTAAATGTAGCCATGGGCCACCAGGTAATCCTTCTTCGTGACCGGGCAGCTAAGGCTGAAGCCGAAGCCGAAGCCGAAGCCGAGAAAGCCATGAGATTGCTCAAGCGGGCTCAGACCTTAGTAGAAGAGATGACCTCCAACCAAGGAAAAATTGAGATCGAGCTGGCCGAGCTTCGTTGTGATCATGAGAGGACGAAGCAGTCTTATGATCAAGAACGTCTCCAATCTACCCGGCGGGCCAGGCAGAGGGCAGGCAGAATTCAGCGACATCTTCGCTTGGAGCCACGATGAAATGCCCAGGATACCGGTATCATTGGCCGCCCTTCGACTAGCGGTAGATCCAACAGTCAAGCTCGTCAAACAGAAGAGGTGTCACTTCAACGCTGAAAGGAACGCTGCGGTGCAGGAAGAAGTAGATAAATTGATCAAGGCAGGGTTTATCAGAGAAGTGCGCTATCCTGAGTGGATCGCCAACGTGGTCATGGTTACGAAGGCGAATGGGAAGTGGCGTATGTGTGTCGATTACACCGACCTCAATCGGGCATGTCCAAAAGACAATTTTCCTTTACCAAAGATCAACCAGCTGGTTGACTCCACGTCTGGAAATAAACTTATGAGTTTTATGGACGCGTTCTCAGGATACAACCAAATTAAGATGCACCCAGCTGACCAAGATAAGACCAGTTTCATTACTGGGCAGGGCTTGTACTAATATAAGGTGATGCCATTTGGTTTGAAGAATGCAGGGGCTACATACCAGCGGCTGGTTAACAAGCTGTTCAAGTCCGAGGTCGGAAGGACGATGGAGGTATACATCGACGACATGATCACAAAATCACCAACCGCAGAAGGACATCGGGAAGACCTTCGCAAGACCTTTCTTATACTGAGAGAAAGCCAGATGCGGTTGAACCCCTCCAAGTGTGCCTTCATGGTAACAGCGGGGAAGTTTCTAGGTTTCATGGTTCATGAGAGAGGCATAGAGGCCAACCTAGAAAAAATCAAAGTTATCTTGAACCTGGAATCCCCCACATCACTCAAACCCTGCCTTGATCAATTTATCTACTTCTTCCTGCACCGCATCGTTCCTCTCAGCGTTGAAGTGACGCCTCTTCTGTTTGACGGGCTTGACTGTTGGATCTACAGCTAGTCGATGGGCGGCCAATGATACCGGGATCCCGGGCATTTCATCGTGGCTCCAAGCGAAGATGTCGCTGAATTCTGTCTGGCCCGCCGGGTAGATTGGAGACAGTTCTTGATTATAAGACTGCTTCGTCCTCTCATGATCACAACGAAGCTCGGCCAGCTCGATCTCAATTTTTCCTTGGTTGGAGGTCATCTCTTCTAATAAGGTCTGAGCCCGCTTAAGCAATCCCATGGCTTTCTCGGCTTCGGCTTCAGCCTTAGCAGCCCGGTCACGAAGGAGGGTTACCTGGTGGCCCATGGCTACATTTAACTTGAAGGCCTATAAAATACAAAACCAGGGTTAGAAATCGAACAAGCTGGCAGAAGCAGTACGAAGAAAATACAATTACCTCAGCTAAGACAGCAGACCCCTTGGTGAGCAAGACATCCACGGCATTGAGGCCATCCTGGAGAGCCTACCCCCCGAACAGAATGCGATGAATTGTTCCAGGACTTCATCCTGCCTCATCGAGCTCGACTGAGGGCGGGAACGGCTAGGAGAAATCCATGCGACACCCGTTTCAAAGTCCTCCGAAGCTCGGGGGTTGGAAGCGTAGCGGAATCAAGAAGACGAATCGTGGGAGCAGCAACGTTAGTAACAACAACAGAAGGGGCAGAAACAGTTGGACCAACAGCTTGGGGAGCCTTACTCAAAGCCCGAAAAGCCTGCGATGTAAGGTTGGCCATCCTAGACCCAGCTGGGGAGGTAGATTGAGCAAGAGCCGGTGCTACCCCAACAAAGGGAAGAGGAGTTCGAGCCTGAGGAGATCGTTGGACGTCGCGAGAAGCTAGCTCAACAACAAAAACTGTGAGTAAACAAAACAAAAAAGGAAACGTCAGAACTAAGCTAGTCAACAAGACGATTCAGTGACACTTCGAGGAGTAGCATCTGAGATCCGCAGGTATTGATTCACCCTGCGAGGATTGAAGACTTCAGCGGTTGGGAACTTCAGGTTCAAGTAGTTCCTGGTTAGAATAGCCTTCAAAATAGTTTCAGATTCAAAAGGCAGGGAGTCCTGATCCCACGATGGTTTGTCACTAAAATCTGTGGGAACCTCGAACTCATGCCCCCCAATAAAAATAGAGCTTCCCCTAGTCACCCCCTGCAAGGATCTACTCTTCCTTCCAGGCGGGGTCCTTCTTTGAAGTGCCAGGAATGACAAAGTTGAGCTTGTTCTTGGCTTTAGCATAAAACTGACCTCGGGGAGCACCAGATAGGCTCTCGGTTTGGAAAAGGTAGGCCAACTCCTCTGCTCCGGGCTCTCTCGTCACTTTGCTCGGCTGGCATTGTTCCCTCCACAGCACGAGGAAGCCAATCAAATGCCTCCAGAAGCCAGGCGTCAACTGGAGGGGAGCAAGCTAGATGGCGTTGAGAGGTCGCCGAAGGGTAGGATGAAGGGGAAGCCTAACCCCATTCTCGAGAGCCGCCACATGAATTGGAAGCACGCCTTTGGAGGGATTGAAGAACTCATAACCTTGAGAGGTACTGAGATAGAAACGCTTTTGGGAATGCCGTACTTAGACCTCAAACGGTCAATCACGTTCAGATCAATGGTGGAATCAGGGACAACCCTGAAGTCATAGGGAGGAAGCCTCTCCAAAGGGGCCCGGGGGCCGGTAGCCGGGACTCGATGCTCCCCCGCGGCGTCGCCACCAACCTCTTTATCGGAATCTTCATCGGCTAGATCCAGAAGATGGTCGGAATGATTAGAAAACCCAGTCTCAATGGACACGTTCCTGTTCGACCGCCGACGTTGTGGATTGGGCGGAGAATCATCACTATCTAAGCTCCTCCTTCCCCGTTTTCCAGGGGCAAGGCTGAAGACCTCCTCGCCGTCAACCATGGAATCAACGTTGTCGCCATTGGTTTTCGACATTATGGAACGAAGTCGGTGAGGATGAGGAATGAAGAAAAAGATATGCTTGAGATAAACTAAATTGAGAGATATGAGGAAGACGTTGAGATAAACAAGTATATATAGGCAAGAGGGCAGCAGCACGAGCCGTCGAGATCTTCGGTTAAGATAACCTAAAATCTCGGAGACTGCCGTAACGCAGCCTGATTAACTCGGAAATAAATCAATCAGCTCACGCCACGCCACGTCACTTGCGCAGTTAATAAGAACATTTCTCCAAGATTTTGGTAATGGTAAAGAAGGAAAGATTTCCCAAATAAAATAGAAAATCTGACTCCAATCCCAAGCTCGACAACCGGTGTTCAAGTCAGAGGGGGACTTCTGTTAATAGGCCAAATTTGGCTAGGGACCAAAGGGAAATTTTCCATCCTATAAGTCAAGCTCCATGCCTGAGGTTATCCACTAGGAGACCATGTTACCCAAAGCCGAGCTACGATACCACCCTACAGAAATAAGGACAGGCTCCAGAAACACCCGGAGTAGAGCCCGGCTCGGTCAGATCGAGCCCGCATCACCGAACCTGAAACCAGGAAATCCCCCTGAAGTCGGGATTACCTCGCAACCTCTCCAGAAGCTCGCCTATACCTCGCTGACATAGTGGGGTGTCCGTAGGAGCCCGCACCTAGCTCCAAAAGATCAAGGGAGGTCAGACCTATCTCCTGGCTAGACTAAGCTCCTGAATATCGGGGCTAAGACACTGATTGACCTCACTATCTGATGTACCTCACCATATTCAACGACCCCTATGGGGGATCATGCTAACAAGACATGAAGATACACTGGATCATATCTTAAGATGTTACATACGTACAGAGCAAGTAATAGAGTCCAAGCAGGAAACAAATTGATCTCCACCAAGATATTCTCAACTCAGCAATTAACGCAAAGTCAATGACATTTAAATGTAAAATCCCTTCCGATAAGGAGGGAAGAGATTGAGAAAATCAAAGGGAGAATCAGTTAGTTTAACCTATGAAGACAATGTATAAAAGAAGGACTTCGGCCTTCAGAAAGAGGAGACTACTTTTCGACAGGCATACGACAAGAACCCGACTACACCCTAGAGAAATTGAGAGCATTTTGAGAGAGATCTATATATCACACACTATTAATAAAGAAAGTATTTTTGATTTTTTTTGGTGGATAATAGTACCAATATTCCTTATCATTTTACTAGGCACTGTCACACATACATTCAACCTTGGCCACCACCTACGTGGTAGTGGTCTCGAGGGTATTGAGATTTCTCACCCTGAGCAAATTTTCTGTTAACACTTTCTGGCGCCGTCTGTGAGAAGAATATATATGTGAAACCTTCAAAACTGAAATGTAAACCAATATGTGTATCTGTTGCTTATCAAGGTGTGATGTGAACTTAACTCTTTGTAATTTGATATAATTGTTTCCTTTTTTTATTTTACGGATTAGAGCATGACTTCCTTATATGCAATGTTGTTTTCTGGTTGAACAACTTGAAAAATTAGCTTAAGACATCATAACCTCTGAAGATTTGTTGGAGAATTGTCTCCTTTTTCTTTTTCTTCCTTTTAACTATTGTTCTATACCCATTTTCTGATACGATAGGACAGGAATAACATCCAATTTAAACTTTCAAATTTATGGAAGCATATTCTGTGAAGATATATGCTTTTTTCCTGGATATGCCATGAGCTAACTATGACAGTCTCTTTTTAGTTGTTATGAAAGCATAACGGTCAAGTTTTACTTATATCTAAAGACCACGAAAGTAGATGCAACTTTCTTGTAATGGAATTCCCCTTTCAATTTTAATTGTATTTGACCTTCACTACTATACTAAATATGAACCATAAGTAGATATAAAATTAATGAAGGCGGCTATAGTGTGAAGGAAAAGGAAGTAGTTTTATGTTGTTGTTTAAATGCTATATAAAATATGGTTACTATTTTCCTTTTTTATTGATGCAGTGAGCTCAGAAGCCAAGCCAGAATGTGATGTAGAGCTTCATAAAGGAGGAGGGTGAAGGACCATTTAAGCTCCCCTTTCGCGATTTTTCCCATTATTTTTGAACAGTTGATGTATGCTTGCAGACTCAGTTTTCTGAACTGAATTACGTGTTTGAATAATTGTCCATGTAATTCTGGTGTTGTGGAATGGAATATATATATCTTTGATTGAATATTCACCAGGTTTCCGTGTTATACTATTGCACATATACAGATATTAGCGCTCGACATGCCTACTTGTACTGGCATAAGCATGGATTGGTTTGAATCGTTTAATTAAATAGGTGCATAATTATAGCTCAACTGTGTCAAACTCTTAGGGATCGTTTGTTTTTTTGTCTGAAGACTGAACAATCTTGAATTTTTCTGAAGATTGAATAGGGACTGAAATCTGAACTTGAATGACATGTTTTTTTTTTTCCTCACATCTGAATGTATTATCAACATGTTTGTTTTTTTAAAAGTAAAATTGTTTGAACCTAAGTAATTTTACATTTATACCCATGTTAAACAATTATACATATAATATGAAATAAAAACAATCTAAAAATAATAATTATATATAAACACATAAGATCATGATCTTCTTCTTCGATTACAAATAAACTTCATTTTTATTATGAAAAGAAATTTTTTTTTCCAAAAAGTGACAGCACGAAAATTTACATAAAACACTCAAAAAAATGATATATAAATACATCACCCTAATACAATAATAAATATTGATATTAAACACCAATATGAGAAGTGATTATGATTCTTTTTTATTTTTAAAGTTATTTAACATAAACAATATATTAAAATAAAGATTTCTTTACGATATATAATTATGATGAAATTGGAAATATGCTATATATGGGGGATAGTATCGAAAGAGAAGATTTTGGATTACGTTTAATACAATTAAGTGATTTGCAATTAAATGAAAAGTCGCGATTTTTTACTTTTTATTTTAAGTTATTTTTTGGTATTTTTAAGTTGTTTGACCACTTAAAAAAAACAAAACAACTTAATAATTATGATTCAGACTTATTAAGTTTTAAGTGGAAAAAATAAACGACCCCTTAGTTCTTGGCTGGTAAACCTCTAAACGAAGATTGCCATATAAAGATGAATCAAAATGTTCATGCATGAAACTTCATTGAGTTCAGACTAGACATGTCGCCGGGTCGGTTCGAACCGGTAAACCGAACCGGAACCGTTTGGAAAAAATCGGAATCGGACCAGAATCGGTACCGAGGCGATTCCGGTTCCGGTTCTGGTTCTAAATTTTGAGGAGGTTCCTGTCCGGTTCGAACCGGACATTCCAACATATATATTTTTTATTTTTTATTTAAAACTGGATCTGAGAATGAGAGAATTTCAGTTCTCAGATCATCACCTCACCGGCTCACCTTCTTCTTTCTTCTTTCTTCTTTCTTCTTTCTTCTTTACCTTCATCATCACTCATAACCCACTCACCAACCACTCCACCACACACACAAATCACTCATAACCCATTCACCAACCACTCCACCAAGCCGCCACCGGTCCACCATCTTCTTTCGGCGATCGGCCATTATCGATCATCTTCTTCTTTCTTCTTTCTTCTTTCGCCTTCTTTCTTCTTCGTTTTCCTCAGTTTTTTCTTCTTTCTTCTTTTTTCTTCTTGCTTGGATCGAACAAGAGAGATGAGATTATGGGTGGATTGTCTGTGTGTTTGAGTTTTGAATTTTGACTGATTTGATTGGGTATGTCGTGGTGCTTGGATTGAACGAGAGAGATGAGATTGAGTGTGGATTGTGTGTGTTTAAGTTTTGAATTTTGAACTGGTTTGATTGGGTTTGTGGTGGGGTGTGTGTTTGAGTTTTGATTGGTTGTGTACTGGTGTGTATGTATGTGTGTGAGAGAGAGATATTCTGATGAAAACTGATGTGTACTGTACTGGTGTGTGAGATATATTTTAATGAAAACTGATGAATGTAGTTAGGGATTGGGAATATGGGGCTGGGTCACGTGGGTGGATCCGTGGATAGATGTAAGGAGGGATTAGTGATTGAGATGTTTTTTATTTATAAAATTTATTTATAAAAAACATAAAACATAAAAAAATAAAAACCAGTTCCGAACCGCCGGAATGTTTAGTTCAGACAGTTTCAATAACAAATAACGAACATATGTCCAAATGTCCAGACGTTTTCAATAACGAATAACGAACATATTATTATATATCCAAAAAAACG
This sequence comes from Dipteronia sinensis, assembly GCA_033220585.1. NCBI lineage: Eukaryota > Viridiplantae > Streptophyta > Magnoliopsida > Sapindales > Sapindaceae > Dipteronia > Dipteronia sinensis. The sequence continues at coordinate 75,579,531 of CM065638.1, read as the reverse complement.
AAACGAATATGATTTATGAAACGTGTTGATACATATGTAAAGATAAGTCTTGAAGAGTCGTTTACACTGGTTACTATCAACATTGCTACTACCCACACAGCCACACCACACCACACCCACACCCCGACAAGGGCTACTAGAGTTTGTGCAAACCAGAACACAAGCTCATTATAAGAAATATTACCTTGCTAATCTGAATCTGAGCTCGAATCCTGTTCAGCTGCATCTCCTTTCTTCACTGCTGCTTCGTTCTGTTTAAAAGCCTTGGCTATCTCGTCGACAGGAACCAAAGGGAGGTAACTAAAACCCGGATAACCCTTCTTGTTCAAGTCCTCAACGACATGGTTATACTTTTCCGACCAGTGGGCAGCTGTAGGAACAGTTATCTCAGCCATTGTGTTAAACAACGAGTAGTGGTTGAGTTTATCCCAAGCCTTCACAGAATTTATCAGCACGAAATGCTTTGATTCAGCAGCAGCATAATGCACCGCTGCACGTGGTCCCCCGACTTGAGCTTCGCTCATAAGTTTTCGAGCTTTCCCTGATGCCATTTCGAACAAGCTTTGGGCTTGGTTGACAACCCGCTTGGCCAACGATGGAGCATGCTTATCAAACTCGTGTGAAGCTTTATCTACCTGCAAGTAAGTAACTATCTAGTTAAAAATCACTAACAATGCAGCTGTCCCATTTAGTTTACTAGCAAATTCTTTGCAAGAATTGTAATCAAATTTGTTCTGCAATAACTCGAAAAGTTACAATCGACAGTCTAAGACAACCAAACACAGTTAATAATCCTTAAATAGGTGTTGTTCTACTCTAATAATACACAGAAAAAAATGAATCTGATCAATTTTACATATCAATGCTCGTGTAAAATTCACTGCTTCAGATATCAATTGATAACCTGTTAAGTTTACAGACTCAAATAGAAAGTTTTAGCAGCTAAATTATTCATGAAAATTTTATAGATTAGATCAAGTTTTCCAAGATTTGAATATTGTTTCACTATGATTCTAACAAATAATTAATAAAAGCAAAAAAGAAAATTTTAAAAATAAAAAAACTTCCAGGTTGTGTGTGAATCTAATTTAACCGATTAAACAGACAATCATTTTGTTAAATTATAACAGTACCTTCGTATCAAGAAAAACGAGGAGATCATCAGGGACGCCCTTGAATTTATCGTAGACGGGTCCCACGACGGCGGTGACGGCAACCTCCACCGTCCCCACCGCCGATTTCAACGGCCCCGAGTTTCTCTTAGCGTAATCGTACAGACTCGACACGCAAATCAGCGCGTGAATCGTCGTCATCCTTACGAATCCTAGATGCTTCAGCTCTTGTTGTTGTATCTTGCTCTTCTCAGTCTCGGTCTCCATCTACACTCGAACAAACAAAAAATAAATAAAATCTCTCTAGATCTAGAAAATATATAAAGAAAACAATAATTTAAATAAAATTAATTTGTACCTCTGTTTCTAGTTTCTCTGAATAAAAGGCTCTCTAGCTTGCGTTAGTGATCAGCTTCAAGAGTTGGTTTGTTTGTAACTGAAAAATATAATTTCAAGGTGAGGGAGGATCGTTGTATTTATATTACGAAGAGTAATCTGAGTCGTACGTGTGATCTAACGGTTGGACTGAGATCTGAGTTTCCTTAGATCTGTGGGTGGATGTAGGGCCCAGATTGTATTTTCTGGAAGCTGAGATTCGTGGTGGTGTTAAAGTGGGGCCTGTTAGCCTGTATTAACTATGAAGAGCTCTCTGGAGAAAGTAGAGGCTTCGAGATGGACACGTGGAATTGCTGACGTGGTAGTTGCTGGGAAATAGCTTGGGAAGGTTCTTTTTGTTATAAGCTTCTTGTTGGAAGATAGCGGACTGCTCTCGTCAACCGGTCAACCCTCAAAACAAGAAATAGATGAAGTACTAAGGTAGCGTTTGATTATTCCTCTGAAGACTGAACAGCGCTGAATTATACTGAAGACTGAATAGTGACTAAAAACTGAAACTGAAAAATATTTTTATTTTTTTTCACTGAAAACTGAATATAAGTGATAAGTTGTTTGTTTTTTTAAGTTACAAATATCTTAAAATAAATACTTTTACATCCATACCCGTTTCAACTATTATTTGTTATATATTTATATTTTAATATATTAAAGACAACTAAAAAATTAATTTAATAATATAATAACTAATTTATAAAAAAATAATAACATATAAATATAACCTTAAGAGTATAAAAATTGAACAAATTAATTGAAGTTTATTTTAAGAAATAATAGTAGATTAAAGTCGGCCATTAATAATCTGTATAATATTTATACTATATATGTGAAATAAAAATATAATAATAAATTTTTAATGAAATCTATAAATTGAAAGCGGCTGTTAATGTTATTTAAATAGTGAGAAGAAAAAAAATTATTAATATAGTTAATGGGTGTAAAAGAAAAATAAATTGGAAAAAAATTAGATTTGTAAGGATAAATTTAGAAGTAATAAATTAATATTTATTTCAGTCATTTTTCATTAAGTGAAAAGTGAAAAAAATTCACTTTTTATAAAAAGTGGTTTAGGAACTCATTCGGTGGTTTTATAACTTAAAAAATCAAACAAAACAACTTAATGACATATGTTAAGTGCCATTAAGTGTTCAGTGGAAAAATCAAACAGTGTCATTAAGGGGTCGCTTGTTTTTTCCACTTAAAACTTAATGGGTCTGAATCATAATTATTAAGTTGTTTTGTTTGTTTTTATAAGTGGTCAAACAACTTAAAAATGTCAAAAAACAACTTAAAATAAAAAATAAAAAATCCAGACTTTTCACTTAATTGCAAATCACTTAATTGCATTAAATGCAATCCAAAATATTTTCTTCCGATACTATCCCATATATATAACATATTTCCAATTTCATCATAATTATATATGGTACAAAAATCTTTATTTTAATATATTGTTTGTTTTAAATAGCTTTAAAAATAAAAAAGAACTCTAATTACTTCTCATATTAATGTTTAATATCAATACTTTATTATGATATTAGGTGATGTATTTATATATTATTTTTTTAGAGTGTTTTGTGTGAGTTTTCTTGCTTCCCCTTTTATTTTTTGAAAAAAAAAATATTTTTTTCATAATAAAAATGAAGTTTATTTATAATTGAAGAAGAAGATCATGATAATATGTGTTCATATATAATTATTATTTTTGGATTGTTTTTATTCCATATTATATGTACAATTGTTTAACGTGAGTATAAATGTAAAATTACTTTAGTTTCAGACAATTTTACTTTTAAAAAACAAACATATTGACAATACATTCAGATGTGAGGAAAAAAAAAACAAGTCATTCAAGTTCAGATTTCAGTCCCTATTCAGTCTTCAAAAAAATTTAGAAATGTTCAGTTTTCAGACAAAAAAACAAACAACCCCTAAATGTTCAGTGGAAAAATATGGATGAAAACAATTTTATTTTTTGAAAGCCCATATTATCAAATCGGTCCAAGACCTTTTTTTTTTTTTTTTAATTTCAATTAGTTTACGACTTTTGTAAAATTAATCAAATCGGTCATTAACTTTTTAAATTGCATCATTTTAGTCCCTAAATTTTTCAAACATGGACAATAAAGTAATTATTGTTAAAATCTGTTAGTTCAACTGTCAGTTGCACCATAATTTAACATTAAAAGACAAAAATAGTCTTTAAATATAAATAGTTATTTAAATAAATAAAAAAATAATTAAAACGAAAAATATTATAAAAGAAAAAAAAAGATCCAATAGATATGACACAATCGTTGTTCTTTTAAAAAAAATCATTAAAAAGAACAAAAACTATAAATGAAGGAGTCATTTCTCACCTAATATATTTAAAGAAAAAATCAATAAAATATTTTTTCTTCAACAATCAACAATGGCATAGCAAGATCCAACAAAATCCCACCACTAATGAAACGAAACCTAGAAATGAAACGAAACACTTTCAAAAACAGAATAAAAAAATTTAAACGAATCAAGAAATAAGATATGATGAAATCCCACCCAACAACAAAAATCTCGTCTTTAAACCAACCAACTCGATCCAAATTCATCGTTGCCTCACTGTCTCTTCAACCCCACCTCCCCCACCACCCCTAATAAGAAGCGCATGAACTTCACCTAAAATGCCTTTTTGCGATTCGAATGATCGGGAACGGGAAGAAGGTGAAGAAGTATGAAAACAGTAACGTGAGTGGAATCCGTGATAATTGTAATGTTGTCCAAGACGTGTGGCGTAGGCCCAAAACTGGGTTATTAAGAGGAGATCGCACTCCTCCGCCAATTTCCACCTCCAGTGGCACTCTGCCAGACTGCCAGTGAGGTGGAATATTTTTTTATTATTGTTTTTATATTTTTATAATTATTCTTTTCATTTTTTTAAAAAAAATTGTATGAATAAAAAAGACTAAAATACCCCTTAACTATAAGGTTTGACTAACATAAAGCTAATCGAGGGATGAAATTTGTACAATTTAAAAAGTCAGGACTAATTTGGTCACTTTTATAAAAATCGCAAACTACTTTGAATAAAGAAAAAAAATCCATAACCAATTTGGTAATCGCTATTTTTTGAATTATAATAAAATTTGAGAGTTATTCGAAATATGTGATTTAAATCATAAACTCGTGTGTGTGAAATAAAAAGATTACAATTAGATCATTTTTTAACTCATTGATTTCATGATCATCTAATGTGGTTTGATGGTGAAAAAAGTTTATTAATCTTAATAATGTTTAAACTTCAATTCATTGCCACCGTGTGCTTTATATATAAACTTATTAACTTCGTATATACTCTCTTAGACTTTTTACAGCGTTAGAGCATCTCCCACCATACTCTTAATTTTTATCTCTAAGAAATTTTAGAGTATGAGTTGCTCCCACCATACTCTAAAGTTATGTCTCTAAGAAAGTTTTTAAGAGTTTCTAATATTGATACTCTAAATTTAGAGTATCAAATATCATACTCTTAATTCATTTTTCATTATTTTTTTATTCCATTTATATTCTTTTACTTTTTTCATTAAATTCAATTAATGCATAATAAATTTTAATTTATAAATTTTATTAAGATAAAAATCATACCATTAGAAATGTCTCATCTTGATCTTTAAAACGAGTCCAATATTGAATATTGATTAATAATTTTTTATACTTTCCTCATTTTCATGTTATTATTTTGTTATAATTTTATCTAAAACAATTATTATGTTATAAAAAAAATCTCTTATTACATATTACTAATTATAAATTAGATTACAAAAATTTGATTGAAAAGTTTGATAGAGATAATTAGGTTACAAATAAAACATGTAAGAAATTTTGGTGAAAAATTTTGATTGTAAAAGTTAGAAAAGAAATAATTAGGTTGGGAAAATTAGTTGAAAAATGTTAGAAAATAAATAAGTAGGTTGAGAAAATTAGTTATTAAAAACAATATTTGTTACAATTTAGTTGAACAATAATTTATTAAGAAAGTAAAAAATAATAATGAAAATATAAGTTATTTGGAAATATATATAGAAATAGAAATAGAGATAGAGATAAGGATAGAGAGTGTGGTGAGAGTGAGATTTTTTTAGAGATGAAATCTGGAAAGAATATCCCCTTTTGGATCTCTATTTTAGAGATAAAGATAGAGATTGGGTGGGAGATGCTCCTAGAGCATCTCTAACCATACTCTCTAAATTTTAGCTATTTTAACTAGCAACATTTCATGGGATCACTCCAACCATCATTTCTATTATAGTTAGTTATTGATATTTTAATATTTTTTGAATTTATTTTGTTTTAAATTGTATTCAAAATTGATATCATTTTTTCAATAACAAAATTAGTTTAAAAACATTTAAAAAACAAGAAAGAGAAGATAGAGAGCTTAAAATGTCTACCTACATTTGGAGAGTCCGTTGGTGGTTATCTAAAATAGGGAGCCATTTAGAGATCCCCTTGGAGTGCTCTAAAACCATCTCCACTAGCTATTTTAACTAAGGAGTGAGTTTAGAGAACCCTCTTAGTGTGTGTTTGATATAGCTTTTGTAAGGATCAAAAGCGCTTTTTTAAGCTAGAAGCTATTTTGAGGGTTTTTTTAGTTGTTTGGCAAAACTGAAAACAATTTTTTTAATGTATGAATTGTATTAATAGCCCTTTAAAAAAGCCATTTTATATTTATTTGGAGAAACCCAAAATTTGGGCTTTCCAAAAAGCTTTTTTTGAGCTTTTTTAAAACATATGAATTGACTCAACTACCCTTTATAAATTTTAAATATTCCACCATACAATTCTTTCATTAAATACATTGTCATCACCCTTTTTTTAATTTACACAACTAATAGCTATTTTTAAAAATACATTGTCAACACACATTTTTTTTTAATTTACACAACCAAAAGCATTTTTGTTAGAAGCTCTACTCATTAGAAACTCTACTCATTAGAAACTCTATTATAAAAATATCTACTCTAGAAACTCTACTTGAAAAGTCATATCAAACACACTCTTAGAAATGCTCTTAGTGATGGGTTTTATAGTCTCAAGCTGTGTGAACCTTCATTCCTACATTAATGATGAGGAGTTCGAAACCCATTATAAGCATTTTATATGAGAGAAATTTTATTTTCAACGTTATTAATGAAGATATATTAGCTCCATATGAAGTGTTTAATCTCGATAAATATACGAAATGTGTTTAATTTGGATAACATTTAAATACGGTTATGTGTCAATTTTTATTTCGAAATTCTATCATTATAAATGTCTGTATAATTTAATACTTGAGAGTTTTTTTATATATAAATATTATAGTATTACAAAAAATCGGTGTTTTTATCGAAAGGAATGACTCAAACTCATAACCTTATGATACATGTGTGAGTGATTTACTATCGGATTAACGTCAACTCGTTCTGACCTACTTTAGTTGAGGTAAAGTGATAGCCTATCTTATCTTACCTTATCTTATCTCATCCGAAAAGCAATTATGGCACATTGGTTACAAAGTATGGAACTAATTTCATAAAGTGGCAGTCAAATCTAATCGTTGCGCAATTATTATATTAATCAGTCAAATGGAGGCTAGTCCATGGGCTGGCCGGCTGATTTCTAGGATACAAAAACAAGTAATTAAAATTTGCTAATAAACTATTCTTCAATTCGCATTTGTATAGCAGATATATATATCTATTGATGCTTATTAATTATTATCAACGATCTTATGATATGCATGTCATTATTAATGTATAGCAAGATTTATTTCTCTGTTATTTTATTTTCATTTACCATCAATTAGTTCACAAGCCTTATAAAAACTCAGATATAAAATACAAATTTATAAAAAGTTAATGAGACTATGTTTTAGTCGTGATTGCTCCCCAAACTTTCAGATTCTTAGTAGTTCAAATATACACAATTAAATGAGTAGAAAACAAATCTTTTTTTTCTTTTGCAGTATTACATTAATTCAGAGTTTATTTTAGAGAAGGAGAACTCAAATCTACAACCTCAAAAACAGGTGTGAAGGGTTTACTATTGGACCCACCAAATCTCATCGGTAGAAAACAAATCTTTAATTGAGCGCCCATGGAATTCAAGTCATGGTTGATGGTTGGCATTTGCTTTGCCCTTTCGCGGTACAACTTGGTAGCTCAACTAACTTCAGAGCTTCTTCATCGATGCTTTCATATCAATAACAAATAAATAAGGGGCAGACTCACCACGCGGAGATCAGGTGGGACCGTAGGGACCATGCCCCACCTTAAATTAAAAAGAAAATGATTTTATGTTTATATAGGTATATATATCATAAATAATATTCTATGACACATCATTACTCAGCACAATTCATATAGTTTCAGCACGGTTCGTATAGTTTTGTTATTTCATCCACCAGTCAAGTTCAATTCTCAAGCAAAACAAATATTCTTAAATTTTAGTCTTCTTCTACGATAAAATAATTAATTTGTGGTTTATTTAATTTAATTTTATTATATAGTAAATTATATAATATTATTTTATAGTAAATTATCTAATATTATTTTGAATATTTTCTTATTTCTAATATTTTTAGTTTGACATACATAATACATCTAAATATTCAATCAATAAACCCTAAAATCTCAAATTTTAATTTATTTTATTAACATAATTCATCTATTATTATAATTCATTTTATTTTATCATTTATATTTTTATTTATTTACTATTCTAATTTATTTAGAATCAATAATTTGAAGAATAAAAAATTCAAAAACATTTCTAGTAATATTTATTAATCAATTATTTTTGTAAAAATTTAAAGTGAATTCATTATAAATACAAAAACAAAATTATTATAAACCATATTTTAAATTTTTTAAGAATAAATATTATAATTTTTCATTGTTTATGTTGATTTGTTTTTGTTATTATTATTATTATTTTTTTACTATTGTGTTTCTTGCTTTTAGTTCCTTTCGATGTAAAGTTACTTTGTTCATCTCTAGTAATTGTTCATCTCGAGTAAGTGTTCTGCTTTTTATTTATTTAAAATTCATTAACCATAATTTTTTTTATATATAAAAACACTCATTTTATTATGATTTTAAGTTTTCATTATTTTGTTCAAGTGTCCCACCTCGTTAAAATTTCTGGGTCCGCCTTAACAATTATAATATACGAGATAAGGTTGGTCCGGTGATAAATCTCTTATACTTGCATCACGAGGTTACGACTTCGAGTCCTTCTCTTTCTTAGAAAAACCCCCGAATTTATATAATACTTCAAAATAAAAATAACAATCATAATAAAAATGCTTCTTAAGTTATACGGTCTCATACTCCTCAGAACTAGAATAGATATACAACTCTTTTTTTTTTTCTTTTTCGTTCGAAGTATTGAATAGATATACAACATAAAGGCAAAACACTTCATACTTGTAACTGCTCCACTTACAACTGCTCCACAATCAACATGTAGAGACAATGTCCTTGTCAATCCTAACAGTTTTTATGCACCCTCAGCTAAGGTGGGCGATTCGTGTTCATGGGCCGCGTTAATGTCATATTGACTAAATGCGCGCACAAAAATTATAAGAGTCAATCCAAACATGATTCGTTTTATAATAGTGAAAAAAAAAAAATTCAAAACATCAACACCACATGACTTATGACTAGCATTCATTTTTTTTTTTTTTCATATAGACAAGTAAGATTTCATGTTTGGGTTAGAGAACGAGTAAGTTTCACCATCTTTTCATATATATATTTTCTTTATATGAACGAATCGGTCTTTAAAATGCAATTTCCAGTACCCATATCAGATACAGATATCTATGACATTTTCATAGATATAGACAAGTAAGATTTAATGCTAATGACATTTTCTGTAACTATGATATAAAGAAGTTGATTACTTCTTTTGACATTCTATTCTAGTGAAAACGAATTTTATGCATCTAGAAAAAAAGATCACCAGGAAGCATCGTCTCAAACACCAACAGCTTGAGATTTCTGACGCTTGACATACTGAAGTATAGGTTCCTTAACCTGCCGAGGAAAACAAGTCCCAAACAAAATATATTAGAAGTATGTTCTTTTGATTTTCGCTGTATTTGACAAACTTATAAGTTTGTTCATTTTTAAGAAATTGAAGCATACCGTGCTTGCTTTCCTGCACCTCCTGTCCTGGGTGGATCTACTACCAATGATATTGTCTGCCTCATCATGATAATTTGGGTATCCGATTGCTTTGATGTTGTTCTCATTTCCGGGTACAAAACTCTCCCTTGAAGCTACTGGCTGCAAAATTTTAAGAGTAACCTATGTAATATAAGCTGCGAAATTCGAAAAATTATTGACAGTTTACTTTAGTTCAACAACAAACAAAAACAAACCTCAACCCTGCTTGTGGGAGTGTTTCCTGCCTTTGTGATGGTCTGCTCACTCCTAATGGAACCATTTTGATGAATGTTAGACCTGCCCCTTGTGCGAGTGAGATCGGATCCAATAGAGTGAAGGGCACCACATGTGGAAAAGTCCTTGTGATTGCTTCCTGAGAATTGAAAAAAACGTTTTTGTAGGTATCATTTCTATAACATTTGTAAATAGAAAACAAAGGATAAGGAGAGACTGGTACCTATTTTGTTGAATTCTTGATTGTTGGACATGTTATGTGGTTCATTGGTCTGCACGTCCTGTTCAAAATCAATAAATTACAGAAGAATTTATACGAAAATATATGAACATAGAGAAAAGAATGTTATTGTTACCATAGCATCATAATCCAATGCTTTCTTGACTTCCATTAGCTTTTTCTCAGTCTGGTTGGAATGGATCACACGCTTGCCTGTGATCAACAAGAAGATAAAACTCAGAAACCAATTGAGATGATTCGGTACTCTAAGAATATGCCAAGCAAGAAGTTTTCAACTAGGCTGCACAAACCTAGCCTGCGGCTTCCTTTGGCTTCGATGTAACCATCTTTGATCATTTTGTCAATAAGTTTTCGGACAGAGGATTGACTGGCTTCTCCTTCCAGCTTGTTCTGGAGCTTTGTTACCGTTACATAGTTCATTGGAAGAGCATGATACAATGCCTAATATCATAACAATGTCAGGACTCGGGACTCAGGATATGCAATGTCAGCCTTAATAACCACATAAAAAAATGTTGCTCAAAGAGAATATTTAAATGAAAGGCAAACCAGTTTAACACAAAATGTTAATTTCTTAACACAGGAACTGCATTGAATTTCGATGAATTAAAAGACAACTCAACTTTGATCACCAAAGATCTTATCTCATAAAAAAGAGCATAAAACTCACTTACCTTCAAGTAAATGGGATCTTCTGCCTGGGGAGTTTTGTCGCCAAGCGAGACACCATCCATTTCCTCCTTCACCAGGGTGAATTCATAGTCAAATTTCTGATATTGTGTTTTGGAACAAGAAAAGAAGTGTGAGACAAAAACAGGTAGCTAAGAAGAGATATTTGATTCATACACGAAGAAGAGATAAATAGAAAGAATAAACCTCATGCTTGTTTATGGTGTATGTGTCCTTTCCAGTTTTTGATAAAAAACCTTCTTTCACAAGCTTGTCCATTATATCTGAAATGGAGTAAAGTTATTAAAGAATTCAAAAATTCAGCATTGCACAGCTCTTCTTGTTCAAACTTAATTAAATCTGAGACTCCATCTACCTTCAGTCAAAGCCTGCATTAAACCATAAAAACTTATATCATTAGAGAACAAAAATATCAAAATAAGACTATCATTTTTGTCAGAAGACGTTGGAAACTGAATGAGGAAAAATTGAAGCTCTTACCACTGAGATGTCTGGGAAATTTGATAGAACATCAGTAAGTTCAACAATATCAAGGCGACGGCTGTTGATCCAGTCCTTTACCCTGGCCAGTTGTTGTTCATCTTCCTCTGCATCTTGAGTACAATCTGCGCGGTGTATAATACAGATCAACAATCAAAATCAGATCCAGCCCAATAATCTTATAGTCCTAAAAAACTATAGAAACTAATAGTTCACAAATTCCATGTTTAAAAAGTTATGTATTGTATGCCTCTTATGTTATCATTAACATTGTTCTGTTTAACTAGGATATGTACCTTCATCAACCATGGCATTATCTTCCTCTGGCCGTTGCTTATCTGTTGGATAACCATAGTTATTTACTCGATGAGGAAAATTCCTCAGGGAAATATTAGGAAGAACACAAAGGAAACAAAAAAAAACAGTTGGATGCAATTACCAATTGGCGCGACTATGTATTGATTTTCTTGTGATTGGTTAACCTGTAACAACTCAACAAGTAACATGGTTTCTACATTTAGCTGAAAAGAACAATACTATCAAATTTGTAAAAATAAAGTTGATGTTATCCCTTCACCTCAGTGTCAGATTCAGAAGATCCATCCCTTTGTACGGAATCAGCTCCCAAGCTCACTTCATCATCTTGCATATCATCATTGTCATCCTCACACGGATCAAGCACGCTCTTTACCTGCACAAATAATGAGAAGTGAAAAACATGACCTTGAATATAAACAAACAAAACTAAATCATTGCTGTTCTCCTATCCCTTACCTTAAGAGCTAACACAAAATGTTTGCTGTTGACATTCCCAACTTCCATTTTCAAAGGACTTTTCATCCATGTATTATGAGCTTCTTCTTCTGAGCAGCTTTTGAAGAATGGAGGTTCGTAATCCACTGGCTGCAAGGTCAGATTATTGTCTCATCACTACTCTTTGCTTATGTTAAATATATTTCTAACAGGGAAAATAAAAAGATTCAAACATGAATTCTCAAACAGCAGTTTCAAAAGATGCAAAAGAACCAGATGACAAATTTACATGTCTTTTTTATCAGTCAACAAGCCATAAACCTGTATGCAAATGCATAACCAAGATATACAAGTAAGATATTCATGCACACCTATATGCATTACCAAGCATGCAACTGCTATAAAATCTGTCAACTAAACATGCCAACGCAAGCATGATATAGTCCAGCAAGACAAAATTTCATATACTATTTAGCAACTAAAGAATTTTGTGAAAAATCATTATCAGAATAGAAATTCAAAGGCAAACGTACAAAACAAAGATCTATGCAGCAGTTTAACACACATACCGTCACGTCATCGTAATAGAGCAACTTCATCAGTATGGTCCGCTACAAGAGAACGAATAACAAGCCCATCAGTTAAAAACATTGTAGGACAATCATGCAAAAACACAGCCATAATCGAAGTGTAGAAAGCCTCTAACTAACTTACCTCTTCAGGCATTCGATCTAGTGTTCTCATCAGCTGAACCAGTGTGCGGACCATTTTGCAAGCAGAACTCCTGAACATGAAGATAGCGGAAAGAATTAACAAAATACACGCTATACAAGTTCTAAAGCCAATCACCATTAGAATAAAGAATCAATTTTACACGAGATTTTGTTTAAACTACCTCATTTGATTAGGAGTAATTTCAGTTGTGGAGTTACACTTGAATGTTTCTCCCTTTTTCTTGTTCCCAGTCCGATTGACATTCATTGAAACTTCTTGACTATCAGAATTGGAGTAACTAAAAGAAACTGCAAAAGAAGACATATTCTAATCCATCAATCCTATCAAAACATCAAATGGAATCATATATACACGGAGAACTGACAATTGACAAGCACATAATACAATTGCAGAGTGAATCACTGGCATTTACAAATCATCTAGAGTTGAATTTCTAAATTTCGTAGTTACCAATAAAACCAAAAATACGCATAGATGAAAAATGAATTAACTAGCCACAATATATACCATAGACTGGTAATAATCAATCAAATTTTACACAAATCAATCAAGTGTTCTCTGAAAAGCTTACAAGCATATTCCTCAATCATTGATCCTTCAACAGCTTCACATACACAGAACAACAGTGTCCTCAGATATTTTTTCTGCAGCGCATCATAAACACCTGAAAGAAATAATAACAAATATATTCAATTCGATCAACAGAGACTCAAAAAGGAAGAGAAAACGAGAAGCTTATATAAACATATGCAATCAATTAGCATGCCTTTCTCCATCCAATCAATCAGTCTACGTGATTCGCCATCCATCGGCATCAGCTTCTTGATCTTCATCTCTAATGATTATCACACAAATTGTAAAGAAACTTTGGCAGTCAATATTTAGATCATTAACCAAAATTCAGTGAAGATCAGATAAGAACAAGCTTTACCTAAAGCAGGAACAGATTTATCATTGAAGTACTTCTCCGGAAAAAGGCCTCTTATGTAGCTAATATTAAATATAGCAATACGAAGAAGGTTCCTCGTCTGTAGAAAACAAATTCATCGAAACGAGATGAGATCTTCTCACAAATACATAAAAGAAAAACATATAACGAGATTGTTCTGCTAGTTTCACATCACTATTAATGATTTCACAAACAACTTCGAAACAGAGAAAAAAAATAAGAAGCTCCATTCATTTTTCACCAAAAATATAAATGAACCGCATAACAGAACAGGTTTCTCACAAAATTAAGAGAAGAAAACATTAGCGATAAATAAAAAATGAAGAACGTGAACATTGAACGTAAAAATCTTCAAGTCTACATGCACGATCAGTTAATCACAACACATTTCCATAGAAGAGGAGAAAATTGATCTCTACTAGTTAGCTAGAGAGAGCTTCAATTTCTTGATCAGATCTACATTTGATATTATATAAAACGTTTCTTCTTCAGAACCTTTAAAATTACTCTCTCAGTTTCACCTATAGATCATCAAACGAGAGTGATTTTGGTGGACGATTTAGATTCGAAAAACGTTTTAAAGCGTAAAACTAAGCTCGTCTGCTCCGGTCAAGAAGATTAAAACAGAAAATATGTGGTGATCGAATCGCTGATTACCAGAAGAAGCGAGTCCTGTTCGGTGATCTCCGCTTCCTTCACTTTCTGTGCAACAACCTGAAAACGAGAACGATACTTGAAAAATCACTATTATAAACGATAATTGACTATCGACTGAATAAGAGAGACGTACAATATAAGAAAAAATTAACAAGAAATCATCAATTTAGACGAAGATTTCTAGGCTCACCATAGCTGGAACCTGGAGACTTTGAGAAAACTTGAAAATTACTGAGAATGAGAAATCAAAGTCTGAGAGAGAGAGAAACTTGATTTGAAATTTTGAATCGGAGTACAAAATTTAAAAAAAAAGTGTGAGTGGCGGGACGCGAAGGATTTTGCCGGTTTATAGAGACGTTAGTTAACCATGGTTATGATGGAAACTCTACCGTGGTTAACTGAGAAATGCTGATTGCGTGACGAGGGGAGGTGGAGGATATCGTCATTTCACTAGAACATTAGGGGTATTTCCGTCCACGATGAATGACTTGGCCAGTCAGTTTGTTATGTGCTTGAAATACAGTTCGTTACGTATTCCACTTCAATGCCTATCAGAGAACGACAATATTCACCTCTTTTGATTCATTTCGGAGGAAAAAAAAAATACATCATACAATAGAACTACGGTAAATTAATCTCCTATAAATTAATATCCTCTCTAAATTGGTCGGTGTAAAAAATTAATAAACCCCTCTATCGTAATAATTAATAATTTTTTTTCAAAACTTCGGTCCTGACTGTCGTATAAATTAATAATTTCATAAAAGTACAAAATATATTATATATTATTTAAGAACTAGAAAAGTATTTCAAAATGCTACTCTGTACTAGGCCACTATGTTTAATATTTTTGACTTGATCATTCATCGTTTGATTGTCCTCAAGAAGCTATTGTCATCACTTTCTTGTTGTAGATAAAAAGTTTCAATTAAATTTAGTATTTCAACAGCCTTACTCGTAGAGATTTTAGGTACCTTATGACTATCGCCGTCGTTATTTATCTCAACCACATCATCATTATTCTTCCTTGTGATATCATTGATGATAACTTCTTCAGTTGGAGTGTAACACACTTCTTCTTTAAATTTGATGGCAGATAGTGCACTGTGGTGTTCCTAAATTAGATGTGATTAGGTAACTCCATAAGTGGTACATGAGCAGTACAATTGTTAAGGAGAAGCGAACCTTTCGATTTGCCATGAGCAGTGCCATTGCAATTTAGAATCTTGAAAAAAAAAAGGAACTTTCCATGAAGAAGAAAATTGACTAAACAAGGAATTCCAAAAATGAACCTTCCCTAAACAACAAAACCGACTTCCACAAGTTTTTAGAAACAAAATAACACTTTACAAGGTAAAACCCTTCAAATTAATAACCTCTCTAAATTAATACTCAAGGGTGGGATCCTAGAATATTAATTTAGAAGGGTTCTACTGTATATACTTCTTTTTTAAAATGAAAGTTCGGTTTCAATTTATTTTTGTTATTATTAAAAGCTACAATTTTAATTATTTGAAAAAAGAAAAAAATAGAAGATCAAATTTCTTACTTTAAATTGTCCAATTGAATTTGTGCTAATAATATTATTAAATAGAACATTTTATGAGGGGAACTCTTTATTTCCATATGAAAACTAAGAGTATCTCTCATCCAAATAGTGTTTTTGAAGCAACTTTTGTATTAAAATAATACAACTTTCACACTATTTAACACTATTTAACTGTTTCATCTCCAACCTATTGTACCAAATTTTATACTAAAAAGAATATTCCTTTTTGTTAAATATTTCTTAACAATAAAATAATGCACTCAATCAATAAAAAAAAAGAAACAATTAAAAAAAACACTTTTACACTAAATGTACTGTGTTGCACCAAATCTGGTGCAACACTATTGATGAAGGCAAATTGGCACTAATGTTTGGCATAGGGTTGGAGAACATAATTTGGTCTATTTTGCTGATCTCCTCACTTTTAACGCAGGGTTGGAGATTGTCTAAATACAATCAAGTATAAAAAAAAAAAAAACAAGAGAGACTTCAGGTAGCACATACAATGATTGATTTCTAAGGGTCCTAACATACCTCTAACCATTTCGATGTCATGTTTCAAAAGCAAATACCATAAACAAACAAGTGAATAAGATCATATAAATAAAAATTCAACTGATATTTCTGTCAAGTTCTCCGAGGAAAAAAATTTCATCTTCCAACTTGTAACATTATACATACATTTCTCAATTATTAAAAAGAAAAATTATTTCAAGCTACCCTCGACCCTCGTCTAAGAATAGCCTGCAAAGCACTTTGGCTGCTATCTTCTTTGTATAAAAAAGGTTTCAACTGTTTATACATGATCGAATTTCCGCTCGTTCCAGTTGAAAGCAGACCATTTAACTTCAAACCTTTTAGTCTTGCAAAGACTTCTCAGCAAAGAGAATTCCCAAACGTTAATTGTCTACAAATACAGGACAGAATCAGTCCACATAAGTTGAAGTTTCCGATTTTCACATCCGGTCTCACCTTTCAAAAGGATCTCCTCTGTGTGAATTGAAAGGAGGATAAGCGGCAGCAGCTATTTTCTCCCGAAGATTGAACTTCCTGGCAATCAGCGGCCTGACATCTTCAACCGCAACCAAGCTCTCCAAAAACGGTAGCAGTAGAAGCAACTCTTGATCTGAACGATCATCAAACCAGCTCTCTATTGGAATTCCATTGTCCACTTGGAACCCGAATGCCTAGAAAGGAAACCAGCAACCTCATTAAGAAAATTATCTCACTGTTCCAGGCCACAAATACTGGATTTTCATGAAGACAAGGCAACAATAAGAAAATGATATCGACAATTGACTGCAAGATACAGATACTACATTTTCATGTAACAGAATAAAGAAACTGTATCTCAGCCACAAAGCTTATATGACATTATAACCCACCACTATAAAAAGTTTTCTAACCTAAAGATGTAACATTTTGTTGCTGATATCTACGGACTAGGGTCTCCACCAGCATAAGTATTCAATATAAGATACAAGAGAGGAATTTCAAACAGTACCTGTGGAGAGTTGTCAATTATTATAACACGCGCTAGATCACGGCCAAGAACTGTCAAGTCTTTGAGATAGTTGCCCTCCACAAAAACACAGGATTCTCGGTAAACACGGTGGCGAAATAATTTTCTCTTTGGATCAAGCACATTTAGAAGCTGCTCTGCATAAATACTTTGACTAGCAGTAAATATTATGATCTCAAAAAGACAGGAAACTCTCTCTAGAAAATCTCTGAGGTGAGGACGACATCGAACATAGACTGTATGCTGCTGGAGGTTAAAATTTACGGGGAATGTGAAGTCTACATCACCACAAGGTTCCAACGTCGAATGCACTAGTGTTTCTGCCAAATCAAAGTAAATTAATCAGTACCAGAAACTTACACGATAGAAGGTAAGTTATTTAAGATTAGGAATATAAAAAGTGGCATTTCTTCAAACACGGTTTACTTTGAACATCAATTCTGAAACTTGATCTAGATAAAATCATGAAAATGAGGAAAAACAGGAATGTGGCTGAGTCTTTGGACTGACATCCCAATCGAAAGATGCATTCATAAATCATAATTCAAAAACAGAACAGAGATGACATATATTTGTTCAGTAAGATAAGAAATATCATGGTACTGAAGAACCAAATATTTTTGATATCCAAGAATCAAAAAAAAAAAAAAAATTAAAAAAAATAAAATTAAAAAATTAAAATCACAAAATTGCATCTCATAACTCGACATTGACAACAACACAATGAAACCAAAAAACTACCGGTCTACGACAATAATCAGCAAAATTTGTACGCAACATTTATATAGAACAAATATTGCCTTATTTTTGAATGTTTAGTAATCAAAGTATAAAAATACAAACTAAAAGGACAAAAAGAGCAGAGAAGTGAGACAAAACTGCAAGCAAATTATAATTCATATCACATTGGCTTGGCTACCAATCAACCTCAAACCAAGAGATAGTGGTAGGAGGGAAAAGCGTGATGGATATTCTAATAAATATAATTAACATAAAAAATAAAGAGGGAGTGTAAATCCTAATACGACAAACATTGCCAGACTTAAAATTTACATGCATGTGGCGAACCCTTCAGAAATATATATACCCAAAATTTCTTACCATCCAAGTCAAGAACAAGGGTGGTAGGAGGGCAACTCCGGGTCTGTTTAGGTAGCAGCATATGCCGAAAAGTGGGAACCACTGATGACAAGTCTGGTAAGTTCTTTATGAATAAATAAGGATCGAAATCATCAAATTCCTCGTACTCATCATCCTCCACACAAACATCAGTTGACATTGACTCTTGACCATGCTCATCAACACATTCCAGCTTTGAATTCTTCATAGCAAGATAAATGGCTGAAACTTCAGAGGAAAGGCCGGCCCCTTCTGATTCTGCATTACAACATGATTCACAACATTTATATCAAAGATAACCCATCTGACCACCAGACTTACACATTTAAGACGATATATTTGTATCTACTTCTATATTACCAGGGCATGTTGCAATTGTTGAAGTCAATGTATTCTCACTGTAGTTCTTCTCTCTGCCAAAAGTGGATTCAGTAGTCTCTCGGGTGATATCACCATCCTGCATATCAATCCTTGAGCACTCCATCCCACTTGCCTCATGGAAAGTCTGGTCTCCGTTCCGAAAAAATTTGATGAAATCAACTAGATAGGAGTTACATATAAGAACCATGAGAGAACAAACAAAGATACAATGAAATCTGTTCTAACAACTATCAATTTTATCAACTACCTCCACTGCCAGTTTCCCCTCCCCCAACTTTAGAGATGTGAAAGCTAGGAGAAAACATTGTTTCAGATGCACAATGAGCGGTTTCTTCATTAGAACCCTGCAATACAATTTAATAAATTATACAACTGAGTCTTCATAATTAAAAGTTTTTTTTTCTTTTCTCCGACATTTGAAATTCCCACAATTTTTTCATTAAAGATGCTCTGATGAAACTAATGTTCAAAATAACAGACGACTTTCATGTTATCTTGCAAGAGATTGAACCCAAAAAATATCTGAAAGATCCTCAGGTCCTCACAATTTCTACATGATAAATGACAACCTTTGGAGTAAAGAAACTGCAGGGAGCAGAAAATAAAATACGGTATTTTTGAGGTTGCAAAAAAAGTCTTTCTTGGCATGACTACAGAATGCTGACTAAATGGCTCACCAAACTGATTTCCAACTCAAAAGATGCAAGACAATTACCTTGTGATCCATGGAATCTCCATTAAACGAACCATATCCCAAACAAACACCACTGGTTTCATCATTCACCGAATCGTATATAGTGTTCAAATTAGTTGCCGCAACAGCTTGCCCGTTTTTCTTAGGAAGAATGCCAACTGAATTTTTTGTGAGATAAATCAATTAACTTGGCATACTAAGTAAAAGAAAAAAAATATACTGAAAATAAAGTGCAAGGTGTACATATAGACTATCAGTGAAATAAATAAACAAGAAATTTAAGTGTAATGCTTCGACTCCAACTGGAAACTTGTTACGGGAAGTTTTAGGCTCGTACACAAAAAAATTTTAAAAAACGAAAGATAAAAATGCTCTGAAAAATGAAAGAAAAAAAATATATAGGTTGACATTTTATATTCAATTCAGATAGAGGAAACAAGGTTAAATTGGATCTCTTGGTAAAATTACTGAACTTCAATAGTCAAAAATGAACCGGTACAAAATGAATTTCCTCAAAAATATAATAAACCAGCAAAAGAAAAGACAATAGCCTACCTGGTTTCTGCTTTCTAACTGAAGACGTAATTAGCTCTGTAACTTTCTTTTCCGCAACTTGTCCATTTCAGACACCTTTTTTGAAGCTCTTGAAACCCTGGGACTGGACATGCTCTGAGTGAGAAGCATTTCTTCCATTAACTTTTTTCTTGGTTTGCATTTCCGAAAGAATAATTTTCCAATGTTCAGAAGGCTGTCACTTCCTACTTGGCTTCAGCATAAAATTTTAAAATACAATTCAATAGACAACAACAGCCAATTATTTAAAATATTATATAAATATATATATATATATAAATTAATTAAAACTAACTAGCAAAAGATTCAATATAATCCCTAAACATTCCAAAAGCTCATTTTAGAACTTCCTACATACCACTACTGACAATCATGGGATTGAAATGATTGACTAGAGCAAGGAAATCTAAGCTTTAAACTTTGCCAAAAATCAATGCAACAAACAGTGTTCACAATGGACAGTTCCATTACATTAGCTACAGTATGGACTTCACTAAGAATTCGCAAATATGCAACCCAAAAATAAGAAAAACTAAAGCAATGTCTTGTCATAATTCAAATTAAAGTTCTTGAAACATAGTTTTTCTTTACGCAAATTAAATACTCTCTTAAAAGCTAATTGGGATTCTCCAAAATTTTCTCCACCTGATTTATAAATGAAAATAAATGGTCTCACTCTAGAGATTCAGCTTCCAACTCCCAAAAGAACAGCTACTAGAGAGATTAGTTTTCCATGTAAGTATTCAAATTCACTTCCACAAGATCACTATTAGTACTGCCAAGAAATAGTAACCGATAACCAACATGAAAAGCAATATCTTTTACTTCAAGAGTATCAACTTAAAGACTTAATGACTTGCTGCTGTTTATAATCAGCTCGAGCTTTACAATCAACAACTACAACAAGCTCCCCATTTAACATTTTCAGACCAAATTAAAGATATAGGGCAAGACATTAACTCAAGCTGTTCTATGCTTTCTCTATTCCATACAATCACCAAGTCAAAATCTAAAGCTCAAACCCTAGACCCTACATTGAACACTTCAAAATCAAGGTCAAAACATACACAATCCCGAAAACGTCATGAAATCAACAAACCCATATAAATCACCGTACCAACTTCGCAAAAATCCAGCATCTAATTCAAATTAAATCAAACATGCAACTTTACACAATCAAACCCTACAAAAACCAAACCCAAACACGATGATACTACAAAATCAGAAAACTAGAGTTGACTAACTAAAAAATGCTCACCTCCGACAAAATCGATAAAACGAGAAAATCGGAAGCTGAACTCACGGTTAACTGCGATCTGTCCCTGTAATCAAACAAAGCAAACGAGTGAGTGAAGTGGAAGATTGATAGTGAATAAATGCGAGTTGTCCATTAAAACCCTAGTTTCGTTACCGGTTGATAGATGAGCTCGGGTTTTTCTCTCTTCTCTTTTGTTTTGGTTCTCAGTTCGAGTTTTTGTTTTTTTCCCTCCAAAGATGGAAAAGAGAGGGAAAATGAGAGAGGGATCGAAAATTATTTTTTGCCTGAACAAGGGACTGTGATGATAAATAATTTCAATTTTCTGTTCGAAGATAATTATCTAATTTTAAATGAATTTCTTAGCGAAGTGTTTATCAAACTCCTTAATCGCGGTTGCTGTAGAAATCTTTCGTACTCGCTAGTTTATGAAAACACGTGTCATGAAGCTTTGGCCACGTTCTACAGGGGATGCAGCGAGTACATGTGACTTTGAGAAATGTGAGAGTGGTTAACGAACTTAATCTTTCTCTTCTTCAGCTTAATCTTTTGAAACGGCGTCGGCTAATAAAATAATTTGTTCAAAAGATATTTGAGAGAGAAATAATTTCTTTAATATTTGTTTTTCTATAATCTATCCCGTGATGCTGCTGATTCTCTGTCAAATTTAAATTTTAGGTCCTTTGACTTTCTGAAATTATACCAAAGCCCTAATTTTGTCCCATATTACACTTCAACATGTGTTATGCCTTTTCATTTATTCACAAACTACGTTATCTCTTTCCATTTATTGATGGGTTTTTTCATAGATTTATAATATATGGGATGTGTCTATATTTGTAAGTCGTAATATTCATCATTTTTTTTCCGTTTAATATGTTAAAATAATGTGTGTGTTTTTCTCCTTTTTGTTGTATTTTTTTTTTGTACTAATCATTCATGTTTTAGATAATTCTTTATAAAAATATTAATTATCGATTCATCCATCTTGGAAATTATATAAAGGTTTGAAGTAATTATTTTAATTTATCATTATATACTTGTGCAACAATAATACCATAACAAGTGTTTTATTATGGTAAACGATATTAAATCAACAACAAAATTTATAATAGATGGGATGTGTCTATATTTGTAAGTGGTGATATTCATCATTTTTATTTTGCTATTTAATATGTTAAAATAATGTGTTTAATTTTCTCCTTTTTGTTGTATTTTTTTACTAATCATTTATTTTTTAGATGATTCTTCATAAAAATATTAACTATCGATTCATCCATCGTGGAAATTATATAAAGGTTTGAAGTAATTATTTTAATAAATCAGTCTATACTTATGCAACAATAATACCATGGCAAATGTTTTATTACGGTAAACGATATTATATCAACAACCATAGTTTATAACACTAACTTAGTTTAAAATTTATGAATTCAAACATACAAATATGATATTTGACAACCTTTTGTCGTTACTCCTCTATTTTCACTTTTTTTTCAACACAAAATGGTTTGATTTTACATATATTTATCTCGACTAATAAGGGGGTTGCACATAAATATTAAAAAAATATCACATAATCAATATATTTTTTAAACATAATACTGAATGGATCATAAGTCTGTCGGAACCTGTCGAAATTGAGCAATAAACAAAATCACTGAATATCTAATCTTATATTCTTGATACATATACTCCCACGAACTCCGTATTGACAACTCTTTATACATTGCTCATAAAGACTTATCACATATTCACATACACAAACATACAGATAAAAAGTTATAACAAGACTAAAATAAAAAATAATAATAGAAACTATATCACATTGATTCTTAACATAAAAAGTTATAACAAGACCTAAATAAAAATAACAGCATAAGATGCCTTTGTCAATAAGATGACACCCCTCTAAACAAATTATATGTTGTATACTTTATATATACACATTACATTTGTCTAATTAAAGGGACTGATAAACATTATATAAGATATGGTATGTGGTTGAATATATAAATTATCAAAACTCTAAGGGGCAGTTGAAAAGATTACTGTAACCTTGTTATTGTCTCAATTATTACGGTGCCTCGTGTGGAGAATCTTTTTTGAAATTTGAAAATTGAACTTTAAAATCTAAACCCTTGTGAATTGCACAGAAGCTATTGTCGCTCTCAAAAGGTTTAAACTACAGACACCTGACGTGGTGGTTTTATATTGTGACACGTGTCGTACCAATAGCAAGTGGATCCATATTCAATTTTTTAAAAATGGGCTGAGTTACGGCCCAAGACATTGGGTCGTTTGATGAATTATAGCCCAATCACCCGTAACCCAGGTCCATCTGTTCAAGCTTGAAATGTAATATATGTTAATTGTGATTTGATAAAAAAAAATTTCTGTTCATTTAAATAAAGAAAAATAAGTTTAGAGCTTGTTTGGTTGGATTTTTGAAAAACCCCTATTGGTAAAAAATCTACTTTTAGTAGATCTATTAGAAATAGAGTTTTTTTTAAAAAAAATTATAGTTGTTTGGTTGGTAGACTTTAAAAAAAAAAAAACTATTTGAAGAAGCACATCCCCATGAATTTAGACCCTAATTTATTAACAAAAAATTTAATTACATTGTGTTTTTTATTGTCCCGAAGTTGTTTTGTTGTTTTTCGACAAAACTCCTTTGCGATGCTATCATGACAATAAAGTTTAAACATTAAAGGTCAGTTTGGTATTACTGTAACTTTTATAATAATCACTGTTAACTGTGCTGAATGAATAATCAACTGTGAAGTTAATCAGCAGATATGTGGTTAATTTTATTTTTAAAACTATTGTATAACTCAAAAGCAATATACATATGTTTGGTGATTTTATTGCAAAAGTGCTAAGATTAATTACAATGACTAAAATAAACATGAGTTTATGACCATATTTCATTTTTTATTAATTATATATATTAAATCAATATTTAAGTAGAATATTTAAATTGGAAAAAAAATTACATAAGAACAATTAAATTAATGTTAAAATATTTTATAAATCAAATCAATATTTAAATAAAATATTTAATTTTGAGATAAAATAATGTATATAAATGATTTTAACTTAATTTCATAAAGATAATAATGTTATTTTAAAAGAGACATTAAATGCTGAAATAGATTATTCTATAATCACTTCCCAAAGAGTAGATCTGATGCCGGTTCCGGTTCCAGAGGAACCAGAAGCTCTCTAAGGGAGGTTCCGGTTCCATGGTTCCGGTTCTGTTCCACAGGTTCGGAACCGGTATTAAAAAAAATCAATATCATCATCCATGATCCATGATCCATTCACTATCACCATCTATTCATTTGTAAAGAGACTCAAAACTCAGGTTACCCACAATAAAAAAATCTAAAAATCAAAAAGAAAGAAGAGATCAGAGATCGAATAAACCACCAAAAATAAAAAAATCAATAATTCCAAATGCATCCAACAATTTCTATTTGAACTTGCAAACCTTGAAGGGCATCAGGGGGAAGAGATCGAAGAGAGAGATAGAGAGAGAAAGAGAAAGAAAGAAGAGATTAGAGATTGAAGAGGAGATCGGCGACGAGATGAAGAAGAGATCGGCGAACCAATGAAGAGATCGGCTGTCGGTGACGTGAAGAAGAAGAAAGAAAGAAAGAAAGAGAGAAAGAAAGAGAGAGAGATCAGATTCCTATGAGAAAGAAAGGAATAAAGTGAGTGAGAGAGAGAGAGAGACTCGGTGGGCGTGGGTTTCAAATATATATATATATATATATATATATATGTTGGAACCGTTGGTTCGAACCGGAACAGGAACTGCATGTCCAGTGCAGTTCGAACCGGACGGTTCCTAAAAATTTAGAACATGAACCGTTCCGGTGCCGGTTCCGATTCCGAGTTCTCCCAAACGATTTCGGTTCGGTTCGCAGGTTCTAACTGAACCGGCGCCATATATACCAAACAGTAACCCCCACCAACTTTTCAAAATCGCTGTCAAAACTTGCTAGATTATTAATTAATCATTTTTGAAAGTTTTGTAAAACATCATTTTATATCAAAATTATAAAATAATATGATTTTAACTTTACAAAAACAATACTAAACTGTCCCTAATTTACCGAACCGGCGCCATATTTACCAAACAGTAACCCCCACCTACTTCTCAAAATCGTTGTCAAAACTTACTAGATTATCGATTAATCACTTTTGAAAGTTTTGTAAAAATCATTTTATATCAAAATTATAAAATAATTTGATTTTAACTTTACAAAAACAATACTAAACTGTCCCTAATTTACATCAATTCTAACTTCTAACATGACATGAGTTTAAATGAAAGTTTCGATCAACAGAACATTTGTGTTCTGATAATGTCCTTTTCTTTTATAGTTTTATAAATAAAAACATTTTTAAATGAAGAGACGAAGACAATGTAATAAATAAATTTTCAATTTCTCAATATGAATCAGATTAACTTTCGATTCAAAAATTAGTTTTAACTAATTTCCAGTATTGTTTTTTTGAAGTATAAGCATGGAGATATAACAAATTTCAGGCATGAGCTAGTTCAATTATTGGCAGTCTATTTCAATAAAATCCACGTGGGCAAATTAACTCCAAAAGGTTAGACGTATCAATTCATATATAAACTCTTTAAAGCAGCAACTTTAAATTTGTTTATGTCGACAAATCAGTCACCTTTTTATGGTTTTGCATGGAGAACACTTGTGAAATGCACTCATACAAAAACGACATGCAAATCAAAACAATCAATATAAAAAACAATTTCAGAGCTTTATGATCTTTTTAACTCATCGTTAATCAACTTCTTGATGCAGTGATCATGAAGCAAACCATTATATCAAAGTTACTATTTTTTTTTTGGTGTTAAATCATTATCGGCATAATGATAGCATGCAACACAACAACACAAACATGACTTTAAAAAAAAGGAAAAAAATAATAAAGAAAGAAAAGAGGATGCTGATAGACTCTCTATTACTGCAATTAAACAAGACATGTGCAGTAATAGAATCCGTTCATTAATTATCTAACATGAATTGACAATACATCAACTATTACACGATATATTGTATAAGTTGATGTGAGACTCACAATTGGAAATTATATTCCAAAAGTAAATAATTAAATGACAACAAAATAAAGACGTTGGTCTCGTGATTGATCAGTTTTCAGAAACTAGTAGTAACTACATAGATTGATATTGCTTTACGTATAAAACTTAATAAATTTTAGGAGATGTTACAAATCCTAACATCAATATCGATTTTACAACAAAACCCTATTTTTTTAAAGTAACATTAAAGTACATGTACATCCACTCGTAACTCAAATGATCGTATATTTTTCCTTCACAATGTGACCAATGAGAGTTGTTACTTTCCACATCGTGTTTGTATTTGTAGTGATTAGTCTTGTACTCTTACCAGGTCTCGACAAACTATTAATCTGATATAGATATATATATATATATATATATATATATATATATATATAGATATAGTAAGCAATGATATACAATACGCTTGAAACTGAAAGACACTGATCTTGAAAGAGGAGGGCACGTACGTGGCGGGTCCCAATTCAATAAGACCGAAGATATGTGGAGCATTAACTTGTTTAATTAAAAGTTGGTGTCAAGTATGTTTAAATGCATGGGAAATAAAAAAAAGGCTAAAGGGGTTCACCTTTCAAGCTGTAAGGAGATTTGGATCTCTTTTTAAAGCCGAAAACTTTGGGTTCATGCCTTTAATATATATATATCTTATAACCATTCTCATGTATTTAAACAAGTAAACAACATTGTTCAACCTAAAAGGACAATTTGTCTATAAAAATCTCATTGTCGTTTATAATAATGCTACACTATTTAAAAAATTATTTCAAATTATGTCCATTTTCTATCATAATATATCTTATTGTCGCTTACAATAATGTTGCTTGTTTTTTTTATAATAATAATAAAAATATGAGACTCAACACTTCTTCTTGAGCTTCATATGTAGGTTCTCTAAGACCATCTCCGGTCCAAATAGTGTTTTTGGTGCAGATTTTGCACTAAAATAGTGCAACTTTCACACTATTCTACTATTTCATCTCTAATACATTACACTAAATTTTACACTAAAAAAATATTTCCTTGAATATTTCTTTTCTTTCCCTTTTTTTTTATTATTTGTCAACAAATACTAATCTCCAATCAATCAAAACTCAATTTACAATTTAAAAAAAAATTGCTCTAAATGAACAGTGTCGCGTCAGATATTGCGTGACACTGTTCACTTACACAAAATTGCCGCAATTGCCGCAGAAGATAGAGTTGTGTTGGACGAGAATTTTGGCTGCAAAATGAAGATGCCGCTTGATTTGGTGTAGGGTTGGATATGGCCTAAGGCAATCTCCGAAAGAGAGTGAGAGTGATACTTATATTTAGGTCTCAACTAGTGCTGAAAGTGATACTTATATGTATTTTTACTCTAGTAGTGCTGATAGTGATATCAGAAAGTGATATTTTTGTGACGAATTTAATTATGCCTAATTTATAATAAGTGATTAATAAATTATAACTTATAAACTTTAATATTGATAAAAAAAATAATTACATTGTAAATTTCTCAATGAGATCTTTAAAATGGTACTAATATTTAATATTTTTAAATTATTACCAAATTTGATAATATTGAAATTTTTAATTTTTAAATAAAGAAACATCGAAAAATTTAAATTTCATCATTGGACCAATTTGTTGCCCTTCCACTCATATTGTCACAAACACAATGAAAGAAATAAAATTTAGAAACTCAAACTATGGATGAATGCGATGTAAAATTATGTGGGAATGATGTATATTTTAGAAAACTAGTTGTTGGAAGTATTTTTGAATTTTTTATATAATTTTTTTTATAGATTTTTATTGATTTTCTAGTATTTTTTTTGATAAAAAATAAATTTATTTCAAATTTTAATGTCTGAAAATTTGTAGACCGTCCATCTCTAACGGTCAGCAAATCTGATTCGTCCATCTCCAACGGTCAACAAATACAATTGGGTTCCACATATTCATCTCTCTTAATTATAGTATGGATCCCACAAAAAACAAAATTTATCATTATTTTATTCGTCCAACACATAAGTCTCACCACCTTACACATGAATCCTACGATATAACTCTCATCCTCACCTTTAAATATAACTCAACCAAATAACTCAACCAAATAAATCTCAACTTATTTTAAGTTTCAAAATGTTAACTCTCTAATGGGGATGGTTTTGAGATTTAAAATAAGCATATAGCTCTCTATTGGAGATAACCTAACAATCACATAATTTGGACAATATAATATTATTGAGCGTTTATAACGGGTATCCTAGTAAGATTATTTTTCCTACCCCATTATGTCCGTTTGGAAAACGATTTTGATGTCATCTCCTTCACTGGTTACTACATTTTTAGTTCATACTCATGCAATTGTTTTAATATCACCAAGCAACATTGCTAGAGCGTTGAAGGCCAAAATCTCGTACGAAAAAACATTTAAATCATTAGTGACCTCTGAAATCTGAATATAATCTTTCAAACTCAACCGACTCGATTTGATTATTAAAAACAACAATTTTACAATGTTTAGAAGCTCCTCGTAGATATTTTTGGATTGAGGGCTTAGGGTTTAGTCCCTTCTTAATCACAATAGTTACAGGGCTAGCTTAGGATGAGACACACCAACGACACCATTTTACAATCCATGCAAAGCTAGCATGCACACATTTTTTTTTTTCACTTACAATTATTAATTTCACAAAATTATTGTGCTACTAGCTAGCTAGCCGGGAACGGCACGACATGCTAACGGTTTCGACATCTCGAGAGAGAGCCTCAAGGTCTCGGAAAGATCCACAGGCTGCGCCGGCAGCCACCTATATTGGTGGAGAAGCCGCGCGAACCACAGGTGCACAGTGGCTAACCCTAGTGCCTTCCCGGGGCAAGCACGACGGCCCGACCCAAACGGAGCGAGTCTTAAATCTGAGCCCATGATGGACACATCATCTTCCATGAACCGTTCGGGTTTGAAGGTCCATGGATCCTTCCAGATGGCTGGGTCATGGGTTATGGCCCACATGTTGACCATGGCGGTAGTGCCAGCTGGCACGAAGATCTTATCCACGTGGACATCGTGAATGGCAAGGCGGGCCCACGAGAGAAGTGGGCCCGGAGGATGCATTCGCAGAACTTCTTTGACAATTGCTTGGAGGTAAGGGAGATTTGGGATATCAAAATCCTGCACGTGCCTGTGTTGGCCGACGCACGTGTCAATCTCTTGTCGGAGTTTTGTTTGGATGTCTTGATGCAATGCAATTCTCGCCATTATCCATTCAAGCAGTATCGCCACAGTGTCTGTTCCTCGAAATATCATTTCCTATATTTTGTCACAACAAAACAAAACAGTCATTTTTAATAATTGAAAATATAATACAAGTGCAATAAATTATTGTATACTATAAATCAAACTAATTAATTAAATTTTAATATATTTTTAAAAATAGTAATTTTTATTATAAATCAGTCAAGAACAGTAAATATACAGGTTCAAGATGTGGAGGAGAAGTTTATAGTGGTAGTAAATCAAGCCAAGACTTTTGATTTTTTTAACGTTTGTCAATATTCTTGAAATCTTTTGAGTCATTTTGTCAATGGAAATTGAAGGTTGAGTCAACGAATTGAGGTAGGTGTGAAGTCATTGTTAAATCATGAAAACCAGAGAAAATGTCTTTGATGTAGTGGAAATATCTGTCAAACAAACCGACCGACAGGAAAAGAAATGTTAGGCAAATAGCTAGGAAAAAGAATTGAAAGTAAATCGAAGAAGAGAGAAAGATTGATCATTTCCATCAACTTTAAACCATCATCCTCACATTACAAACAAAAAAACTTGTAAAGTAATAGATTCTGTATACTACTATTTTTTTTTCAATATAGGGATTTAAGATAATATTTGTTATTTTTGTTTGCATGAGTAGTGAAAAGCTGACTTGATCCATAATCCATTTTTTTCATAATATATCGTAAGGTTATAAAAATATAAATTTTACAGGCACCCGGTATACTGAAAACGATAGATATGATGTACTATCTTGAAAAGTAAATCGGACCCTGTGCCATTAATTGTTACCTTTGAAGGTATAATAGCTAAAATTTTCCATCCAAACATGAAGTGTCAATATATTTGCAACCCTTCTTTCTTATATAAAAATAATAATAGCTAACATAAGGTTATATGGTTTTATATACAAATTCGCTGGTGCAGATATCCGAACTTTAGTATACGTATTTTTAAGTAGAAAAATTTATATGTTCATATAAATTATGATTATATTATATAATAATGAGAGAGAGAGAGAGAGTCCTTACCCATAGAATGGCAACCATGTCTGAGTCTGTCAACTGATCTTCTTTAGGCAAAGAAAGCAAAGCACTAAGAAAGTCATTTCCACCACAACAAAATTCTGCATGATCACCTGTTTTCTTCTTCCTTTCTTGAACAATATTCCCCACAACAAATCTAACCCTACTAGCCAATTTGTGACACCTTCTCTTCACTCCATAAAAGTCCAAATAAAACCCTAAATTTGGAAAATGATCCTCCCAATTAAATCTTGAAATCAAATCATACCCTTCTTTCACCATATCACTCAACTCCTCTTGTTGTAGCAAATTACACACAGAGCTCCCAAAAACACTCTCCAAAATATTACTTAAAGACCCTTCTTGTAGTATCCCTCTAATCTCCACAGCTCCTTTATTTTCCATCTCTTGACTCACTTTGACCAACATTTCATCGGCCAAACGGCATCGTATTGTCTCAAGGCCTGAGATTCTCCTGGGGGAGAACATGTGGTTTGCTGCGATTCTACGGAGGTGGCGCCAGTATTTCCCTGAAGGAGCGAATCCAATGGCGCGCTCGAACATCAGCAGACGCGCGGATAATTTGATCGGACGGTCAGAGAACGAGGAGCCCGAGAGGATTTCCCGGGCGGTGTCTGGATGGCTGCTGATGACAACACGTGTCGTGCCAAGACTGAATGCCATGAGCCTGGTTGCACCCAATGAAGAAGCCATGGAAGCCAGTTTACGATGAGCCAACGAGCCCATATGAGGCAAGGTCCCTAGCAAAGGCCAACCAACTGGACCTCGGAGGACTGAATTGTAATTTTCACAGTGGTAATTTTTCCATGCAAACCCTCCATGGACTGACCAGCAATTTAGTAAAAAAGGTAAAAGAGATAAAAAGAAGAGTGAAATGAGAGTGATCAAATTCAAAGACAACCATGAAGCGAGAGATGAGAAACAGAGACAGGTCACATAAAGCAAAAGCTTATGATTAAACTGCATCGTTTTGAGGTTTTTTTTTCTTGAAAGAGAGAATTGAATTAAAAAGCTAAAGAGAAAAATATGGACGTTTGTCATGAGAAGAGAGCATGGGTGAGGAATTGTATATATAGTACGTGGAAAGTGATTAACCATGGTTAACAATTAACTTGGGTTACTTTGCTAACTATGATTGATTAGTGGTTAGTTTAATAGCTTTGATGAATCATGAAATTGTAGAGTGTATATATAAAGAGGTAATGGAGCTTTTTGATGGAGTTAATGGGTGTATGATATAAATTGATAATTTATAAACTATGTTGTTAGTTAGAGAAACTGATTAATTATTGGCATGCTTGGCAAGCTGGAAAATCATTATTGTTTCCATATCTCTCACAAACTGGAATCACACGTCTGCAATTTTGGATATTCCCATTTCATATATATGAGAGGTTTTCTATATATACGAATCAAATCTTTGATTAAACAAATGTTGTGCAATAAAGTTACCTGGAATTTTTATCATTTGGATTATATAACAAGATATACAATCATTAAACAAATTAATACATATGTATATAATAGTATAATACAAATCAACCTTACAAACATAAGCTAACGAGATAATATTGTATTATACATAGATTGAGTACGGAGTCTATTAGAATACGAGATTAAACTTCATGAGCAACTTGAAAATTTATTCCCTATATAAAATGATAAATATGCATTGTGGGACTTGACCAATCAGCCCATAGTATGTATTCCTATCTTGTCCAATGGTTTTAAATTTTTATTTTTTAAAATTAAATCCATTAGCTCGGGAAATAATTTTTTTTTTCCCATGTTGAACTAGTTAAAATCAAGCAGGAATAACATATTCATGCCTTGCCTAGAGTACTATATTGACATTACTATTGAATTGAAGATTTTATTATTTACAATATATGTACTATACCACATATATATATATATATATATATATATATATTGTGACAACGGTCTTTATATTATTATTTCGTTCTGATATAAAATATATCAGGACGAAGAATGTGGACAGAGGCGTACCCAGAAGTTTTTGTTAGGGTGGGCTAAAAAAAAACTAAAAAAAAACAAACTTTGACAATACTAGAAAATTTTATTAATTGAAAAACAAAAATTCACTAAAAGTACATAAACTAAAAAAAATGCAAATACAAATACCCACTATTTCAACTTTGTCTTTCGAGGTTTTACATCATCAAACTCATCTATTATGAAATCTAAGTCAATAATATCAACAATCTCTCTTGCAATATATATGATAAAAAAAATATAACAAAACACTAAATTAAAATTCTGAATAACAAATTAAAAAAATATATCTAAATCGAAGGAACAAATATGAATATTTGTATGATTGAAAATTTCAAGAAACGAAAATAATTATTAATTGGGAAGAAAAAAAATTGGGATTTGGGACTTAAGAGAGAGGGAATTGGGATGAGAGAGAGAGATGTGTGTGTTCCGCCCTTCAGATTCGGAATTGCTATTTAAGTGTGATCGACTGATAGAAGATAATTTGATACTCAATGTAATGATTTATAAATAAATAATAATAATAATGTATTAATATTTGTGAGTTTGAGTTTGACCTTAAAGGAAAAGGACTAATGTTGTGTTGTTGCTGTGTAGGAGTATGAAAGTAGGAGTCTCATAGAAGCTTTAATTAAACAAATTAAACATTAGTTTATTTATTTTCAAAAAAGCTGACCGCTTGAAAGTAGGAGTCTAAGAGTAGAAGAGTACTGGATGTACTGCACTTGTTGGAGTCTAAGAGTAGAAGAGTACTACACTACTGCTTAGTTTAAAGAATGAAACATTAAAAAAAAAATTGAAAACATTGACCCGACTTTAGCCCAGGTCAGCCCCTTGACAGTCCGTCCCTGAACGTGGACCACAGATTATGGAGAAGTTTTAATAAATGCATACACTTTGAGTCAAAATATGTAAATCTAATGATACACATTCTTTGTCCTGATATATTTTATATGAAGTTTTGATAAGTGCATATACTTTGAGTCAAAGTATGTAAATCTAATGGTCAACATTCTTTATCCTGATATATTTTATATAATGACGAACTGACAATAGAAAAATTGATTGTCACAGTACTTGCAACTTTAAATTGCACTGCCATGCAACTCATGATACATGCATTTCATGTCCTGTGCCAGTCCCGAGATTTTGGAGGCCCCAAAGCGAATATTTAAAATGGATCCCTTTATTCAATCTCGTATCTAAATCTTATGAAATTATATACTTAATAATTTATATATATATATTATTATTATTTTAAGAAAATTTATAAAAGCTTAATCAAGGTAATTTTCATCAAGTTTATATCCTGATACATAAAAATAAACTGAAAAAAAGAGTTACGAGCAAATAGATATGCATAACAGTTTTCACTTAAACAAATAGCGTATGTAAATAAGGAGAGACGAACTTGCTTAGAAAATGTAAAGGGAGGAGACCTCCTCCTTTTTTATTTTATTTTAATTTTAAAAAATAAATAAACTCTTTAAGGGAAATAATTTTTTTTCCCATGTTGAACTAGTCAAAATCAAGCAGGAATAACAGATACATGCCTTGCCTAGAGTAATATATATTTATATATATATTCCAATTGAGATTTTTTACCATACACGCTATAAGCACTTTCAATGAAATTGTATGTAATTAAATGTTTTTTTGATGAAATTTTTTGTATGTATCATAAGAAAATTAAAATACACATTTGGTAAAAATTTAGAAATTGTTTGGATTTGAGAATTATTTTTTCTTATATTTTCCTATCTTTAAATGTTTTAATTTCAAAAAAAATCGGAAAAAATTAGTTCTTGCACCCGAAATTTTTAATTTTTTTCCATAAATGTATTTCAATGTTTTCACCATCCATACAAAAATCAAATCAATATTCAATATATTCCATACAATTTCATAAAAGGTATTTAAAGAGTGAATCGTAAAAAATATCAATTGAAAAATTACTATATATTTGTATATATATATATATATATATTTATATATATATATATTGACATCGAAGATTCCGAACTTTATCCAGACACCTAAAAGTGACTGCATGATTTGCAGTGGCCTATTTGCTGGTTGTTGAAGAGTATGATAGATAGGAAATCCTGACCCATATCCCCCAACCCCACAAAAGTGTAAGTAGGTAAATCAAAACTCATCTATCTAGGATTTAAATTGCTGATCTAAGAGTTACCCGTGATATTTATTGAGCTTTTATTTCACAATTGAAATCATATATTTGAGGGTCCTAAAAATGACGTACCTGAGGCGGGCGCCCAAGTGCCCTGCCCCAGGGCAGCCACGTTAATTGGTGATAGATCTGGCAGATCTGATCTGTCTTCATCGTCTTTTTTCAAGACAGCCTTTATCTCGAAAGAGCGTTAATTTTATACATCGAATCTGCCAGGTGTTTTAGAATAGCTAAAAGAGAGGATCCAGTAGTTTCATTATTATTGTTATTTTTGTATCTCAAATCTGCCTACTGCCTAGTGTTTACTTACAAATAACAAAATCTAAAAGAATGGGTTCACTAGTTCAATAATTGGGAACCTTGTCTGTTTCCTACACTTTACCAATAATAGGATAAAGGTAGAACCGATATATAAAACTATGTCATGTATGCATCATGTAACAGATTTAAAATAAAAATTATACTCAGTTTTTTTTTTTTTTTACACTATCTATCAATTTTTTTTTTAAAGTTTTTTGTTATCGGTAGGATTCAAACTGTTAGATTATAAGTCATTTACCCAAAACTCAAGCTCGTCTATCTACCCGAGGTTATCAGTAACTGAAATTCTAATTTAACGGTCCAAAACAATAAAAAAAAAATTGAAAAAGAAAGGTCATGCTATTATGTATGTTCTGCATAGTTAATTAGTTATTAGTTCCCCTTCCTTAAAAACCCTAACTTATTGTAATATATATATATATATATATAGATTTTCTATTATCAGGGCGTCTTGAAATTAAATATATCATGACATTGAATATGAGTCACTCATCTTACATGCTTTGATTTGGTGTGTATGCACTTGTCAAAACTCCTTCATAAATGAGTGGCTCACATTCAACGTCCTGACCTGATAATAGAAAGACTATATATATTATATCAAATAGATGATTGAAATATTGAAGTCAAAAAAATTGAATCAAAAATTTAAGTTGATATAGTATAATCCATAAAAGTTATTAGTCTTTGGATTCTAATTTAAGGTTTTATAAAAATCAAATGAAATAAATCACTCTCATGATTATGCTCTATTTATAAAAATCATGTATAGTAGTTAATTGAGTCCCAAAAAAATAAAAACTGAATAAAATGAACCATTTTCATAATTTAAAGGTCAACAAATATATAAAGTTCGAACAATAAAAAAAAATTGATTATTCTCATATGTGTGAGAACATGCATCATGCATGCCTTAAAAGTTAATCACACCTCGCACTCATCAAAACAATAATCATATATTACTTTCACTCTGGAGGTGACACGTTAACTGTTGTGTCAAAACCAATTCATTTTCATGTGTCTCCCAAGATCTCTGTGATATTACCACCTAACAGGGAAAATGACTTTACTTTAAAATTAAAAAAATAATAATAAAAAAAAAAACTGGGAAAATGACAACCATTCCTATGAATGAATATTGAATATCAGTCGTCACTTACATGACTCCAATCCACTGATGCAGTAAATGAAGAGGTTTCTAGTTTTTTTTTTTTCTATTATTTTAAATATTATGATAATTTAGGATTTGTGAGAGAGATTCGAACCTATATATAACATTTTGGTGTAGATGTGAAGGGATATTAAATTATCCGTAATTTTAAATAGTTTACATTTTTTTCCCTTTTGACGGTATAAATGATTTTGGATTTTCATTAAAAACTTCTAAAACCGTAGTTTACAAAGAAGGTTTCTAACAAATTCCTAAACTATAAACTACAACAACTATTAAAAGTTTACAAAGAAGGTGATTAGAGAAGTTATCTTATCTTCTATATTTTTGGCAAAAAAACTGACGAGATTTCAAGTTTCCAAAGATTCTACTATGGAGATTAGAGAAGTTATCTTATCTTCTATATTTTTGCCAAAAATGCTAATGAGATTTCTAGTGTCCAAAGATTTTACTAAAAATATTAAGAATAGCACAATCCAGTGAAAGAGTCCATCATTAATTCACTTTGTAGACAGACCCTCTCGACGAGAAAATCTTTAATGTACCAGGTAGTACTGCCGAAGGGTGCACCGGACCACCGAAAATAAAATGTATGATTGTCTGAAATGTTACATGTGTGATACATATGATTTTCTTGCATGTATCTTATCTTCGGTGTTTGAGTGCACCCAATACACCAAAGATTTTCTCCCTCCCCACATAACCTACCAGTTCACAATCACAAATCAAAACTCTTGAATCTGCAAACAACCCACATTCTCCTTCCCTTCATTAACAACATCAAAATTTCAGTAACTTAATCAACTTATCATATAATATTGGAGATTCATCGCAAAACAAAGACGAACGCGTGTACACCTCTCTACCCGTAGAAATCTCACTAAAGCTGCACTTATTGTAGTTACTTTCCGGAAAGCATGCCCGAATTGAAATATAAAAAAACACACCAACACCACTAATAAGGCCTATATAACTGGAGCAGACTGCTTACAATTGGAGGAAAGGACCACAAATAATTATAAAAAAATGGTCCCGTAGAACCAATTCTTAATGCAGTAGCCACTAACAGAGAGTCTGAGTGACGGGAAGGGCCAATGGAAGAGCGGGAATTCGAAGGAAATCGAAAAAAGCGAGACATCTTTACAGCAGAAGAATAAATTCTTCTGGGCGATTCCATCCGTTGGAAGAAAACCACAAAAGCTAAACAAAGCATTCTTCTGGGCGATTCCATCCGTTGGAAGAAGAAAACCACAAAAGCTAAACAAAGTGGAATGCTTTGTTAGCTTTTGTTACTTTTAACATTATCATAGTACTACTTCCAATATCCACGCATCTATCATCCCTCTACATATATATATATATATATAAACACTGTATTCTCATTATTTATTTTTTCTTTGTCCTGGTGAGATTTCTTTCCACTAACAGAAAAGCATCCACCACTAATCTGCCAGCTTATCCACCACTTCATGCCAAGAGAAGAAGGTGGTGGACCGATGTAGCAGAATTATCCTGATACCGATAGAGAGAGAGGGGCTTAATAATTATAGAGAAAATCTTTGATGCACTGCTGCGTGGTGTACCCGTCCACTGAAGATTGAACATGTGGTGCAAAATTCTGATGTTGTGCAAAATTCTGATATGGTACACATGTGGCAACCACATGTCCAATCTTCAGCGGCCGGATGCAACACTCAACAATGCACCTGTTGCGCCAAAGATTTTCTCATTTTCACATAATTATGAGATGCAACATGCTTATGTGTACATCATCTCAATAATAAAAAGAGACTGCTTTCAAATATGGTCTTGCTCCTTCCCTTATATATATATATATATATAAAAGGTCCATGTACTCCTTATTCTGTAACTTGTCAAAGTCTAATGAACGTAAAAAGTGTTTGAATAGGGTTTATGTGCACTCTCTATGTAAAAAAAAAAAAAAAAATGAAAACTGGTTAGGGTGATTGCCAATTTGCAGAACTGAATCATAGGAACCACAACATTAACAACTGGATAATGGTAAGCAAATTGAAAACAGTAGAGGGTCTGAGTGACAATAATCTAAAAGTTTCAAGATCCAGTGAACCTAGACAAGCTTCTGGAACTGAGAAGAAATGCTGAAGCACAGTGTAAGCAAGATATGTATGGACCCCAAGGAATAAAATAAAGAATAAGCCAAGAAAATCATATCTTTGATTGCTTATTATAGTATTCAAATATTAAATGTATAAAGAAAACACGCATAATTCTAAAAGAAGAAAGAGGTAATGCTACCTTAAAGGATTGGATACCACCAGAACAGAAACCTGAGAGAAGGCATGGACAGCATAAAAGCTTTACTTTAACTAAATGGGCAATGCTTTATTTCCAAAAGAGTTTTGCACTTTGTAACAAATATTCGGAGACGTTAGATATGCTCTAGTAAATCTCCTAGGAGGACTAGGAAGAATAATCATGTCAGTAGCTAGAAAAGATTTTCAGGTGGTCAACAAGATTTCTTAACCAAGAGAATTGAGCATCATGCTCAGTTTCATACGATATTATCATCAAGTACTCGAGTTCAAATCAATTAATGTACACCAAAAATTCACAACCATTTTCACAAAACATGCATTGTATTTCCTTTTTACATATTAATGAATAATCTAACCAAGGACATATTGAATGCAAATGCAAGAGAAATTCATTATTAATGATTTTGCAACATAATATCAGGCTCAAACTCTGCCTAACAAGATTTGGATAAATTCAGAACAAATAGAAAAGGCAACCAATCCAGCACAGCATATCTGGTGTTCAGATTCACAGGGCCTACCATCACACTTCCAAATAAGTCAAAAAAGTACATTTAACACCACTATGTAAAAGCACATAAACGCTGCATATTTGTGAAAAAATCCACTTTTAAAGAAGGAAAGAGAAACTAATATCTGCAAATCAAATCACAGGGAAGACAATAATATATGTAATGCATTTCATAACATGTATGAAATTCAAATAATATAAAATAGATGCAAGGCATGTGAGCTTTACCTTCTCTTAATTTAGTGGCCAGTGAGCTTTATATATTAACTCACAATTATCTTCAACCCCTATTCATATCCATAATTATTTTATTACACTCGACCATATCGTTCCAACAATAAAAGAAAGTATGGGGATCATTGAAAACAGGAAGAAAAACCTAGGGAAGATGCACAATGGCACAACAAAAGGAATTCGGATAGCAATGGAACTACAGGCTATAATGTGGATTACAGAGTTTTATGAGGCAATATTTGTTGTTACGTAATGGTCAATGCACAAATACAGTTCTCAAATCCAAATCATTATGGAGCCGTATGAGAACAAGAACCAATGTTTTTGAATGTTACTTTCTTGCATTCCAAGAAAGAAAAAAGGTTAGGAAACTGCAAAGCATCCCCAATCAAGAGATTAAAAGCCAGAACATAGCTGCATAATAACTATGAATCAAAGACCAGTTCTCAAATAAGCACACATATGAACAAGAGACACAGGAACTTTGGAAGCTCAAATCTAGAGCATCATTAGGTGAAACTTCCTATTGCAGTCTACATTGAATAATATTTCATAGTTTAAAATTTCCATATGTAGTTTTATGAAAATTGAAAAAAAAAATTATAAGAAAATTAAGATTCAGCGGTAAAAGAAAGAAAACAAATTTCATATATTATTATGTCATTACTCAATATGTGAACATATTCCTAGCTTTTGAAATAAGCAGTTACAGAAATTGTGGCACCATAGACTGGCATGAATTCACTTGCCTATCTTGATAATTGTAGCTCAAATCTAGAGCATAATTAGGTAAAACTTCCTAATTGCAGTCTACATTAATAACAGATCATAGTTTAAAATTTCCATATGTAATTTTATGAAAATTGAAAAGAAACAAATTATAAGAAAATTAAGATTTGGCGGCAAAAGAAAGAAAACAAATTTCATATATTATCACGTGAACATATTCCTCGCTTTTGAAATAAGCAGTAACAGAAATTGTAGCACCATAGACCGGCAAGAATTCACTTGCCTGTCTTGACAATTGGAGATTAAATTTAAGGTTTTGGATAGTGTTCTTTTTTTTTTTCCCTCTGCATCTCATATCAAGAATCTGTAATTCTTATTACAGACTTAGGGGTCGTTTGTTTTTTCCACTTAAAACTTAATGAGTCCGAATCATAATTATTAAATCGTTTTGTTTGTTTTTATAAGTAGTCAAACAACTTAAAAATACCAAAAAACAACTTAAAATAAAAAGTAAAAAATTCTGACTTTTCACTTAATTGCAAATCACTTAATTGCATTAAATGCAATCCAAAATATTTTCTTCCGATATTATCCCCTATATATAACATATTTTCAATTTCATTATAATTATATATAGTACAGAAATATTTATTTTAATATATTACTTATTTTAAATAGCTTTACAAATAAAAAAGAACATTAATCACTTCTCATATTGGTGTTTAATATTAATATTTTATTATGATATTTGTGTGATGTATTTATATATTATTTTTTAGAGTGTTTTGTGTGGGTTTTCATACGCCACATTTATTTTTGAAAAAAAAAAACCTTTTTTTTCTTAGTAAAAATGAAGTTTATTTGTAATCGAAGAAGAAAATCATGATCATATGTGTTCATGTATAATTATTATTTCATGTATAATTATTATTTTTGGATTGCTTTTATTCCATATTATATGTATAATTGTTTATCATGGGTATAAATGTAAAATTACTTATTTTCAAACAATTTTACTTTTAAAAAACAAACGTACTGACAATACATTCAGATATGAAAAAAAAAAAAACATGTCATTCAAGTTCAGATTTCAGTTCCTATTCAGTGTTCAGAAAAATTCAAAACTGTTCAGTCTTCAAACAAAAAAACAAACGACCCCTTATATCCCCACATGTAGAACCATAGACCGGAATGAAATTCACTTGCATATCATAATACATGAGAGATTAAATTAAGTTAGCTTTTGGATAATTTTTTTTCCCCATCCACATCACATATCAGGCATATGCATTCTTATTACAAATTTAATGTCCTCGCATCTAGGAAAATGACATTAACTGATAAAGAGAAGGATCAATGTCATGTTAAGAACTCATGCATAGCAACCAACCTCCTTCCATTGAAACCAAAGAGTTTTGATCAGCTTAAATCCAGTAATATTAGTTTGGCCATAAAAGAATCCCTTCTCCCTCATAAATGATTCAAGAAAAGCTTAACAACTTGACTACAAAATACACATACAGATCACTAATAAAGCCTAAAATTAGTGAATACTATTTTAAATAAAATAAACAATTAAAAGATGTGTAAAAATCAACATGTGGTAGCATACCACAAGCAGTAT
This sequence comes from Dipteronia sinensis, assembly GCA_033220585.1. Taxonomy (NCBI): domain Eukaryota; kingdom Viridiplantae; phylum Streptophyta; class Magnoliopsida; order Sapindales; family Sapindaceae; genus Dipteronia; species Dipteronia sinensis. The sequence goes on along the minus strand of CM065638.1, from coordinate 75,537,460 downwards.
TCAATAAACCATATCTCATCCTTGGCAATAATTTGAACCTCCCAGAAGACCCCAGTACATTTACCTCAAAGATAGAACAAACATAAAGATTATCTTGCAGGAGGTTGAGGCATGTGGGACTTTCCCATTCCCACCCATGCAATGATTCCAACGGCAAGGATTATCCATCCACATATGTCATACTTGAGATCACTGTTCTTCTTCTTGGAACTCTGAAATAAAACAAGCGATTTAGAAGAATGGTCCTATGGACACAGAAAAAGAACTAAAGAAGCAATATCTCAAAATTAACTAAGTTATTTAACAGTAGCAGAGCATATTATTAGCTATTACAGACATCCTCTCATGTGGTCATTAGTAGGATAGGATAATGATAAAATCCATAACCATATTCTCCTTTGCGGCTTTGCCCATCATAGCACCGAGATTTCCAAAATACAAGTGAAATGGTTTGACCTTTCTTCTAGTCATGAATAAGAAGAATCATCATGAATCATTTCAGAAATTAGAATTAGATATAATCTAGATCTATTGTCAGCTATGAGTTGAAATCTAAAAGAAATTGTTTGCTACCTTGAAACTTTTTTGTTAATTCCATCTGATAAAGTTAAAAGGATTGGGTCAATAGAAAGTGTGATTTTTGAGTTTCATCAACAATCCACCTGTTGATGAGCATAACCACCATTACGTCTAGATAATGTATCCATGATAGGCAATCGATGCTCAATTCGTATATGCATTCAGTTATTGTGATTTAATACCATCAAATAAGGATACATCCCAAGTCCTCTCTTGGCAAAAGGAATGGCGGATGCAAACAGAGAAAATGAATGAAATTTTAAACATAGAAGGGGAAAAAAAAATACACATCACAGATGGAACATAATGTCAAGAAATCACGAAGATTACAAGTCACAACAAATCATCAGCAGATTATTCCTAAAAGAAATCACAAGGATGTGTTTCATTTAAGTAACCATGTATGTGAATCACAATTTGTCCTTAAAAATGCAAAAAATAAAATAAAATAATAATAAAATAAAATAAAAAATCTAACTCAGGTTGCAGTATGGATATGGAAATAATCTAGAAATCACACCTGCGCATTAGAAGAGGCAGACGATCCTCCACCCGTAGCCTGCTGAGTCATTCCATGCTTATGTATTTCCATGTGCAATTCTGGAGCCTAGAAAGACATGATTCTTGATACTTCAGTAGAACAAACGGGTAATTTCGGCAGTTATCCAAATTGGTCAACACTCGATTGAAGTCTGTGTGGTGGCCAATGGTGGATCCTTACCACCTTTACCCATGTCTAGTCAATTTTTATTATACAAGATTAAATTTACATCAGATATATTCTAGTGAGAAGACCTAAATGCTATACAGCCACAAACTAACACTGTTTCGAAATTTACTCACAAACCCGAACCTATGCTAGTAAAAATGTCATGATATCCCCTTCAGACCTCTAGAGTTCAGGGCATGCTGAAACAAACAACCTCCCAACCTTGAGAAATTAACACATTAATTGAAGAAACTTAAAACAATAGAATCTAAACAATGAAACACTCACCGAGCTTCAAATTTAACTAGCCAATTAATTACTATGCGAACTCTACTGCATAAATAGTTGACATATAGGATGTCCATGCTAGAGTGTATGTAAAAATCTGAACTTTCGAAATATAAAAATAAGGATTAGTAAGAATACCATACCTTCGCACTGATTTCTAGAGACCTAAGATAGATCTCATTATCTGGTTCCTACAACAAAAATTCCTCTATTACCTTCACGCAGATTCTATAACTTAAATTTTTCAAGCCATATGATAAGAGATTTACCACATCAGCTGCTCTTTGAAAAAATTCTGATGCCTGATCGAAATTTACTTTCGCCTCAGTAGGGTCAGGAGTCAAAAATCCGCAAGAGGTGTGCGCATTTCCCAAGCACCATAAAGTCTCATGCTTCGCGGGATTTATCACCAAAGCCTCCTCCAATTTTGTAATGGCATCTATACAAGGATGGAATTCATTTCGTTAACAAAGATAAATGGAAAAATAAAACATTACTAGCTACCTCAGCTAATTCAAATCATTCAAGAGAACAAAAAAAAAAACCCACCATTTATCATCTTCTTTGAATCTGAGGCACTTTGACATTGAGACAATTCAAGCAATGCTTCTCCCCACTTGGTCAGATTCTGCATATTTTAGCGATTTATAATACATTAAAGCCATACAAAACTTACAAAATAGCCCCAAATAACAAGTTTTCACATAAAACAGAAACCATATAATAACAACAACAACAAAAATGAATACAAAACGAAAATGTAGAATAACAAACTAAAAAAATCAAAGCAATGTTGAAGTGCTATAAAAAGGAAACGAACCTCGGCATCGAGAGGGTCCTTAGCGTAGTTGGCTTCGGCGTCTATTCGATTGTGCTCGGACATCAAAAGCCTGTCGAAATCAGCTTGAGAGAACTCCATATGTATATTTTTTTTCAAGTTGACGCTAGGGTTTTGCTGAAACAAAACAAATGAGCGACTTTGCTGTGAATTTGTCGTAATAACACCGTCTTGGAGGAGGTTGAAGCCTGAAGAAGTTCGGTTTTTACGGTTTGCTTCTTAGATAGATAGATACACGTTTGTAATCAACCGTCACGCTCAAATCGCATGTAATGTAACCAATTTTAAGGGCCCAATTGGAAGTTGGAAGTTGGAAGTTGGAACCCACTCCTGAGTTTTTATTTTATTTTTTATATATAAATTTTTTTACTTCTATTTTTTGACTTGAGTTTTATTTATTTATATAAAACGTGCAATTAGACTACTCACATGTAATTAGACTACTCACACGTATTTGTAAATTACGTGTAATTAGACTCGAACCCCTCTCTACTAATATGGATGGAAGAAGTAAGGCACATCACCTAAAACTCCTTAATTTAGAATAAAATTTAATATGAACAATTATATATGTATACACAGTCAATATAATTTTAAGCAAAAGTTGTCAATACATACAATTAGACATAATATCAAGGAAATTTTGTGCAATTTTCCCTTGATTTAATAATTTCAACACCCGGTCAAGTTTTTTTATATTTGTCATTTTGTAAACATTAAAATCTGTTATTACTATAATAATTTCAGCAGTTAAATGCACAAAATAAGATTATCTTCGTCAGATAATCATGCAGTAGTAGTATCAATAGTCATTTAAAAAAAAGTATCAATTGTAAGAATAGTCTGATTTGATTGAATAAACAGCACTACAAAAGTATCGAGACTCTGTTTGCTCAAAAAAAAACCATCGAGACTGTAATAATATTGTCTTGATGGCTGTGAAAGCACCTGACAAATTTTCATTGGCAACAATCCTGAAAAAGAGTTCTGATTTCTAAATCACAAAATAGACAGTCATGTCTGGGGTAGCTTTTGATTGGAAAGAGAATGGGGGTTACATATAGCACAAAATATAAGCTCAATATCATTTAAACTGTTCTATTACAGAACAACCGGACAATCACTAGGAGAAAAACAGCTGCTTCGGTTCCGGATGTCTTCAATTGGGAGCATTTCCTGGAACAATGCTTCGAATAGATTCCGGTTGACAGGGGAACAGCACTTCACAAAGAAACTCAATATGGCAAGTTTGTTGATTACTGACTTCTAAACATTGTCAAGTAGTGGCTGATCCAAGAAATGATCTGATTCGCTGCAGTAACTCAGCCTTCACTGAATCAGGAACAGATGCTGCAGACACACAAGCAATGCAGACGATAAATTGGCAAGACCGATAAGTGTAGTAGTATAGCTACAGGTATGAAAGATTCGGCAGCAAGAAAATAAAACTTGAACAGCTGATATATGTACATCAGAACTCAGAAGACATCAAATCTGCCCACATGACAAAAACATGGGGGAATATGTTGGATCTATCGTTTATGTTGGTCAAATTTTGCCTAAAACTCCGTCCAAGTTAATAAACTCTGATTTCTTAAAATCATCCCTCCGTGTGTTTTCCACATTCTATTCTATACCTAGCCTTCTATTGTTTCTAATTCAAATGCAGATTAAACTCCGGATCCCAAAATAAAAACTCAACTCTTGGAGTTCATAAGTTATAACAAGAATCAACCCTAAACATGAGTTCATACATGAAGTTTTGGGTAAACAGAACATGGATCATAAACACCCACCTCTGCCCTTTGGGGTAATGACATGTACTAGGTCATCTACCGTAACATTACTCCTTCCTTTCTTCCTTGTATATGCCCTGATATGAGATCAAACAAAAAAAATTATAGTGCTAGCAAATTCAAAAGCTGATATGCAGAATAACGATGTGAAACAAATAGAAAACCAAAAGAATGTTGCACATATAATGGATATAGGTGATCTATACAGAGAGTTTTCGAAATATCCCCACCAAACAAAACATAAAAGCAAGAAATCTGGATCGGTAGGTTATTTTTCTTGCACATGATAACAAGCTACAACATAAAAGCCCAGAATATTATCAGAACAGACTTACGAAAAAGATGATACTCTAGTTATTCAAACATTTTCATTTGGATAAGGTATATAAGTGCAGCCCGAGTCAAATACAGAGATGCCAACATGAAACTGACAAAACATGTAATAATCCAAAAGTGATTTGGCTAACCAGCAAGTGATGCAAAGCACATATCCCGAACGTTCATTCAATTTACAGTGTTTTAGTTACAAAAGGAAAATCTTCAATTAACAAGTTAATACAATCAACAAACAAGGATTAGAATCCAGCTCAAACATTGTTCGATTAGCAGTCTTTTTCATCGTTTGATTGATTGTATACTAACTACTACCTTAGATGAACAAGTAGAATTCACATACAAGTTCAAGGATTTCTACTCTAAACCACTCTCACAATCAAGCATCAAATAACTTGTCACAAAAAGATTTCTTCTTTATCACATTCAATGATTCAATTTCATTAATGATCACATCAAACAACAACCCATGTAAAAATAAAATAAACCATAAAAACTTGCAACAACAAAACCAACTAAAAAAAAGTTAAAAAGCAAACCTGCAAAGAGCTTTCATCTCATCCCTCCAACCACATTCTATAAGCCTTTCTCTCAAAAGCTCCTTCAATCTTTCTTTCTCTCCACTCTCAATCAGCTGCACTTGTAAAAAAAAATCAATTTAATTCCAAAAAAAATATAAATGAAAACTGAACTTCATTGAAGAACCACCTTGATGTTGATGATTTCTTGAAGGGTGGGTTCTTGATTATCACGATCCTTGTCTACATCTGGGGTTGGTGGACGGTTGATGGAGGACCTCCTGTAACAAAGCAAAATTAATGTTAAAACTGGGCATTGTTAACTTATATCTGACGAGAGAATTCACGGGTTTTCAAGAATCGATGACTCACTTGTGAGACATTTTTTGTGTTCTTGCCGGAATTATAAGAAGAAGAAGAAGAAGTCGCGTTTCGTCTGATAATCGGGAGTTGGGACCTGTTGCAGAAGTGGAAAACAGTGGTTTTTGATTCGTTTGACAAATTATCGTCTGCGTACGAGGGATTTATTGTGCCTGGTTATATACTTTTGTGTTTTGGTTTATATATATATATATATATATATATATATATATAGATATAATTATATATAGTCTTTTGCTGACGGTTCATCCTGAAGAATGTGGACCACAGATTGAGGAGAAGTTTTGATAAATGTATATATTTTGAGTCAAATTCTATAAATGTAATGGTCTACATTCTTCGACCTGATATAAAATATATTAGAACGAATTGACAATAAAAAATTATATATATATATACGGTATTTCTATTGTCGATTCGAACTGATATAAAATATATACGTTTTTTGTACGTAGGTCATTGTATTTAAAATATGCTTTGATAAGTTCATATAGTCAAGTCAAAGCATTTAAATCCAATAACTCATCTGCAAGTCTTATATCACTTCGAACTGATAATATATATATATATATATACACACGTTATTATTATTATTATTATTATTATTATTATTATTATTATTATTATTATACAATAATAGATCGTAGGTTTTGATTACCCTACATTATTTGTTTAGGTCGATTGAAATTTCTATCCCTTTAGGTAACTGATATATCATCAAGTTAATAATTTGAATCTTAATAACATAACATAGCTAAGAAAATGATAATAAAAAGAGATAAAACATTTTTTTTTAAACCTCAATAAATAAGTTTTGGCATAGAGTAAATATTAAGTCTTACTCCTACCAAAATCCGAAACTAAAATTAAAGTCTTCAAGGATGAATGTATTATTTCAATCTCTTGGTATGAATCAAGAGTGAGTTTCTACAAGTATTCATAATGTGGTTCTACAAAGAAGTGGATCTAGCATTTTTTTTTAGCTTAAAATGTGATTAAAGATTTGCTTATAGAAAGAGACGGTTGAGTCTTTGAGAGAGATAGTGAAAGAGAACAACGGTGAAACCGTAGAGACAAGAATTTCTTTTTATAATGGATTGGTTCAAACATCTAAAATTTAAAAATGGTAATAAATAATAACAATCAAACCAATTAAATTTTGACTCTATTATCACAATTTTGAAACTCAAAATGTAAACTTTGTCCAAAATATCGGTAAGGTACTACCAACTATAGCTATAAACCCATGAAACACGACTAACATCAAATTAAAGTAATAACTCTAAAAAAATCCAGTAATTGCTTATTACAATTTACAAATTAACACAAGTATTATGCATGATATCAAAATGTCACAATTTTTGGGCTTTAGTTGTTTTTGATAAGTTTATGGCCGGCAATCTCTTTCAAGGAATTTGGTGCCTCCATACGAGGAAGACGTAGGCGGACCATTGTGTTAGGGATTTGAACCGATGATCGCGGAAGCGTCATGCCTAATATACGCCCATAACTCATAGCAAGTAATAACGTCAATAGCAGAAAAAATAAGATGAAAGAAAATAAATCATCACAACACAAGATATACGTGGAAAACCCAAATCGGGTAAAAAAACCTCGGGCCGTCAGGACGACAGAGAAAGTTCCACTATATGATAAATTGTTACAACCATATACTTCGGGATTCTCTCTCACATCTCAACCCCAAACCACGCTCACAAGATCCTCACCAAAAACCCCCCTATATCCCCTAGGTCTCCCCTGAATATCACCCACGGATCTCTAACTTGATCCACTGATATTCCCTTGGATCCCTCCCCGGATATACCCTTGGGTCTCTCACCCTGATCTCACCACTCTCTGATGTTACATGGTGTTTCTTGACTCCATCCAAAATAACCTAATTACAAGGTCTATTTATACTAGCTATAGGGAGTTTAAGAGAAAAGGAAATCCTACTCCTAAACATACAAGAATTACTTGTTCCACATAAATACTATTTCCTATTTATGACAAGTCTTCTTGTAAGTAGAAATCTTTTCCTTCAAGCATAAGACTTTCCTATTCTTCATGAAGACAAACTCTTTTTCCTTTTCCAATAAGCACAAGAACTTTCCATGAGAAAACCTTTCCTTTTTCGCGCAACATTCATGATCTGGGCAAAATCCGCTATTACCGCGGTCTAGGTCGCGGTGTGCACCTCGCTCCCTACACCGCGGAAAAGCCACTGAAGTCCACCGCTCAGAATACCGCGGTTGGTGCCTTTGCCTCTACCGCGGTCTACAGCGCACTATACATACTGGAATTGACCGCTCCCTGTGCCGCGATCCATGTGCTTGTCCACATCTCGGTCCACGTCGCGGTTTCTTCCAGAATTCGTTTCTTCAGTTCATCTTCGGTCTTCAAGCTCCCTCAAACACCAACTCTAACTTCCAAACGTATCCCACGTCTCCAGGAAGTTTCAACATCAGTTGAGTCTCGTTTGGTTCACATTGGGTTCACTTGAGAATACGAGCCAAAACCTAACAATTCTCTCATTTGGCTTGAATTCTCAAGACCTTTGTCCACAACCACAATTCTCCATACCGAGAATCATCACACCCCACCACAAGGTATAACCACTTAGGAACGAACCATCCTAAGATTTTTTTTTTTTTTTTGTGTTCGTTGTTCCGGCACCATGTCGAAAATAACCTGCTGAAATTGTGGTACAACTCCTCACGTCAGATTACCTGGGAGTTCGTCAGCCATCGACATCCTTGTCCACCATACACCTTGCATCACCTTCTAACCAATGCCTTGTGCACAATTATGGACCACTAGCAGCAACATATCCTCTTCCATGACCAGTAGGGCAAACTGCCAAAAGGATAAACATGTCCTTACATCACCCAACCCTGTGAAAGACATTTTGTCCTTGCATCACATACTTGGTGAAAGACTTGCTACTAGAACCGGGAGTGCTTTGCCGGATAAGCCCCACACCACACCAGAGACTTCGAGCGTTCCTCCTCCTTTTTTTTTTATTATCGCATTCAGGAGTTTTTTTTTTAATCGCCTTGTGTAACCCAGATTGGACCTCCATGACTTGTACCTGCCACCACAAGCCAAAATTCTCCTCCATCTATATTCTCCTTTTCATCAAACCCTACAGAGTTCGAAACCACTTTCAAGACGTATCTCCATTGCTAAACCAAAATAAGGCAACCATCATCATCATCCCAATACCACCAAGTCCTCCATACGATCTCCCGTAAAGACTTGAATAAAAGCCATCGCCAAACCATGAGGCTCTGATACCAATTGTTAGGGATTTGAACGATGATCGCGGAAGCGTCATGCCTAATATACGTCCATAACTCATAGCAATTAATAATGTCAATAGCAGAAAAAATAAGATGAGAGAAAATAAATCATCACAACACAAGATATACGTGGAAAACCCAAATCGGGTAAAAAAACCTCGGGCCGTCAGGACGACAGAGAAAGTTCCACTATATGATAAATTGTTACAACCATATACTTCAGGATTCTCTCTCACACCTCAACCCCAAACCACGCTCACAAGATCCTCACCAAGAACCCCCCAACATCCCCTGATATTCCCTTGGATCCCTCCCCGGATATTCCCTTGGGTCTCTCACCTTGATCTCACCACTCTCTGATGTTACATGGTGTTTCTTGACTCCATCCAAAATAACCTAATTACAAGGTCTATTTATACTAGCTATAGAGAGTTTAAGAGAAAAGGAAATGCTACTCCTAAACATACAAGAATTACTTGTTCCACATAAATACTATTTCCTATTTATGACAAGTCTTCTTGTAAGTAGAAATCTTTTCCTTCAAGCATAGGACTTTCCTATTCTTCATGAAGACAAACTCTTTTTCCTTTTCCAATAAGCACAAGAACTTTCCAAAAGAAAACCTTTCATTTTTCGCGCAACATTCATGATCCGGGCAAAATCCACTATTACCGCGGTCTAGGTCGCGGTGTGTACCTCGCTCCCTACACCGCGGAAAAGCTACTGAAGTCCACCGCTCAGAATACCGCGGTTGGTGCATTTGCCTCCGTCACGGTCTACAGCGCACTATACATACTGGAATTGACCGCTCCCTGTGCCGCGATCCATGTGCTTGTCCACATCACGGTCCACGCCGCGGTTTCTTCCAGAATTCGTTTCTTCAGTTCATCTTCGGTCTTCAAGCTCCCTCAAACACCAACTCTAACTTCCAAACGTATCCCACGTCTCCAGGAAGTTCCAACATCAGTTGAGTCTCGTTTGGTTCACATTGGGTTCACTTGAGAATACGAGCCAAAACCTAACACATTGTAGAGGCCAGCAGGGACCTTGGCCCCTGCAATGTTATTTTTTATTTTTATAATTATAAATCATATTTAATTATTTAAAAAAAAGTTAAATATATTTGGTCTATGAACTATGCACTCTGATTTCTACATGGTTATTATTATTATTATTATATATATATATATATATAATATCAATTGATTTCCTTTTTGAAACATCAATTAGTTATTTTTTATTTATTTAGACAGAAAAAGCGGAAATCACACTTACAAATTAAATAGAAAAATGGATTGATGTAAAATGACAAGGAAATTGCTCCATCTTCTTTTGATAGTTCTAAATGATTTATTGATCATACTAAACTCAACATTCTTTCAATGATCTTATGATTTTTCAAATAGATATGTTTTTATTCTTTTTAATTTAATCTATGTAAGAGAAAATGTTAATTCGAATGTTCTTGTACCGTACAAATTCATTAGATACATTCTTCTAGAGAAAACGTTAATTCAATTTTTTTGTACTGTACAAATTTCGTTATATACATACCCCCACCCAATTTCAAACTTCTAATTTCGCCCACTATCAAGGTGTCAACTTTTTTTTATGGTCTCCATAAAAAAAAAAGAAGGAGGCACAGTTCAACCCAAGGAAGTCCTTTGGTAAATTCAATTCATAAATTATCAACTTTAACAAGTAGTAATAATAATAATAATAATAATAATAATAATAATAATAATAATAATAAGAAACAACGAGAGGTGTTTCCTACATTGAAAATTTAAATTTATATATTATTTATGTGAATGGGATAAATTCAACATATTAATTGAATCTCCGTCCCAAAAGGATATTAAATTTGAAATCCATTCTCATATATACTAGTTCCTTAGTTACAATTTACAAGTATAGGTCAATACAATTAGATCTAATTGACGCCAGCATAGAACAAACCCTTAAGAAGATTTTTGACATCCCTCCATGCTCTATGTTAATTCATGCGATTTTTTTTAACTAAGTGATGGCCGATGGTTAGATCAAATTATCCATTAATAATGTTACTAGTCTGAAAAATGCGAGGAAACAGGGGTTATGATACTTTTTTGAGTTGGTGTTGTACGAAGGACACCGCTTTAATAACTTATGTTTAAAATGTACAACAATAAGTGATTTATAAAAATGCATTTATTTTACACATTTTTTATTATTTTTTTTTTATTTTAACTTTTCTCTTTATAGTTATTTCCAACTCAAACAAAACAAACTTCATAATATTATCGATGTATCTTTAGTAGATTAGTTTAGTAGAGCTACGTTGACGCATTTGTGAGTCGGGAGGTAGCGCCCCCTGAGATTTTTGTTCAATTTAAAACCCAAATTGGGTTTTGGTTTTGAATATTCCATTGTTAAAGTTATTAAGGGTTGAGATTTTCAAGTGGGGTAGATGATGAACAATAACTTAGTTTTCGAGACTTTTGTATGTTATCTGAGACTTTGTGTTTGTATATCCAAAACTTTGTAATTGTGTTCAGAGACTTTTGTATGATATCTAAGACTTTTGTATATTGTCCGAGATTTTTGTATGTTGTTTGAAACTTTTGTATGTTGTCCGAGACTTTGTGTTTGTATGTCTGAGATTTTGGTTTGTGTTTTGAGACTTTTGTATGCTGTCTGAAACTTTTTGTTTGCTGTCTGAAACTTTTGTATGTTGTCAGAGACTTTGTGATTGTGTTCTGAGACTTTTGTATGCTGTCTGAGACTTTTTGTATGATGTCCGAGACTTTTGTATACTGTCCGATACTTTTTGTATACTGTCTAAGACTTTCTGTTTATGTGTCCGAGACTTTGTTCTGATTTTCGAGACTTTGTTCTGACTTTCGAGACTTTGTGATTGCTTTTCGAGACTTCTGGGTTGTTGTTCTGTGCTCATCTATTGCTGTTCTGTTCATCCTCTCAAACATTGAATCCCCAATTCGAAACCCTTTGTTTTCAGAGAAACTTACATACTTCATTTTTTCAGAGAAATCAAAAGTTGCTATTGTGTTTGGTCGTGGTCGGTGTACGAGTGTCCACCATCGTCGTCGGTATACGTGTGTTTGTCAGTTCCATCTCCATTAATAGAGGATTTTGAAATAAATAAAAAATATCAAAATGGTGAAGAAAGTTACTGTAGGGACATTTTTATCCGTTTATCATAATAAATATTTTTTAAATATAAATTATTAAAACAGAAACAATATTATAAAACACGCTCCAAATCGCTCCGAAAAACGATTCAAAACAATTGATGTTAAAAGAATGTATTCACAAATTATCCAATAACTTGACTCAAATATGGCGCCAGAGGCATTTCGGATGGCGGGTCAAATTTTAATAAGACCAAACTACCCCAATAACACCTTCAAAGGACCGAGAAAATTGACTGTTTACCATTCCTTTTGGAAGGGGTATTTTTGTCCAGTCAAGAGACCGGAAACAGTCGAAAGTACCAAAATTTTCCCGCTAAAAACCAAAACCCTAAATTTGTTTGTTTGTTTTCCTCTATAACTCTCTCACATTTCAATATCGAAATCTCACCGTCTACCAATGGCAGAAGAAGACAACACTGAGACAATCCGACCCGAATTCCCGATCGGCCGGGTCAAGAAAATCATGAAAATCGACAAAGATATCAACAAGGTAACCTCAGAGGCCATGTTCGTGGTCGCGACCTCCACCGAACTTTTCCTCCGATTACTAGCCGAAAATTCGGCTAAAGTCGCAATCGAGAAGAAGCGAAAGACTATAAAGCTCGAACACATGCGAATCGCCGTCAAAAGGCATCAACCGACGAGTGATTTCCTTCTCGACTCGCTCCCCTTACCGACGCAGCCCCTGGATCGTCCGGCAACTGAGCGCACTCGTTCAAATCCTGCGCCGGAAAAGCATTTACCCGTAGGCACTCGCCGCATCGATGATTTCTTTAGGAAACCGCCGAGTGAAGATCCGGTCGAGATCAACGATTCTTAGGTTTTCATTTATTAACTATAGTAGAAGTTAATTTGGTTTTGTAGATTTTATGTGTTTGATCAAATTGAAACAATATATTCTTGAGAAGTGTCTGAGTTTTGTAACATATTTACTTGATTAGTGTTTTTGACTTTTCAGCAACAATGAAATTAATTTCATGTTCATCAAATGCTGCTGTTTGTGCAAGACAATATATGTTTTACTTCTACTGTTAATTCAGACTCCAATAAATCTAGATCATTAATCGCAAAGTTGCAGTTTATTTTTACATGTCTTTGTACCTTTTGCCTTTTCTTATGGTTTAATTTCAAGTAGCTTCAGTGTTTCATTGCTGATTCATAATCTATGCTACTGATGATGATTGTTGAATTGAGTTTGTTAATTTTCAGAAGAAATTGTCGAAACATATTTGGTGATTGCATTAGATTATGTGGTTGGAACATTGTTTGGTGGGTGGGTTACTTTACATATGAAGAAACTGTGATACCTGTGATACTCTGGTTAAGCTCAGCTTTGGTGTGGTTTTCTGATTTCCTTGTTGTCACTGGATGAAGAGTGACTTTAATTGAATGGCAATTTTTTAAAAAAATATTGCTATTAAGCAATTCTAATAACACTAGATGAAATATGCTTCTGGCGTGTTGATAAACAAAGCATGTCTGTATTATTTGTGCAGCTAACTGCATAATGTCTTTGAATTTTTATAGTTGACAGTTTCTATTCAAACAGGCAGTCATTAATTCAATTGATAGATATGCAATTCTAGCTCTTTGATTACAAACATAATTTATCATAGCTCCAAGTTTCTATTTACATGGTACAGGTAGCTGCACCGTGCTCATGTACTATAGTAAGAGTAAGAACACAAAAACTCTCAAAGCTTTTATTTATTTTTTTATCGCAATCATGGTTCTTTCAGGTTCTAGACAAGCGACTGATATACAGTGTCAAGACATAAATACACAAGTATTTTCATAAAATGTTACAACAAATGAATTTATTCTTTGTTTTTCCTGAGATCAAGATTCCTCTAATGACATCTGCTTATGAATTCTCATCAGACATGAAGATCTACAACTCTGAGTTAAATATCAAGGTGATATGGGACCAGAAAACGTTGACACCACTGATGCTGTTTCATCTCTAAGCTGAGAAACGAGACTGGGCCGGGAAAACATCTTCTGTCCGTGCGACTTCCTCCCTTCCTTCACGAAGGAAATGCCTTGAGTTGCTGAATTGATGCTGTTTGATCCCAACTGTTGGATACCCAAAGAAACTCTTCTATTTAACGGACTTGCATTGTTGAAGCCTCCGTTCAAGCTCATGTTTGAAATACGCCGACTGCTGGTGCTTGGTCTAGACCCAAAGGCATTTTCTTGCTCGACAACTACCTGGACCTGCACCTTCTTATTTTCCTGCCAGAGAAATGCCACATCATTAGAATCTAGAGAAGGTACGAATATTAATTGTCATTCTGGGTCGAATCTCGATTTTATTGACATGCTATTTTTTTTTTTTTGAATCGTGGACATGCTAATTTTTGAAAGCTAGAGAAGAGAATATATGAAATTCTTTGTTATTGCTTGTCAAATAATACTAACCCGTTGTCTTTGTTTCTCCTCCTCCCTTTCCTGTCTCAACATGTTATACTCTTCCAACATTGCTAGCAGAGGTACCTAGATGACCACAGATATAGCTTCAGATATATTGATCGGTTAACTAAGCAGTGCTCAACATAATATAGGAGAATGTGTGAGTATAAGATCAATTTATGGAAGAAATTTTGATTTTATAGGGATTCCGAACTGTTAGACATTAGTATGAGTGAAAACTACGGGTCTGTTCAATATTGTTTTACAAACCCTGTTTCCTCTTTGGCTAATTTAAGATCAGCCTAACATATTAGGTCTTGTTTTGGATAACACCAAAACAATTATTCTATTTTGAAAAACACTTTTCCTTTCTGATGAAAATGTAACCAGAAAAAAAAAATAAAAATATAGAACTCAAAAAACACTGAAACAAACCCAAAAGACCATTCATATTTTTTTCTGCATTGATTATATAAGCCGGCACTATATGATATTACCTCATCATATAAGAAAACTTTGTTTCTTTCTTCTTCCCAGACCTTAGTCTTTGCTATCAGGGAGTCTACCAAAGCTGCATTAAAGAAGTGAGTGATTGTGAACAATATGCAATGGCCATGACACTGCATGATCTAAATTCGAAAAAACTTTTCAAGCTAGAATTTGTAAGGCTTTCTGTAATCTCATTAATTCTGTTAATGTTTTTTTGGTCTACCTGGTTTGTTTTGCCTATGACTTTTGTTTTTGAGAGTAATTTGGATATTTTTGTTATGCACCTTTTTAAAATTCTCTTGTTTTTTTTATGACTGGTCAATGCAAATTTGCCCTTGAAAGTTCCTGCTTCTCACTGGCTTAAATTTCAATTGTCGAGAAACCTCCTTTGTTACCTGGGATTTTGTTGACAATTACTCGAGCCTTTTCAGCCCGTCGTAGGTTCCTGTGAGCACCTCTGCTGACTGAATATCGATTCTCATCCTGCAAAAATGCATGAAATAGGAAACATGAAACAGATGCAGTAAAATTTGTAGCCAACTAAACATGTAGGCCAATGGTTGTGAATTACTGACCGTGCTATATTCTTCCAACCAGCGCTCCTCATCACGTGCCAAGATCCACCTTTCCACCTTCTCCATTATTGCCTTCCTGCTAGAGGCTTCTTCTTTTGCTCTTGATATCTGTTCATCCATGCTTGTGAGGAGATCTGCATGATCCATCTCCCCTTTTGTATGCCGAAGTCAATTTAAAGGCTACATTAGATTTATAAAAGAACAACAGAACATATCTTGAAACTGGAAATTATTCACTCTCTACCTACCAGAGTTTATAAAGTTTATTATTTTGTCCATCTCTGATTGTGAAGGAATCTCCATGTGTGAGTTATTGCATATCCCCTCTAGCTCATTCTGTTTCTTCAGGAAAAGTTCTTTCATCTTGCTTGCTTTTAACTGATCCAGTCTCTTGACTTCAGCCTCCGCCTTGACAATTTGAATAAATATTATGTATAGTTAATGAAACTTGAAAACAATTTTAAGTAGTTGTTGTACTAATTTTTTCTGTCAGTTTGGAGTACTGCAAATCATGTATACTAACCTGCTCGATTATATTATGGGTAAGGCTTCCAGACTTTGATACTTCTGTTGATGAGGATGACAATAAACTGGTAACATGAGAAAACCTTCGGCGATCTCCATAGGGTGTGTCCATAAGATTCCATAAGTTTGTCAGTGCTTTGCCAAGATGGTGAAGCTGCAAATCCACAAAAGCTAAATGAAGAACTTTGTCATGCTGATACTTAAATGTAACCAGTGAATTGAATCTTTTAAATAAAAGGTTTGAAGCTTGAAACTGTGCATAGCAGCTATTGATGTTTTATGTCAACCATCGCCATGTGGAAGCTCCTGCATATAAGATTTTCTCAAAACATAAGGCCTAGCACAGCATAAGAAATTTTCACCTTCTCAAGCCGCTTCTGCTTTTCTTCTTCGAGAGATTCCACTGTGCTGTTGAGCTTTGCTAAAATGTTGTCACTTATGTTTTTTGATATCCCATACAATTCATTCAAGCTGGGGTGAACCTTTGTTATGATCATGGAAGACTCCATTCCCAAAATTGCAGACAGATTATGCACCTTCCCTATATATTTTTCTACCCTCTGGAGTCTATCATTCTTCAAGCCAACCAAAGAAAAACAAGATTGTAGAACTCAGTTTTTGAGTACTCTGTTTGATATCCTGATTTTTTTTAATTTTATAAAGAAATGTTAATGTACCTTCTCATTATGAAGTCTTTGTAGCTCAGTCTGATATTCCTCAAGTTTCTTTAGTGAAAGATCATTCTCATTCACTACGATTGTTTTTGATGAATCATCATATTCTGATAGACCTGCTATTTCAGCAGATATTTTCTGAATTTGTGCTTGCACAGCTCTGAATTGGTTCACCCTCTCTTCTTTCCTCAATCGCATCTCTCTCAAAGCTGGTGTGATTGAATCTAACTGCACCTTTAAGGTTCCAGACATTTTTTCTGGCTGCAAAGACAATAATGAGTTGACACAATGCAAGGAATTTCTTGTTCAAGATAAGCAGATCGCAATAGAAGTCCCAATCTTGCGAGTTGTTAGGAAAATTTCTGGTCAATTGATCATTATGATGAAATTTGATGAAAATGTAACATGTTCTGAGTTCATAAGTCTTAGTACTTACATGCATTGCACTTTTCCATTTAAGATGCCAGGATTCTGAATTTATATGCTGAGTACTATTCACATTTGTACAGATATTCTATATTATATGCACTGCTTAATTTATGTTTTATAACACAAGCTTAATTACTGAACAGGGATTGATGGATAAGGTACCCGTCCAGGAAGGGATCGTTCACCAAGGGACAGAAGAAGGTGGGTGAATTCAGCTTCAGATTCTGCCAGTTCCTGATGTAAGCGTGCTCTTGATATATTAGCACGGTCAACTTTTCTCCTGTAAACCTCTAAACACTCTTGTTCTAAATCCAGTAGAACCTTCTCTCTTTCAAACTGATCTTCTCCAACTTCGTCCCAAATCAGCTGCGCCAACATACCAAAAAGAGCAGTAGAATGTAAACAGTTAAACCCATTACCTAGTATAAATTGTTGAACACCAAAAAAAGGAAACTCACTTGCAATTCTTGTAGTAAATATCCACACGAAGTTTCTAATAATGCGGAACTCCGCATTGTGATTGGTGATTGGAAGGAACCCATCTGGTGGCTCCTTCAATACGAGAACGAATCCTGAGATAGATTACTAGAAGCTTGGAGCCTCTAGCTTTGATGCCTTGACCGCTGGAAGGTGGAAGCTTTGAGTTTGAGTACAATGATAAGCAACCAAGTGTTTTGAGAGAAAGAGAAAAAGAGTGATGGGATGTAAGCTGTGGATGTGAGTGCTTTTGGGTGTGAGATTTTGCTTAAAAGACAAGGTTAGCAGAGGAGTTAGGTACTGCTGAAGCTTTGAGTTCAAGAATCATCCACATCCAGTTCTGTTCCAGGTTTTTGCTCTTTCTCTCTTCTAATCTTTATAATTTATAATTTCAAGAGAACCATTTTTTTTTCATTTTTTATTTATTTTTAGATAGAAAGTTAGAGTTTCATTTTCATGGATGTACCACTTTGTTTTTCACTACCCTTTGTCTTAGATGAGTATTTAACAGGTAATGTCTTGAATAAGCCTTCAACAGGGACTTGATTCTTAAGCAATCTATATATATGCCCAAGTTAAATAGCTTTTCATACTTCATTAGAACTTTTTTACATTCTAAACAATGATAGACCCAGCTGCAAAATAGCACTTACTGACATTACTTTGGTGATGGGCCAATGAACAAAAATCTGGGCCATATGATATGATCACCTGGTTGATGTGCGGTGATTATCATGATCATGATCATGACTCATGAAACTCTTTTCTCAGTCTTCATGTGTATCTATTATTATTGGTCTTCCATATCTTTAGTGCCATTGATCATCCTATAAGCTATAACCCATTCACATTTTCATCAAAGATGTATTGTCTTGGTAGTTGGAGATTTAATCTCTCCATCAATCTGTCAAAGTTCAAACTTGACACCTTATATATATATATATATATTGTCCTACCATTATTTATAAAACCGTAATAAATATGGAGAGACATTAAATTGTATTTGCAGTGTTAGATCTCGCTAGGTCTAATACACAATTGTAAAAAAAAAAAAAAAAAAAATCACATTTTCACAATATGTCATGACCCATGAAAAGAGGCTTGTCTTTTTTATTATCTGATTTGATAATCGATTTGGAAAATTAAATTGTTTTCTTATTATTGTTAACATAGCCAGGTATATTTGGGAGAATTAGGTTTGGCATCCAATATGATTAGGAATCATAATCATAGGATATTGGAATAGCTACTAAATCATTTTCAACAAAACACTCTACCTGATCCACCTTTTTTTCTCACTATTGGATAGAATTAACCAGATACTTTCTTTTCCAAAAATCACTCATTAAAAAGTAAAAACAGTTTAGGTTTGCACAGAGAGAGGGAGAGAGAGAAAGAGAATTAGATACCAAGAGTGTCAAGGACCCAATCATGTTAGTTTGTATTTTTATTGTCATATTTTACCATTAAATAATTTGTCTCTAAAAAGAAGGCAAAAGGGTGCCCAAGCTCATGTTTCCAAAAGCTTTACCATTACTATACCAAAGGTTATTGTAGCTTAAAGAATGAATAATGTATACTGTCCAAAATCCATATATTTTGCCCATGTTCTTTGATATATGTTGTTGTCTCTGATTTGGTACATTTTTGGTTATTTAGATTTGTATCGTTAGACAAAGCATCTGATACACTAGATTTGGAAGCAGCAGCAACCTCGAATCCAGTATCAGTTAGATGATGACTAGAGGAAATTATCAATCGGAACATGCAAACTCGAATGAATCTGTATTTGTAGCTCTGTTTTTTGCCTGTGTTTTCTTCCATTAATTGTTTGTGAACTTATCTTTTCTTGATCTCGCGACACAGCAGAGCCTCCATTTTCTGATTTCTCGGCGATCACGATCCGAAAAGAAACGACGTCGTATGTCTCAACTGTACGAAATATGTAGATGGAAAAAAAAATTTATGTGGAAAATTTTACTGACTGGGCACGTCAGTACGTTTGGCTGACGTAACTAAACACGCCATCGGAGACGTGATCTGGCAAGGCAGTGAGACGAACTGATGTGTCATGTCACATCAATCAGACTTTGTTTGTGTTTCTGTGCATATCAGCATATCTTGCTGATATGATTGAACACGTCAGTGAAGTCTTTGCTGACATGACCCGTAAGAGAAGACTTTTACTATGTATACAGACACATCAGCTGTTACTCGCTGACATGGTAAGACACGTCAGTTAAGAGTCCATGACGTGGCATGGCACGTCATATAGTCTCCGCTGACCTGCCTTGCAAGTTGCAAAGCCAAAGCCATTGTTTAGGGGTGACACGTGACAAAAGCTAACATGGAGACATTAGCGTCACCTGCTAAGTTCTCAGACGAGCAATCCGACATCTCCCAGATAAATCAAACCTCCTAAACCAATACGCCGACAACATCGTGGTTGTCACTTCGGAGACGTCCAATAAAATTGAAACGATAAGAAAAGATTAGCACGTCCCCTGCGTCGCACAAATTCGAGCAATGGTACAAATATTTTTCCATTTCTTTTTGTTTCTGCAATTTTAGTCATATTGATGCTCTTGTCCTTTTTTTTTTTGTTGGAATTTCAGACATTGATTTCGTTTTGTGTTTCAGTGGGTTTCAGGTGCTTTTCTTCAGTTCAAAGTTGCCGATATTATTGATTTACGGTTTTATACATATAGCATAGCTTATTTGTTGACGAATTATGGGCACTGCATATAAATTTCTCTTCCTTGTTCTTTTGAATATTTTCTTTGGACTCTCAGTCTTTGATTTGGTACTATAACAAAGCATCTTATACACTAGTTTTGGGAGAAAAACATGAATTTTTTTTTGAAGATTTTCTTTAGAAGATCAGAAAATCAACTGTACATGAATATTTTCTTTGGTCTCTCTGTCTTTGATTTGGTGAGAATATTAGAGTGTTTAAGGGGTGTATAGTGTTAGGAGTGGTTATCGGGTAGCTTTGGATGATAAAACCTGTTTTTTGGGCTTGCAAAAATGCTCTTCCCACTCTGCAGAATCTTTGTATTCCGTAAGGTGTTGACTAACCCCTCTTGTAAGCGGTGTGGTTTGGGTTGTTAGGATACTGATCATGCGCTTTTGTGGTGTGTCAAGGCTAAGGAGGTCTGGTCTAAGACTACTTTCTGGGAGCTGATGAAGCCTTTCAAAGGTTTGAATTGTATTGATCTTGCTGGGTGGTTTTTGGTTAATGTGAAAAAGGATGTACTGGGGCTTTGGTAGTAACTGTATTGTTCATAATAGGAATAGTAAACCTGGTGGGTCTACAGTTCATAATAGGATGTCCAAGTGCACAGTTTTCTCTTAGCCTGATTCCGCCTCCTAGACCTTGTGTGGCTTCGGGTCGTTGGTCTCCTCCGCCTTCGGGTTCTCTGAAACTCAACTTGGATGCTGCTGTTAAACACTTAAACCTGGCTCTTCTTATATTGGGATTGGTGCTATTATTCGTGACGAACACGGTAAGGTTGTGGCAGTTCTGGCTAAGTCTCTTTTGGGGTCTTTTTCAGCTGAGGGAAGGTCTGATCATGGCTAAAAATTTGAACTTAGTTGTTGATTGGGTGGAAATGGTCCAAAATGGATGCTGTCAACATTGTCTCAAGGGTCACGAGTAATTGTCCAGATTTTAGTATTGTTGGCCCTATTATCTCAGATATTAAGGCTCTGTTCTGAGATGTTAAGGTTGTTGAATTCCATGCCATTCCTAGGATTTGGAATGTTGTGGCTCACACATTAGCTTCTTTTGCCTTTTCCTCTAAATAAGTTTGTATTTGGCTTTATTCCAAACGTGCTAGTGTTGTTGGCGTTGCTCTTCTTTATCGGAAGTTTGTTTGTTTGAAAATAAATAAATAAACTCCAAATCTTTCTATTTGGTTCTAATAACAATTTTCCTAGTAATTAATTAGCTATTACATATATGCTGCTTTGATTTTCTGAGCTATCTTGTGCTTTTATTGTACATCATAATAAGTATAAATTACAAGGCTGATGAGATTATATTAAAGAATGCCTTCTTTGACTTCTTTCGAAATTAGCTCCTTTAATTTGACTGCACTTGTTTGACATTTGGAATCAGAAACAACTATAATTTGATGATTATCTTGATGGTATTGGGCATGTTAATGATGTTATCAGCATATGAATTCTCTTCTATTGTTGTTTAGTTTCACATTCCGTTGATATCCTATTTATATGTAAAAGCTGAATCTATTTATTGGGTGGCTATTTTGAAAGTCAGCTTTTAAAAGCTGATTCTTGTTTCCAGTTTGTTCACTTTCTTTGCTGACTCTTTCCTTCTCTTTGAATCTATTTATTTGTTGCACAGTATATATTTATTATGATTCTTTTAGTAATTCTGTTATATAATTTTGTTAAGAGAATAAAGAGGGAGAGTGGTGGAATGATTTGGAGATTATGCTTTGTTAGTGTTGAAAGATTTATTTGGAGATTATGCTTTGTGATTGTGACTGCTTTTCTTTGAATTTGGGTTCTAAAAGACAAAAAGAAACTGTCTAAATTTCTGACCAAAAGTGTTCTTGAAATTTCACTGAATTACTTTTGTTCTGTTAAGGATTGATTGTCAGTTTTTCACTGATTCTATATTGTTTTTCAGTTCTTTACAATAAACTTTTATCTTTTTTCACAATATCGATAGAAATTTACTTACTCTTGCCTTAATGAATTGCATGATCTTGTAGGATTTTGATAGGTGACATGGATAGAGAAGGCATTGATATAAAGGAGTGGAGTATATTATAGCATCTGTTTCAATAACTTAAATGAATGAATGAAGACATGAGTTGAGAGAACTGTGAAGTGTGAACCAAGCATGAAAATGTTCCATTTCGACTGAAATGGTTTATCGGCAAAGTTCCTGTGGCCTTAAACTTCCATTGGCGATTAAGGTTCGTTTAGTTATCATATAATTTGGAATATAATTTTTGTTTGATGTGCATCTGAAAAGTTGAAACCCTGTTCTGCCTTCCTCCTTCAGTGTTTGTGAACTTCATTGTATGATTTTATCATGTGTTCGACATCTAATTTATATACTCCATTATAATGGATGTTATTACGTTGCGATCTTGTTTAAAATATACTCAAAAGTATTCGTCCCGAGTTTGTATCTTAGCAGGAAGAAATGAGAATCTGTCCTGACTATTTATATCCAACAGAAAATGGTTGCTGTGAGCCTGTGATGCCAAGTTGAGTGGTAGTGTTGCCATCCCCAGGTATCATTTTCTCAAAAGAATTTGTCCAAAGTTTGAATTTCTAATATAAGTTGTGATGACAAAATTTCTCATGCTTTCACAAGTTTCTGGTAGCTGTAACCACCACATTTGAAAACGGAACGGTAGGGTTGGTTTGATTGACAGACCCTACCGAACAGGAGCCACCTTGTGGTTATGGATTCATTTATAATGAAGAGATGCAGAGGGACAAAACATTAGAAGTTTTCTCTTCTGCTGAGCTCAGAGTCGATTTCAACACATCTTGTAGAAGAAGGCTATCAGAGGCAAGACAATATCTGCATCAATAAAACTGAAGAGTATTGAATCATGTGATTAGAATTTGAAAAGCTTGCTAGATATCATGAGTCAACTCAGTTAACTCCAAGACATAATCTACATTACATGTTTGGTCTATTAGAAATTACTTCAGTTTATGAACAAATGGAAACTGGTTTTCAAAATCAAACATGTTTGAAGTGGCTTTGGCATAATAGGTAAGGATGGAGCAGCACTAAAATTATGAATTTTATGTTCTAAACTGTATATCAATATACATGCAAATATGCAATTCATAAAATAAAAAAAATGACAGAAAGTATTATGGGGGATTGTGGGTTGATAAGATTCCAATTTAAGATATTTCTCTCATTGCGGTTGACTTAAGAGGACTTAACATAATCTTACTGTTTTTGTGTCTTGTATCCCTAATCATATGTAATATATGACTCTCGAAGATGTGAATCCTATTTTATTGCAATGTGTGACACATTTTCAATGGATAGGTGCACTAAAGATTTTCGTATATGTTTATTAAATCACTTTGGATGGCCTGGTTAAGAAAAAAAGAATTCTTCATTTTAGAATTTCGACATAAATTTTCAAAATAATTCATTTACAAACCTACCAAGAACCCATTTGTTTTATAAATGTATTTATCATCTTCATACACAGAATTTTACAAATTATCAATGAAATAATTTCTCTTTGTACAAATCAAAACTTCAAAAATAGCATCGTTAGCATAATTATATTGTAACAAATGTAATATATCTAATTTTAATTAATAGGTAATTAAGTTTTCTTTGACATACTTAAAGCAAAATAAAATTATTGATTTAAAATAAATTATATTTATATATATATATATATATATATTGACCAAAGAGAATGACTCAAAGACTATGGCGTCTCTAAAGAGAGCCCCTGTTGCACTTTCCCTTCTAGAAAGGGTTCAGGCCTTAGGGTTCCAACCCAGAGGTCCACACGGACCACACCAACACCACATCCATTGTTCAGGGCTCACAGGTTGCAAGAGCGTGACGTCATTTACTAAAGTCTTGTCTTTCAACGAATCCCACATCGCCCACCCAAAGCAGAATTTGGGAGTTTATATACAGATAGCGACAACTATACAATTGTCTCTTAGGAGACATCCGATAAAATTGGAACGATACAGAGAAGATTAGCATGGCCCCTGCGCAAGGATGACACGCACAAATCGAGAAATGGTCCAAATTTTTTTTCTTCCCAAATTCCAATTCTTCAGCTTCTCCAGAAATATTTTGTTCTTCAGTTCAAATTTGCTGATATGCATCTCTTTACTTTCTTTTGAATGGTTTTTTTTGGGTCTCTTCAATTTGGTATAAAATCCTATCACTTAGAAGCTGACCAGAGTTTCTCATATAGGGAACTCGCAGCTTTTTATGGTTCTATTTGGTTCTAACAGTTTTCTTTTTAACAATTGATTTGTTATTTGGGTATATGTTGCTTTGCTTGGCTGAGCTTTCTTGTCATTTTTTTTTGTGTAGGAATAAATTATAAAATTGGTGAGATTATATTAAAGAACGTCTCCTTTTGATTTCTTATCCGAAATTCGAATTGATTTAGCTTCAGTGCACTTGATTGATATCTCGAAACTATAAGTCGATGATACCATGATGGTGTATATTGATGATTTGAGCATCATATGGATAATGATCTTCTATTGTTGTCTTGTCTAGTTTGCAAATTCAAGTTTCTGGATTGAGGTTCACTAGTCATCACTTATCATATAGTTGGGAATATTTGTGTTTAATTAGTATCCGAAAAGTCGAAACCCCAACTCTGTCTTCCTCCTGTAGTGTTGTTATCTTGTGTTTGACATTGAATTTATCCTTCTTTGTGTAGATAAGATAAGAAATTAGATTTGTATTGGTAAACAAAAACATGCAATTTCTTTTTCAGGAATTTCTTTAGAAGATCAGAAAATAAACGCTAAATCTTTCTGTTTGGTTCTAATAACAATTTTCCTAGTAATTAATAAGCTATTTCATATATGTTGCTTTGATGTTCTGAGCTATCATGTGCTTTTGTTGTGCATCATAATGATAATAAGTTACCAGTGAGATTATATTCAAGAATGCCTTCTTCGATTTCTTTCAAAATTAGCTCCTTTAATTTGAATGCACTTGTTTGACATTTGGAATCGGAAACAACTATAAATTGATGTTTACCTTGATGGTATAGGGCACGTTAATGTTGTTATCGGCATATGGATTCTCTTCTATTGTTATTTTGTTTCACATTCCCTTGATATCGTATTTACATGTAAGCACTAAGCAGTTGCATCTATTTATTGGGTTGCTATTTTGAAAGTCAGCTTTTAAAAGCTGCTTCTTGTTTCCAGTTTGTTCACTTTCTTTGTCTACTATTGTATTTTCTTTGCATCTATTTATTTGTTGCACAATATATTTTCATGATTCTTTTAGTGCAATTCTGTTATATAATTGTTAAGAGAATAAAGAGGGAGAGTGGTGGCATGATTTGGAGATTATGCTTTGTGAGTGTTGACAGATTTATTTGGTAAATGCTGTAGGACTACTTTGCTTGTAATTTGGGTTCTAAACGACAAAAAGAAACTGTCCAAAATTCTAACAAAAAGTGTTTTCGAAACTACATTGAATTACTTTTGTTCTGTTAAGGATGGATTGTCAGTTTTCCACATAGTCATTGTTTTTCAGTTCTTTTACAATTAACTTTATATTTTTTTACAATATCGATAGAACTTTACTTACGAGCCTTAATGAATTGCATGATCTTGTAGGATTTTGATAGGAGACATGGTTAGAGAAGGCCTTGATATTGAATTTGTGATGTCAAGTTGAGTGGTAGTGTTGTGTTGCCAGCCCCAGGTATCATTTTCTCAAAAGAATTTGCCCAAAGTTTGAATTTCTAATATAAGTTGTGAAGACAAAATTTCTCATGTCTTCACAAACAGCTACCACATTTCTAAAACAGAAAGGTAGGGTTGGTTTGATTGACAGAACCTACTGAACAGGAGCCGCCTTGGGGTTATGGATTCATTTATAATGAAGAGATGCAGAGGGACACATCTTGTAGAAGAAGGCAATCAGAATTCAGAGGCAAGACAAAGTATTGAATCATGTGATTAGAATTTGTAAAGCTTGCTTGATATCATGAGTCAACTCAATTGACTCCCAAGACATAATCTACATTACATGTTTGGTCTATTAGAAGTTGCTTCAATTTATGAACAAATGGAAACTGGTTTTCAAAATCAAACATGTTTGAAGTGGCCTTGGCATAATAGATAGGATGGAGCAGCACTGAAATTCGGAATTTCATGTTCTAAACCGAATATCATTACGGTCAACTTAAATGGCCTTAACATAATTTACTTATTGCTTTTGTTTCTTGTATCCCTAACCTAATCATATGTAATACATGACTCTGCAAGATGTGATAAATGTGCATACAGCATACTTCCTATTTTATTGCAGTGCGTGTGTGTCACATTTTCAATGGTCGAGTGTATCGAAGGTTTTTGTATTTATTTATTAAGCCACCTCAGATGGTCTGATTAAGAAAAAATGCAATCAATTCTTTATTTTATAATTTCAAGATAAATTTTTTAAATAATTAATTTACAAACCTACAAAGTACCACCATTTGTTTTATAAATGTATTTATCATCTTCATACACATAATTTTTCTTCAAAGTATTTTTACAAATTATCAAATTCTCTTTGTACAAAACAGAACTTCAAAAATAGCATAGTTTGCATAATTATATTTTAACAAATGTAATATATCTAATTTTAATTAATAAGTTAATTAAGTTTTCTTTAACATAATTAAACAGAAGAAAATTATTGATTTAAAATAAATTAAAAATATATTGGCCAAAGACTCAAAGACTAGGGCGTAGGGGTAGACACGGTTCGGTTCGGTTCGGTTTTGGACAAAACCGAATTGAACCGAAAATATTTCGGTTTATTTAAAATTGAACCAGTTTAAACCGAATAAGAAATGGTAACCGAACTGAACCGAACTGATTTTAATCGGTTCGGTTCGGTTCGGTTCATTTTGGTTTTGGGCCTAATAGGCCTTATGGGCTTGATGAGTTTAATGAGTCTTTTTAATATGTTTTTAAATTTGATGGGTTGTTGGATTCTAATTTTAGGCCAAAGTTTTATAAATTTTAATAGTCCAAACCCAAAAAAACCCAAATCAAACATAACTAATAAATAATAATATTTAATGAAAGAAAAGAAGTAGGTTAGGGGTTTATTTTACTTATATATGCGGTTTAATCGGTTCAAACTGGTTTTTGGAAAACCAAACCGGTTTGAACAGAAAACTTTTCGGTTTTCAATTTTTTAAACCGATTTAAACCGAATTCATTTTATAAACCGAACCGTACACCATTTTTCTAGTTTGGTTCGATTCGATTCGATTCGTTTCGGTTCGATTCCGAACTTAGTGTCCACCCTACTAGGACGTCTCTGAACCTAGTCTCTAAAGAGAGCTCCTGTTGCACTTTCCCTTCTAGAAAGGGTTTATGGTTCCAAGTTCCAACCCAGAGGACCTCACTAACACCCACACCGCACCACACCACACCAATTGTTCAGGGCTCACACGCAGCAAGAGCGTGACCTCATTTACTAAAGTGACACTGAATCCCACATCGCCCACTCAAAGCAGAATTTGGGAGTTTATATACAGATAGCGACAACAATACTATTGTCTCTTAGGAGACATCCGATAAAATTGGAACGATACAGAGAAGATTAGCATGGCCCCTGCGCAAGGATGACACGCACAAATCGAGAAATGGTCCAAATTTTTTTTCCCCCAATTTCCAATTCATCATCTTCTCCATAAATGTTTTGTTCTTCACTTCAAATATGCTGATATTCATCTCTTACTTTCTTTTGAATGTTTTCTTTTGGTCTCTTCAATTTGGTATCATATTGGTTAGTTGGATTTATATTGTTAGACAAAGCATCTAAGGCACTAGTTTTGCGATCAACCTCAAATCATATCACTTAGAAGCTGACAGAGTTTCTCATATGGTTCTATTTGGTTCTAACAACAGTTTAATTTTTAGCAATTGATTTGTTATTTGGGTATATGTTGGTTTGCTACGCTGAGCTTTTTTATTTATTTTAATTAGAGAATTTCTCTTTTGATTTCTTATCCGAAAATGGAATTGACTTAGCTTCAATGCACTTGATTGATATCTTGAAACTATAAATCGATGATACCATGATGGTGTTTATTGATGATTTTATCACCATATGAATACTGATCATCTATTGTTGTCTAGTTTGCAAAATCAAGTTTCTGGAGATTGAGGTTTACTAGTCTTCACTTATCATATAGTTGGGAATATTTGTGTTTAATTAGTATCCGAAAAGTCGAAACCCCATCTCTGTCTTCCTCCTGTAGTGTTGTTATCTTGTGTTTGACATTGAATTTATCCTTCTTTGTGTAGATAAGATAAGAAATTAGATTTGTATTGGTAAACAAAAACATGCAATTTCTTTTTCAGGAATTTCATGTCCTAGAGATCGGAGGCAGGAAAACAATAAACATGTTGATCTTCTGTGGTCTGAGGACCACTTGAACATGTCTGGTTTGTTTAATTCCAAGAGAGAGATCATAAATGGTGCTTTTGCTCATAATTTTGACTATGAAATGCTTTGGTGGAGTTCTTGTCTCAGGTTTTTCGATAATGATAACTATGTTTTTGTTCTACTTGTTAGTGGTGTTTAAGTTCTTGTCTTAGACAGATTAAGATTAAATTTATTACAAGAGCTTTATTCATTATTCATTGGTTGTGTACACAGATGATCATGCAACTTGTACTGGGAAGCCTAATTGGATTGGTAAGGGCTTGACTTGTTTTTTCTTCAAGAGAAAAGGAACTTATGAGAGGATCTGCATTAACTTAAATCCATTACAGGCAAGTATATAGTAGTACTCTTGTCTTGTGATGATGATCAAGAAATATAGAGACAAGAAAAATGTCAGAATCACATACTTTGTTTTAATTTTGAGATAATTTTTTGGTTCGAAACTTACTTTTTAGGAAGAAAGACTGAAACGATTGAAGCACCGAATGAAGGTTTACTGTGATGCTTCCAGGCATGATCATCAGGTGTGTTTCGAACGTTAATTGATCGATATGTGATCGTTAATTTAAGTAACTCATAAGGGAATTCTTTCGAGTACAGGAAGCTTTGAGGGCACTGTGGTCTGCTACGTACCCTGATCAGGAGCTCCACGGCTTAATTTCGGATCAATGGAATGAAATGGGATGGCAAGGAAGAGATCCATCTACTGATTTCAGGTTTTCTTTTCACTTTGTCATGTTGCTTGTGTGTTTGTTCCATGATTTCCTGCCATAGTTTTTTCTTGTATTCATCCATTTGTACCTATTTTCGCTGATGGAAACAGAGGAGCTGGATTCATTTCATTGGAGAATCTGTTGTTCTTTGCCAAGACATTTTTCAGTAAGATCCTAATCTTTCTGTATGGTTCTAATAACAATTTTCCTAGTAATTAATAAGCTATTTCATATATGTTGCTTTGATTTTCTGAGCTATCAGTTGCTTTTGTTGTACATCATAATGATAATAAATTACCAAGCTGGTGAGATTATATTCAACTATTCAAGAATGCCTTCTTCGACTTCTTTCGAAATTAGGTCCTTTAATTTGAATGCACTTGTTTGACATTTGGAATCGGAAACGACTATAAATTGATGATTACCTTGATGATATAGGGCACTGCTAATGATGTTATCGGCATATGGATTCTCTTCTATTGTTGTTTTGTTTCGCATTCCCTTGATATCGTATTTACATGTAAGCAGTTGCATCTATTTATTGAGTGACTATTTTGAAGGTCAGCTTTTAAAAGCTGATTCTTGTTTCCAGTTTGTTCACTTTCTTTGCTGACTCTTGTATTTTCTTTGAATCTATTTATTTGTTGCACAATATATTTATTATGATTCATTTAGTAATTCTGTTATGTATTTTGTTTTGTTAAGAGAATAAAGAGGGTATGCTTTGTGAGTGTTGACATATTTATTTGGTAAATGTTGTAGACTGCTTTGTTAGGAATTTGGGTTCTAAAAGACAAAAAGAAACTTTCCACAATTCTAACCAAAAGTGTTCTTGAAACTACATTGAATTACTTTTGTTCTGTTAAGGATTGATTGTCAGTTGTCCACTTAGTCATATTGTTTTTCAGTTCTTTTACAATTAACTTTATATTTTTTTACAATGTCGATAGAACTTTACTTAAGAGCCTTAATGAATTGCATGATCTTATAGGATTTTGATAGGAGACATGGATAGAGAAGGGCTTGATATAAAGGAGTGGAGTATATTATAGCATCTGTTTCAATAACTTCAATGAATGAATGAAGACATGAGTTGAGAGAACTGTGAAACTGTGTGAACCAAGCTTGCAAAAGTTCTATTTGGACTGAGATAGTTTATAGGCAAAGTTCATGGGGTCTTAAACTTCCATTTGCGATTGAGGTTTGTTTAGTTATCATATAATTGGGAATATTTTTGTTTGATGTGCATCCGAAAAATCAAAACCCTTTTCTGCCTTCATCCTCCAGTGTTTGTGAACTTCGTTGTATGATTTTATCATATGTTTGACATTGAATTTATACTCTATTATCATGGATGTTATTATATTGCGCTCCTGTTTTTATCTTAACAGGAAGAAAATGAGAATCTGTCCTGAGTATTCATATCCAACAGAAAATGGTGGTTGTAGGTGTCAAGTGGAGTGGCAGTGTTTCCAGGTATCATTTTCTCATAAGAATTTGACCAGAGTTAGAATTTCTAATATAAGTTGTGTTGTACAAAACTTCTCATTGTTTTCACAAGTTTCTAGTGAAACGGAACGGTAGGGTTGGTTTGATTGACAGAACCCACCAAGCAGAAGCCACTTTGTGGTTATGGATTCACTGACAATGAAGAGAAACAGGGACAAAACATTTCAAGTTCTCTCTTCAGCTGAGCTCTAGTTGACGCAACCAGTACAAGGCTCTCAGAGGCAAGACACTATCAGCAACAATGAAAATGAAGAGTATTCAATCAAATGATTAGAATTTGTAAAGCTTGCAAGATATCACGAGTCAACACAACTAAGACACATTACATGTTTGGTCTATTAGAAATTACTTCTATTTATGAACTGATGGAAACTGGTTTTCAAAATCAAACAAGTTTGTAGTGGCTTTTGGCATAATTAAACAAGATGGAGGAGCAGTACTAAAATTCTGAATTTCATGTTCTAAATTGAATATCAATATACATTCAATGTTTCAGTTAGTATTATGTGGCTTCATTAGATTCCAATTTAAGAGAATCCATATTTCTCTCATTGCGGTTAACTTACTGAGGCCTTAGTGTAATTTACATATTGTTTTTATGTTTTGTATCCCAAATCATATCTCTATTGGTCGACACCACTGAAGATGTAATATATGACCATGTAAGACATGTATATCCTTCCGATTTTATTGCAATGTGTTTTTCATCGACAGGGCACATCAAAGATTTTCGTGTTGGTTTGGTTTGAAACCGATTTAAGCGAAACCACATTAGGTCTCTTTGAATGGTGTGGTTAAGGGAAAAAAAATCAAGTTCTTTATTGTATAATTTTGACTTAAATTTTCGAAATAATTAATTTACAAACCTACCGAGTACCCTTTTGTTTTATAAATGTATTTATCATCTTCATATACAAAGAATTTCTCTTTGAAGTAGTTTTAAAACCAAATTTTGAAGAAAAAGTATTTTTAAAAATTATCAATGAAATAATTAACGTAATTAAGTTTTAACTTCTTTTTTTTTCTTAAGAGAGTAGTTTTCTACTTTTCTTTGACATGGTTAAACAAAATAAAATTATTGATTTAAAATAAATTAAAAATATATATTGGCCAAAGACTCCAAGACTAGGAGTTAGGACGTCTCTAAAGAGAGCCATTGATGCACTTTCCCTTATAGAAAGGGTTTAGGGTTACAACCCAGAGGACCACACCCACACCGCATCCATCGTTCAGGGCTCACACGCAGCAAGAACGTGACATCATGTACTAAAGTCTTCGTTTTCTACACCGAATCCCACATCGTCCACTCAAAGCAGAATTTTATGGTTTATATAGAGACGGCAACAACAATACAATTGTCTCTTAGGAGACATCCTGATAAAATTGGAACGATACAGAGAAGATTAGCATGGCCCCTGCGCAAGGATGACACGCACAAATCGAGAAATGGTCCAAATTTTTTTTTCCCATTTCCAATTCATCATTCTTCTCCAGAAATATTTTGTTCTTCACTTCAAATTTGCTGATATGCATCTCTTACTTTCGTTTGAATGTTTTCTTTTGGTCTGTTCGATTTGGTATCATTTTGTTTATTTGGATTTGTATTTTTAGACAAAGCATCAAATCCTATTACTTAGCTCGCGTTTAAGGTTCTATTTGGTTCTAACAACAATTTTCTCTTTAGTAATTGATTTGTTATTTGGGTATATGTTGAATTGCTTTACTGAGCTTTCTTACCATTTTTTTTGTTTACTGAGCTTTCTCTTTAGGAATAAATTATAAGGTTGGTGTAATTTTATTAAAGAATTTCTCTTTTGATATCTTATTTGAAATTCGAATTGATTTAGCTTCAATGCACTTGATTGATATTTGGAAACTATAAATCGACGATACCATGATGGTGTGTATTGATGATATTATCACCATATATATGGATGATGATCTTCTATTGTTGTCTAGTTTGCAAATTCAAGTGTGACCTCAAACTTCCATTCTGGATTGAGGTTCAGTAGTCATCACTCATCATATAGTTGGGAATATTTGTGTTTAATTAGTATCCGAAAAGTCGAAACCCCCTTCCTCATGTGGTGTTTTTATCATGTGTTTGACTATTGAATTTACTAGGCTGGTGAGATTATATTAAAGAATGCCTAATTCGACTTCTTTCGAAATTAGTCCCTTTAATTTGAATGCACTTGTTTGACATTTGGAATCAGAAACAACTATAAATTGATGATTACCTTGATGATATAGGGCACGTTAATGTTGTTATCGGCATATGGATTCTCTTCTATAGTTGTTTTGTTTCACATTCCCTTGATATCGTATTTACATGTAAGCAGTTGCATTTATTTATTGGGTTGCTATTTTGAAAGTCAGCTTTTAAAAGCTGCTTGTTGTTTCCAGTTTGTTCACTTTCTTTGCTGACTCTTGTATTTTTCTTTGTATCTATTATTTGTTGCACAATATATTTTATTATGATTCTTTTAGTAAATTCTGTTATATAATTTTGTTAGAGAATAAAGACACTGTCCAAAATTCTAACCAAAAGTGTTCTGGAATCTACATTGAATAACTTTTGTTCTATTAAGGATTGATTGTCAGATTTCCGGTTAGTCATATTGTTCTTCAGTTTCTTACAATAAACTTTATATTTTCTTACAATATCTAATTATCGATAGAACTTTACTTACGAGCCTTAATGAATTGCATGATCTTGTAGGATTTTGATATGAGCCATGGATAGAGAAGGCCTTGATATAAAGGAGTGAAGAATATTATAGCATCTGTGTTCAATAACTTCAATGAATGAATGAAGACATTAGTTGAGAGAACTGTGAAACTGTGTGAACCAACCATGCAAAAGTTCCATTTGGACTGAGAGATGGCTTATCAGCAAAGTTCTTGTGGCCTTAAACTTACATTCGCGATCGAGGTTTGTTTAGTCATATAATTGGGAATATTTTTGTTTGATGTGCGTCTGAAAAGTCGAAACCCTGTTCTGCCTTCATCCTCCAATGTTTGTGAACTTCATCATTGTATGATTTTATCATATGTTTGACATTGAATTTATACTCCATTATCATGGATGTTATTATTTTGCGCTTCTGTTTAAAATATACTCAAAAGAATTTGTCCCGGGTTTTTATAGTGGAGTGGAGTGGTGTGGTAGTGTTGCCGGGTATCATTTTGTCAGAAGAATTTGTCCTGAGTTTGAATTTCTAATATAAGTTGTGACTTGTGATGACTAAACTTCTCATTGTTTTCGCAAGTTTCTGGTGGATGTAACCACCACATTTCTAAAACGTAACGGTAGGGTTGGTTTGATTGACAGAACCCACCAAGCAGGAGCCACCCCTTGTGGTTATGGATTCATTTACAATCAAGAGAAACAGAGGGACACATTACAAGTTCTCTCTTCAGCCGAGCTCGAGTTTTTTTCTGACACATCTTGTAGAATCCTCTCAAAGGCAAGAAAATATCTGCAACCATAAAACTGACGAGTATTGAATCCAAGTGATTAGAATTGTTAAAGCTTGCAAGATATCGTGTTTGTCTATTAGAAATTACTTCAATTTATGAACAGATGGAAATTGGTTTTCAATATCAAACATGTGAAGCGGCCTTGGCATAATCAAATTGGATAGAGCAGCACTAAATTTCCGAATTTCATGTTCTAAATTGAATATCAATATACATGCAATTCAACAAGACATGACAAAGCATAAAAATAAAAATAAAATTAATCGGTCTAGTTTCAATTTGTAATGTGTCATATCTTCCGTGATCGGGTACATTAAAGATTATTATGTTGATTTAATTTAAAACTGATTTATCCGAAACCACATTAGATCACTTCGAATGGTTTGGTAAAAAAAACTATTTTTTATTTTATAATTCCAATATAAATTCTTAAAATAATTAATATACAAACCTACCAAGTACCCATTTGTTTTATAAATGTATTTATTTTCTTCATATACGAAGTATTTCTCTTTGAAATATTTTTACAAATTATCAATGAAGTAACTTCTCTATGTAAAAAGAAACTTCAGTAATAGCATAGTTATGTATATATTATATTAGGGTAATGCTACACTTTTAAAATTTCTTATCAAATGGTGTTGGCACATGATATGTCAACATCTTATAAATCATAATATTATATGGTGAGTGATCTCATGTGCCAATATCATTTGGAAAGGAATTTAGTAAATAATCTGGGAAACATAACATTACTCATTATATTATCACAAATGTAATATATCTAATTTTAATTAATAAGTTATTTAAGTTTTCTTTAACATAGTTAACAGAATAAAATTATTGGTTTAAAATAAATTAAGGATGGTGTATTCAATTAGGATTTCAGAAGACTTTTAATGACTTTTTTAAGTGGATGACTTTTACAGATTTCATAGACTTTTATGGACTTTTATAGACTTTACAGAATTATGAAAAACTTTCATAGACTTTCATTTTTAACAACTTTCAGAGACTTTCATAGACATTTATAAATATTTATTGATTTTTAAATATGATATATAATTTGTTTTAACAAAATTATATAGAATTCTCATATCAATAAAAAAATATTTTTAAAAAAGAATAAAAAAAACTATTGTTAATTAAACTTAACAAAAACATTCTTGCCTATATATGTGATTTTAAAATTTTTATTTGTAATTTTATTATATTTTGTATCATAAAGATATTACGCACCTAATTTTTTTTAATAATTAGTCAAAAAAAATTTATAATTAGTCAAAATATTATAAATTTTCTTTTAGAATAAATGTAGCAAATCGACAATAATATTAACGTTTATAGGTCTCTACGAAAGTATGGCAATGAGTATAAAAAATCTGCTGAAGATAAAACATAAAAACTGCACATAGTTGTTGAACACGATTTACCCCTAAAAGTTGGTGATTTGATATTGATCATAATTACATAGAGTCACGTTCATACGAGACTTTGATTATGGCATATTAGTATGATTAAGTAGTGGTTTTTGTCTTTTATTATTTTCAATTAACATAAATGAAGACATAAATGAAGTTCGTTTGATTTGTTTTGGTGTTGTTTAGTTGCTTTAAAAACAGAGGTAAAAAAATAAAATCTCTCGTCCTTAATTGCATAACCTATGAAGAGTTGTTTTATATTATTTTTTTAGTTAATTTTTTTTGTTATAGATCGTTAATGATTGTATTTTTTTTATAATGTCTATTCATTTTAGAAGTTATTTGTAAAATTTGTTAAGAATTTGTGTTCTTTTACTTGAAAATATAACATATGTTTGATGGTTAATGTTTGTCAAAGAGATTTATGTTTTTCTTCTAAAGTCAAGTTCTTTTTATTTAAAAAAAAAAGTCATTCAAAGTCTTTGGTATGAATGAAAGACAAATTATGAGATTTGTTATAACTAAAAGTCATTAAAAATCATTAAGATTTTGAATACCTTATAGCTTTCATAGACTATTAAAAAGTCTTGATTGAATATCACATGATTTTTAAAATTTTTTTTAAAGTCTATAAAAGTATGTATTAAATACCCATGACTTTTATAGAATTTTTAAAAGTCTACATTGAATACACTCAAACTTTTTAATTCCATAAAAGTAATTAAAAGTTTTTTGAAATCCTAACCGAATATATCCCTCTAAAAATATATATTGGCCAAAAACTCGAAGACTAGGCATCTCTTTCTGTTGCACGTTCCCTTCTAGAAAGGGGTTAGGGTTCCGACCCAAGAGCGTGACCTCATTTACTAAAGTATTGTCTTTACACCGAATCCCACATCGCCCACTCAAAGCAGAGCTTGAGGTGTATATACAGACGGCGACGACAGTGTTATTGTCTCTTAGGAGACATCCGATAAAATTGGAACGATACAGAGAAGATTAGCATGGCCCCTGCGCAAGGATGACACGCACAAATCGAGAAATGGTCCAAATTTTTTTTCTCCCATTTCCAATTCATCATCTTCTCCAGAAAAATTTTGTTCTTCAGTTCAAATTTGCTGGTATCATTTTGTTTATTTGGATTTGTATTGTTAGACAAAGCATCAAATCATATCACTTAGCTCGCAGCTTTTTAAGGTTCTATTTGGTTCTAATGAAAATTTTTAGTAATTGATTTGTTATTTGGTATATGTTGAATTGCTTGACTGAGCTTTCTTGACATTTTTTGTGTACATAACAGTAGGAATAAATTATAAAGGTGGTGAGATTATATTAGAGAATTTCTCTTTTGATTTCTTATCCGAAATTGGAATTGATTTAGCTTCAATGCATTTGAATGATATCTTGAAACTATTAATCGATGATACCATGATGGCGTTTATTGATGATTTTATCACCATCTGAATGATGATCTTCTATTGTTGTCCAGTTTGCAAAATCAAGTTTCTAGTCATCACTTATCATATAGTTGGGAATATTTGTGTTTATTTGGTATCCAAAAAGTCGAAACCCCATCTCAGTCTTCCTCCTGTAGTGTTGTTATCTTGTGTTGGACATTGAATTTATCGTGCTTTGTGTAGATAAGATAAGAATTTAGATTTATATTGGTAAACAACAACATGCAATTTCTTTTTCAGGAATTTCTTTAGAAGATCAGAAAATAAACTCTAAATCTTTCTGTTTGATGATTACCTTGATGGTATTGGTCACGGTAATGATGTTTTCGGCAAATGAATTCTCTTCAATTTTTGTTTAGTAACACATTCCCTTAATGTAAGCAGTTGCATCTATTTATTGGGTGGCTATTTTGAAAGTCAGCCTTTAGAAGCTGATTCTTGTTTCCAGTTTGCTCACTTTCTTTGCTGACTCTTGTATTTTCTTTGTATCTATTTATTTGTTGCACAATATATTGATTATGATTCTTTTAGTAATTCTGTTATGTAATTTTGTTAAGAGAATAAAGAGGGAGAGTGTTGGCATGATTGGAGATTATGCTTTGTGAGTGTTGACAGATTTATTTGGTAAATGTTGTAGACTGCTTAAAGACAAAAAGAAACTGTCCACAATTCTAACCAAAAGTGTTCTTGAAACTACATTGAATTACTTCAGTTCTGTTAAGGATTGATTGTCAGTTTTCCACTTAGTCATATTGTTTTTCAGTTCTTTTACAATAAACTTCATCTTTCCACTTAGTTCTGTTAAGGATTGTTGTGATGTCTAGTGGAGTAGTAGTGTTTCCAGGGTATTGTTTCTCAAAAGAATTTGTCTAGAGTTCAATAACTTTAATGAATTGAAGACATGAGTTGAGAAAACTGTGAAACTGTGTGAACCAAGCATGCAAAAGATTCCATTTGGACTGCTATGGTTTATCAGGCAAAGTTCCTGTGGCCTTAAACTTCCATTCATGATTGAGGTTCCTTTAGTTATCATATAATTGGGAATATATATATATATATATTTATTTATTTGCATCCGAAAAGTCAAAACCCGTTTTTGCCTTCCTTCCTCTAGTGTTTTTGAACTTTATTGTATGATTTAATCATGTGTTTGACATTGAATATATACTCCATTATCATGAATGTTATTATATTGCGATCTTGTTTTTATCTTAACAGGAAGAAATGAGAATCTGTCCCGAGTATTGATATCCAACAGAAAATGGTTGTTGTGATGTCAAGTGGAGTGGTAGTGTTTCCAGGTATCATTTTCTCATAAGAATTTATCCATGAGTTTGAATTTCTAATATATGTTGTGTTGACAAAACTTCTCATTGTTTTCACAAGTTACTAGTGAAATGGAACGGTAGAGTTGGTTTGATTGACAGAACCCACCAAGCAGAAGCCACTTTGTGGTTATGGATTCACTTACAATGAAGTAAAACAGAGGGACATAACATTTCAAGTTCTCTCTTCAGCTGAGCTCGAGTCGACGCAACCAGTAGAAGGCTCTCAGAGGCAAGACACTATCTGCAACAATGAAAATGAAGAGTATTGAATCAGATGATTAGAATTTGTAAAGCTTGCAAGATATCACAAGTCAACACAACCAAGACACATTACATGTTTCATGTTTGGTCTAGTTAGAAATTACTTATATTTAATATTTATGAACAGATGGAAACTGGTTTTCAAGATCAAACATGTTTGTAGTGGCCTTGGCATAATTGCTGGGGCTGCGCCTACGAGAGAAATGAAACAAGATGGAGAAGCAGTGCTAAAATTATGAATTTCATGTTCCTAAATTGAATATCAATATACATGCAATGTTTCTGTTAGTATTATGTGGCTTCATTAGATTCCAATTTAAGAGAACCCATATTTCTCTCATTGCGGTTAGCTTACGAGGACTCAGCGTAATTTGCATGCTGTTTTTTGTAACTTATAAGTTATATCCCAAATCATATCTCTATTGGTTGAGAAAATCTTCGGTGCACATTGAATTATACATTCGATCACTGTAATATATAGCTATGTTAGACATATATATATATATATATATCATTTGCATTTTATTGCAATGTGTTACATCTTCATTCCGGGTGTATCAAAGATTTTCGAGTTGGTTTGGTTTGAAACTGATTTAACCGAAACAACATTACGTTCTTTTCGAATGGTTTAGTTAAGGAAAAAAAAAACAATTCTTTATTGTATAATTTCGACTTAAATTTTCGAAATAATTAATTTACAAGCCTACCAAATACCCTTTTGTTTTAAAATTGTATTCATCATCTTCATATACAAAGATTTTCTCTTTGAAGGATTTTGAAATTTTTTTTTGAAGAAAAGTTATTTTTTAAAATTATCAATAAAATGTCTCTAGAGGCGTAGCTTAGCCGGTAAATGAACGGGTTTAAGGTTTAAGTAAATGATTCTCAAATCAAAGGCTCGAATCTTTCAAATAGCAAAAGCTTCAAAAAAAATACATGATCTAGATAAGTGGATAGATATGTACTAAAACAATTATCATTAAAATAAGTAAGGTATTAAGTTTTAACAATTTTTTTTTCAAAGAGTAATTAAGTTTTCTTTGACATAGTTAAACAAAATAAAATTATTGATTTAAAATAAATTAAATATATATATTGGCCAAAGACTTGAAGACTAGCCGACTATATGTTGAATTGCTTGACTGGGCTTTCTTGCCATTTTTTGTGTGTGTACATCATAGTAGGAATAAATTATAAGCTTGGTGAGATTTTATTAAAGAATTTCTTTTTTGATATCTTATTTGAAATTTGAATTGATTTAGCTTCAATGCACTTGATTGATATTTGGAAACTATAAATCGACGATACCATGATGGTGTATATGGATGATATTATCATCATATATATGTATGATGATCTTCTATTGTTGTCTAGTTTGCAAATTCAAGTGTGGCCCAAACTTCTATTCTGGATTGAGGTTCACTAGTCATCACTCATCATATAGTTGGGAATATTTGTGTTTAATTAGTATCCGAAAAGTCGAAACACCATCTCTGTCTTCCTCCTGTGGTGTTTTTATCATGTGTTTGACATTGAATTTACCCTTCTTTGTGTAGATAAGATAAGAATTTGACCAACACATATGACATAACACCATATCAGTGTTCATTGAAGTAGACTTCAATGTGGTTTGATTTCATATTAATATCAGTGTTCATTGAAGTAAGCTGGTGAGATTATATTAAAGAATGCCTAATTCTACTTCTTTCAAAATTAGTCCCTTTATTTTGAATGGACTTTTTTGACATATGGAATCAGAAACAACTATAAATTGATGATTACCTTGATGGTGTAAGGCATGTTAATGATGTTATCAGCAAATGGATTCTCTTCAATTGTTGTTTAGTTTCACCTTCCCTTGATATTGTATTTATTGTTAAGCAGTTGCATCTATTTATTGGGTGGCTATTTTGAAAGTCATCTTTTAAAAGCTGATTCCTGTTTCCAGTTTGTTCACTTTCTTTACCTGACTCGTTTTTTCTTTGCATCTATTTATTTGTTGCTCAATATATTTTATTATGGTTCTTTTAGTAATTCTGTTATATAATTTGTTAAGAGAATAAGAGGGATAGTGGTGGCATGATTTGGAAATTATGCTTTGTGAGTGTTGACAGATTTATTTGGTAAATGCTGTAGACTGCTTTGCTTGGAATTTGACAAAAAGAAACTGTCCAAAATTTTAACCAAAAGTGTTCTTGAAACTACATTGAATTATTTTAGTTCTGTTAAGGATTGATTGTCAGTTTTCCACTTAGTCATATTGTTTTTCAGTTCTTTTACAATAAACTTCATCTTTTTTACAATATCGATAGAAATTTACTTACAAGCCTTAATGAATTTCATGATCTTGTAGGATTTTGATAGGAGACATGGATAGAGAAGGCTTTGATATAAAGGACTGGAGTATATTATAGCATCTGTTTCAATAACTTAAATGAATGAATGAAGACATGAGTTGATGCGTGAGAGAACTGTGAAACTGCGTGAACCAAGCATGCAAAAGTTCAATTTGGACTGAGATGGTTTATAAGCCAAGTTCATGTGGCCTTAAACTTACATTCGCAATTGAGGTTCGTTTAGTTATCATATAATTGGGAATATTTTTGTTTGATGTGCGTCCGAAAAGTCGAAACCCTGTTCTGCCTTCCTCCTCCTGTGTTTGTGAACTTCATCATTGTATGATTTTATCATGTGTTTGACCTTGAATTTATACTCCATTATCATGGATGTTATGATATTGCGCTCCTGATTAAAATATACCCAAAAGAATTTGTCCTGAGTTTGTATCTTAACGGGAAGAAATGAGAATCTGTCCAAGTATTGATATCTAATAGAAAATGGTTGTTGTGATGTCAAGTGCAGTGGTATTGTTTCCAGATATCATTTTGTCAGAAGAATTTGTCCTGAGTTTGAATTTCTAATATAAGTTGTGACTTGTGATGACAAAACTTGTCACTGTTTTCACAAGTTTCTGGTGGCTGTAACCACCACATTTCTAAAACGGAACGGTAGGGTTGTTTTGATTGACAGAACCCACCAAGCAGGAGCCACCTTGTGGTTATGGATTCATTTACAATCAAGAGAAACAGAGGGCCACATTACAAGTTTCTCTTCAGCCGAGCTCGAGTTTTTTTCGACACATCTTGTAGAAGCCTCTCAAAGGCAAGACAATATCTGCAACACTAAAACTGAAGAGTATTTAAACTAAGTGATTAGAATTGTTAAAGCTTGCAAGATATCATGTTTGTCTATAAGAAATGACTTCAATTTATGAACAGATGGAAATAGGTTTTCAAAATCAAACATGCTGTGAAGCGGCCTTGGCATAATCAAATAGGATAGAGCAGCACTAAAATTCGGAATTTCATGTTCTAAATTGAATATCAATATATATGCAATTCAACAAGAAATGACAAAGCATAAAAATAAAAATAAAAATTATTCGGTCTAGTTTCAATTAGTATTATGCTTGGTTTTATTACATTCCAATTTCTTACGAGGTCCGGCCCCTGAATATGTAATATATGACAACGCTAGATGTGATATATGGTGCATCATTCATATTCTATTGTAATGTGTCATATCTTCTGTGGTTGGATACATTAAAGATTATTATATTGATTTAATTTAAAATTGATTTATCTGAAACTATATTAGACCACTTCGAATGGTCCGGTATAAAAAAATATTTTTTATTTTATAATTTCAACATGAAATTTTAAAATAATCAATTTTCAAACCTACCAAGTACCCATTTGTTTTATAAAATGTATTTATCATCTTCATATACGAAGAATTTCTCTTTGAAGTATTTTTACAAATTATCAATGAAAATAACTTCTCTCCAAAAAAAAAATTAACTTCAGAAATAGCATAGTTATGTATATATTATATTAAAGTAATATGAGACTTTTCAAATTTCTTTCTAAATGGTGTTGACATATATCAAAACCTTATACATTATAATATTATGTGGTGAGTGATTTCACGTGTCAACACCTTTGAAAAAGAATTTGGGAAAAAAAATTGAGAAGCATAGTATTACTAATTATATTATCACAAATGTAATATATCTAATTTTAATTAATAAGGTAATTAAGTTTTCCTTGACATAGTTAAACAAAATAAAATTATTGGTTTAAAATAAATTAAAAATACATATTCGCCAAAAACTCGAAGACTATGGCGTCTTTAAAGAGGAGCTACTGTTGCACTTTCCCTTCTAGAAAGGGTTTAGGGTTTCAACCCAGAGGACCACTCCCACACCACATCCATCGTTCAGGGCTCACACGCAGCATTGCAGCAAGAACGTGACCTCATTTACTAATGTGACACCAAATCCCACATCGCCCAGTCAAAGCAGAATTTGGGAATTTATATACAGACGGCGACAACAATATAATTGTCTCTTAGGAGACATCCGATAAAATTGGAACGATACAGAGAAGATTAGCATGGCCCCTGCGCAAGGATGACACGCACAAATCGAGAAATGGTCCAAATTTTTTTTTTCCCAATTTCCAATTCATCCATCTTCTCCAGAAATTTTTTGTTCTTCAGTTCAAATTTGCTGGTATCATTTTGTTTATTTGGATTTGTATTCTTAGACAAAGCATCAAATCATATCACCTAGCTCGCAGCTTTTTAAGGTTCTATTTGGTTCTAACAACATTATTCTTTTTAGTAATTGATTTGTTATTTGGGTATATGTTGAATTGCTTGATCGAGCTTTCTTGCCATGTTTTGTGTACAGAACAGTAGGAATAAATTATAAAGTTGGTGGGATTATATTAGAGAATTTTTTTTTTGATTTCTTATCAGAAATTGGAATTGATTTAGCTTCAATGCATTTGATTGATATCTTGAAACTATAAATCGATGATACCATGACGGTGTTTATTGATGATTTTATCACCATATGAATGATGATCTTCTATTGTTGTCATAGTTTGCAAAATCAAGTTTCTGGGTTGAGGTTTACTAGTCATCACTTATCATATAGTTGGGAATATTTGTGTTTAATTGGTATCCAAAAAGTCGAAACCCCATCTCAGTCCTCCTCCTATCTTGTGTTTGACATTGAATTCATCCTTCTTTGTGTAGATAAGATAAGAATTTGACCAACACATAACACCATATCAGTGTTCATTGAAGTAGACTTCAATTTGCTTTGATTTCATATTAATCATGATAACCCCATTGATCCAAACTCAAATCTGAATGAGAACTTCTATAATGGAATCTCATAAAACTCAGATAAAATTCAAGACTTTGCTCATAAATTTCACAAGTTTCTGGTAGCTCCAACAACCACATACAATTCTAATATGGAATGGAAAGGCAGGGTTGGTAGTAGTATGACAGAAAGAACCCAACAAGCAGGAGCCACCATGTGTATGAGAAAAACTTTGGTTATCGATTCATTTACGAGGAAGAGAAACAGGAGAGACAGATTGTACAAGTTTGAAGTTAAAAACAAATAAATATATCAAGAAATTGAAACCAATCTCAAGAACTCTCTGTGGCTAGGAACTTGAAGTTTGA
This sequence comes from Dipteronia sinensis, assembly GCA_033220585.1. Taxonomy (NCBI): domain Eukaryota; kingdom Viridiplantae; phylum Streptophyta; class Magnoliopsida; order Sapindales; family Sapindaceae; genus Dipteronia; species Dipteronia sinensis. The sequence goes on along the minus strand of CM065638.1, from coordinate 75,493,034 downwards.
ACTTGGTTATATAGCTAACTGAGAAGACTGTAGGAGGGCATCTCTTCTATCCTTAAAACGTCATCCATTAGAAGTTCCCTCTCCAGCTGAGCTCGAGTCGATTTCAAGACATCCTAATAGAAGGAAATACAGAATTTATCAGTACCTTTTTTTTTTTTTCTGTCAACACTCATGAGCAAAAAAAATTATGAGACAAGTTGGTAGCAGAATTTCTCACATTGAACTCCATGTAAGTGGCATTTCTCTCCAGCCATTGCTTGTCCATAACCAGGAATGCAACACAATAAAGTAAGTCGAACGCCCACTCGTTATCTGAGATGTTGTAAAAGGAAAAATCAATGCATCAAACATGACATCAATTTCATTTAAAAACAACATCCTAGGAGTGGTTCTTATTACCTGACAACATCTGCAAGAAGACCGATCTGACAAACGTCCTAGGTTTCGCTGAGAAGAAAGATAAGCTGGCTTGCGTTAGCAATGTCGTTGGGACCATTGATTGATGCTCAAAGTATCTTTTAGATGTATGTAGTTGAAGTGATATTGAAATTCTACTTACTAGCCTCAAGATCAAGCATTTGCATTATCATGAATGTGATGTTTACACCAGCAACAGCAAATGGATACTCCCAAGCAGATCTTTTTCCTCCTTGCTTTTTTAACAAACACTGAAATGATGTCTGCAACGAAAAACATTGAATCAAATTATACGAGTAATGAATTTGATAGGACAGAACAAATGAAACAGGTTTTTCGAACATGTCAGTTCAAGTGTTCTAACTGAATACTAAGATTAGGATCTTACTGAAAATGTCTTGGCAAAGAACAACAGATTCTCCAATGAAATGAATCCAGCTCCTCTGTTTCCATCAGTGAAAATCGGTACAAATGGATGAATACATGAAAAAACTATGGCAGGAAACCATGGAACAAACACACAAGCAACATGACAAAGTGAAAAGAAAACCTGAAATCAGTAGATGGATCTCTTCCTTGCCATCCCATTTCTTTCCATTGATCCGAAATTAAGCCGTGGAGCTCCTGATCAGGGTACGTAGCAGACCACAGTGCCCTCAAAGCTTCCTGTACTCAAACGAATTCCCTTATGAGTTACTTGAATTAATGATCACATATCGATCAATTAACGTTCGAAACACACCTGATGATCATGCCTGGAAGCATCAAAGTAAACCTTCATTCGGTGCTTCAATCTTTTAAGTCTTTCTTCCTAAAAAGTAAGTTTTGAACCAAAAAATTATCGAAAAATTAAAACAAAGCATGTGATTCTGTCATTTTCTTGTCTCTGTATTTCTTGATAATCATCACAAGAGTACTACTATATACTTGCCTGTAATGGAGTTAAGTTAATGCAGATCCTCTCATAAGTTCCTTTTCTCTTGAAGCAAACACAAGTCAAGCCCTTACCAATCCAATTAGGCGTCCCAGTACAAGTTGCATGATCATCTGTGTACACAACCAATGAATAAAGCTCTTGTAATAAATTTAATCTTAATCTGTCTAAGACAAGAACTTAAACACCAGTAACAAGTAGAACAAAAACATTGTTATCATCATTATCAAAAAACCTGAGACAAGAACTCCACCAAAGCATTTCATAGTCAAAATTATGAGCAAAAACACCATTTATGATCTCTCTCTTTGAATTAAACAAACCAGACATGTTCAACTGGTCCTCAGACCACAGAAGATCAACATGTTTATTGTTTTCCCGCCTCTGATCTCTAGGACATGAAACGAAACATATACTAAACTCAGCATTACAATTTACAATTACAACCAATCACACTGCTTCAAAAGTGGTAGGGGCCACTTTATGGAACAAAAGGATCATACGTATATAATAAACGCTTTACATCATTATTATACGTACATGATCGAATTGGATTGGAGACAAGACATGATCAGATGGGTATTTCTTTTTTTTTTTTCGAGTAGTTGTTTACTCATTGAAGCACTGTGAGTGTTGTGTCGTGTGTATGATGTTTTGATGCGCCCTACAAACATAAAGTATGAGGAAGTCTAGAGGTTTCGAACACGCGCTTAGCTGGGAGCCTGGGACCACATTCCGACCACATGGGAACATAAGGTGTCCATGTCATGTGAGCACAGTAATCCAATGTGGCCGGAATCAACAACGCACGCGCTGCCAAGGAGCGTGAGTGTTGGTGTGTCCACCACAACCCGAAAGTAGATATAACTACATGGAGCCAAGTAGCTAACAATCACTATTCACTCCCTTTCTCACCAAAACAAAATTGAAAATATATATTCTTTATCATTTTCGTGATCTTGTACTGAACAGAAAGGTGTTTGTTTTTTTGTTCTTTCTTGAAAGTAGTTGAAACTGAAAGATGGCATCAAATTTTATTTTTTACAATTTTACAAAATGAAGAAAATATTTTTTTAATCTAAATCATTGAAAATATTCAAAATCTTACCACTAAATAGTGATAACAAGACAGTAATTCTAAAATCCTATAGATAGGAATATTCCTATCAATAAATTACACTAAAATTTACAAAAGTGGTCACATGGTCGACATTATATATATATATATATTAAGAGTACAAAAGTTATGAGGATTTGGTCTACCTGCCGGTGTTAACTACATGATATTTTAAATGTGTAAGGAATCAATATACGAGCATAAGATAAGAATAAAAGGTTGGACCTACAATCTCCATACAAAAATTAATAGGGCTGTTGCTTTTCGTACAAAGCAGTTATTTTCTTTCACGTTAAAGACCAAAACAGAGGGGACCCTAATCAACAAATGGTCAGGTGTCACTGTTGTATTACGTGGATTGGATCATACGACCACCGTAACAGAGTTCGTTTGGATACAAACAAGTGAAAACAGTGATATTTCATTATGGTTTTTTAAAATATTCTTTGCACTTCTACTGTGTACAGTACAATCCAATGGACTGGACAATCAGTCCAAAATGTGGACCGTCAATCATGAAGTGGGGTCCACTCTAATGTAGATGGACGGACAGTGATTGAACCCCCCCTAGAGAGGCCGCCGATTCCAACAAATCAGGATTCCGGCAATTTCTGTAAAGTTCAACTACTTTCACATTCACAGCTTTCCGATTATAGAAATACTCGATTCGAAACAAACTGTTTTATTATTATTATCAATTGAAAATGAAGCTATAAATAGTATCGGAGAGGTTGACCGTTGAACAGAGAAAAGCAAAATTGAAATACTAAAAAAACATCAGAAATCCATGGATCCGAATTACTATTGAAAACAAGAATATGAAGTCAAGAAATAATGCGAAAGCAATAGATCGTATTGGCTCTTTCGAAGCTTAGCATTTTAGTAACCAAAACAGAGAGATTCAACAGGGGAGAGAGAGTGTGTGTGTGTGTGTGTGTGTTACGTACCTGAAGAAGAAGAAGAAGAAGAAGAAGAAGAAGAAGAAGAAGAGGAAGCAGAGGCGTGAGAGCAGCGATTGTTGATGGAGGAAGAGGAAGGAGAGAGTGTAGGGATCGCTACGCAGCTTCCTTGAGTCCTCACTAGGCTCATGATCTCCAAACGCATCACATTCACAGTTACTCAAATCAATTGCACAGATCAAAAATCATAACTTTTTAACGAAAGTGTGTGTGAGAAAAAGAGAGAGAGAGAGGGAGAGAGAAACAGAGAGAAGTCAGAAGGGAGTTTTATCATGGTCCGAGTTTTCTCGAGTTAGTGTTAGTGTGTGTGTGTGAGAGTTGAGAAAAACTTATGTGGGACGGTCTCACCGCCGCGTGGTAAGACCGATCCACTGAAATTGAACCATGTATGAAAATATTTATGTTTCGAATGCCGAGTATATTAATTTGGCTCAATTCCATTAGACGGTGGTAGCAATGACGCGTCTCTCTGTGAAAGTGAGTGACTGATTGTAATTGTCGAAATTACCCCTTTCTGGCAAAAACACGACTGCGTTATATAGATTATATAAAAAAGGATTAAATGTTTCTCCTTTTAATAAACGACAGAGAAGTCTTGAAGAAATTTATAATTTGAAGGATATTAATACAATAGAAAAGGGTAATTTAGACTTTTAATATATATATTTTGAGTATACCAAACGATCAAATCTATACTATTACATGATCGTAACAGAAGATACAGTACGTATTATTATTTTGTTGTACGAGCGTAATAAAAGATGCATGATGATTTAAGGGGAACATTTTTCTTGTTTAGTTGAGTAGTCACGCATGTTTGAAACTTTCACCACTAAGTCCAAAAACTGTCTTCAATCTAAAGATTCCACATGGCAGGCCCTCTGATGAAATTTCCAGACTTTGTTAGTAATATTCACTAATCAGAGTCGGCGAAACCTTTTTTAACTTGTATATTACCACTTTGACGTAGTGCGTGAGAAGGTGGGTGGAAGAGATACATGGAATTTTACGAAAAAAACAAAGATGACAAAAGCTAAGACAAAAAAGAGGCTACTGTCTTTGGAGTTAGCTTCGAACTTTAGTGTAATGTCGTTGTCTATTAGAGTTTTTAGTCAATTAGATTTTGATAAGACTGCCACGTGGAAATAATTGCCAAATCGAAAAGGCCATCAGAGTTTTCAAGACTTTTTTTTGCTTGAGCCTTAAAAGCGAGGCAACAAGCCAACAAGAATCATGGATGTCACCCACGCCTCTCCTTAATTGCTCCTCCAAACGGCTATTTTCTACTTGAATGCAGAGTTGCACTTGGTTCTTTATTAAATAATTCTTAATTTATCCGAAAAGCTTCCACAATCAACCGAGTTAGAACTCATTTAGTATCAATTTTCAGATTTTGTTTCCTTTATTATAAAGTTTTAAGTGAACACAATTTACATAGCACTGAAGTCTAAACAGTTAAGTTTGAATGTAATAATTCCTCCGAACCTTGACCAATGTCTGTATCTAGTGATGAAATAGCCAAATAGATAAAATTTGACTATTAAGATTCTTAAATTTGGCTAGATAGTAAGAGATCGATTCAGTAATATATCCCTCACATTTATACTAACATAATTGAGTTACGAGTTCTATTCGTGTTGATCACTCTATATCTGAAATTAATTGTTATAGCTCAATAAAAAAAATTGAAAATATTCTTTAATTGGACTCAACGAGGCATGCAAGTCCAGTTCATTGTCTATAAAGATCATGTTGGTTCACAGAGCGGATCAACCCATGATCCTGGATTTGGGGTTTATAGGCTCCACTTTGAAGGGCTCGATTCAATTTTTTAAGAGATGGACGGTCTAGAAGGTCAATGGATCCTAATTCGGGCCTGGAGCAGCCGGTGTTAGAAGGAATTCAGTTGAAAGATAGTCTCAGCAAGAAAAACAGTAAATATATTGAATAGATAGAAGAAACAGAAACAGAAGACAAATGCAAAATCAGTAGGACAGATCACTTTCATTAAAAAACAGTGATCATTATTCAGTAGGTGTATACCACATCGTTACGTTATTAAGAACTCACATCTGCTCTCGTCTTCCTCATCGATCATCATCAAATAAGGATAAAAAATCAAACCCTCTATGTTATATGAACTGTAAAGCAGAGACAAGCCACCAGCCAACCAACCATGGTGACTATGAACTTGTGACTGTCTCTGCTTATTCCCCTCAAATGGGGTCGTCATCATGAATGATATGACATGAGATTGTAAACATACAGTGTCGCGTAAGCAGAATATCATGTAAGTCATCGTCTTCTTCTCCTCCCCCACCAGTCCGGAACTTTCAACCTCTTTTGTCTATGTACAGCAAGTTCGACACTAGGAAGTTTGTGCTTTACCTGTCTCCATAACAGGTTGGCAGCATCTTCCTTCTTTGGGGGATACTGGAATTCGTAGTGAGGCGAGATGTTCTTCAGATGCCTCCACATTTCCATCCATCTCTCTTTTGGAATTTTCCGGAGCTGATCAACCATGTAACCAGGTTGAATTGCCTCTTTCACCGAAAAGAAAACTGAGAACTGGCTATAGTCGATTTCAACCTCAAAGGGGAGCTCAATCCGATCACTCACAATAACAGGAACACAATGGCTCACTATAGCGTCAAACAGGCGGCATGATGAGGGTGTGTCTCCAGCAGGATGCAGACAGAACTTTGATGAACGCATCCCTTGTGTAGACTGACATGACAGAAAAACAGGAAAAACATGAGAAAAAAGGAGGAAGTTTTGGTTTAAAAAATTTGCTTCAACACATAAAATATGAAATTGGACACCACTCTGGCCCTGACATAAAGGCTTCCCTTTATTTATGATGACATAAAGAACATAGTTTTCCTACACTCATCATTCATGTGTTGGGAGAATTTATGATATTGAGATATCAAGGAGAAGGTACTAGGTGCTGTGCGTTGAAAAATAACACTCATAAATCAGAAAGATATTAATGTTTCAACAAGATAAAATCTTTTAACAACATAAATATTTTGATGGGCAGATCATCTATATGCATTTTGGGTGATAGATAATAATCGTATGATTCATTTAACTCCGGTATGTACCTCTTGAATGCTTTTTGTTGTTGCTGAGCTACGCAGATAGAGAACATCATTGTAACCAACTAATATCTTTTCCAATTTAGCACGAACTTTGCCTTCCTGCAGCATAACAGGATCATGAGTAATCAATTCTAGTTCCAAATAAACGGTGTCAAAAGAGATATATGAAGTTAAGCTAGTATACATCTTTTCTGACAGTATTTCCTCGGAAGAACAGAAGCGTCGTCCGATTCTCAAATGGGTCAGGAATGTCATCATCCGTAAAGGATTCCACAACGTGTACGTACGGGGACACCACATCTTTGGTCAGATTTGACATGCTCCTGGAGTAGCGGCCAAAATCTGCAACAATAAGAATTGATGCATTCACTTGTTCTCGAAGAAATCTGAAAGCATTCGGATGTGTCATAGGAATTACATGGTCTCTGCCTCCAGACCTCTGCCAGTATTTGGATTTCCGCAGGATGTCCAGTAACTCGATCTGAAATTAGAAGCAACCAATACTCAACCATTAAGGAAATACACAGCTTCCGAAAGAAAAAAATCAGATAATAGCAGTCACTCCAGAAACAGATGACAGAGAGTGTTTATGGTGAAGCATTTTTCATGAAATGGTTGACAGGCAATTACCAAAGCAGCTTTGTAATTCAGAGTTCATGGAATTGACAAATGGTCTAATTTACTTTCCATCTTCTCCATAACTATATATTTATAGCCAACCAAACCGGTCACTGAAGAAGTCCAATTAACTACATGACGACCAAGTAGAAAGAGCAGTTCAATTATTCACGTAAACGCAAAGTCTATCAAATACAACTTGGGGGATATCTCCATTAACAAATAGTCTAATTTACTTTCCATCGTCTCCTTAACTATAAATTTATAGCCAACTAAACAGATCACTGAAGAAATCCAATTAAATACATGGCAACCAAGTAGAAAGAGCAGTTCACTTATTCGCAAAAACGTGTAGTCTATCATATACAACTTGGGGGATATCTCCATTAAAAATTCCTCATATGCATAATAATTTTCATATAATTTGTAAACTCATTTACCTATCTATATCCAGCTAATAATTGAACCTATGACGAGTTTTCACTTTTCAACTCATCTACTGCTCCCAAACTTAGAAAAATAAGTACTTGAAATCCTGCATTTTGCTTTAATTTTCAGTTCTAAGATTCCACAAAAATGAACTCTTCACCAGCAAAATTCAAAGCTTTTATATGCAACTGTAAAATAAACTAAAAGGAACAAATGAAACAGCCCCAAATCTAGATGGGTCGGATTCGGGCAGATACCTAAACAACCAATGCCTAAACCATCCAATTTAAATAATTACCTGCAACTGGTGGTCAATCTCGGTAGCCGGATCCGTCATGTAGTGGCCGTGAGTATTGAAGCTCAACGAAGAAAAAAACGGCACGAAAAACACCTCGGCTGTTTCCGGATCCAAAACCCTAACCGCCTCCCTCCCTTCACCGCCGCCGTGTAAAAGCGAAGCCATGAGCCAATACTCCACACTATGCTGCTGTTTAAGCCCCCAATTTTTCGGCCACGGCGGCAGATTCTCGCTCGTGACCGGCAAGTCGTCGGGGCTCTGGCGGTCAATCATGCCCACATTGAACCTCCTAGGGAGATCATACATGTAGACTCTGAGAGGGCTAGTGCAGGTAGCGTTGGCGGCGGAGGAGGAGGGTGGCAGTAGCATAGGGAAGAAGGAGGATCGGAGATCGACGGAGCCGATGAAGATCGAGTAGGTGATTGCGAGGAGGAGGAGGAAGACGAGACAGAGTATGGTTTTTCCAAACATGTTGGAGGAGGATATGTGGCCGTTGATGATGGTGATGATGATTGGAACATCAAGAGAGAGAGAGAGAGGCTCTGTTATAGTTTGGATTCGTTTTAATAACGGTCGTCACAACCGCCGTTTTGTGGAAATGAAAAATGGATGATTCAACAATCAACAGTGCCTTGCTTTGCTTGCTTCATGTTTTGGATTAAAAGCACGTTAAAACGACTGGATTGGAGTATTGGACAAAGAGATGGGATTTCTCTCTCATCAATTCTGCGCCGAGAATCGAGATGTGATTTCTAAGTACAGTAACTTCGCATAAAAAAAAATTTGGAAAAAATTAATAATCCCCTCAAATGTGTAAAAATTGTTTTTAACTAATTATAGTGTTAGAAACCCAATTTTAACACTAGTTTCGTCTTTTGTTTTCTTTATTTTTGTTTTTGTTTTGTTTTGTACCAAACTCAAATTTAAAGCTATTTTTAGAAAACAAAAATATAAACGTAGGTTAAAACCACTAATCGAACAACCTTAAACTTGATATGATTTCATATTATATTTCTTTCTCATGTTGCCATGGGTTTGAAGTTCCAAATTTCAATCTTGCTCCTAATCTCAAAGTTGTTATTATTTGTTAATCACATCCTTTGTATTTGTTGTCATTTAAACGAATTAGTTTTATTCTTTAAGTTTCTCATAAAAATAAAAAATGAAAAAAATTCATATATCCCCTCAAATGTGTAAAAATTGTTTTTAATTAATTATAGTGTTAGAAAACCTAATTTTAACATTTGTTTGGACTTTCGTTTTCTCTGTTTCTATTTTGTTTTGTTTTTTTATATAACAAAATAAGAACTTAGTTACCGTACTCCAATTTAAAATTGTTTTTATAAAACGAAAATGTACACATCAGGTGAGAACCACTTATGGAACAACCCCTAAACTTGATATGATTCTATATTATATTTCTTTCTCATGTTGCCGCAGGTTTGAAGTTTCAAATTCCAATCTTGCCATTCATTTCAAAGTTTTTTTTTTTTTTTTTGAAGCAAAACCTTTATTAAGAAAAAAAAACATCAACAAACAGAACTACAACCCTTGCAATCAGATACCACAAAACTACTCACACATGGAGAATATTCCTCCATCTAAAAACAATCCTATGCACTCACAAATGCATTTTTAGCTAAAAAGTGTGCAACTTGATTAGCCTTCCTAGGCACATATTGGACAGCCACATTACCTAAAAAATTGTGCAATGATCAAATTTCTGCTAACACGAGTCCTACATCTGAGTCATAATGGCTCTCCTCATTTATCCATTTTACTACCACAGCCGCATCTGACTCAATAATCATCGGTAACAGACCCGTATCGCCAGCAAATTGCAGTCCACGAAGGATAGCATCTGTTTCGGCCACCATAGGGGAATAGGTTGCAGCTGCACTTTGAGAACCGGAAGCCATCACAAAGCCAGTTGCATCACGAATAACTATGCCAAAACCAATTCTCTTTTAATTTATGTTGACAGCAGCATCAGTGTTAGCCTTGTATAAACTCAGATTCGGCGGCTTCCACACAACAATCCCTCCCCCCCCCCCCCCCCAATCACAAAGCCAGTTGCATCACGAATAACTATGTCAAAACCAATTCTCTTTTAATTTATGTTGACAACAGCATCAGTGTTAGTCTTGTACAAACCCAGATTCAGCGGCTTCCACACAACAACCACCCCCCCCCCCCCCCCCCCCCCGATTCAACCCAGTTGTGCTTTATCCAAATTCTCAAAACAGTGGTAAATAAAGTCATAGAATTGTATACCTCTACCACCGACCCATGGCTTTGCAAGCGGCAATTCTCTCCGAATATCTTCTAGACAGATGCATCCCTACAAAGCATGCCATGAAGATTCAATCTTTGCTAACACAAAGAGGACAAATAGAGTTGACTGGGATACCACGACGACAGAGATTCAAAATCGTATGGGTCCAATCTTTACAAGCTTTCCATATAAACACCTCCACCTTTAAAGGAATGTCAATCCGCCAAAGACACTTCCACCATCCTTCCGTACTATCCAAACCTGAAGAACTAGTGACTTTCTCAAGAGAGCAACCTAAATGGTAGCCGTTTTTCACTGAGTAAAGCCCACTCTGCTCAAAATGCCACATCAATGAATCATGTGCAGTTGTTGTTCTTACCGGGATACTCAAAATTGCTACCGCATCTTCTTCTAAGAAATTTCCTCTTATAAGTTCCACATTCCACCCCTACCGTTAGACTTCTCAGCTGGTTGACAGTAGTTAATTCCCCAAACACTGGAGGGGAAATAACCTTAAAAGTTGATGGTCTTGGAACCCACCGGTCTTGATACACATAGATCGCAGTTCCTCTCCGCACCCTCCATCTAGTTCATGCTTCAATCAATCCTCTCCCCCAAACCAAACTTTTCCATAAGAAGGACCCAGCTGGAGTCGAATCCGCCTGCAACTAGTATTCCGATCACCACTTCGGAGCCACTCTACTCTTGACCTTTGTCGCCAGTATCTTTCCTCTGTATCCAGGAACCCCTTAAATTGAGACTTGAGCCCTCTGATTCTCTGCCAAGACCCATGACCAATATCGTTAGAAGCAGCAATTAATTCTTTCTTTTTATTGGCTATATCTGCACGCAGCTGTTGGTTACAATTTCTACTCCACACCTTTAACCGAGCCGCACTTACTCCTATTTTTCCAATCACATATGTTACTGGATCCAAGTTGTTAGAACCTTCCCAAACACCTGCAACTAGTTCCTGGCACTCACGCTTATCCACCCAATACTCCTCAAAATGAAAGCGCTTAACACGTCTCATTTCAAAATTTCCTACCGCAGCCCCTACTTCTGAAAAATCCAGTAAAATTGGCCTATGATCAGAACGCTAAAATTCCAGGTGCTTCACCAAGTGATTCCCGAAAATGGTTATCCACTGCTCATTACAAACACCCCGATCGAGCCTCTCCTGAATTTGATTTTTCCCATCTCGCCGATTACACGATGTAAACATTGGTCCTGAAAATCCTATATCAGTTAGATCACATCCCTCTAATGTCTCCCTAAAATTGGCCATATCTCGCCAATCCTTCCGCAAGCCTTCATTCTTTTCAGAATCATTCATAACTTCATTAAAATCACCAATTACCACCTAAGGTAGTGTAGACAAACTAGCAAGCTGCCGCATCAACACCCAAGAATGGATTCGTTGGGATGACTCCGGGTGGCCGTAAAAGCCAGTCAATCGCCAAACTCTACCACATTGGGATTGAACACAAACATCAATATGAGCTTGTGAGAAAGACATGAGATTCGCAACAATATCATTCGACCAAAACAGACACAGTCCACCCGACCGTCCCACACTGTGTACTACCAACTTACCTGAATATCCAATCAACACTTGTAATTTCTCCAACCTCACATTGTCAACTTTAGTTTCAATCAAGAACATCATTTGTGGGTTAATCTCCCGCTTTTTATTTCGCAGGATTTGGAACGCCCAAGAAGTTCCTAGACCTCGGACGTTCCAGGAGAAGATTTTCATTGTGCTCGGCGGGCCGATAGAGATCGGCCGGCTGATATATCCAAGTTTTGAAGATTTGTCTTCTCTGTAGAATTCACACTTTGCAGATATCCATGCTCACTCTCTGCTTGAAAAACCACTTTGGATTCTCCATCAACATCTCCCATAATTTCCAGATTATTTTCCGGACGTCCTCCGACATTATACCCAACTGCCACCTTCGTCGACCCAACCATCGTCTCTAAGGACGATGTCGCTGAAGAAACCTTTCCATCGTGAACCTCATCCCTTTGAAAAGGTGTAAATAAAGCCCCATTACCGCCATCAAACTCTACTAAGCCACCCACCGCCTCTCGAATTGTCTTCAATTTCAGACATTCGTTCTCAGCTCCAGCTGGTGCGTTACGTTTCCGGTGAGCAAAATCTTCTCTCTCACCAATCTCCACAATCGATTTTAGCATAGGTCGCCTAACCCACCTCTTCCCCGATTTTGACTCTGCTTGACCACCCCAAAATTGAAAAGGAATTTTATTATCTGGTATGAATGGGTTATCGCAGACCCCACTCACTTCCTCACCTAACCCATTATAATTATTAATATTCACTAGGCCACTAAAAGATTGGGCCACCTCACTAGTAACACTAGAGGCAAAAGGCCTATCTTTCCCCACTTGGCCCACATCATCCAAATTATCCAAATGCACATCCTGGCCCACTATTAACTCTACATCATTATTACAAACTTCTGTCATAACTGATACCTCTTTCATAAGAACATTCGATTTATTCCCATTGATATCAGAGTTATTACCTCCCCCTAGTAACGCCTCATCATTACTCCTCATTAATTCACAATCATTACGTGATCGCATTAAATCCTCACTATGTGTAACGTCTTCATCTAAAATATCCTTCCCGTTCTTCACCCTTGCCGGCGAGTTCTCCGTCCTACCATGACCATCAACTCGAACAATCCTCCGCATCACCTTAATATCACGTCGACCCCAACTAGTCTTAGTACGTTGCGACACCTGCCGATTCTGATTCCCAAAAGACCAACTCGGCGGGGACCAGGATCCTCTGCTGAGCTATGCTGAACTTCTAAGGATCTGATGACATGTGTATATTAAAGTTTTGGACGGTCAAGATTAATTTTAGTCTTTTTTTTCTCTCTCTTCTGTGCCAAGACAGCATCGTCTTCTTCTTTCTTCCTTACCACTAAACCACTGTATCACCTATTATTCACCTTCTCTATACCTAAGAACAACAACGTGTTAAAAATTAAAACTCACAATTTTTACAGACTTGAAAAGAGAGTTTCTCCACTAAATTCTATCTTCTTCCTTTTGACCCACTCACCCACCCCGTTTCTTCTCCGCCGACTAGCATCAAAAATCCCTTTCAAGTTTCAACTTCTCCTCTAATTGTTCTCCCAAGATTTTGGCAATTGGAAATTTTTTTCAAAATCGGCAAACCAGCTGCAAATGTTTCTTTCTCTAGTCTAAGATTCTTGATGATTATTTTTTTCAAAATTCAATCGTCGCTTGATAATTATTTGACAGCAAATATCCATTTCTATAGATCAAGATTCTTTACCCAACACTCAAATTTAGATCGAAATTGAAAAATAGCATCCAAACTTAACATTCTGGGTTTATTGGATTTTGGAAGATTTGCAATAATTATAAAAGAAGAAAAATAGAGATTTATTAGGATTTGAAGAGAGATTTTGAAGAAATCCAAAAACTATGTACATAGAGCACATCACAACAATTCGTGGACAAAATCGTAAGAAGACGAAAACATCACCACAATTCATAGATTGTCAAAACCGAAAGAGGATGATGAAGACAACACCACCATTCGCTGCTTGTAGAAGGTTTTGAGAATTCAGTGTATATTCGACCAACAAAACGATGTAGTTTTACTTATGCTATGAGGGATAAAATAAAAAAAGTAAATCCTGACCACACGTTTTCATTAAAGCCACACGGCAATGGATCCAAAAAAGTTCAGCATGGTTCAGCATAAACAAGGTTCAGCAAAGGATCCTTGTCCACTCGGCGGAGACGCACGAAGCCAAGCACCAAACAAAGGTTCCCCCATCTGTTGTTCTGTTGATTGATTCCCATAATCTGGACATTCACGCGTCATATGCCCCAGCCTACCACACCGGTAGCAATGAATTGGAAGGCGTTCATAACGCAACAACATAACTGTCTCTTACCCATCCCCTATCACATCCACATGCAGACAACGGCGGAGAGGTTTATCAATCTCCACCCCAACCCGTACCCGTAAGAATTTACCTTCAGCCACCTCTATTACCTCCCCCACCATACCCCCCAAAAACCGACCGATTTCCTTCGACATACACAGCAATGGCACATGATGGATCTGTACCCAAAACTCCGCACGATTAAAGGCCAACTTCCCTAACCTCCCCCTTCCCTGTTGGCTCCGCCAACACTATCAAAGCATCATCAAATGTCCATGGTCCACCCGCCCAAATTCGTCGTCGGTCCTCTTGATTCATGAAGTGGTAAGCGAACACATTTCCTCTAATCTCCTCAATCTCAACCCCATTTTGCACAAGCCATATCTTCTTCAGGACCCCTACAAATGCATCCCTATTTACCATTTTTGTCATCAAAACCTTCCCCATTAGACTTAACGACAACCGTTCGACCCCCTCCATCTTCAAGTCATCATTCAATCTACGCACCGGCCCCTCAGCATCCTTCAAGGTCATCGAAGCACACAGCTTTGCGATTTCCTCCAAATTCATATTATTTGAACTAAATCCAGACTATAGATTCCCTCAGGCACAACTGATCGGTCTATTTCTATACATATTTTAGGTCCCAATTTTCTATTATTTGTGCTTTGTTCTTAGGTTAAATTAGGTATTTTATGTGTTTGTTGAATATTTATAGGTCACATTCCATGAAAGAGGTGTTAGAAGTTATTTTGAAGAAAAGGAGCAAAAAGCTGAATTTCGGCCAGTGCAGATCATCCAGATTGCAGGGTCCTATATCTCTCTCCTCGGTTTTAATTGTGTGTCCTACCACCTATGGATGGAAAGCCCCGGAAGTCTAGTTTCTGGAACACTTTACGGATCGCAATTCCGATATTCCTAGAAGAAGTTATGCCCGTTTTAGTATTCAATGGTCAGATCAGTCATAATTCCGCAAACAGTGACGGGATTTATTTTGCAAGTTGTGGAACGGGAAATATTACCTTCTTGGACATGAGTGTGAGTCTTGGAAAGCAATTTGACACCAAATCCTTATCATCCTTCAATAAGTAATCAATTCGAGTGGATTAGGAAAGAATTAAATCCCAAAAAAGGTAGAGTTCCAAAAGGGAACCAATTTCCTTGTTGTTTAAGGACTTGGCTTATCATCTAAAGTCTATTTAAACCCCTTTGAAGCCTAATTTCGGGGGAGAGAAGCCAAGGGAGGTCCCAAGCCACCAAGGGGGCCGTCCCCCATCACTCCATCACCACACATCACCTCAAGACCCATCCATCCATTGTAGAAGAAGACGAAGAAGACAAAGAAGACAAAGAAGAATTGGAGGAGCTCTTTGATGATCATCTCGGGTTTTCTCTACTCAATCTCTTTTCTTTTCTTTTTCTATGATATGTAACTAATCCCATAACTAGGGAATCAATGTGAACCTTTTGTGAATGCTCATATATGGATTAATTATTATTTCATCAATTAAAATTATTGATTTATTCATTGTTCTTAATTGCTTGATCCTCATTAGTTTTAATATTTATTCACACCATAGACCAAGGGTGAATAACTATTTGGCATGATTTTAGGGTTAAGACTATCTGAGAATTAGGGTTAGAGTATAGACCAAACCTAATCTTGATTAATGCTCTTTTAAATGAATGAATTTTATCTTTAGCATAGGCCAAACAAAGTTTAGAATTTGGTTCTTAATTCTTGCGCTTAAAGGATTTCCGATCACTGTTCACACCATAGACCAAGGGTGAATAGTGGTTGGGAGCACGTGACTCATCCCATGACCATACGGTAATAGTCACATTAAAGACAAAGAATGAACCCTAGAATTGATTGAATCTTGTTTACAAATTAATTCCATATATCGAGTGTTCATAATTGGGGATCATTGATGACCTAGTGTTTTCTATCTCTTGATCACAACCATATTTTCTTTAATTGTTTTCTTAGCTTAATTTAATTTAGTTTTAGTTTAATTAAATCATCAACAAATCTTTGGTTACTTTAATTTAACTTTAATTAGAATTAGTTTTAATTAATAAATATCTTTTCCTCGTGGGAACGAACCTTACTTGCCGTTGTGCTTATCTTCACGATTCGTGCACTTGCGAGTATAGTTTTTAATAACACGATTTTCAACATCAACAACCTGTACTATTTTCTACCAATAGAAGAAGATACTTTTCATTTCAAAGTTAATCTTATTTGTTATCACATCTTTTGTATTTGTTGCCGCTTAAATGAATTAGTTAAATATAGTATTATTGTTTATCCTAATAATAACGAGTATAACTACTTATATAAATATTATAATATTTATTTAAATTGAAAATAATGTAATTGTTTTATATTCATTTTAATGTATAAAACTTTTAGGTTATACAACAATTTGAAAAATATATCAAAATTAAACTATTTTAGGTTTGATCCTAAATCGTCAAATCAAACCAAATTTAAGAAGTATAAAAAATTAAAATTAAACAATTAATTAAAATAATAAGGAAGTAAGATTCATCAAGTCACTTGTACACTCAAACGATATACTATCACAAATATTTACTTAATTATTTATTCATCAATAAGATTATACTATTAAGTTATACCGTAAATATGTCATATTTGACTTATAATTTGTATTTGATGGTTATAATACGATCACATATATATATATATATATATATATATATATATATATATATTAGTATGCAGCTCACACAATTGTACGGATATCGTAAAATATAACGCAATAGTTATCATGCATATATTTTATTAAAAAAGATTATCGTATCATATCGAAATATCTTATAATTAATTGTTAGAAATTTGATAAACGATTTTGCACTATACACAAACTCGTGTATAGCTTAGAGCCTTAGATGATGTTTACACCCATAAGTACATGACTAAAATTGTAAAATTTATTTGGTTATTTGCTATAACAATTATATAAGAAATTAATATCTAAAAGAATTGAACACATCTAAAATATCAGAGAAAAAGAATATGGTCACTAATAAAGTTTTTTATAATACCACATCTTTTTTTTAACATCTCACAATTTAAAGTTTGCAAGTTTTGGAATTAATCATTAGATTTGGAATAAATGAAAAAGCATCATACAAACTCGTATAAAATCCTGCAACAAATTTTCTAATCACCCGGCAAGAGCCGGAATCCTCACTTATCCTTAATAATTTATTAAATAGTTTCCTAAAATTGCTCAAACATTTTAATAGAGGTTTATTTTAAAGAAATTATATTCCATAAATTATCTATCAACAACTAAGAAAGAGTTTTTGGATAGACATCAAATAAAATTTAACATTGAGATGGAAAAACCGTAATCAATATTGGAGAAATTAATGGAGCCATAGACCGTGCAAGAACAAAAATAAAATACGATTTCAAACCCTAAAATACACTTCTGATCATTATGTAAAACAAAGATTCACTGGTTTTTAGATATAATCTACAGCTATGTTTGGGATTGCTTTTACTTGAGAAATAATCACTTATTTCTCAAGTTTTGAACAAATTGGTGTTTGGTAAACTTCCAAAAAGTAACTTATTTTACAATTTATTTTTCCATTAATCAACTTTTGAGAAGCTGGGTGGGGGTTGCTTTTGGAAGTAGAAGCTGACTTTTTATTCTAGAAATATCTAAAATATCTTCACTATTTTAATAAAAAACAATATTACCCCTACATTTAATAAAACTAAAAACTAAAAAAATAAAACAATCAGGTTTTCAAAAAAAAAAGTTGGGATGGTTTCCCTTATATTTAACAATAATCTATTAAAAAACTAAAAAGTACAAAAAAAACTATGAAAATATAAAAACTGATCGGGATTGGTGGCCACTGCCGTGGTGGCCACCGCCGGAATTAGATGCCGGAGGAGATCGGCATTCTTCGGCGACCCAGCTCATCCTGCAGTATAATCCGCGGCGAGAAATGATCGGAGATCTGACGAAATCGATGATGTTGTTGATGATCGGAGATCTACGACAAAATTGAGAAGATCAAGAAGAATTCGCTGCGGAGGAAGGAGTTGGAGGAGATGGAGACGATGAAATCGAGGGCTGTTGATGATCGGAGATCTACGACAAAATCGAGGAGATCGACAAGAATCCGTTGCGGATGAGGGAGCTGGCGGAGATGGAGACGATGAAATCAAGGGAGGCTCTTCGATGCGAGGCGGAGAAGCTGAGGATAGAGACGGTGAGGTCGCAGGTAGAGGGCGGCCCAACTTCCTCCGGTGGCGTGGTTCTTTTGTTTTCAATTTTAAGTTTTTATTTTTTAATATATTTTAAAAAATAGTAATATTTCAGATTTATTTTAATAATATTTAATTTGTAATATATAGTTATTACATTATTTGATTATTTTTCAAGTTGTTCAATGTTGTCTATTTTAGTAATTTTATCAAATAAATTTTCCATATTTTTTAAAGTAAAGCAATTTTTAAAAGCGGTTTATTAAACACATACCCATTTTTTTGTAAAACTGGTTAATTGTAAAGTTAAGCTATAAGCGGATTATTTTCAAAATAAAACAATTTCAAACATAGCCTTAACTCACACAGGCACTTGGCATCACTTGCCACCTATCATCACACACTAGCCACCTCTAGTGCTGTAAATATGGGCTGGGCCTGGAGGGCCCGGTTCGGCCGGCCTGCCAAGGATGGCGGGCCGTGCCTGGCACGGCCCCCATTCTTGGCACGTGCCGGGTTAGGGTTCCAGGCACGGCGTGCCGGCCCGGAACGGCACGCCAGCACGGCGTGCCGACCGTTGGGCCCGCAGAATTTTTTTTTTTTTTTTTTTTTTAAATTTAAGTATATTTTTATTGTGTTTTTTTTTAAATAACCGTTGGCTGACGTCAGCCAACGGTTATTTTTTTTAAAAAAAATAATAAAAATTACAATTTGCCCCCTCAACTCTTGTGTTTTATATTTTTATCCACTTTTCTAATTTTTCTATAAATACTCCCACACATTCCACTTTTCATTCACTTTCTCTAATTCTCTCAATCTCTCCATTCTCAAACTCTCTATACAATTTCAATTATTCTTAATTTCATTCTTACTCTCTCTCTACTATTCTACACTACTAATATACTATTATAATATTTTATTAGTAATTTACTATTATTCTCTAATCTCTCCACCAAGACACCAAAGTTCAAACTTCAAAGGTACATTTTTATTTAAGTGTTATATTTTAAATTTAATATGTTTGTTCAGTTAGTAAATTTATCATTTTATGTTTATATCAGTTATTAATTTTATTTATTTAGTAAATTTATCATTTTTATTTGTAGGGGTTAATTTTTATTTTTATTTTTAGTAAATTAATCATTTTATGTGTAGGAGTTAATTTTAATATATTGTTTTAGTAAAATAATCATTTTATGTGTAGGAGTTAATTTTAATATATTGTTTTAGTAAAAAAAAATCATTTTTATGTGTAGGGGTTAATTTTAATATATTTTTTTAGTTAAAAAATCATTTTATTTGTAGTAGTTAATTTTAATATATTTTGTTTGTAAAATAATCATTTTATGTGTAGGAGTTCATTTTAATATATTGTTTTAGTTAAAAAAAATCATTTTATGTGTAGGAGTTAATTTTAATATATTTTTTTAGTAAATTAATAATTTTTATGTGTATGAGTTAATTTTAATATATTGTTTTAGTAAAATAATCATTTTATGTGTAGGAGTTAATTTTAATATATTGTTTTAGTAAAAAAAATCATTTTTATGGGTAGGAGTTAATTTTAATATATTTGTTTAGTAAATTAATCATTTTATGTGTAGGAGTTAATTTTAATATATTGTTTTAGTAAAATAATCATTTTATGTGTAGGAGTTAATTTTAATATATTGTTTTAGTAAATTAATAATTTTTATGTGTAGGAGTTAATTTTAATATATTGTTTTAGTAAATTAATAATTTTTATGTGTAGGAGTTAATTTTAATATATTATTTTAGTAAAATAATCATTTTATTTGTAGGAGTTAATTTTAATATATTGTTTTAGTAAATTAATCATTTTATGTGTAGGAGTTAATTTTAATATATATTTTTAGTAAAATAATAATTTTTATGTGTAGGAGTTAATTTTAATATATTGTTTTAGTAAAATAATCATTTTATGTGTAGGAGTTAATTTTAATATATTGTTTTAGTAAAAAAAAATCATTTTTATGGGTAGGAGTTAATTTTAATATATTTTTTTAGTAAATTAATCATTTTATGTGTAGGAGTTAATTTTAATATATTGTTTTAGTAAAACAAAATCATTTTATGTGTAGGAGTTAATTTTAATATATTTGTTTAGTAAATTAATAATTTTTATGTGTAGGAGTTAATTTTAATATATTGTTTTAGTAAAAAAAAATCATTTTATGTGTAGGGGTTAATTTTAATATATTGTTTTAGTAAATTAATAATTTTTATGTGTAGGAGTTAATTTTAATATATTGTTTTAGTAAATAATCATTTTATGTGTAGGAGTTAATTTTAATATATATTTTTAGTAAATAATCATTGTATGTGTAGGAGTTAATTTTAATGACCGAAACTTTTTTTTTTTTAGGAAATGGATCCCACCCATCCTTATTTTCCAGACGGTCTAAACATGCTGAACGATGATTTTGATCTCTCCGGACCGGCAGAAACCGGAGCGGGACCTTTTGGTTCCGGCGCCACACCGACATCACGTACCAAATCTAAGAGGTTAACATCAGACGTATGACAGTGTTTTGACGTAGTAGAAATGACACTTCCAGACGGTACGGTCGGCCCCAGAGCCAAATGTAAGTTTTGTCCTAAGAACTATACCACTACTAAGGGTGGAACCGGTCATTTGAGAAGACATATGCAAAAATGCATGCCCAAACACGTACAGGTACCCAATACAACCCAGACACAACTGCAACGGCACCCAGACGGGTCGGTTACGACGTGCATTACGCCGCCGCACATGCTAGAGAATGTTTGGCACGGTACATTGCACAAACTGATCAACCTATTAATTTCGGTGACTGTGTTTTTTTTCAAGAATTTATAACATCTGCATTTTGCCCCCAAATGCAAATTGTTTCTAGAACCACCACTAGGAACGATTTGATAAAAATGTTTAAAACCCAACGAGATGACTTGACGGCTGAATTACAGCATCTAACTGTCTCAATTGCATTAACTTCCGATACTTGGAACGCATGTTCCAAACAGGACTATTTATGTGTCACAGGACACTATTTAGACTCTGAATGTAGGATACAAAAAAAAAATTCTTGGTTTTCGTCCTATGGATTTTGCACATACCGCAGACAATATTTTTGCTGTCATTCTTTCTGTTTTAGAAACTTATGACATAACTCATCGCATCCTCTCTATCACATTAGATAATGCATCGGCAAATACTAAGTCTATTGCATTGTTTACTGAAAGAAACATCCCGCAAGCTGGGGGTTATTTCTTCCACCAGCGTTGTGCATGTCATATCATAAATTTAGTTGTACAGTCTGGTTTGAAGAAAGTAAGCAATCGTATAGAACGCATCAGAGATGCCATTTCTTGGATCGGTAGCTCTAATCCAAGATTTCAAGAATTTGGCAGACACTGTACATTAAACGGTCTACGACCCCGACGATTCCAAACTGATATGCCGGTAAGGTGAAACTCTACTTACTTAATGCTGAAAAATTGTTTGGAATATGATACAACTATTTCGGGTTTTTATAACATGAAATTGGCCGAAAGTGGCTGTCCACCTGCTCAATCACTGACACCAGACGATTGGTATGTGGCAAAGATTTTTGTTGAATTTTTACAGGTTTTTTACAATGCCACTGTAACCCTTTCTGGGGTCTACTACCCCACATCTTCCCAGGCAATCCATCAGATTGTGGAAATGTCTGACATGTTAAACACTTATAGGGAAGATGACTTGCTTGGCGATGCAGTTGTTGCCATGGAGACCAAGTTTAAAAAATACTGGTCTGAAATGCCTTTCCTTTATGCCTTAGGTGTTATAGTAGATCCTAGAATTAAATTAGCTGGTTTAGAATATTTGCTTGAGTTTACTGGTAATAAATTGTCAATAGATTATTCCGAACAGATTACTGACATTCGAAACAAGTTGTTCGAAGTTTTTAGTATTTATGAGCGCAGGTTTGGCGGCATTCACACGGAACCATCACCAGAACCGGACAGACAACCGTTGCCGACAAGTTGGAGCATTCTCAAACGCCGGAAAAAAGACAAATCAGCAAGTTCTTCTTCTTCAACTACACGATCTGCTGCATCTTCTGGTGCCGAACTGAATAGGTTCCTTGAAGCACAGTTTGATGCCGACGAAAACACGGAGAATTTTGATCTGTTGTTATGGTGGAAGACCTATAGCTACAGGTATCCGGTCTTGTCACACTTAGCACGTGACATACTGGTTATCCCCGTGTCCACTGTGTCTTCAGAACAGGCATTCAGCACGAGTGGACGAATTATTGAACCAAGAAGAAATTGTTTGACTCCAGAGATGGTGGAAGTATTAATATGCATTCGGGATTGGGAGCATGCTCGAAAGAGGATGCAAAATGAAACGGTAGATGAACAATTTATTCAAAATTTCTCCAATTTATATGTCGATGAGGGTTCCGCCAGTAACCAGGTCCAGAACTAGGTTGTACATGTACATTTACTTGTAATACGATTGCACTATTTTTCCCTTACCAAGTTTTTATCCCACTGGGTTTTCTTGGTAAGGTTTTTAATGAGGCAATCATGTAAATATGTAATACTGAAAGTCCGAAATAAATAAAGAATTCTTCATTTCATATTTTTATCTACTTTTTTTTTCTTTCATGTTTTATCTTTATTTATTTTTTGAATTAATTCATTAAATAAAATAAAAAATGTATCTATAATCTATTATTAATTTATTATAAACATTTTTTTTATTATACAAAAATAATAATATATAAAAAAAATTTAAAAAAAAATATGGGCCGGCCCATTTGGCCCGCCAAATTGGCCCACGGGCCGGCACGGCACGGCACGCGGCACGGCACGGAAGGGCCGTGCCGGCGTGCCGTGCCGGGCCCCCATTTAGGAAAACGGGCCGTGCCAGGCACGGCCCGTTTTCCTAAACGGGCCGGGGGCCGTGCCGATGTGGGCCGGGCCGGCCCCCTTTTACAGCACTAGCCACCTCACACCTCCCAAATGATGGCACCGCTTCAACATTCTTATATATTTTATATATACTAATCTGACTTCAAAAGTGAATCTCTCAAATTTGGACTTGGGCTTGCATGGGCTTGGGCTTTATAAATGCAATTGGATTGTTGACTTGGGTTAATTTGGGTCTAAACTTGGGCTTTTGGGTCTATCTAATTGGATTTTGGGTCATGTGTTTGAGCTTAAATTCCAAATTTGAAAAATTTTCTGAAACTGGACCTTACACAGTGCCACTTCCCTTTCCTGTAAAAAGTTCAGGCTCGTAAGCTATAAAAGAAATGTAAACTATTATAACTAAATTGAAAATAAGAAACTTGCATGCACATTCAAACTCCCAGTATGATAACAAAAACAAATAGCAGGCATCTTTCTTTGACAAAACTGACTAAACTTTACTATAATTCTATTATTTTTTTCCTTAAATGGTTTCTATAATTGGAACATTAGCTTTGGCATACTTCAGCGAAAGACATAATAGTCTTCAAACTCTGTTTTTTTTTTTTTTGCAAGCTCAGACGTTCAATATTCGTAAGGTTCTCTTCAAATTTATACACCGCATACAACATCAAAAGATTAACAAGAATCTAAACATTTGTATAGCTACCGAAGAGTCGTTTAACTAATGGAGAAATTAAATTTAAATGAATATAAAACTATAGATAACTATAGATTTATATGAGTTTAAGTCCTGCAGAAAACCAATGAATGAAGTAATAAATTACTAAGCATGCATGAATTTGCATTTAATAATGATTGATGCATGCACCCTTCAATAAAAATAAAAGGAATTTAGACAATATATTTAATACCTATATTTATGAAAACAATATAATAAATGCATTATCTGTTTTCCTTTTTTAGTAACATTTATTGTGTTATCATGTGCCCTAGGGCACATGTTAACACTACCCATTTGATAATACTATTATATTTAATAGGAACATTTGACGGTTATCATGAGAGCCATGCATGCATTCTTTAACCTTGAATGAATTAATATAAATTGGATATTCTAGTGCTGATATTGAAACTCATAAAACTTATTAGTATATCTATATTTTATTAAAAAAATTAATTATAAAAATATTCCAATATAAATTTACTAATAAGGACAAATTACTTTAATTAAAAATAAACCAAGTAATATATACACTCATTAATTACACATTTATCTTCAACTATATTTTTTTATTAAAAAAAACTTACCTTTCAAAAAAAAAAACTTATGATAAACCCTAACATGTGATAAACCTTAATTAAACTCTAATTTTATTTCAAGTATCAAACTTTCTCATCATCACATGATTATCATATTGTTTTTGTCTTTCTTTTATGTATAGTTATGAACTCTATCAATAAACAAAATATTTTTTTAACAATAGTTATAGATACTGTATCAACAAGTTTTTTTAAAGATAGTCGTAGATATCAATAAGTTTTTTTTAATATAGCTGTATAAATAAGAGAATTCTTGATTGAAAATATCTTAACTCCATATACGGTTCCACACATTTCCTTTTATTTTCCGCTCATGCATTATAGATATTTTCTAAAAATAAATTGCATCATCATTAAAAGATGAGTTGATCCCAAAAATAATAGGATTTAAAAAAAAAATTGGTGTAATAATAATTTAAGAGAGTGTTTATAAATAATATGTATTAACGTGAATATATTTATTTCAATGAGGGTACTATTGGTATTATGATAGGTGCTTATAGTAACATTTATTTTTAAAATGCTAGACATGGATGTACTAATAAGTTTTATAGGTATCAATATCCGCACCCTGGATATTATTATTCTATTAATTAGGGAGATTTGACTGGTTACTAGTGAGAGAGAAGAGTAGAGGTGCCCACGGTTCGGTTAAACCGTGGGTATCAAACCGAAACCGGGTTCCAAAAATCGTAACCGAAGCAGCCGGTTACGAAACCGGTTGAAAAATGGTTTCAAGCCGGTTCGGTTACGGTTATGGTTGGCCAAAAACCGTTCAAAACCGCCGGTTTAATCGGCAATTTAACCTACAGTTAAACCGCCGGTTTTTGACGGTTTTTGGTGGTTCAGATAAAAAAAACAACCAATAAATGAGCGACTCTTGTACAAAAAATTGGAAAGAAAAAAAAAAACAAAATGGGAGTGGGTGAGGACCGTTGGGCTTCAGAAAGATGACATTATGACAAGTTTATATATATATATATATATATAAATGGACCAGTAGTACACTGCCACGCGTACAACAAATTTGAAAAAAAAAATGTGATTGGTGAGTGGTAACTGTTGGGCATTGGGAGAGATGACCAACGTCATCTTCTAACGGCCACCGCAACGGCCATATATGAATTTTTTTCCCCTTAATTTTTTGAAATTACAAATTCACCCCTCCACTCTAATCCTATAAATACCCCTCACATTTCAATATTCTTCACACCACTCTCAACTTCTCTCAATCTCAAATTCTCAGTTCTCTCTACATTCTACAAGTTTCTTTATTTCTCATTTCTCATAGAAATTAATATTCATTTATTTCTTCTATTTTTTCACAATCATCTATTATACAATTTTCTTTATTTCTCATTTATCATATAAATTAATATCTATTTATTTCTTCTATTTTTTACAATCATCTATTATAAAATTTTCTTTAATTCTCATTTTTTATAGAAATTAATATCTATTTATTTCTTCTATTATTTCCAATCATCTATTATTTATTTACAATCATCTATTTTTTTTAATGTTACCATTATTATTCCAACAATATTTTGAGTTCCTCACATATCTATATATTTTTTTACTATTGGTATTTATAATTAATTATTCAATGGCAAGTGGGGGAGAAGGTTCAAGAAATTTGAACAAAGAAAAGAGTCAATTGCAAGATTTGTTGGAACACAAAGGTGATGATGTCAGTTATGATGACCGATTTTACCACGAGTTCCTTCAAAGACAATTTAGATCTGATCTCCCTCCTAGTCCTAATCCCCATTTAATCATTCCCGACCCCGGTCTCTATAACCCCGATAGTAATGAAAATCTATTTAACCATCCACCCCCTTCAGATGAATTTGTTGCATGTGAATAAGAAAAGTCGATCAAGTTCGATCTCTTCAAATTGCATATGAAGAAAATTCAGTTAGATGACGGAATAATCAAAATCAAGTGCAACTACTGCTCCAAAACATACAAGACCAATAAAGCCTTCGGATATGGCTCATACTGGAACCATATTAGGAAAAATCACTCGTCTGAATTGGTGAAGGCTATTAACCAATCCCAAATATTTAGGTATGGAACCTCTACTAATCAATTGTTTCATTATACGTCTGAAAAAAAATAAGGAAGAATTAGTAGTAATGGTTGCAATAGAACATTTACCTTTTAGTTCTGGTGAGAAAGTAGGTTTTGTTAATCATTGTCAAACTGCATTAAATCCTGCAACGCAACGTGTTCCTAGATCCACTCTCACACGTACACTATTTTCCATTTACAAAAAACAAAAAACAAATTGAGTTTTTTTTATATCAATTTCAAGATCGCGTTTCCGTATGGACCGACAATTTTTGTAGTCACCATTATATGAGTGTGACATGTCATTATATGGATAATGACTGGGTCATGCAAAAAAGAATTATTGCATTTCGTGTTTTCGATGAATCACATACGACTCACAAAAAATTTCGATTCCTTAAAATTATTTTTGAAGAGTTTCGTATCCAAAACAAAATTTTTGCGATCGGTTTTGATAATGCTGCAAGCAATACCGCATCTATTCCTATGTTACGGGATTTGTACAATCCCTATTTTGGGAGTAAATTATTTCCTCAAAGATGTGCATGCCATTTAAATTTGTGTGTTCAAGCTGGATTACAAATTATTTCTATTTATTTTAGACCAATTAGAGATAGTATTAGTTATTTCTGTAGGCAAAACAAAATCCAAAACTATGGTTAAAATATTGCTCTCAAAATAGTATGCGTCCCATTAAATTTTCTCGGGATACTAGTACTCGTTGGAATTCTACTTATAAGTTGCTTAATGAAAGTGTTGCATATAAGGAATTATTAATTTCTTTTAGTACTTATAATGTTCCTTCAATTTCTCTTCAATTGAAGCATTGAGATGCATATATAAAAACTCTTGAATTGTTACGTGTTTTTAATAATGCTACTAGACATGACGCCGGTTCCGGTTCCAGTTCAGAACCGACGGTTCCGGTTCGATTCATCCTGTTCCGCCGGTTTGGAACCGATTTTTTTAATTTTTTATTTATTTTTAAAACAACCCAAATTCCCAAATAATCAATCAAACCCTACACCTAAATACCCATTCAAACATTCAACCCATACGTTTGAAATACCCAAAATCCCAAAACCCAACCCTAAATTCTCAATCTCTAATCACCTTCATCAGTCCAGTACACACACACACACCAATCAAAACTCAAACACACACATACCACCCCACAAACCCAAAATCCATCAGAGGGAAGAGTCGAAGAGAGAGAGAGAGAGAGAGAGAGAGAAAGAAGGAAGAGATCAAAGATCGGAGACGATGAAGAGGAGATCGGCGACAGGTTGAAGAAGGGATCGACGACTTGGCGTACCGACGAAGATCGTCCGTCAGCGACAGCAAGAAGAATAAGGAAAGAAAGAAAGAGATAGAGATCTGAGAAAGTGAGCGATGACATGAAGAAGAAGGAAAGAAAGAAAAAGAGAAAGATAGATAGAGAGAGAATGATCTGAGAGAGTGAGAAAGTGAGAAAGAAAAAAAATTGGGTGTTGGCGTGGGTACTGGGTACTTGGGTAGTGGTAGTGGTAGTGGGTAGTAGTTTTAAAAAATATATATATATATATATATGTTGGAACCGTCGGTTCCTCGAATTTTAGAACCGGAATCGGAACCGCCCAGTACCGGTTCCAAACCGGAACCGAATTTTTCGGTTGCGGTTCCAGTTTTTTTTTTTGCACGGTTCCAGTTCAGTTCGCCGGTTCGAACCGAACCGGCGTCATGTCTAGATGCTACTAATGCTTTATCTGGTGTTTACTATCTCACTACTCATTTATTTATTATTCAAAGTGTTAATATTGATGGTGCATTCATTGAGTGTGAACTCGATGTTCAATTGAGTGAATGTGTTGCTGCCATGAAAAAAAAATGAATACAGTATTATAAGGAGATTCTAAATATTTATTTGCTTGCATCATATTTTGATCCACGCTTTAAATTAGAATGTTTTCAGGATTATTTAACTCATTATTATAAAAGTTTAGATTTAGAAGTTGATGTTCTTAGTTATTGTAATTCCATTAAGACTTTGTTTTATGAATTATATGTTGAATATCTTAGGATATATGGTCCGTCTTTGAACATGTCGGTTTCACAACCTCAACTGACATCTGATGGTACTGATACTTTCTCAACTTTTAAATTAAAGGGTTTATGGGATCAATTATTTTCCCAAAGAGCCAAAAAATTACGAATATCTTCTTCATCCTCATCTAGCTCGATTTCTGAGCTTGACTGGTATTTAGAAACATCTCATTAATTTTTCGAAGATAGTGAATTTAGTATCCAGGTTTGGTGGAAGGATCACTAACAGATTTTTCCAATTTTGGCTATTATTGCCAAACAAATTCCGGGAACGCCGGTTTCTATCGTTGCTGTGGAACAAGAATTTAGTGTAGGTGGAAATATTTTGGAACCAAGATGGTCGGTTATGTGTCCGTAGGCACTTGAAGCTCAGGCGTGTGTTGATGATTTGACAAAGGCAAAATACAGACAACAAGAAATCGAGGCAGAGATAGTGAAAGATTTTTTCGAAGATGACCAAACCACGGGAACAGAAGGCAGCAATTAGATTCCATTCCAACTTCCATCCTTTAACACCGAGCATCTAATTAAAGGTAAAAAAACTACGTGGCATTTGATTCCTCTACATTGGTGGATGATACGTAAGCAACTTAATTGAGGTCAAATTAAGTGCAAGGCTAATTCTTTTTTTTTTTTTATAAAAAATTCAACTTTGTTATATTGTATGTTTGAATTCAATGTCCATTTATAATTTTTTTTAAATTTATCTGCAATTGTAATTTTGTATCCATTAATCAATGTCAATTTCTTTTATTTTCAACATTATTAAATACTTAAATGCTTCAATTGTATATTTATATAATTATATTAAATATTTTATATTAATTTCATTTTATTATAAATGCTTCAATTTTAAATTTATATAAAATGCTTCAATTTTATTGCTATATAAAATGCTTCACCGTTATGACAAATGAAAATGTTTGTCCCATAAATTTTCTTAATTTGTTTTTTTTTTTGCTGGAACTTTTATTTCCCATTATTTTAATTAGGTTTTGTAAATAATTTTTTTTAAAATTAAGTAAAAAAAAAACCGTAACACTGAAAACCAAACCGATTTTCTCGATTTCGGTTACGATTACGGTTTTTGGTGCCATAGAATCGAAACCGTCCCTAAACTGAACTGAGGCAACCATTAGAGAAGAGTTATTATTCTATTAATTAGGGAGATTTGACCGTTTATTAGTGTGAGAGAAGAGTCTATGAGAAAACCAATGAAGAATAATTAATGGACCAATGAATTTAATGCCATAATTAATTCAACTACATCATCTTTGAATCTTTCCTCAATCAGTAGGTGCAGATCATCTTCATCTTTGAATCTCTCACAGGGATTCAACTACATCTAGAAATTTAAACGAAGAATAGTTATTTTTTAAATAAAAAATACATTTCCTCTAATAAAATAATAATGAGATTATATAAAAATAATGTTAGAAAGGCATACAATGCTTTTCCATGTCAAACTCGCTGCCAAAAAATTTCTCCATCATAGACTGGTATGTTATTTATAAGAAGTAATGTTATATCTACAATAAAAACAAAAGGCAAGAATAAAATGATACAAACGAAAGTATACTTACAAAGCAAAATGAAGCGTATGTATTTACAAACCTAATTTTGAAAGTACGAACAAAATGTTACAAATGAAACGTTATAAGGATTGTTTTTACCGATCTTTAATAAATAAATAAATATATATATATAATAGAAAATTAGAGACCGGAAAATCAACATTCAATATAGGGCAATTACCAATTAGGTTCTGACTTTTTTAAAAATTCTAAGTTGTTTGCGACTTTTATAAAAGAGGCCAAATTGATCCTCACATTTTTTTCAAGTGTCATATTAGTCCATCTCTTTTTAGAAGTGACCAAATTGGTCTCTCTAATGACTTAACAGTGTTAAATATAACAGTTGACTTTAATAATTTTAGTTAAAGTACGTAAATACCTTTTATTTGTCATATTATAGCAAAGTTATTTTGTTTCTGTGCATTAAATTCTCCATTATAATTACAATAAAATCTAAAAATATTATTAATGAAACATCATTTGTACCCTTTTTAATTAAAATTCTCTAAAAAAATCTAAAAATATTTTAATAAGACAATGTCAATTATACTTTTATTTTTTAAAACAAAGTTACCATTCATTCTCAGTTTAGTCTTTTATCACTTTTATATAATATATATTTTTTTTAATATTATACAAGTGTTGTTTTAAAAATTACTTAAAAATTAAATCATACAAATAAAATAAACAAAAATATACATGTGTTAAAAAAAACTGTACATGTGTCAATATTATATTGTTTAGGAGTAAAATACAATTTTACCCCTACACAGTTAAAGTTGACGGATAGAACTTAGTTAGAGGGACTAATTTGGTATTTGGGAAAAATGTAAGGACCAATTTGGCCACTTTAGTAAAAGTCGCAAACAACTTGAAATTTTAAAAAACGTCCAGGACCCAATTGGTAATTGCCCTTCAAAAAAAAAAATATATATATATATATATATATAGTCTATTGTCAGTTCATCCAGATATAAAATACATCAGGACGAAGAATGTGGACCACAGATTATGAAGAAGTTTTGACAAGTGCATACCCTTTGAATCAAAGTATGTAAATCTAATGGTTCACATTCTTCGTCCTGCTATATTTTATATCTGGATGAACTGATAATAGAAAAATTGTGTATATATAACAGGAAAATAGGGACCAGAAAAATGATGGAGGAATAGATTAAATAGTAATTTAACACGTAGAGATTTTGGTTACTGCATGTTCGTCTTCTCGCAGAATGAAATTGAAGAAGGTTAGATTATTGTTTTTATAGAAAGCGGTACTGAAAAACGAATAGTTGGAAAATGGAGAGTTAACTAATTTAAAGTTATAAGCATTATATTGATTAATGGAATGCTATTTATTGCATGGATATTAATTGCTTGATCTCTTTTACTTTAGAAATATATATATATATATATATATATATATATATATATTTATGTTATTACAACGAGGAGTGCTAAATATACTCTCTCAACTCACTCTCCAAACCCACTCTCTCTTCTCCTTTTGACAATTGTCATATTGACTTTTCAAATATAATTTTTAGAGTCATCATTAACGAATTACTTTTACATGTTATTTAAAATTCAAACTATCTACATATTCTCAATTTGCCCTTTTTTACATCAAATTGTCATTTCCAAATATGTGAGAAAAAATCTTCAAAGGTAAAATGGGTTTAATTATATTTATTAAATTTATTTTATTTTATTTTAAAAAGAAAATTAGCAAATATATTATTAACAATATTAAAGTTATTAAAATAAATTAAACATTTACATCTTACATTTTTTTAGTATATTTAAGTTTTGATATTATTAATGAAATTTTAATTTTTTTAACTATATTTTTCAAATCGCATAAAAATAATTACTTTATAAAATATGATGAACTTATGATATTATAGATAAAAAAGATAATTTTTCAAGTATAAATTGTGTTTGTTATGGTATTTTAGAAAATAAAAAAGAGGTATATAAAATAATAATATTATTAATATTTAAAAAAAAAGACTATGACAATTTGGTGTAAAGAAAATGGGCAATTTAGAAATATATGATGGTTTGAATTGTAAATAACATATAAAAACAATTCATTAATGATGGCTCTAAGATTTATTTCAAAAAAGTAAACAATGGACAAGTGTCAAAAAGAGAAGAGGGGGTAGTTTATGAGAGTGAGTTGAGAGGGTGATTCTAGCACTCCTCTTAAATCTATAAACATCGGAGAGATTAAAAGAATGTTAGTTACCGTAAGAATATAACTGGCTCTTTATCTTTTTAGATAAAAATAATAATAATTTATATCAAAATAATAATAATAATAATAATAATTTAAGTCCAAAGCTCCCTAACACACATGCATATATATATATATATATATATATATATATGGTATTTATAGCTATTTTATATTATTAATAGAAGCTATTATATATGATATATTAAAAAAATAAAAGATAAAAATTAATAATATTTATGATTGTCACGTGTCGCACCCATATCAAAAGTTGAAAAGATCTATTATTATTATTATTATTATTATTATTATTATATGTTATTTATTGACATATTGAAGGAATATAAATGACTATAATGCACCTTTCCATTATTGTTTTATAGAAACCGAAAAGTCAATGGTTAAAAAACAGAGGGTTATTTAATTTAAATTTATAAACATCGAATAGATTAAGGGAATATGTTTTACTGTAGGAATATAAATGACTCTTTATCTTTGTAGAAAAAAATAATATTTTTTGTCAAAATAATAATAATATTAATAATTTAAGTCCAAAGCTCCCTAACATATATATATATATATATATGGTATTAATAGTTATTTTATATTATTAATACAAGCTATTATATATGATATATTAAAAGAATAAATTAATAATATTTATGATTGCATGTGTCGCAACCACATTAAAAGTTGAAAAAGTCTATTATTATTATTACTAGATTGTAGCATGCACAATGTGCAGGCATAATAAAATATCATTTGAAATTATAAAGTTTTTCTTACGAAAGAAAAACATTATAATTAAATAATATAACAATATTTCTAAATCAAAAGTAATATAGTTATAACTTTTCATTATGGCCACTATAGTTATAGGCAAGTGTCATGTTGTCACATCAACAGTAATCCTGGTATACATCACTTCTCTATTTTTCAGAAGTTTAAATGTAAACATGCACTATGATCTTTGTTAATAAATAATTCTAATTAGTTTCATTTCAAACACCTATTGAATTATTCTATAAATTCTCAACAAAAAAAAAAACTTTTAAACTTGTTACTTATAGATTGTAGAGGCAATACAGTGAATTATTATTATTTTTTTTGGAAAGCAAAATGAGTTTAATGAATATATGTAAACTTTCTTACGTAACATTTAGATTTAGTTTATGGATTAAAGTTAGTTTCCATATTTGAATTTCATTTAACATGATAGGATTAACAATGTTCGATGTATAGTTATAAAATCAAGTTTGTAAATAAATCAAGTTTATAGCCCGCACGATATGCGGATATTGTAAAACGTAAATCGAAAATCATAGACTTTTTCCTATGAAGAATTATCTTTTTTTTTTAAATTTATGAAGAAAAATATTTGGATTAATATAATACAAAACTAATCTTAAATCGAAAGTAATACAGTTGTAACTTTCTACTATCATCATTAAGCTCATAGGCAAATTTCATGTTGTCTATTCACTTTATGATTTTCCTTTTTCTCATCATCATCCACCTCATGAAGAACAAACCACATGTATGGTAAATTATTTTCATAAGGCTATAGTCATTCATGAACTGAAAATAGTTTTACGATAATTAAGACATATTTAAATACTTATATTTACCAAATTTTTCAAAAATTGTATATTTGGTACTTTTTTTGAAGAAGTATATTTGGTATTTTTAGTATCCAAGAACATATTTATATAAAACATTTAACTTGAAAACCATTCAAACACTTGATTAATTTAACGTATTTTTTCTTTAAAAAATTCATCTCCCATTCTTAAACATAAATAATTATAATAAGTTTCATAGTAAACACACAGTTAATTATTCTACAAATTCTCAACCAACAAACCTTGAAACCTATTACTTATAGATTTTAGAGGTAATGTAGTTAAATAATTTTGTTTGGGAAAGCAAAATGAATTTGATCTAATTGAATTGTAACACAAACACATGTGTTTGAATACTTGTCTAACTGTTCAGTTTCTGTATTTGAACGGGTGAAGATGAAGGGTTTAATTGTTTGGAATGGATAAAGAAAAAGGACATGTATTACAATTCAATTGGGTCAGTATTTTTGATGCTGACCGGTCAGCATCAAAGCATTATCAATAATTTTATTGACTTAATGGGTTTTAAATTTTGTTTAGAGATCAAATTTAAATTAAATTAAATATTTGAATTCCATTTGATGTGATACAATTAACACGTTAGACATATATTTATAAAATTAAATAATATATGAAAGTTCTTACCATTTTTATGCATGACTCTAATCGAATTGAAACATGCAGAATTAATTTATGAATCATATTAATATATGTGAAAGAATATTATTTAATTATGGATTTTGGTTCGTTGACATACATTTAAATTGAAGAATGGGTATAAAGAAACATACATAGTAAAACATTTATATTTATCAAAAACTTCAAAAGGTGTATAAAAAAAACTTTTAATAAAAAGAAAATTGTCATTATGTGCCCATTATTGTCCTTGTCAATGAAGGTGTGAGGGGATTACTCTTGAACACATGTTAGATTTAGAAAAAAAAAAAGTATATAAAAAAACATCATACCTATTTTGTTTTGTTTTTATATATACTGCATTATGGTGATGCTTTTTACAATCAAGAAACATTGAGCGGTTGTAATAAATTCATATTTTTCAAGACGCGCTAAGTTGTACATTAATAAAAATTTCCAATAAGCTATCTGGAATATATTAATGCTTCCAATCAAGATTGAAAAAAAGTTAAAAATTTGAAAATTAAATTAAAAACAAAAATGGTGGAGATGTGTAACTCCATTAGTCCAGATCTCCCTTGATCCTCATCAACAGCTATCGGGTCAATAGTTGCACATAATATACATTTTTTGTACAGAGATAGTTAACTGATCCAATTCAGTATGTCGAAAACAAATAATTTCAGTGTTTTGTTATCTAAAATTAAATAAAAACCAATTTAGGAAACAGAGATTCTAAGGGTTCATTTGAACATCGGCTAGCAGGTGAAGAGTCCTCTTTGATCTCACCAAAAGAAAAAAACAAAGTCACTATCCAAATCCCCAGAATACCAAAGTAATTGAGACTTGAATATGTTAATAGTCAAATTTTTTGATAAGGGTGCAAAACCTATAATAAACGATACAATTACTCATCAAATAAGTTAATTTTCGGGTATTACTAAAAAGATGGTTTTTATTTACCAAAAGTTTCATTTTCCTGGTTCTCCCAATGATATCATTATTATCACGTTAGTCTATTCTCAATAACACAACCTTTTTTTTTTTGCCCTAAACCCCTATTTGGCCGCTAAGAAAATCTAGAAAAATAATAATAATAAACTTGCTCAATGACTCTATATGATCCTACTATATAGTTTGACTCTGTCGGACCAGATATTGACTTGATATCAAACCTCGGTCTTCTTGAACCATAGAAAACAACCAAGAATTGACTTCTCAGCATCCAAAACAAACTACTCATCTATTTTAAACAAAATAATAATAGTAACAATACTAAGCTTGAATGAAAGAACTCACAAATAGTTTCGTTCGATTCTCAAAATCCAATCAATTTCTTCACAACTCTGAATTTGATTTCAGTTTTTGAAAAAAGGCGCTATTGAAAGTCAAAACCCTTATATTTTGGATTGTCAGATCTTGATTACATTTTTTTTCCGTTGGGCTGTTTGATAAATACTTTTGTGTTACTGGGCATCATGTGAATAATTACATGAAGGTAATATAAAAAGAATTTATAGGTAAACAAAAGCAATTAATCGACTAAAAAAAATCAAGAGTGACATTTCATTTCATTAATTCAAAGGAGTTTAATATATACAGAAGGTGGCCTTTCATTTCATTTCAATTAAATATGTGATTAAGTAGAATGACAATCAATTTGAAGCTGTTCAATGTATAAGAGAGGTTCACTTCAATTAAATATGTGATTAAATAGGAGTACCATCGATTCAAAGGTGTTCAATGTATAAATAAAGTAACCTTTTATTTCATTTCAATTAAATATATTTATCATTAATATTAAATAATGAATGAATAATGGATAAATAATGAACATATTATATAAATATGGATATAAAGAAATGTGAATAATTGTATGAAAGGAATATAAAAAAGAATTTATATGCAAATAAAAACAATTAATTGACTAAAAATGAAGAGTTTATGTTAATAATTACATGAAAGGAATATAAAAAAAAATTACAGGTAAACAAAAACAATTAATAGACCGGAAAATAAAGAGTTTTTTTTAGAAGAAAATTATGAGTTTATGAGATAGGAAATATTAGCTTGGGAGATTATTATCATAATTAATTATTATTTTTAATTAATTAAGATAATTTATTCATTATGCCATTTATTAAGGACTTTTAAGATAAAAAATGAAAGGAATGTGGTAATGTTTTAGATTCCAATTTGACTTATGAAACTCACGTACTTTTCATTTTCCGAAACCCTTATTTATGTTTTTAAGACAGTGTGTTAATGATCAATGTAAATAAAATTTAAAGCTAGCAAATCAAATGAATCTAATACGTTGATTATATATATATATATATATAAATGAATATATAACATATAAGTTCAAAACTCCCTCACGGCGACACGTGGTGCTGTGAGGGTCAGTTTTTATATATCATATAGATTACTATTATACATACATATATATGATATAAAAAAATAAAAATAAAATAAAAAAACTTAATAACATTTATGATTACCGTGTGTCGCAAACACATCAAAAGTTGAAAAAGTATATTATTATTATTATTATTATATTATATATATATATATGATATATGATATGATATATTAAAAAAAATTAATAACATTTATGATTGTCACATGCCGCAACAATATCAAAAGTTGAAATTTATTATTATTATTATTATTATCATTATTATATATATGATGTATTATATAATAAAAATAATAGTAAAACTTAATGAAGGAGAAAAAAAACTATTTATGATTGTCACATGTCGCAACCACATCAAAAGCTGAAAAAAAGTCTATTATATACAGTTTTTCTATTGTCAGTTCGAACTGAAATATACCTGATCATTACATGTGGGTCATTATATTTAAATACTTTGATTTTGTTGCATACAATTGTCAATGCTTTGACTTGACTGCATACACTTGTCAAAATATTTTTTAAATCCAATGACCCACACATCAAATGAACTGATATATCTTTTATCAGTTCGAACTAACAATAGAAATATTCCTATTACATATATATATATATATATATATATATATGATTAGGGAGATTTGATCGGATGTTAGTGAGAGGGAAAAGTCTATGCGAAAATCAATGAAGAAGAATTAATGGACCAATGAATTTATGAGAGTGTACTTCAATTAAGATTTCAAAAGACTTTTAATGACTTTTATGGAATTAAAAAGTTTAATGTATTATATGTAGACTTTTAAAGACTCTATAAAAGTCATGGAGTATTTAATACAGACTTTTTACCAGTCTATGAAAGTTATGAGGTATACAAAATCTCAATGACTTTTAATGACTTTTAGTTATAACAAATCTCACAATATGTCTTTCATTTATATCAAAGATTTTGAATGACTTTTTTTTAGAGAAAATAAATAAAAAGAATTTCACTTTAAAAGAAAACCATAAAACTGTTTGAAAAACATTAACTATCAAACATATGTTATATTTGCAAGTAAAGGAATAAACATTCATAATCAATTTTACAAATAAAATAAAATGAATAAACATTATAAAGAAACATGCAAACATTAACGATTTATAAAAAAATTTAACTAAAAAATAATATAAAAAACTCTCTATAGGCTATGCAATTAAGGATGAAAGATTTCAAAAAAAAAACTACCTCTACTTTCAAAGCAACTAAACAACACCGAAACAAATCAAATGAACTTCATTTATGTTAATTAAAAATAATAATAGACAAAAATCACTACTCAATCATGTCGATATGCCATAATCAAAGTCTCGTATGAGCGTGGCTCCATGTAATTATGATCAATATCAAACCACTCACTTTTATGCATAAATCTTGTTCAACAACTATATGCGGGTTTTTATGTTTTATCTTCAGTAACTTTAATTAATTTTTGGTAGATTTTTTATATCCATTGCCATACTTTCGTAGAGATATATAAACGTAAATATTATTTTCGATTTGCTACATTTATTCTAAAATAAAATTTACAATATTTTGACTAATTATAAAAAACAAATAAAATTTTGACTAATTACAAAAAAAAACAAATAAGGTGCATAGTGTCTTTATGATGCAAAATATAATAAAATTATAAATAATAAAATTTAAAATCACACATATAGGAAAGAATGCTTTTGTCAAGTTTAATTAACAATTATTTTTTTATTTAAAAAAAATATTTTTATTGATATGAGAAATCTATATAATTTTGCTAAAACAAAGTATATATCATATTTAAAAATCAATAAATATATATAAATGTCTATGAAAGTCTTTTAAAATGAAAGTATCTGAAAATCATTTGAAATGAAAGTATTTTAAAATGAAAGTCTATGAAAGTTTTTCATAATTCTGTAAAGTCTATAAAAGTTCATGAAATCTGTAAAAGTCACCCACTTAAAATGTCATTAAAGTTTTTTGAAATCCTAATTGAATACACCCTTCTTAATGCTATAATTCATAAAATAAATCTTAAAAAATGAAAGCATTATAGTAGATTATAAAGATATAGATATATCAAAGCTCCTTCTATTGACACTTAATAATTAATAAAAATGTAATTATAAAGCTTATATGCAACAACACGTATCAATGTGAGGTTCCATTTTACTATATTATACAGATATAGATAAATAGATATAGATATATTTATTTATTTATTACACTAACTAAAAAGACATTGGTAAAATTATATTTACCCAACTAAAACAAACTAGACGTCATATTTATTTTACCTAAAGAAAATAAAAACCTTCCTTTTCCTTCTTTTAGAATTTCCTAATATTAAAATAAAATAAATGAATAATGATTTTGGTCCTTTCCGGACACACTAGTATTGACAAATGAGTGAATGACAAATGAATAATGATTTTGGTCCTTTCTGATCTTTCAGTCTAACCAGAGCATTCATTGAATTGAATGTAATGATAAGCATTATAAATTCTACGAGAATATTATTAATTATTTAGCATAATTTCTAAAAATGCATAGGAACACGGAACACCTATTAAAAATAAAAAGCAACCAACTCTATGTGACTATGTGCAATGATGTCACTTGAATAATAGACATTACATCATATTCAATGAACCAAGTGAATGAATTTAATTTGATTAGATTAATCAATCTATTAATGATTACAGATTTTGTGTACGAAAATTTACGATGTATATTCCAATATAAATGTCAAATTTAGTATAAAAAATAATAAAATATTATATTTGAAATATCATTTTAATATTCAATTCTAATAAAAATTATAGGGTTAATTCCACTTTAGTCATCTAGTTTGATATAATACACAAACTGGTCCTCCGATTTTCAGTATTATCTAGACAAGTCCATCTAGTTTCAAAAAATCTATATTTTGGTCTACACCGTCCAATTCTGTTAGGGTTCTGTCAGACCATTAAGGGTATAATGGTAAAAATAGGTTAAAATTAATAATTTCAATTAAAAATAATTAAAAAATTGATTAAAAAAAACTAATATTAAAAAAGATCAAATTAAAAAAAATAAAAAATAAAAAATAAAACTAAACCCTAACCCTAACCTCAAATCATCATCATTGACAATCACCAACATCATCTACTAATCTTCATCAAACCCATCTAACAAATCCAACACCCACGCCAAATCAAACCCATCAAAAAACAAAAATATCTTAAATTAATTAATTTTTTTAAAAAAATATTCCTCTGATTTCTTCATCTCACTCTTCACGAATCTCTCTCTCTCTCCACTCAAAAAATCCTAGTAACCCATCTTCTTTCTCGATCTCTCTCAAATCCATATTTATTCTTTCTCGATCTCTCTTCCTTATTTCTCGATCTATCTCTGATACATCTCTCGATCTCCGACCGGCCGCCGTGAAACCCATGATTCGTGGTGGCTTTGTGGTGGTATGAGAGATTTTTGGGTTGGCTTTTGGTGGTGGGAGTTGGGTCAGTTCGTGGTAGGTGGTGGTTGGGGGTGTTTGGCATCGACGGCGACCGAGAGATGAGATCTGGGTTTGGTGGTTGTGGTAATGGTTTCTGATGATGGTGTGATGGTGGTGGTCGGTCGATCGAGAAAGAGAGAGGGAAAGAGATGAGATATGTGTTTGGTGGTGTCTGATGGGTGTGGTAGCAGTAGACATGATGCCGGTTCGGTACGAACCGGCGAACCGAACCGGAACCGGCGTCAAAAACCAGAATCGGAACCGTACTGGAACCGAACCGGGAATCAGTACCGGTCGGTCCCGGTCCCGGTCCCGGTTCGTTTTAGCGAGTAACCGGTCTGTTCGAACCGGACGGTTCCTCTTTTTTATTTTAATTTTTTTTAATTTTTTTTAAACCAAACCGTTGGGCCCAACGGCCTGTTGACGTCAGCAGACCGTTGGGCCTCCAACGGTTCAATTCTTCATTTTTTTTTTTTAATTTTCTTTTTCGTTTTCTTTTCTATAAATACCTACCCCTCCATCATTTTTCCCCACCCCAATTTCCCCAATTCTCTCTAATTCTCAATTCTCAATTCTATCTAAACTTTCAATTCTCCAAGTCTCCAACTCCAAGACTCCAAGTTTCCAATTTATATTATTTGCAATTACTAAGTTTCTAACTTATTTTATTTGCAATATTTCTTATTTTCAATTTATTTAATTTGCAATTAGTTAATTACTAAGTTTCCAATTTCATTTATTTACAATTTATTTTATTTGTAATTTATTTTTTTTGCAATTACTAGGTTTCCAAATTCTAATTTATTTTATTTGCAATTTATCTTATATCCAATTTATTTTATTTGCAATTTATTTTATTTTCAATTTATTTTATTTGCAAATTGCAATTACTAACTACTAAGTTTCTAATTTTCTTCCAAATTTATTTTCAACCATTTAATCATTTTTAAAATCAAATTTTTAACATTTTTTGTTCAAGGAATTTTACAATTCAATTTTTAAAATGGCAAGTGGAAGTGGTGACGGTCATAGACGTTCCATTTCTATGAAAGATAAGGGTCATATGACGAATAATCTCGGTCATGACGACCGTGCTTATCACGAGTATCTACAATACCAAGTCTATGCTGAAGACTTAGGCCTAAACTTTCTCCAATCTCATTCTCATCCCTCTCTTAGAATTTCTGAACCCGATCCCAATGTCACCCCCCCCATTTGACAAGCCAATCAGAAAATATACCTGATCTTGGCCATGATGGAGATGAGTCTGATCCCAACCCACATCAAGATTTTGATTTTGATCCACATATGGAAGAAAAGTTACCGAAGCAGGTCAAATCTGATCTCTTCGTACTCTATATGAAGAAAGTTACGCAAGAAGATGAAAGCACAGTAGTGATTTGCAATTACTGCAAAAAAGTATTTAAATGACACAAATCTAGAGGATATGACACATATCGGAAGTATATAACGAACTTACATCCAGATGCACAGGCCAAATCGAGTTCACAAACTCAAATTCCCAGGTACGCTACCCCTAACCAACAATTATTTAAATATAGTGATGCAAAAAATAGAGAAAAATTAGCTAGAATGGTTGCAGTAGAACACTTATCATTTAGTTTTGGTGAAAATATTGGTTTTAATAATTATTGTCAACTAGCATTAAATCCTGCTGCAAATCGTGTTCCTAGAACCACGTTCATAGAAGCACTTGAAAACATTTATGAAATAGAAAAGAAAATGTTGGAATTTTTTTTAGAAAAATATAATGGCCTTATTTCCGTATGTGCCGACATATGGAGCATATGGAGTGATCATTGGCAAATGCATTCATACATATGTGTCACTTGCCATTATATGGATAATGCATAGGCTATCTAAAAAAGAATTATTGCATTTAGAGTTTTTTATGATAAACACACTGCTGCTAATATTTTTAGACAGATTAGAATTATTTTTACAGAGTATAAAATTGAGAACAAAATTTTTCAATTGGTTTTGATAATGCTTCTAACAATACCACTGCTATTCATGCTTTAATTGAATTATGCAAACCTTATCTTGGTGGTAAATTTTTTCATCAAAGATGTGCATGGCATGTTTTCAATTTATGTGTTCAAAAATGATTAAAAACTCTTGAACAGTTTATTCAACCTATTAAATATGCCATCTATTTTTTGTGGAAACATCCTATTGTAATGAAATCATGGGCAACATATTGTAAATAAAATGGTAGGCGTGTCATTAGATTTCCTCGTGATGTTCCAACACGTTGGAATTCTACTTATAAATTGTTTGCTAGAAGTTATGAATGTAAAGATTTATTAGTTACTTTTATTCAATATCATGTTAGTCATATTAATCTTTATCAAAGTCATTGGGATGTTTGTAGCAATGCTTGTGGTTTGTTAAAAGTTTTTTATACTGCTACTAACAATCTATCTGGTGTTTATTATCCTACAACTAATTTATTTATTATTGAGAGTCTTAATATTGCTGGTGCATTTGCTCATTGTGAATCTGACTCACAATTACATGAGTCTGTTACTGCTATGAAGGAAAAATGGTTAGAATATTATAAGGAGTTTCCAAATATTTATTTGATTGCCTTGTGTTTTGATCCACGTTGTAGATTAGAAAGTTTGTCTGATTATCTTTCTGTTTATTATGAACAAGGTTTAAAAATAGATTATGATGTTGATATGTGTTGTGCTAGGGTTAAGAGGTTATTGTATGATTTATATGATGAATATCTTAGAGTTTATGGTCCATCACTGAACATAGATGTTCCGCAAACTCAAAATGTATCTCGTTCATCATCATCATCCTCTGGATTTTTTAATTTAGGGTATAATCTTTTATAAAAAAAAACCAAAAAATTACGAGGTTCTTCTTCATCAAACTCCACCACATATTCCGAGCTTGAATCTTATATAAGTACCTCTTTTGAGTTCATAGAAGACACCGAAGATAAAAAATTTGATATCCTACACTGGTGGAATGAGCATGAAAGGTACTTTCAAATCTTGGCTATGATAGCCAAACAAATCCTTTCAACACCAGTTTCTACGGTGGAGGTAGAACAACAGTTCAGCGCCGGTGGGAATATTTTAGACCCAAAACGCTTCCTTATAAGTCCGAAATCACTTCAGATACAAGCTTGTGTTAAAGATTGGACGAAGGCTCAATATAGACAATAAGAAATCGATCAAGAGGAACTATACGATTTCTTTAAAGATGATCAACCGGCTGAAAGTCGAACGGATGATCATGGCAACGATTAGTCCACGACTCCACGCCAAATCACCAATCGCCAATCGCCATCTCCAAAGTCCAAATCTGCAATAAAATGTAAGAGAACTACGTGGCATTTGATTCTTTTAAACCCTTAAGAGGATACGTAGGCAACTTAATTGTGATAAAAATTAAGTGCAAGACCAATTTTACATTTTTTGGTTTTGTTTT
Source organism: Dipteronia sinensis (assembly GCA_033220585.1). NCBI lineage: Eukaryota > Viridiplantae > Streptophyta > Magnoliopsida > Sapindales > Sapindaceae > Dipteronia > Dipteronia sinensis. The sequence continues at coordinate 75,448,798 of CM065638.1, read as the reverse complement.
ATTTTATTTTATTTTTTAATTTGTTATTTATTTATTTAATTTTATTTTACGGGCGACCCAATAAAATACATTTATCAATTACATTTTTACATGGCTAATTTTTTTTAATGAAATAAGATTAAAAAAAAGGGCCGGTTTCGGTTCCAGTCCCTCCGGAACCGGAACCGACGTCATGTCTAGGTAGCAGATGAAAAAGAGTAGATGGGTCGATCTCTCGATCTCTCTCTCTAGATCCCTCACTCCTTTTCGGTTTCTAGGTAGTTTGGGGATTAAGGGTTTTGATATTCTGGTTTGAGGTTGGTGGATCGATCAACACTGGTGGGGGTGGTGTGTTTGTGGCTAGGGTTTGGTGATTGATGTTGAATGTGGTAGGTGTTGAACACATTCAACACCAGATGAATAGATGAATAATTTTGGAATTTGGTCTGGGTTTGATTTGGTTCACAGATCAATACTTTTTTTAAAAAAAATTTGTGTTGGGTATTGAAATTTGTCAGTGATGGATTGAATTTGGATTACATGGGTTGGGACTTGGGAGTTTGATAGAATGAATGATGAAAGATCTGGGTAGGGAAGTGGGAAATCGATAATGGTGATTGGGACTGGGTTTGGGTGGTTGGTGGTGATTGGAGAAAGATGGTGATGGTCGATGGTAATGGTCTATTTTTTTAATTTGGAGATTTTTTTTAAAATTTTTGTTTGTTTTATTTTTTAATCAGGGGCAGCAGGGTCATTTGACCCTCTGACCCTGTCAGTCAACTTTTTTTTAATAGAAAATTTACATAAGGATTAAAAGAGATAATACTGAAAATCGGGGGACCAATTTATATATTAGGTCAAACTAAAGGGACTAAAATGAAATTAACCCTAAATTATATTTGATAAAATTTATTATTTATTTTATTATTATTTAAAATTATAAAATTCAACAAATACAGTCGATGAATGCTTTGAATATTTTTTAAAATTGTTTCAATCTCAATTTTCCCTACCATATTTATTAAATCTTTATTATTTAAAATTTTAAAAGAAAATAAATACGGCTTGTATTTATTGCTGTGTTAATTTGATACAAAGCATAACATATGCCAAATTTGGCATTGATTTTTTTTTTGTACTAAATTGTAGTATTTTTTTTGAGACAATACTAAATTATAGTATTGATACAATGATTTAGAATTGTATCGGAGATACTCTAACATTATTACGTTGATAAATTAGACAAACCGAATTTAAAATTTTTAATTACAAAACTGGACCCCATTATTTCGTTTGAAATAAATATAAATTTGTTGACAAATTCTTCCTAAAATATAATAATAATAATAATAATAATAATTTTTAATCACCTTCAAAGATTCTCATTATTATAAATCATGGTTCACAGATCCGGCCGCCGCGAATCGGCCTTCCTAGATGGTCTAGGTGCCCGTCTAGAAGGCCTAACCGTCCGGATTTTTTCTATTTCAAAACGTTATCGTTTTGACTAATTCGACTATACCTAAATATCTAGAGTCTAGACTCTAGACTCGTTTAGATGGTTTAGACGGCTGGTGCATTACAGAAATAAATGTTTTTGCAGCACAAATGACAACGAGCCAGGCCGCACGAGCACGACAAGTTAAGGTTAATTTTTTATTTATTTTTAAATAAAATAAAAAATAAAACCCAATGGCCCAACTAGAATCATCATCGTCGATAAAATAAAGCAGCAAAAATACAACACAAATGCCCAGTCGTCCACTACCTGCCATAACTACAGTACTGGAGCGAGCTCCATTTGTTTTGGTTTTTTCTTCACAGAAAACCACCATATTCGAAGTGAGAACAACACATACGAACTCTCTCTCTCTTTTAATGACCTATAAATTCGAGCACACTATTCGCATTTCCGAAGTTAGCGTTTTTTGAATTTCCAAAAGCCAAGACGAGGCAATAGAGACAGGGAGAAGAGAGATCGATTCGAGGTTCTCTGGTATCATCGTTTGTATCAATGGCGTTTGGGTGTGATTCGAGAGATGTGTCTGGATTCAAATTCTTGCTGTTTCTTGTATTCGTCTATGGAGTCATGTCGTTTCTCGCTTACTCTGCTATTTACACGAAGTTCGTGAAGCCGCTCGATTTAGACGCGCCTCTCGATCATTTCTCTGAAGCTAGAGCCATTGAACATGTTCGCGTTTTGTCTCAAGAGATCGATGGTCGTCAAGTGAGTCCTCTACAAACATAACATATTAAAGTATCTTTTTTTTTTATAATTATTATGCAAAATGAAGATTTAAATCGAAATTTTGATTATGTAAATTATAATTAATTCACCTAAACATTACTGTTATGAATTTTTAATTTTTGAAGTATTCAAAATTGTCGACAGGAAGGACGACCGGGTTTGAGCGAAGCTGCTGAGTATATCAAAACGCAGCTGGAAATGATAAAGAAGAAAGCTGGATCAAACATGAAGTTGGTTTATAGTTCTGATACTGTTAGATTGATTTGTTTACATTATTATTATTATGGTTTCTTCTTCTATTAATTATAGACTATTGTAGTTTTCTGTTTTGTTGATTTACTTGCATATGGTTGTTTAATTTGCAGAATTGAGATTGAAGAGACTGTTGTGAATGGCTCCTTCAATATGATTTTCTTAACTCACAGTATATCACTGGGGTACAGAAACCATACAAATATAGTCATGAGGTATATACCTTGCTATTTTGAATTATATTGGTCTCTTTTTATTTATTGAACTGATTTATGAAGTATTGAATAGACCATTCTGGGAATAATTGGAATTTTCATCTCCAGTTGTGCATGAAAGTGAGGACCAAACTTAAGCATTTTTTGAACTTGTGATTGCAACAGTTATCGGTGCTTCCAGAGCATTCAACTCAGTTATTTTTAGTACCAAAATATTTCCTCAGACAAGGGTAGTAAACTGAAGGATTATAATTATCTGGAAAACTACTGGGTCCATTTCTTTTGCTAGATATTAAGGCCTATGGTTTTGCTATAATCTGGTTAGAAATGGAAATGTGGAAAGTAGATGAAAAGGTTGAATGTATGAAGGTTGACCTGTAGTCAGAAAAGTGAAAGCTAATAAGGGAAAAATAAATCTTTTCGCATGTAATATACGTAGGGAGAAACTGAGAGGGAGAAGAAAAAGGTCAGTTATATAACAGTTTTACATGCAATCAATTCAAAATTATATACTGTTAAAAAAAACAATTCAAAATTATTTACACGAACAAAGTAGGAGTCATCACAGTATCGTATTAAGGACCCAACAAAAATAATAGAGCATTTATTATGTTTGAGATTTCTTGTATGCAGGTGAGAGCAAGTTGATCAATGTGCATGTCTTATGAGACAGCATAGAATTGATTATTGATCTTACAACTTCTTAGTCCATGAAAGCACGAGTTAACTTGTATTTACTATCAGGATATCATCAGCAAATTCACAGGAGAATGATCCATCGGTTTTAGTGAATGGCCATTTTGATAGTCCTCTTGGTTCTCCAGGTGCTGGAGATTGTGGTTCATGTGTTGGTGGGTACACTGAATATTTCCACTTGACTGAGGACATTGTACAGGGAAATGTTGCTTGATAATTTAATATTTTCTGTGTTTTTCACTTCTGCAGCATCGATGCTGGAAGTGGCTAGACTTACCGTAGATTCTGGCTGGGTTCCACCTCACCCTATTATATTTCTTTTCAACGGCGCAGAAGAACTTTTTATGTTGGTAAGAACCACAGTAGTAGTACTCGGTTTGGATACCATTTTAATTTTATGCAGTTTGAATTAGGCTTCAATATCCTTTATTCCTATCAAAATAATTAGGCTTCTATAAGTGCTGTCAGATATTTGCAGGGACTAAAAAAGTTTGGCCTTTTCTGCTTGACACTTTTTCTTTTATAAGATTTTCCTACTTGTCATCGTATTAACATGGTCAACCATACTTGTAATGATATTCCCAAAAGTTGGTATTCTGTGGTTGTCATGAAGAATTCAAGTTAAATATTCCATGATAAAGTGAAATAGGTGCCCTGATCAGTGACCATATGGATTTTCATAAAGGAGCAGCAGTAATAAGGATGAATTGGAAACCACAGTAACCGTCACCATTATATATCTTTTATGAAAATTTTAACTTATTTAAAACTGAATAAACAAAATGAAAGAAAAGGTACCGTAAAGGCCAACCCTTAAGATATTTGAACGCATTAGTTAATTGTCTTATGAAAATCCATTTATTTTGAAGTTCTCAGACAGTGAGCATTTAAATTGTATTCTGCTGATGCTGTATCAGGGTTCACATGGCTTCATGAAGACACATAAATGGCATAATTCAATTGGAGCTTCTGTAAATATTGAAGCATCTGGGACTGGAGGTCTTGGTAGGATGTCTTCCAATGCTAATTTATTTTCCCAAACTGAAAACGCATGTTGTAACGATATGCTATATTGAGAACAAAATGTAGTTTTCTTCGAGTGGGTAATTGGAGAGCAAGGGGTGATCTACAAAATATACCACTTCTTTCTCAGGGTTATCAATTTATATAACTATTCATGGCATTTTCCATACATGGGGTCTCTTAAGTGACCTGTGTTCACAGAGGACCTGAACCTCTTTTTGTTACTGTCCTTTTCATTTGAAATTACCTTTTATGATGCTGCAGAACTTTTATGATCTATATATTGTTAAATTATCAGATTTAGTTTGCCAATCTGGGCCCAGTTCTTGGCCTTCTCAAGTCTATGCTCAGTCAGCAATATACCCCATGGGAAATAGCGCAGCTCAGGTTTTTCTTATATATTTATCTATATATTCTTCAAGTTTAAATTCCCACCAATCTATTGTGCATATTCATTTGTGATTGTTAGAAATCAACATTATGGAATGGGTAAATATTTATAGGATCAATGTTCAACCCTTAAAGCTAGCTTATTATGTTGCAAGTCCAATTTTCATGTAGCCTTCTTTCTTATGTTTATCTATTCAATGTAGGATTTGTTCACCAATAACACATGATTTTTAACACTCCCTCCCTCTCATGTGAGGTTGGGTTTGCTTTGACCATCTTTTTTGTAGTTGCTTTTTTGATAGAGTTTTGTTTAAGGTTGCATTTGGCTGAGTGTTTGAGGAGTTGTCTAGTCTTTGCAGAGTTAGTTATCTTTCTCTCTTTACACACACACACACACACACATACATAGGATCAATGTTCAACCCTTAAAGCTAGCTTATTAGGTTGCAAGTCCAATTTTCATGTAGCCTTCTTTCTTATGTCACACACACACACACACACACACACACACACACACACATACATACATAGGATCAATGTTCAACCCTTAAAGCTAGCTTATTAGGTTGCAAGTCCAATTTTCATGTAGCCTTCTTTCTTATGTCTCACACACACACACACACACACACACACACACACACACATACATACATAGGATCAATGTTCAACCCTTAAAGCTAGCTTATTAGGTTGCAAGTCCAATTTTCATGTAGCCTTCTTTCTTATGTCACACACACACACACCACACACACACACACACACACACACACATATAGGATCAATGTTCAACCCTTAAAGCTAGCTTATTAGGTTGCAAGTCCAATTTTCATGTAGCCTTCTTTCTTATGTCACACACACACACACACACACACACACACACACACAAGTCCAATTTTCATGTAGCCTTCTTTCTTATGTCACACACACACACACACACACACACACACACAATGTTCAACCCTTAAAGCTAGCTTATTAGGTTGCACACACACACACACAGGATCAATGTTCAACCCTTAAAGCTAGCTTATTAGGTTGCAAGTCCAATTTTCATGTAGCCTTCTTTCTTATGTTTATCTATTCAATGTAGGATTTGTTCACCAATAACACATGATTTTTAACACTCCCTCCCTCTCATGTGAGGTTGGGTTTGCTTTGACCATCTTTTTTGTAGTTGCCTTTTTGATAGAGTTTTGTTTAAGGTGTTGCATTTGGCTGAGTGTTTGAGGAGTTGTCTAGTCTTTGCAGAGTTAGTTATCTTTCTCTCTCTCTCTCTCACTCACTCACATTTTCTTATATGCCTACCAAAAACAACCTTTTTCTGATACCATTTTTGAAAAAAATATTTTGAAATGAGTTGATATTTATTGGATCAATGTGCAACTCCAAGAGCTAGCTTATTATGTTGCGAGTCCTATTTGCATGTTGACCATTCTTATGTTTTCTTTTGCAATGTGGTATTTTGTTTTCACACGTGATTCCAACCATGATTATACATGAAGAAGCATATTGTATCGGCTTACTTTATGATTTCAAAAGAAGATGATTTGGAAAGAATATAGGATGTTCAAATTCCTTATACAATTTACTGCAGTTATACATCCATAATGAGGCTTCTATTTTCCATATGCAGGATGTGTTTCCTGTTATTCCAGGAGATACAGATTACAGAATATTTTCTCAAGATTTTGGAAACATTCCTGGCCTGGATATTATTTTTCTCATCGGTGGTGTTTATTACCATACATCCTATGATACAGTGGACAGATTATTGTATGCATCACATCTGCTATTTTGGTATAGATTTACTTGATTTAAACTTCTGTTTTGTCTTATCATTGAACACTTCCTCTGATATATTCAAGTGTTCTTTTAACAGACCTGGAAGCTTGCAAGTACGAGGAGAAAATTTGTTCAGCATTCTTAAGGCCTTCTGCAATTCTTCTGAGCTACGAAATGCCCATGAAAGAGAATCTCTTGAATCTACTGCCTATGGAAACAAGGATGAACGTCATGTTTTCTTTGATTTCTTAACATTGTTCATGGTAAGCTGCAGCAATAATACTTCATTCTCTAGCCACGGTTTATTTATTCCATGGTATAAACAATTGATCTTAAGTGATGAATAATATTGTTACTTTTACTTTTGTTATGAATCTTTCAGGTACTCTATTCAAGAAACACATCTATGGTACTTCATAGGATACCCATTATCATCTTTGTTGCTATCCCATTCTTTTTGCGTTTGCCGAATCCCGGACTGCGCTCTTGGTTTGCAACATCCAATGATTTTTTGAAAGGTAGAGTTGTCATTTCTTATTTATTTTATTTGAAGGCAATTCTTGTAATGATCCATTAGTTTTCCATATTTTCCGATTTAAAGAAGATATCAGTATTGAACTTTGTCTTTTGTCAATTGTTTGTGTAACACTGTCGAATTTGTTGGTTTTGCAGGAACTCTGTTCCATGCTGCTGGGGTTATACTGGCAATTATTGTCCCAATTACCTTTTCAATCTTAAGATTGCTTTTCTCTACTTATGCGATGAACTGGTGGGTTTCACTTCTTTCTGGACCACTTATCTATCACCTATTGTCTTGTCATCATGTTTATGTGAACGCAAGTTTGTATTAAAATGGGGTTGCTTAGTATGTGTTATTCTGTGATACGTGTAGCTTGTCTGGGTTTGATATCACTACTGAACCATTTAGTGGGAAGAAAACTATCTCATAGATGATTTTCTGCCTTCATTCTCCTGCACTTTGTGCTCACAGATTTCAGTTGCTACATTTTTGGAAATTTTATTTTGACATGCTGGACGTAATTACAGGTTTGCACATCCATACTTGGCCTTTATGATGTTCATTCCATGCTCTCTTGCTGGTCTGTTGATTCCAAGAGTTGTTTGGAGTAGTTTTCCCCTTTCTCAAGATGCTACAGTTCTGAAGACGTCAAAAGAGGTACATTTAATGTTTACATATTCTCTAAGTTTTCTTCCAAAAAAAAAAGATTCTCTGAGTAATGTTGTTTGAAGCCAAGTTTATAATTGTCTGTTATCATAAAAAAAACATAAGCCAGAAAAAGTAAGATCTAAACTTTGTGATTTTGTAAAGTGTTAGGCCACAATAGCTAGTGTAGGTTTGATTTAGACTTATAATTTAGGTTATTGACTTAATTATCTGCTGTGTATAGAATAGAAATTTTCTGCAGTGTATAGAACCTTAAAAATGCTGGATATACCATGAAGTGGATGAGCAAGATGATTGGTAATTTTCTGGTTTTACATCTATACTAGATGCAACAATAGTTTCCAGCTAAAAATCAAATAAATAAAAAATTGGTTATGCAAATTCCATTAACTTCTTATTTTCATGGATAGAGCTGCATCTCTTGGCTTATGCTGAGCAGGCTGCACCCATTCGGGGAAATCTTCCATATATGTTAAGTCTATTTTTTTCTGTAGAGTAAGATGGAGATTGGTTCCTTAGTTCGTGCACGGCCCGAACTCACCAAAATATTTGAAGTCTTTAGTTCATTCAGAATATCATTATCATTTTTATTCCCAAGAACATCAAGGAAATTAGTAAAGTTGTTCCTTGGATTGCAATGGCCTCTTTGTCTGTTTGTTAAGTATTTTCTAAGTCTACAACTTTCTTAAATCTTTGTTTATTCCTCGTAAAATCATTGTTTGGTAATCGTCATATTTTAATGTTCTATTTACATTCCTTGAGTTGCGTTATGCTGTACGAGGCTTGATTCTTGTTTACGCTAGAAATGAACTTAGGTTGAGCATCTGCTCTCCGTTGACCATATTAAGTTCTATAGAAGAACCAAATTTGAATCTCACAGTAACTTGATTTAGGTGGTGGAAAATCATCTGTTGTTCTATGATCTACATTTGAAGACTTGAAAATTTTGTTTGGATGTGTTCTATGCATTCTTAATTGTTTTTTTTTGAGGTTTTCAAATTTGATTTTGAAAACTATTTTGATGGCATTCAGTGTTGATTTGGATTTAAGTGTTGATGGCACTATCCAGCACGGAAAGTTAGCAAACATGTGATGTGACCTTGCTCTTGCAGGGCTTATCCGATGAAGCAAGGTTTTGGGGAGCATTTGGCTATTATGCTTTGTTTACTATGGTATGTAAAATGTAGTGTGATCAGTACTTTCAAATAAAGTTCTATCACGAAACAATTCAATCAATTTTAAAATTTGACGAGTGGAAATAACTTTGGTGAAAACAGGCTTACCTTGTTGCTGGGTTGAGTGGAGGTTTCTTGACTTTTATGTTGTCTGCTGCTATGCTTCCTGCGTGGATCTTCTACCGCCTTTCAATCAAGCTTTACGGCCATCAATCAATAAGGTATTAGTTTTAGTGGTTCACAAGATTGTTGCTGCAAACTGTTGTCGCCTATCATAAGTTTTAGATGCTCAAGTATTCTGTTTTTCCTTTTTGTTAGGGTGAAGTTTCTCCACTTAAATTTCTTTTACTTAATATTATTTCCCTCTAAGGAAAGTTATGTTTCTTATAGCAAGAAGTTTTTAAGGTGCGACATACTCAAACATTGTGGTCTGATTAAAGTTGTTTCTTTAGGGCAACAATATCGTACATGGTACCTCTCATTCCATGCCTTACATATGCTGTCTATTTTTGTGGGTTTCTTGTCATATTTTTGATTGAGAAGATGAGTATGATGGGTGCCATTCCACTTCCCTATGGTCAGTTTTTCTGGACTTTTTTCTTTAGTCATGCTAAAGTAGTTTGATTACCCTAGTATTTTTAAATATACAAACGAATTGTCATGATTTTTAGATATTTGCTTGCAGGATATTATGTTCAAGATGTTGTAGTGGCTGCAGTTATTGGACTTGCAATTGGTGTTTGTGTGGGTCCTTTGATGCCGGTTTGTGGTCATTGGCTAGCCAGGTCATCTGTGTTGCAGTTTCTGCTACATCTCAGTATTCTTGCCTTGGCTCTTTCATCACAATTCTTTCCATACAGTACAGCTGCACCCAAGAGGGTTATATTTCAACATACATTCATTACAATAGGTATTGAATAATTATAGAATTAATATTAAACAACGTTTTATTACTCTAGTGATTTTGAAACTTCAGTCTATGATGTACTGTGTGCGTATGTGCATGCTCGTGCGTGCATATTAACAGATGCAGTAGTGTGATTCTTTATCAAAATGTAGAGTTCGTCTTCTAATTATTAAAGAATTTTTTTGTCATATTGACAGATGCAAATGAAGTCGTAGACTCCAGTTATGATTTTTCCGTGGTGGATTCCAATTCTTTACTGTTTGTTTTTAAACATGCAACTGAAGTGGCGAAACAATTGAATATTGATTCAGAGTTCTCTTTAGAAACTGCTAATATGTCACAGCAGGAGAATTGGTTGGTATGTCCTTATGTTTCTGGCTATCAATATTGTCAAATTCATGATTTCAGGATATTAATTTACAGTTTGTGGAAGTCATGGTTCTAAAAGTATGTTGCTTTCACAGGCACTTTTTCCGGTATCGTTTTTGTTTACAACAAGCCTGAAATTCCCTGCAAGAAGTGATGATATTTTGAAGCAATATCAATACTTCCCCCATTTGTCTAATTATAAACCGCTTACAACTTCAGATGATGGATATCGAAAAGTTTATTTAAACCTTTCCTTGGGGTGAGTATAATAAAGAAATTTTGATCAACATACACATGCATCGAACTTTTGACGAGCATGGACTTTTTGACTTTACACCATTATTGGGGAGTTAATGCTTGCAGGTAGACATGTAAATCAGGCTGTGTGCCGTGCCGTACTATGCTACGGCCAGCACGGCCCATAGGCTTGCAAACTACCCTCTTAATTATTATTTTTTCCAAAATTTAAGGTAAAAATAATAATTTTACCCATATAATTATTTACTGATTAATATAATGTAAGGGTATGATAGCACCCTTCCGAGTGTTGTGTTTGGTCCTCCTGCTGGCCCGACCCTATTTACACCTCTACTATTTGGTTAGTGGATGAAAAAGAGATATATCTATAAGGATTTAAGATTTTTATGTTAGGCTTGTAAGGTTTTACAGCTTGTGCATTGTTTTTTCAGCTCATTACAAGAAGTTTGGGTTGCAGTTGTTAACATTACCGGTCCTTTATCAAATTGGTCATTTGCAGACAATAAACTTCCTCGTATGTGTAATATTTCTAGCATCCAATTTGGTTTTCAATATAAGTATGTCTCGTTGATTGTCTATCATTTTGAAATTGCACAGCTCCTGAAACGCTTAATGGTGGTCCGCCATCATACATATTGCGGCTTAGTGGATCCAGCCATGAAAATTGGACCTTCTGGTTAGAGGTAAAGTTTCATTCTTATTGGTAGTTTATTGGTAAATGGTACTACTATCTTTCATTGCATTTGACATTAAAAAAAATGTTTTTTGTCCATTTTTATACATCCCGATACTGTTGAAAAAATAATATAAATGCACGTAGGCACGCACGCACCTCTTATTACACACCTTAGCACGTATGCATGTATGCACACACGCAAGTTCCAATATGTCACCGTAACTTTGCTAATTTTTTTATATTTTTTTTCTATTTTCAGGCTAATAGTTCTGAACATTTAAGAGTGGATGTTGCTGTACTAGACCAAGTTCTGGTTGATGAAACAAAGAAATTGAAGGGCCTTTTCCCAAACTGGATTGATGTTACTGCTTATTCTTCCTTCATATCCAGATATCTCTTCTAGCTTTGTATACTTTCAGATCCTTGCAACCTTGAAAAAAAAATATTTATTTAGTAGGTCCCCCATTGTTCTGAAATCAAATTTTGTAAAAGATGGGTATCAAAGCAAAATGTAATTCTAAGTTCCAAATCTTTGAGTTGCTTCCCTATTTTTCGTGTCTTACTCCGTTACCGTTACAGTTAACTTAAGTATTAGAGACTATTGAGTTATATACGATTATAAAAATGCCATTCAATGGCTATCAGTTGTTCTGATAACATTATCTAGCATGAAGATTTACCAAGTCGCTATGCTTCTTTGGATATCTTCTTTTACATTACAAGTTAGAACCGAGCTAAACTGCTAATATAGAATTAAGGTAAAATCATATTAATAGAAGTCTTATTTTCGGTCATTTGCTTGAATAATGTAATGTAGAATATGAATGAAACTTTTGTTTTGTTATTCTTATTCGTTATTAAACAAAAAAATATATAAATATTAAAATTTCATAAAACCGAGAATGACTTGGTTTCTTAAAAACTTTTCCCAGAGAAGTATGGTGGATTTAGCCTTTTCGAAGTACTTGTCTTAATAGAACTTCCAAACCAAAAAGGCCAGAGATTGACCTCTCAATTCTAAAAGTCACTCCGAACCGGCTTAATAGATGTTTTTTTTTTCTAATAAAATGCTTTAATCTAGCATACACGACATGTCATTACGGCCAGTGATTTTTAAGCACTCTCAAATAATTCGAAGGTTTGGAATAAGGGTATACGAGTCGAACCTATAACATTAATCGTACATGCACGAGGGCGTACGGTCGAGCTAACCTCAACTCCAAAGTGGTGTCAATACATAGGGCCGCTTAGCCAATCCAATAACCATAAAAGCCTAGTGTTAAAAGTTAAAACGACGTCGTGCAAGCCCTAGTATACAACAGTATTGGGCCCATCAATAAAAGCCCAAACCAAATAAAGATCCAGACGACCATTTAGGCCCGTGTTGGCGAGGAGAGCTAGGGTTTTCATATTCGCTTCACTTATAAAATGAACCCCTATCGCATCTCTCCTACCTCTGCTGCTAGAACCAAACGAAGCGAAACAACTTCACTTTCACAGAAGCAGCTTCTCTCAACAGCCGCCATGGTACTTCTCCACTGATCTCTCTCGATCGTGTGTTAACAGGTCGCTTCTTATTTACTTTCTTCTTCATCTCTCTAATTACAATTTTTTTTTTTGGTTTTCAGGTGAAGTACTCGCAGGAGCCTGACAATCCTACCAAGTGTAAGTCGGATTTTTTTACATTTTAAGTAGATCTGTTTTTGTTATTATGTATTTCGACTCCTTTTTTGTGTATGTATTACTATGTTTTATTTGTTTTAATTTTAATTTTTATCTAAATAGTGTTTAATGTTTTGCCTTGCAGCTTGCAAGGCTAGGGGATCCGATCTCAGGGTTCATTTCAAGGTATATTATAGTCTTGTTTACTATTTAGACTTTTTTATGCGATTTTTAGGTTTGATCACTTGTGTAATGTCTGTTTGCGTTCTCTAATGATTTCGAAATAATAATCGTATTCGTTATATGTTAGTATTATGTTGTTAGGCTGAGAAAAGGAATGTTTAGTCGTCTTTTGTGTGTATGAAAACCTGATGAAAAAAGCAGGGATCTGTTGCCTTTGTGAACAGGGCTCTCGTAAACTTCAGGGAAATCAAATGCATTGTTCTTGGGTGAACCTCTGTTTGTTTTATTGTGGCTGAAGGTTCAGTAAACGATGTCACATTTATTGTGATTTTCCTATAGGATCTGATTTGACTTTACAGTTTATGTAGCTTGTTGTAAGAAATTCCTTCTTCTCTGTTATAGTTTGAATTATGTACTTTGTTCGTAGTCGTTAATATATTGCGAGAGCTTCTTGTTGATATTTTGATTTGGAGGAAAGAGCATTCTAATGCATTGTGATGAAGGGACTAAAGCTTTTTTGATGTGTAAAGTTGATATATTTATGTCTTTCCTTGTTGAGTTGACTATGATACCTTTGATATGGTAGTGTTGGTTATTTGATGTGAACATATAGGTTATAATTAGATTCTCTGTCCAACTGAAAAGATGTTTACACTTTCTTCTTGCCCAATCACCTTTCTAGTTAAGATTTTTGATGTCCTTTCATTAGGTCTACTTAGTCGAGACTGAAACCTGATGAAACACAGGGTTTTGTTGTCTATTGTGAACTGGCTTTCGAAAGCGTCAGGAAGATTAAATTCATTGTTATTGGGTGAACATCTGTTAATTGTTATTAGTGGCTGAAGGTTCAGTAGACGATGACACATTTGTCTCATAGTAATATTTATGCTAGGTTGTAAGTTTTGCTTGTTGTTTGACAGGTTAGTGCTTCTTGCAGTTTTCTTGGGTTAATACCAATATAGCATCTGCGAACACTCTATCTATATTCTTCAGGAAATCTTCCTGCATAGTTAGGATGTTTATCTCTTTTGCCATTAATAAGAGTTTGATTTATTCTGATTCATTAACCTGATTGAAGCAGGGCCTTGTTGCCTGTTCTGAACATGACTTTCGTAAACTTGGGAAAAATTACATGCATTGTTATTGGGTGAACCTCTTTAGTTATTGGTAACTATTTCGTTTAGACGAGGTGATTAGTAAGGCTAAGAATTTGAGTCCCTCTGTTAAATTGTGTTTATGACTGTTGTTTAAATATATTGTATAATTTTGTTATTTAAGAAGCTGCTCAGCTGAAATATTATCCCTTTGTTTTTGCTATCATTGGCTCTTGATATAATGCTCATCTTTACTTACTACAGAACACAAGAGAGACAGCGCACGCCATCAGGAAGTTGCCCTTGGCCAAGGCAAAGAGATATTTAGAGGATGTCATGGTTCATAAGCAGGCCATCCCCTTCACACGCTTTTGTCGTGGTGTTGGACGTACTGCTCAGGCCAAGAACAGGCATCCAAATGGCCAAGGACGTTGGCCTGCCAAATCAGCCAAGTTCATTTTGGATTTGCTTAAGAATGCCGAGAGTAATGCTGAAGTACGTCTCTTCTTGTTCTTCTATAGTTTATTGGCATCTTCATTATACCTGTTTTTAATCTCTCTCCCAATTGACTTCCAGGTGAAGGGTTTGGATGTAGACACACTCTACATTTCTCACATCCAGGTGAACCAGGCCCAAAAGCAGAGGCGCCGAACCTACCGTGCCCACGGAAGAATTAACCGTATGTTTCCAATCCTCAATCTTTGTTGATTTGATCTTTACATTTTGAACTTAAATTGTTCATATTTGCTAACTACTAAACCTGAAAAATATATGCAGCTTATATGTCTTCCCCATGCCACATCGAGCTCATCGTGTCTGAGAAGGAAGAATCAGTAAAGAAGGAGGTATCAGTCTTTTAACCAACATTGCTGAAGGGTTGAGGGGGTTGCAAAATTTACTTGTGTTACTGTGAATGCTATTTTGGTCTCATATTTTCCTTGTTTTGTTTTGTAGGCCGAGACCCAGTTGGCAACCAGCAAATCAAAGAAGTGAGTGAGTGGTGCGTTCTCTCTGATTGAGGATCGTTGCAATTTCAGCAAGTCAAGGATTTCACTTCACTTTTTCTTTTGTGTTCTTAATTAAGGGAGTTTTGTTACTTTCAATAGTGACTGAGCTGTTATTTAGTTGATGAATCAGACAAAGATTTTGTTTATTTCAATTTATGTTTAGTTTATGGTTCTGTTAGATTTTTTTGTGGATGCTGTTGGAACTTATAAAAAATTAAATGACTTCTATATAATCAACTGTGTTGAAACTATGAAAATCTCTCCTGGAATTATTTTTGATTGCCAAAAACCGAAGTACACTTCTATCCTCGGCTACAGTGGACTCATTACCCGCAGTACACTTCTATCCTCGGCTATAGTAGGCTCGTTACCAGCTCAATATTTTCTGTGAAATTGAAAGTATAAATATTGAATTTACTAGTTGCAACTTTGGTATTAATTGCCTGGAATTAACTAAGGGACTTGATTTTAAAATTCTTTTTGATGTGTTGATAATGGATTAAAAATTAAAAATTTCTGACTTTATTAGACCAATCATTTTAAGCATTGTTTAAGATTGCTGTTGTGTTATTTAAAGTGTGTTATTTATTTGTTTAAAACTTAATTCGGGGATGGGAACATAATTAATTAAGTGTGAAATTATTTACAATATTTGTAGGGTTTTTGTTAATTGCAGATCTCTGCTAAACTTATCTTTTTCTTAATTACAATTAATTTAAATATAATACAAAGAATTTTAAAAAAATAAGTGAAAAAAAAAATTAATAAATCTCAACAAATAATTACAGATGTTATAAGATTTATGAAGGTGGACGACACATAGTGATTCTCATCCTTAGAAAAAATTATCAAATTCGATTTTGAAAATGAATATGATATCCAGATTTGAATATTAAAACGAATTAAAATTCAATAATTTCTCAATTTGCTTACATCTCCTACAAAAAAAAAAAAATACAATGTAATTTTTTTTTGGGTATCCGTAGATGTCCGGATCAACTTGCACGCACCTCAACTAATCCCATAAGATCCTAAACTCCTAAAGTTAACAGTCGGGTAAACCATAATCCTTCAAGGCTTCAATATCTCCAAAAGAAACGTGGCTGTCAGAGAAACCCATAAAGTCCGAATTTACAGCTCACCCCAATGACCAGCACCAACCCGTGGAGTTAAACAAAATAACAAACAAACAAAATACCCACGGCAAATGAACAATCTACAAGCGGCTTCATAACTTTTTACGGTGAAGCCTCATCCACCTGATCGACGCAGTCAATTTAATCTGCGTTAATGAATCTAATCCAACGGTTTCCAATCTCGCTTGACCAGTTGACCCCATAGTACATTTAGTAATTAAATCCAACGGATTATAAACATCCTCTGCTTACAATATATTCAGATCTGCAGCTGAACTTCCCTATCAGTTCACGTTCAGACATCGTCCCTCTCTTCACTGAACCTCTCTCGTCACGGTATGTTTTATCTTTCCAACTCTCTGCATTTATATGTGTACGAATTACGATTTTGTAACTCTTTTGATCCGTTAAATCTCCAACAATTTTCGTTTTTATTGAATTGCTCGTTTTGACTTTTGTTTCGTCACGACTCTGTTTGGTTGATTAGAAACCGATAATGAAGATCCAAATTGAATTGCAATTGAATTTATATTTCTTTGTGATTTCTATCTGCGTTTAGAATAAGAGAGACGATCTCGTCGGTTGTAATTTTGTACAATTTTATTTTAGCTGGAGTGCATCAATGAATAGTCAAAAAAAATTTCTCAACAACGAAACATAATCTTAGGGTTTCCATTTCCAACTTTATAGTGATCAATTTGTATAAAAACATGATGATGATGAGTGTTTTTGTTGTCAATTTTCATTTAATTTTATATCACAATTAGATGACATAGATTTCATTTTTAATTAGGGTTAGGTAGATTTTTATTTATTTATTTATTTTCAATTGTAGATGGATTGGCAAGGGCAAAAATTAGCAGAGCAGCTGATGCAGATACTGCTGTTGGCATTCGCTGTGGTGGGATTTGGCGGCGGGTACATTCTGGGGTCATTTCAGATGATGGTTTTGATATATGCAAGTGGTGTGGTTCTCACTACACTGATTACTGTCCCTAACTGGCCTTTCTTCAATCGCAACCCTCTCAAGTGGTTGGATCCAAGTGAAGCCGAAAAGCATCCCAAGCCACAACTGGCTGTTCCTTCAAAGAAAAAATCCTCTAAGAAGTAAATGTGATTGGTCCGATGTTTAGCATCTGCTAGGATTTTTATGACTTAGGCTTTGGCATGTTGAGTTTCTTTTGAAAGGATAACACAATGCACTTGCTTTGCTTGCCCATATATTCGAACCTTTATAGACAGCGATTAAAATGAATTTTCACAGCCTTGATTTATTGAGTATCCTATGCTAGATGTTCTTATGATTACTCTCTTTCCTCGTTTTTTTTCTTCGTAATCTTGGAAAAATAGGAAGTCACTGACTTTCTGTCAATTATATTATAAAGTTCTGCATTCCCATTAATGATATTAGAAAGATCTGACGTCCTGTTGATATTAAGAGGATCTCATTTGATCCATTGTGATATGGCATTGCAGGTGATTATGTGATGGTTTCTTTGCTCTTGAAGGTTAGATTGCTTTCAAAAATTGTCATAATTTTTCATATGAAGGATGATAACTATTTCTCTGAAATATTAGGCACTATAGAGCATAGAAAAGTGATTCTTGATAGTTAGAATAAAGAGGAAATGTTGTAGTTTTATACGGCTTTGCCTGAATAGCATGTATTGATTCTTCACACTTTCTTTGCGAGTCTTGTTGACAGATCAAGACAGAGAAATAGCATGTCAGTAATTCTTTTTAGATCGCCTAATGTCGAATTGCAACTCCTTGATCTGGTTTCATAGGAATAAATATTTAAATATATGATTAGGAGATTGACAATAAATTACTGGGAATGATAGTTTTATACAGTTCAACCTTATATTATCAACATGTAGAATTTTTGAGCTCCTTGTTAGAGACTACTTTCTGATGTCAATTGGACGTTCTTTGTTATTACAATTCTGACCAGTATCTTATATCAATGTCTTCAATCTTCAGCCTGTGTTTGTTAGACTTTAGAGATGTGTCCTATGCTTGAAAGTTTTTTAATTTATTTTGTTGGATTAAATGTCCAAGTGCATACTCTCTGAAAAACATTTGAGATTCTGGTTGGAGACTGTCTCCTAACCAATGAGCGATGGCAAAGGTCTAAATTAATACTTGTAATTTCCGGCAGAGCCACCATTGATTCATTGATGGGAATCAGATGAGCTAAATTGTTGGCGAATTAGCTGATTCCACACGATACTTTAACCCAGACGTTCTTCTGTGAGTTGGAAATAACAGTCATAATGATCTCAAACCAAGCAATGTTTGACATCCATGATATGTATGGCATATTGGCACATATTCATCCTCCAATATAGATCAACAGAATTTTCATTTGATAGTCATTTGAACGGAGAAGATATATATTTTTAAGTTATACAATTTTTACAAAATACTGGGCATCGTAGTATCTTCACTAGCTCGTTAATAGTGGGAGTCTACTGTGATATGGGATATACACTTCTCACTCACGATACTGTTCACTGAATCAGAATCATCATTAGTTTGCCAAGTTGAAAAGTTGTGTTTATTCAAATAGTGGAAATGGTGATAAATGTCACTTTTTTGGAGGTGTGTTGCACTAACGTCACTGTTTTAATAAGTTATGTTTAAAAGGCACCTATTATGGTGAACTACCAAAATTGCCCTTAAATAATCAATTTTTTATTCTGTTTGTACTTCCATCTCCACGCTTCAAACAATGAACTCAGTAACTCCTCTCTCTCTCTCTCTACAATAAACTTGTCTGGAAATTGAGTTGGTATAATTTATATATAAGATGATGAAGATCTGGGTTTCCGAGACTTTTAATACTGTGTCTGAGCCTTTTGTAAAACTATCCGAGCCTTTTAAATTGTTGTTCGAGCTTTTTTCAAGGATATTAGTTTTGTCAATTTTGAATCTCCGAGCATTTTTAATAAGTCTTCGAGCTTTTTCATGAACTGCCCGAGCTTTTTACATAAAGCTCCGAGCTTTTTCCGAGCTTTTACATAGCTTTTTCCGAGCTTTTTCATAAACTGCCCGAGCTATTTCATGAATTGCCCTGCCCGAGCTTTTTGGATAAGGCTCCGAGCTTTTTCCGAACTTTTTCATGAACTGCCCGAGATTCTTCATGAATTGCTCTGCCTGAGCTTTTTGCATAAGGCTTCGAGCTTTTTCATAAACTGTCCGAGATTTTTCATGAATTGCTCTGCCCGAGCTTTTTGCATAAGGCTTCGAACGTTTTTCGAGATTTTTCATAAATGCTCCGAGCTTTTTCATGAACTACCCGAGATTTTTCATGAATTGCTCTGCCCGAACTTTTTGCATAAGGTTTCGAGCTTTTTCCGAGCTTTTTCATAAAAGCTCCGAGCTTTAAATTGAAAGAAAAAAAAGCTCTGGGGGCGCTGCCCCCTGCCTCCCCGCGAGCTGACCGGGTAGCTCGACCCCCGAATGCGTCTGTGTAGTGCCACTCCATCACCGTTCAAATGATTGCCTGAGTTTCAACCGGACTTTCTCTCTCTACTTCACAACTTTGTCACTGTAAACTGAATGAAAGAAAGCTGATGTGGAACAACAATTAAAGGTATTTTTATCCGTTCACCATAATAAGTGCCTTTTAAACATAAGTTATTAAAGCAGTGACATTGTTAAAATACCGCCTCCAAAAAGTGATATTTATTTTTTGAGCCCTATTCAAATATACAGCCCAGAATAGTGTATACAAGAACAGTGTATCTATCGAGCATGAAACATGTCTTCAGACATTGACATTAGCCTTGTCAACAACAATCTCTCCGTTAAAGTAAGAACACTTACAAATCTGATTTAGTATCAGATTGCACTCTCTACTGAATTTACCGCAGTAAGATGGAAAACAAAAAAGTGAGTCAAGAAACTACTCATTTACATACGAACGCTAAGAACCAAGTTTTACTGGTTTTCATTTCTTAAAGCTCTCAAAATGGGGTCATTTTCCAAGTCCAAGTCTTCGTCGTCATCGTCATCATCCAGATCATCTAGTATTGACTGATTCATCTTCTTGCGAGACTGCCTCCTGTGCTTCTTCGGCTCTAATCGTGGTTCGGCTTGCTGGACACCCATATCTCCTACCTTAAACCTACACGCAAAATTAACAATTGGTATTCAGCTATCAAAACTTAAAACATTTATCGGGAGGAAGGAGAATGCTAACAACCGTCTAAATGCTGAACCACATTTCTTGAAGTTCTTCAACCAACATGTTAATTGAGCACCATATAAATCTAAATTTTGATTCCATGAGTATGTAGATTATAGTATTTAATCTTACAAACATACCTTACATCACCCTCTCTTTTGGTTCCGAATGTCCTCAACTGAAACTCCTCTCTGATTCTGATCTCATCAAGAAGTTGAAAATAGTATTGATATCTTTCCCAATCCCCTTTCACAACGCATCCTGGTTCACCGACATGCAAGCAATCATTGAATGCACATTTCCCAGGCTCGTTCTCCTTTAGCATTTTCTGAATCTGGTGTGAAAAGATGAAAAATGAGAAAACCATCGGCTGAAAAAATAAGAAGTAATGACAGTGCAAGAGTTAATTCAATGAAGCATCACAAACCTCCGGGAAAGCTTGTGCAACAGATTGCTTTGTTACTTTCATTAAACTAGGCTGGTTAAACCCAGGAGTATCGGCAAGATAACCTCCACCGCTTAATGGAAGCAAAGACACATGACGAGTAGTGTGTTTCCCTCTACCACTCCTTGTCGAAACTTCCCCAACCCGTTGATCTTCTAACCACTTGCTTCCTAAAATCTGTAAAGAGAAATTTGCAACAGAGAAGTAAATAACCCAACTGAATGCAAACACCAACACAAACGAGAAAAACATTCGAAGAAACAGGGGCAAGGGGAGGAAGAACCCACAGGCTCTAACCAATTATCCCCTTCCACAGCATCAGAAGCACGGGGATTGCTTCTCAAAGCATTAATGAGACTAGACTTTCCTACTCCGCTTGGACCAACGATCACAGTCGTTTGATCTCTCAAATTTGATGCGAGTGAATCAATTCCGTATTTCGATTCTACACTGCAGAAGAGTGGTTCATAGCCCCAACTCTGCAGCCTAGACTTCCATCCAACCAGTGTCTGCAGAGCCAAAAGATTTTTCATATCAACACTACTGGAGTTGAAGAGAAAAACATGAACATGATTTCTCATAACTTATTGTATTCTAATACGTAAATCATTTGCCAATTTAAAGTGCGTGATACGAGAAGTTTAGTTGAACTTGAACAAAGGTGAATGATATACATATACAGTCATGCCATGACAATCGGCCAGTAAAATTATAACAGATTCTTGAAAATCTTCGAAGCATTCAAGCATGAAAACAAGGACACTAATGAATATACGATCTATATAGAATTATAAATTAAATTAAGTACGCAAGCGTGCATAAAATTATATGAAATGTTCATATGACTCGATTATCGAGTCAAAATCTTGACTCGGGAGATTGAGTTAGACACTGCTTGAAGAAAATCTGACCTCTTCATCGACAAGCTCTACTTTATTCAAAGCGAGCGTGATTGGAATCTGAGTGGACTCAGCCTCAACCAGGAACCTCGTGAGCGTAAACGGCTCGAGCTTGGGCTGTTCCACAGAGAAAAGCACGAGCAAATGGTCCACATTAGCCACCGGAGGGTCTAGAATCTCCGTGCTTCGTTGATACACATTCTCGATCATGCCTCTGCGATCCACCCAATCAATGGACCCCACCACCACCTTGTCCCCTACCAAAACTCTCCGTTTTATCTTCTTCAACAAAGCCCTCACCACGCAAAGTAGCTCAACTCCGCTTCTAGAAGGCTCCGATTGGACGATGACGCGCATGAAGTTGGCTTGCGAGGCGGCCACGGTGCCGATGGCCTGAGACTCGGTGAGTTCCGGCTTGTCGTCCGGAGAGAGAACCGGAGCGAGAGAGGAGTACTCTTTCGAGGTGTGCTGTTTGGCTCTGAGAAAATTCTTTCTCGCGTTGTAGGACTTTTGCTGCTGAGGTTTGGCTGCAGCGACGACAACGATCGGGAGGTGACGGTGGCGGACGGTGGAGACGTGGCGGAGGAGGTTGGTTATGATTGGAGACCGTTGACGGAGGAGAGAAATTGAAGGAATCGGCATCGAATTGGCAATAATTTGGGATTTAATTTCTTGAACAGAGAGAGAATTAGATGAAATTAAATCATCACGAGTTTGTTCTTCGTTTTATCCATTTTTTTGTAACATAGAAGGTAGTGTAGTGTCCAGTGCTTTCTTGAGAAAACGATGATTTGCAGTGTAGTGCGAGTCTGTGACGACTGACGATTAACAAACAATTCCAGCTTACAAGCTAGAAACGATGCCGTTTTTGCCGCCAGAACATAATAAATCAGCGCAAAAGTTATAACTTATAAGTTAGATCCAACGGTTGGAAATCGGATCGTGATTCGTGAATGGATAAAATTGAATCAGACGGTTGGGCGCAGAAACTTGATGGATACTGTTTGGACCGATCAAGATGAAGAGGCTTTGTACAATTGTACTCTTAAATAAGATTATTGGGCTTTTGTCTTTTGAGCTTTATGACTTCAAAGTTCTAAATGCACCATAACAACTTCTAAGTTCACCCATCATGAAGGTATTAAAATCAAAGTGAATTTTTTCCTTTTTCCTTTTCGAAATATAAGGCCAATCGGGTCGAGGTCTATCGGGATTTGGCGAGGTCAACAAATATAAATTCGGTCCGGAATATAACTCTCAGTAACAATGTGTTTAGTAGAGAGGAAATAAAATAGGAATTATAGAAAAATTTGAAGAGATAGAAAACATGAAGGAATGAAATGAAAATAACTTTCCACTGAGCTATTTGCTAAACATGAAGGAAACAAGAGATCTTTCCTTTTATTTGTTTGATATTGTTGAGGAAAAGACAAAGGATAGAAAATCTTTTATATCAATTTTACTATTTTACCCTTATATTATAGTGAGAGGATTAGAAAAGATAGACAAATTTATAATTTCAATTAAACCTAAAAATCATTCCCTCTTTTCTTTACATTTTCCGTCCACTTTTGGGAGAATTAAAATTATTGGGTCCCACCTATAAAATTTTCCTCTCATTTTTCTCTTCCTTCCATTTTTCTCTCATACTAAACAACATACTTCCCTATTTTCTTCTCCCTTTTCTTTCATTTCCATTTTCATTCCTACCAAACACACCGTTTCTCACGCTTTGCAATTTGATAAACATAAGTTTGTTGAGTACTTGCAAAAGTAAAAACTCTGTTTTATTACACAATCCTTAACTACAACACTTATGGCATCTCCAACTCTATGCCAAAACACCAAATTAGAGCAAGATTTGCTCTCCAACCTTGCACCAAACATCTGTGCTATTTTGCCTCTATCAACAGTGTTGCACCAGATTTGGTGCAACACTGTAGATTTGGCGCAATACTTTTTTTTAATTGTTTCATTTTTTTATTGGTTGAAAGGGAATATTCAAAAGAATATTTTTTTTAGTGTAACAATTGATACAATAGGTTGGAGATGGAAAAAATAAATAGTGTGCAAGTTGCACAATATTAGTGCAAGAGTTACACCAAATTGGGTTTCTAGATTGGAGATGGCCTTACACTCAACTAGACTCATCTATCTACCACTCACACATATACACACTACACATATAAGTACACAAGGCCAACTCATTTGATCAAGTAATTCACTCACGGTCGGCCAATCAAGTGCATCACTTGATCTTTGAGACTTCTCTCAACTCTGCACTTTTTTTCACAATATACTACAAGTCTACAAAACTATATATAGATATGTCCAAAGTCAGTGAATGAAACTTGTACAAAATTCTCTAAGTCGAGTGCTATCTAATCTGTTTTCTCATGAAGCTTCTTGATCAATACTAGTTCTCAAAGTTTCTGGTCATGCTTCATCAAGCATCCAAGCTTCTTGAAGTCTCTTGAAAATTTTAGAGAAGTGTTGACTCTCAATAGGTACTCTATTCCCTATTAGATACGTGGAAGGCCAAAGGGGAATGTGCACAAATGCTTAACCATTTTGTTAAAGAGAAACGTATTACATTAAATTGGTCAAAATTTTTACGAGGGTCGTTGGCAATTTGAATATTCTTTGTATAAAAACTGCTTATTTGGTGTAGTTTTTTTTTTTTTCCTCTCCTTCTATACATAATCTAATTGTCAGAAACCTTTGATAGACACGAGACATCACATTATCTTTATGAAAAAGTTGACCACCACAACAGTGTATTAATTAGGGATACAAATCCAGAAATTATCTGCTTAAAATATGGCGACATGGGGTGGTTGGTCGGCTTTGAAAAAAAAAAGGGCATTATGTTAGAGGGTAGACAAGAACAGTTGGACGAAAATTGGTCTACAATAATTTTCTCTAGTGCCTCACTGCCTCGTCATTGGATAGAATCAAACTCACCATCGCTGAAGAATTTTCTTGTCAAAGTCACAACTACGATGACATTTTCCAAGTGATAAGAGTTGAAGATACGTTTACTTTGGAGATATGCCATAACTTGATTACCTGTTAAATTGTTGGCATTCTTGGCCGAAATTTTGTTTAACAGTTGTTGAGTATTCTTGACGAAACTATTTTTAATTTGGATTAATTATTTTAATACCCTGTTGATCAATTGATCAGAGTATCAGACTATTCGTTTCACTGCAATGAAATATTACAAAACATTTTGGTTATCATCTTATTGTAGACGGTTGTGGATATAGCTAGTACAGTACAATAGTACTTCTTGTGAGTTTTAAGATAAAATTTAATCAAATTAGTATATATATAGAGAAATTATTTGGTGATTTAACTCCTAGTTTTTAAATCTAATTAAAAATATGGTTCGAAATGAAACAATATGTATATTTCAAGTTTCATATCTCGATTTGATTTGATTTTATTCCTTATTTTTTTGAAGGTTCCTCCTACATCCTTTTTAAAAAAAAAGACAATAAGAAAGTTTAGTTAGATACAATTATAAATAATTAATCACCTGAATTGAACTTGTCAAAATAAATCGGCAAGAGGAAGAAATGAAATCTACATGCGAACCATTTTTAATGTGTGTTTGATATGGCTTTTGTAAAGTTTAAAAACGTTTTTCTAATGTTATAAGCTATTTTGAATTTTTTTTAGTTGTTTGACAAAACTCAAAATAGTTTTTTTTAATCAATTACTCTTTATAAAAACAATTTTACGTCTATTTGGGGAAACTCAAAATTTGAGCTTTTCCAAAAAACTTTTTTGAGTTTTTTTAAAACATATGAACTGTCTCTACTACCCTTTATAAATCTTATAAATTTTAGATATTCCACCATACAACTCTTTCATTATAAATACATTGTCAACATTCTTTTTATAATTTACACAACAAAGAAATTTTTTTTTATTAGAAGCTCTACTGTAAAAAGATATAGTTTTACTTGAAAAACAATACCAAACCGACTCATAATGGTGGTTAATGCAGCTGAGCTGAGTGCCTAAAATGTGATGCTCGTGCATCTTATCTTGGTCATTATTGGACAGTGTAAAGATTTGATCGCATTTTTATTGGATAGTTTCATTTAATTAATTAACACCATAAGACTTTTTATTTTTATTTTTATTTTTCATTTATCTCGAGATATATATATATATTCTTCTGTCTACTTTGGTGACAGCTGTTGTGGGGAAATATCAGCCGTTGAAAGAGCTGAGAGTAGCATATATAAATTTGAATCCGCTGCGAATTGCAGGATAGATATATAGAATTATAGATAAACAACGTTTTAAAGGTAGGTGTCTAGTTGACCCGTACTACTCAATTTTTCATTTTTATTTCTCATTCTTTGTTATGATAAGTTTATTAATGGGAAATGAAATGAACTACAAAAACAATCAAGTTCCATAGAAAATTGAATTAGTAAAGGAAAATTGATTTTGAAAATAAGAGGGGGAATTAAATTTGGGACCCTATATAATCAAACCCATAATCAAAATCCCAACTGCTTTATGTAATCATAAATTCAAAAATTAAATTCCTTTTTCATATGCAATAATTATATTTATATATAAGGATAATGCATGGGTTCTAGCCGGTCAACACCAAAAATACCAACCCACCAATTGAAGTATAGCACGCATCATTTTTTCTTTTACTTTTCATATTTATCTCCTTATAGCATATCCAATGCAAATATGTATTTTTGAGTTTTTAAACAGTGTCACATCAACATTTATATTTACTATGGGTCCACTTTTAAAATTTTGATTGAGAAATGCATATTCACATCTCCAATGCAATTATCTAAAGTCAAATATGTATCTATTTTATGACCAATCATAATAAAACAATTATTACATTCTCTCTTCTCTTTTATTTTACAATTAATGAGCTTTAATATTATTAGTGGAAATAGTTAGAAATCCTAGTCAGTATTTCTAAAAGAGTTTCTAAAATTAGAAACTCAACTCCATATTCTATAACTTTTTTTTTACCATATCATCTCCATATTCAACTTAGATAATTGCATTGGAGAGATTTTTTCTAACTTCTTAGTATTTATCCTATGTGGCACTCCATTTTCTCAAAATGCATAATAGCATTGGAGATGCTCTTACATTCTTCATACAAAAATTAAGTTTTGATAAGTAAACGTGCTTTCACATGTAACGATTACTTTACGAGTATGTATTTAAGTGATCCTGAGTTTTTTAGATAAACAAGAACATTCTTGAACATATACGTATTGTAAAATTTACACGTTTAAACTAAATTTCAGATTTTTTTTTAATATTATAATAATTAAGATACAGAAACGGAGACAATTCGAACCCATAACCTTATAGGCAAACTAATGGTCCAATATTATTTTATCAGCACGTTTTTTCTTGAAATGAGGACCCAACCATGCTGCCCAAACCGGGCAGGTCTAGTCCGCCCGACCGCCTATCCATCCACATATTCTTCTCCATTTACTGTGTGCGCCCACAAGATTCCACGGCCGATACGCCGTGTCGCCTTCAACTTCGACCCGACTCAACAGTGGACCCATAACCGAAGACTTTAACATCCTCCGGAAAGTGCCCCAGGATTTTAACAGAAATTCACGTCAATGCCACGTAATAGATTATAGATTGCAACAGCCAATTCAGGATTCCATCTCACGTTTGCCAAAAAAAAAAAGAAAAAAAAATCAAAACGTCCTCGTGTACGCTCTGATTGATATACAGAGATTTTTCATTTTTGTTTTTGTTTACAATCAATAAATCCAACGTCCCAGATGGCAGGATTAGTCTTTAACCAGACACATGGAAGACGTAGAGAGGTTTGATAATGAGTCTAGTTGAATTTGAAGGTTTTGATTTAGTGCACCGCTAGTGTTGTTTGTGGTTGTGGTCGATGATTGATGCCCATGATAAGAACATATGCTTGTCTCCACAAAATTGTTGCTTTTGGGATTAATTTGGAGTAGAGTTTTTGTTTCTTCTTTTAGTAGGATATGAGTATATGACTTGTGCAACCATAGTAATTGTCATTGTTGTCTTCTGGGATCAATATAAGAAATACCATCTTTATTTTGGATAAGATTGATTAAATGAAAGGATAAGGAGCACATAGTTTCTGGTTTCTCATCAAAATTGGATGGTAAATGAATTTTTCCAACATCACAAATTAATATTGCATTTGTTTCGTTTTCATTATATATATATTTCATTGTATATATATATATATAAAAACAAACATAGTGCTGATCTGCTAATCTCAACGGCTGTTATCGCATTACACCAATAATAAAAAAAAATCAAACAATTGGAATAAAGAAAGAAAATGACTGTGTGCATCCGTCAATTTTTCTCTCATATATATATATATATATATATATATATCTATCATACCAATAAATATCGCCATAATTTTACCACATGTATTATTATTTATTATGATTGAAGTTATGTTATTTATATTTTAAAATTATAAAAATATATATTAGATATGTTTATAATATATAATGTCGGAAGAAAAACTGTTACACCTGTCATCTAATCTATCCATTTATCTAACTTTAACTCATTTTCAATCATAACAAACCATCAATACCCACCACTCAAAAGGGTCCCACTTCTCTAAAAGAATCGGACGGTCAACAAACCAAACCCACAGATCATATCATTAAAACAACCTCACATTAAAAAAAAAACCCACCACCACCACATGTCCACACCGGTCCAATTTCGACCAATTTTTTTTTTTTTTTTTAACAAAATCTATTTATTAGAGAAGCATAATAGAACATAAAACAATACAATATTAATCTCTGTATCTGGTCTGTGTTATTACCGGTTGAGTAGAAATCTCATATTGACGTGGTCGTGCTCTGTCAGGTTTATCTTCGGTTCTCATCTTATTCTTCGAGTCTCTCTATAAGTAGTGTCCAATCCATCCTCCACATTTAGCTCATCTTCACTCTAAATATATCCATTTCTCTCTATCTATATATATTCCTTCAAAAAAAAAAAAAATTCTCTTTTTTGAAGCTTTTCGTGTTACTTCGTGGTCTTCAGGTAATTTTTTAATCTCTCTTTTGTATTTTAATCAATGGTTTGGATCTTCATAAGTTTATATATCCAACGTTTCGTAAAATTTTCAGCTGGAATTCGGATTTTTGCTTACTTCTTCACACTTACTTGATGCTCGCTTTGTCTGATGAAATCTGTTAATTCTGTTATTTATTTATTTATTTTATTTTTTTTGACGTGTAAAACATCAACGTAGTGCTATTACTTAATATGAATTGGATCGGTTATCTGGGTATGTTTTGCATTTGATTTCAGATCTGATTTAGATGTTTTTAGTGTTTAGATTAAGATTTGGAGTTCCATTTTATTATCTCATAGAACTCTTTATTGATCTGGGATCTGTTCATTGAATTTCCTGATTCACTGGATCTAACAAAGACTTTTGATGCTAGAGTGATATTGGTTGTAGACTTGTAGTGGAAATCTTTAGAATATCTATACAGATCCATTGTTCTAATTCTTGAATTGTTATTGGTGTTGGTAGCTAGGTGGGTGAGCTTGAAATTTATGCTTTTAATGGCTGAAGAGGAATATTAAAAAAGGATTTTGGGTTTGTTTATTTTGTACACAAAGTAGTGCTCAAGTTATTTGGATTGAAAAATAATATATTCAAATAAGACGGGTGGTTTGATTTCTGTTTTTTTTATTTTTTTTTTACTTTTTTTGCAATTATAGTTGCCGGCCTTTGAACACTAAAGTCAAAATTTATGGGAGGACTTGTGTATTTTTTTCTTGGGATATTTGAATATGATTGTAGAATTGCTTTTGTTGTAGCCAAGACTATTGTTTGTTATATCTGCTCTGGAAATATAGTTCTGGTAAAATCTGAATTTGACTTATTTTTGTTTCTTGCCATGTGATTAATTCAGGGGTGTGACTTGACTTCCATTGAAAAAATGGAGGTTAAAGGGGGCTAAATCTTGCTTAAGTTCTATGGCCTTGACTGGTATGTTTTTGTTTTTTGTTTTTTTGATTGATTGTAACTCTCTGATTCTCCAGATGAATACTAGTGGTTGCCCAGTCTTATTTTCTTAAACTAGTTTGTGATTTTCTGCTCTTCTTCGTGTAGATATCCGGGAAATGTATTGCAAGAGAGACAATTCTATAGGTGTAAATAGTACTACTAGTCAAACAGGAAGAATTCACTTCAAGAGTAAAATTTCTGGTATGGAATATGAATCAGACTGGACGACACATAGAAAATCCTCAGCATTTGCTGCTAAAGTGATTCGTTCTGCAACATCTTTTATGCCTTGGTCTTGTAAAATTCCCATAGGAGATGGATTCCATGAATTTCTTTAGTGAATTTTTTGTCATTTAAATCAAAAGATAGATAGGTTTACTGGGAGATATAATTTGTTAAAATTCAAGAATCATTGATATCTCCTCTTTTTACAATATTCAAAATGCCTGGATTTATGAGTGAAAGGAAGAGAATCACGGGCCCTAATCATTGTTTCTCCCCGTTGGGTGAGCAAGTTAAATTAACACATTCGAAAAGCAATCTTCACTTAACTTCTAAGGTTGCTAATGATTTTGACAGCCCTTTACTACCCGGGCTTCCCGATGATGTTGCAATGCTTTGTCTTGCACTTGTTCCTCGTTCCAATTTCCCATCTATGGGTGCTGTCTGCAAGAAATGGAGATCATTTATCCGAAGCAAAGACTTCATCACTGTGCGAAAATTGCTCGGGTTGCTTGAGGAATGGCTCTATATCTTAACCATTGATGCTGAAGGAAAGCAAAGCCAGTGGGAGGTTTTAGATTGTTTGGGAAATAAGCACCGGCTTCTTCCACTGATGCCTGGTCCGGTTAAGGCTGGTTTTGGCGTGGTTGTAGTTGATGGAAAGCTTCTTGTGATGGCTGGCTATTCAGTGACTGGTGGGACTGATTCTGCTTCTTCAGATGTTTACGAATACGATACTTGCCTCAACAGGTTTGTTTTTAACAAGCTTACAAATTTATTTTTCCATAAATTTACTGGTCAATCTCTTCTAGTCAGGACTAGAAATTTTGATATATTATCGAATTGTTTCTAGTTACTATTGTGATTTATGACTGATATCATAGCCTAGTATTCTTTTATCAGCTATGTAACACACATTGTTTGTAATTATAGTTGGAGCAAATTGGCAAGCATGAATGTGGCCCGTTATGACTTTGCCTGTGCTGAAGTGAATGGCATAGTTTACGCGGTTGGTGGCTACGGGATGGATGGAGAGAGTCTCTCCAGTGCTGAGGCGTATGACCCTTGTACTGACAAGTGGACCATGATAGAGAGTCTCCGTCGACCTCGATGGGGATGTTTCGCTTGCGGGGTTGATGGAAAACTCTACATCATGGGTGGAAGGTCAAGCTTCACGATTGGAAACTCGAGGTTTGTTGATGTCTTTCACCCTGAGAGGCAAAGCTGGTGTCAAATGAAGAAGAATGGTTGCGTTATGGTCACTGCTCATGCTGTGCTAGGAAATAAGCTCTTCTGTATGGAGTGGAAGAACCAGAGGAAACTGGCCATATTCAATCCGGAGGACAATTCGTGGAACATGGTGCCTGTTCCCTTGACTGGTAGCTCGTACCATTGGGTTTCGGTTTGGGATACTTGACGGAAAACTGCTGTTTTTCTCCCTGGAACAAGAACCCGGTTACAAAACCTTGGTATACGATCCAGATGCAGCCCCGGGATCCGAATGGCAGACCTCCAAGATAAAACCATCTGGATTGTGCTTATGCAGTGTTACCATCAAAGCATGAAAAGAGTTCATGGTTGGCTAGTTGAGGACCCTCCAACTCCATAAATTCCAGAATTCTTCTGCAGATTTGCTTGGACATGTTTTATTTGATTGAATAATTTTCGGATAATCTTATTTAGGTCTTGACCTAATTATTGGATTTCAATTTCATTATATATCCTGTATTATGGTTAACAATTGTCTCCTGCATTTAATAATTGCTGTTTTGTAGACTGTACATATTATATTATGTGACCACATTTTGCTTCAACTCTCTTCATGATTTCTGCATCCTATATTTGTTTTCATGCATTGCTCTTTCTTGCATTTCTGTACATAAACCTTTTTTTTTTGAAAGCAATTTCTGTACATAAATTTGAAACCCATTGAATTGATCACAAATAACTAGTTTAGATTCATTAATTATCAGCAGATTGTCTATGTACAAAGTACAATCATAAATGAAGAGTTCAAAATCAACAATATACAAACTATTTATAAATGAGCTATCTAGAAATAGCATAATTAGTATTATATGAATATTATTTAGGAAAATAATAATAATAATAATAGCATTGATAATGGGTTTTGTTATTATAAATTGATAATTAAAAGAGAATTTATTATCTATTTTTTTGAATTGAAATTTCAATAGATATTAATTATCTTGTATTCTAAATTGATAATAGGTCCATCACTATTTAGTATTTACCACTAGAGCTTTTATAAAGCATTTTAAAAAGCTTTATCATGCTTGAAATTTAATTAAAAAAATACTTTTAAGTTAGGCCCCGTTTGATTTTTTGTCTGAAGACTGAACAGTGCTGAATGTTGCTGAACACTGAATAGTGACTGAAAACTGAAAACTGAAAAACATGTTTGTTTTTTTTTTGCACTGAAAATTGAATATAAGTGATAAGCTGTTTGTTTTTTTAAGTTGTAAATATCTGAAAATAAATGTTTTTACAACTATTCCCTTATAACTATTATTTGTTATATATTTATATTTTAATATATTAAGGACAACTCTAAAATGTAAATTAATTCTAAAATAAATTTATTTAGTTATTAATCATATTTCATACATTATTTCATTTGTTGAATTACATTGAAAATGAACATAATATTTAATAAAACTAATTATCAAATTATGGAAAAAGAAGGAAAGAGACCTTACCGGAATATGCTAGGAAAACAGTCTCTAGTTGTTTGTGATGCTAGGAAGCAGCTATGTTTTCTGATGTTAAAGTTCTTTACGGTGAAAAGAAAATAAAAAGTATTAAAACGATTAGGGCTTTAACAGAAGATAAAATTGGAAATAGATTAAAATAGTGAGGATAGTTTTGGAAGTAAAATTTTACATTAAATTAAATTGGATTAGTGTTAAGTGAAAAGTGAAAAATTTTCACTTTTCAAAACAAGTGGTTTTAATGGTTCATTAAGCGATTTTAACACTTAAAAAATCAAACAAAATAACTGAATGAAACACATTAAATGTCATTCAGTGTTAAGTTGAAAAATCAAACATGGCCTTAGTATATTACTATATTATTTGATGATAATGTCTATAAAAAACTTTAATAGTGAAAAATTACAAAAAAAAAAAAAAACCTGAATGAAAAAGAATGTAATATGAGAATATTTAAATCATTTTGTTTCTAATAATAAAAAGCTCGAAAATTTCCTCCCAGTAGATTTAAAGAGTTTTTTTTTAATATTAAAAAAGTTCTTGGTGCGAAATACCAAAATATATTTTTGAAAAAGCTTTTAATGCTAAAAGAAGTACTAAAAACTCTTTTAATTAATTAAAAATTCATACCAAACACACTAATATGGTTAACCAAAGCAAATAACCATTATTATTTGATCTCAATAATTTTCGACAAACTTAATTAGTTGTCAAAAATCCTTCTTATAATAATTTAAAAAATTTACTTAATTTTTCAAAAAATACATTTTCTTAAAAAAAAAATAATAAAAAAAATTGACCGCGAAGCGGACCGCTAAATTCAAATACTGACATGAGAAAATTAATAACCACAGCTAGTCGCACACAAGCACCAAACACCAAAATAACACACATACACACTAGGGATCTGCGACGCTTAAACGGTAAAACCCCAAAACCCATAAAAAAAAAAAAAAAAAAAACCCATAAAAAAATGGCAGCTTCTGCTTAAAATCCCCAACTCTCTCTCTACTTGCTTCCAACACAAGCACACCTCACAATGTTCGGAGCTCAAGCCTCCACGCCTCCCTTCGGGACTCCGTCTTCGACGCCGGCATTCGGCACACCGTCGTCCACTCCGCCGTTCGGGACTCCGTCTTCGACTCCAGCGTTCGGGACTCCTTCTTCGACTCCGGCGTTCGGGACGCCGTCTTCGACTCCGTCTTTCGGGGGTCCGTCTTCGACGCCGGCATTTGGAACTCCGTCCACGTCGTCGTTTGGTACCTCTCTGTTTTCCACTCCGTTCTCTTCTCAGCCGCAGCAACAGCAACAGCAACAGCAGCAGCAACAGAATCCGGGGTTTCAACAGCCTGCGACTCCTTTCTCCGGATTTGGATTTCAGACACCTTCGGCGACGCCGCAGCCGCAGCCAAGTCCCTTTCCCAATGCTCAATTGACTACTCAGATGGCTCCTGTCGCTCCACTTCCGTTTTCTCTCGCCGATCGCGACATTCAAGTTTGTTTCTGTTCCTTTTTCTTTTCTTTTTAGAATTGTTTATTATAACCTAACCCTAGAATTGGGAATTTTGATTTTGATCTCCCTTTTGCGGTGTAATTTTAGGCGATTGTTGAGGCTTATAAGGACGATCCTACAAACCCTAAATATGCTTTTAAGGTTCGTTTTACTTCTGCTCAGTTTGTTGACATTTTCAATTCGTGATTTTGTTAATTGGAGAAAACATGGATTGTATGTTCACTTGACGTGTTAATTTTTGTAGTATTTGTTGTTCAGTGTTACTGAACCACAGTTTCGAGTGAAGCCAGCTGGTGTCTCAGATGTGAGTTTGTTATTTTCTCTATTTTTTTTTTCTTTTTAAAACATTTTTACTTGTTCATAAAGGTTTCGGTTCTTGTTTAGTAAGTGCTGTTATTTCATTTTTGAAGTTCGTGTTATGGTATTCTTGAGTTCGCGTTTGCTAACTAAGGAGGATAGTTCACATTGTCAGATCATGTGGGCTGAGGCTATGGGGAAACTGGAGGGTATGGAGAGCACTGACCGGGAACGTTTGTGGCCTCAGCTTGTTCAGGGATTCAAGGATTTGTCTCAACGGTTAAAGGTTTTTATTGTTGATTTCATAAAACATTTTGTTTACATATGCACATGGATGTTCGCATGCCTGATATTTTCATGCTATGACATAAACTATAGGAGGCTGTGCTAGAAATATATGTTACATTGTTAACAGAATTTTCATTATAAGCTGATAAAAAAAAGTGTTGCTCTTTTAATTGGAGTTTTTTGATATGGAGTGTAGTCACATTTTCTTGTGCTTTTACTCAAATGTCTTTCAACAGAGAGAAATACACCTGATAAGTTAAAGGATATTGTATTTTCTATGGTGCAGAACTTGACATATAGGATAGGGTTGTAGTCTTGTAGATATCCCAGTTAATTAAACTGAAATCTAGATGTGTCTCTACTGCCATGTTTTTTCATTTAGGTTCCTCCAAATAATCTTTTCATGCACATCTAGGTGGTGCCATGACCATACCATTTACTGAAGAGAATGTTGAAGTTTGAGGGATGTGGTTGGGATTTGGGAGATGCTTTAGGCATTCCATCGTTGATGACCAATCAATAGTCATCTACCGATTGAGTTTGAGGGAACCATTTTATTAAAAGGGTCATAATAAATAGTGTAATACCATCCACATTTCCATTTTTAACCAGTAATTCTATTTTAAATGTTCAAGTGAGATAGTGGCTGCTGATATAGATGGGAAGTCATGTTTGGCTCAGTTAAAAGCATCAACTCTTATGAATTTTCACATAGTGAAGCTATAATGCAAGTTATAGATTTTACTTAAGCAAAGTGATTTGTATTACTGGAAAAAGAAGACATAGTGACAGGGTGAAGACAACCCCATTGTAGTATGGAGACTTCTTCAGCTCTTGAAATCGTCCCATTGTTCTTGTTTTTTTGGTTTTCACTCCTCAGGAAAGATATAGGATGGCGAGTATAGTTTCATGCATGTAACTCAAGGCTCTATCTTCAGAGGATTAAGTGTTCTCTCTCTCTCTCTCTTTTTTGACCAAGTGCTCATTCTTTTTAGTCTACATACTTTATTAGTGTAGTGACTAGTAGTTGACATTGTTATACCATGTTTAATGCAGCTCCAAGATGATGTCATTGTTTCTGATGCTGAGAGATTGCGAATCACTCAAAGCAATGTGAAAATGGTAATCTGTTGTCTTCTTGTATCTCTTTGATCATAGATTTAGAATATGCTTTTCATATCTATTAAATTTTTGCAGCTCCAAAGGCATTTTCAAGCTGAAACTCTCCCATGGATTGAAAGAATGAGACAAAAGGAGCAAAGTCTTCAAAGGCGTCTTTTAAGGGTGGGAACAGTTTCTGCTCTACACACACACACACACACACACACACACACACACACACACACACTGGTCAGGCTGGTCTGCATCTGTTAAGATACTTGGGTCATTCATGTGTGGGTTCTGTATGCATTCACTAAATGCTAGTCTACTCATTTTGAGTTCGGGTATTGTGTTGGTATGCCTATAGATGATGAGAATTATTGAAGCATTGGAGGGTAAAGGTTGCCGATTGCCCTTAATGAAAGGGGAAGCTGAATTGGCTGAGAAGTTAGCTGGGATAACGCGACAGGTAGGTCTTACTTTTTCACAACCTTCTTTCTATGCTTCCTGCTTTGTTGGGCTGCTATCAGGGTCTGTACTTTGTACTGACAAGTATACACAAATTTCAGCTGAAAGGATCTGGAGCAGAACTCTCAAGGAGGGTTCAAAATCTGCTCACTGTATCTCGTGTTCAAGCGAATGGAATTGGTGCTGGTGGTTCTGTTTACCTTCCAGGATCAACAAAAATACATGAACAGAGTCTCGCTGATATGCAGGAGGTAAGAGTGACAAATTTGAAGTAATTTGTTCTAATCACTGGTAGTAAGAAAAGTTATATGGTGTCTTTTGTACATTGACACGAGAAGAAAAATTATTGTTACAATGCATAGAAAGCTATATGGTATCTTTGCAATTCACGAATCCATGGATCTTGGCATAGCCGGAAATTAAGGATCCATTATGTGGTTACAGGTCTTACAACAGCAAACAGAGGCCATTGCAAGGCTTGGTAATGTGTTGAAGCGAGATATCAGGGACATGGAGATTATAATGGCTGAGGACACAGAGATGTCAGAAGATGTGAGCTAGTGAAAAGCTGAAACGGAGAGAATTGTTGATGCATCATCAATGATGATTCTTTGATGTATTTTAGATTCAACAGTTGGATTGATTCAGAAATCATCTGCCCCTGCTAACTCAGCTTCAGCAATATACAAAATGCAACTCGAAAGACAAAAAGCCTCAATTTTTAAGCCTCGATTTTTTCATTTTAGTTACTGTCCTTCGCTAAGGAGGGATACTACGGAGTAGGACTGTAGGAGTATCAAGGTTTTCGAATGAGTAATGAGCTATTTGCGGTGTGTTGTCCTGACCACAATAAATTATATTTTGTATGGGAATTACTGAGAAGATTTTGTGA
Organism: Dipteronia sinensis; assembly: GCA_033220585.1. NCBI lineage: Eukaryota > Viridiplantae > Streptophyta > Magnoliopsida > Sapindales > Sapindaceae > Dipteronia > Dipteronia sinensis. The sequence goes on along the minus strand of CM065638.1, from coordinate 75,411,440 downwards.
TGTAGAGACTAAAGAGAACCTTGACTTTGTGCTTGATTGTTGATTAAATAGAATTTTTACAAATTGCCAAAATCACATACCAAACATATGAAAGAATTAACCAGTTAAGAGAAGAAACTGCAATGTTCGAGTTAGAAATCACTCGAGTGACTTATGTATTCATTGGCTTGTACTTGCTTATCCACCCTAAATCCAAAGCAATAGTTCTGGACTTCCGGGTTTTCAGTGAGGAATGGCTGTGGATGGATATGCATTTACTGATTTTATCGGCGTAATGAGACATATAATATCTTATCTATGACTATGCCTACTGATTATCTTCCATAAGATAATTATTATCCTCAAAATTTGGTACAAATGCCAAGACCAGTCTGCAGCTAATATATATTACCACCTCAATGAATATTGGTACAGAGTTTCTCTTGATCTGAAACTTGGAGCTTGTTTTCTTCTTTCGTTGGCAAAGCTTTTCTACTGACTTCTTCTTAACCTTCGGCGTAGGCCTCGGCCATGATTAATAGCACAAGTGATGTCCAACCAGTGAATAGACGTGCGCCTTTTCCCTTACCTTTCGTCTGATCGTACTGTTCCCATAGAAACCCTGTTTGGTGGTAGTTGTGAACCACATTTCTGCAGCAAGGGAGTAAAATTGTTGGAAGTTATTGCAACTTCAGGCACATGCAAATAGATACACAATCGGTACATTGTGGAAAAAATACCTAATCAAATTACTCCTTAATTCATTGTAGACAACTTTGGCTCTGTCTTTATATGGTCCATTCACTGCAGGAATTTGATCATTTAGTTCCAAAAACAAAACGTTAATGAATGAATGATATTTTCATACCCACACACACAAACACATACGTGCACATGAGTGATAATCTGTGTATGCGTCTTCTGGGAGGAAGGAGTTTATACCTTGTGAGTAATGGTGGAGTGCAGATAGAATCCTATAATTCATGTTCATCCAAATAGGACCTCTCCAATACGGTGGGTCGTGCTCTGTGTTGCGTTTCATGTACAAGGTGCTGTGCCAATCAAATGACATTTTCGATTTAGTAATTCAAAAACCAGCATCAACCCAAAAATTTATATGGTGTCAAACATGTATATATAAGACAACGAATGAGAAACGGAAATTGTACACAAATACCTTGTTTTGGCAAGGGAACGAAGTCCATAATCAGTCCACAAGATGCTTCTGTTTGAAATGAGGTCAAGTTGTTTATCCAGAATCCATGATTTCTGGGACAATTAATATATATATGATAGGTCTAACACAATGTTACACGGGGTTAACTAAGATAGAAGCTTCATTAATCAGATAAATTATTTTCGTTTTCAAAATTAGATCATCTATGCAACTTACAGGTGGAATGATCTTTTCCATAAACGGAAAAAGGCTAACATAACCAATATGAGGAACCAATCTCAACTCTGGCCTTCCTAATACTTCGCGGATAAGTTCTCGAGTTGGGTAATTATTCCCCACCTTCTCTTTCCAACTTAAACGAACCTAGAATCATCGAACAAACAATCAGTACTGGTGAGCAAATTTCATAACCTGAGAGGCAATATGGGTTCAGAAATAAAATTTCTATTCAATGGCACAAAAATCCTATTAACAGATGGCCATCTTATCCCTAATGAAGGAACAATAAAACATTCTAACATGTGAGACATACATTTTTTTACTCTTCACTAAATGCTAACAGGCTTAATATATTTTAGGCCGTAGATATATTCACTGTCTACTTAAGAACAGATATTAAATCCATCACACAAAGGAAAGAGCCTTCTCTAACCTTTGTACAAATAAGCATAAGATATTTTTCCAATTTAATACAAGCTCATTCCAAGAATGAATTGAGTGTTGAAACAGAATGAGACCAAGTACATCAACAGGAAGAAGCAATTGTCAAGTATACACTTGACCAATGACCATTGACAACTACTTAGATGCCTTGACATCTGAATATCAGTGACAGTATCTCAAAATATTGTTGCACAAATAGTGGAGTCCACATGTAAAATTCAAATTAGCGAGTGACACTACATCGCAAAGTCAAGGGAATGTCTTAGGGAGAAATGGCAACAAGCAGCATACCTTTTCTGTATGATTTCCGAAATCAAAATAAGCTCCATACGCAGGATCAAAGTGAACCTGGCGAAACACCAAATGAAAATGACATAAAATGCTTATTGTGACAGTGATTAGTTTGACCGCTCAATGTATGTTGGAAACATCAAACTAGCAATTAACCACTAGAAAACATTCTCTAGAATATTACAAAATTATTGAGCTGGGGAAATTGTTTGTATGTATGGCTAAATAATTCCTAGGTAGTACCTATTACCTATTGAAAACCATTAAAGCGTTTAAGGAAAGAGAACCAATTCTAGACAGCATAAAGAAGACGAACAAACCTGATTCAGAATTTCGAAATCTGAAAGCAGCTTAGCTGTTGAACCGTATCTCTGCATCATTTCATTGTCAAGGTCTATTAAATAAAAGATGAATTCTAATATTTAAATAGGCTTCCTCATTATCATACCTTTTTACATTCACTTCCGCTCCCAAACAACTCAGTAATGGAATGCAAGGAATCTGCTGCAAGTAGCATCCAGCATCTCAGATCCAAGTGACGTTCTTCTTCACTTGGATGAGACGCACGGGGATAATCATCCAGCCCAGAAGACAGACTCTGGAGATGCCAGAAACTATGTTAGTAAAACTATTTTTCTTTCTGCAATTTTGTGCAAGATAGACCTTGCCACCTTGGTGGAGATAAGTTTTCCAACTTGCAGACCAAGTTCAGAGAAGATACTCACATACACCCCTTTAAATGACCATGATTGAACCTTGTACCAATGAAAACGTTGTTTTGACTTCAACAAGTTTACAGAAATTCCTACCACAATTCTAACTTTTAAAACCATATTGTGTAATAACCTAAATGAATAAAAAAGTGAAAAAAATTGAGGCCCTTAAAGTATACAATGATGTATTATAACACCTTTGGATTTAGTTCACGTGTTGTAGAGTTGTCTCTTCCATGCCAATAGTAGGTGCCCATCTCCTTTCCTGTTTTATAAAGGTGATACCAAAATTAAAGATAATTTGCAATACTTTAATCTCAGCCCACACTATTCAACATATATTCACCAAATATCATAATAGATAATTCAATCAAACAAATCAAAAAACCTCTAAAATTGATATAAATACAAGTTTCAAGAACTTCTGAGTTTATACAATATGAATTCAACCAGCATTTTCTACACTTGAAACCTCAACAAAAACCTATTATCCCATGCATTTAGAATGGCTTTGTAAAAGTTACAATTTTAAATGTGAAAGAAAGAAAAATGTTATGGGCATGAACGTATTTGCTTATTCTGAAAGTCAGCTGATGACATCAGCAGTGTCATGTTATAACACTGGTTAGAACATAGGTAAAGCTTTACACTACCTACGTGCATATATACATACATTATCATGACAGCAAGTGCATTATGGTGTTCATATCTTCTAATGAAAATACAATCACATGTACTGTGGCAACAACTGCCCCTCAACTAAAAGCCACAAATAGTTAAATAAAAGCACTGACATACCTGACTGAGTAGTGTTGAACCATTGGAACCATGCTTCAAGGCGAATAAGAGCCCGCTCTAGGAAGGAAGAAATCTCATTGCTCTCGGTGGCAGTAAATTTGTTTTTCTTTACGCCATATACTAATTCTAAAAGAAACAAAGTTTCACATTCTATTTCAGACATGTACAGAGTATGACAATAAATGTGAAATGTTTACACAAACCATTTCTGAATATGGAGAGTACAGAAAAGAAATAGAATAACCATAACTAAATAAGAAAAACAAAACACATTCTAGACATAAGTGAATCCCTCAAATCATTTCAGCATATATACAGATAAGAAGATACAAGAAAACCAATAGCTTCTCTAAATACATACTTACTCAAAGACCGCTAACTTCAATATGATCACAAAACATCTTTTTTTATCATTGTTTAGAAGGGTATCCCTGTTAATTATGTATTGATACAAGTTATACAATCCATGCTATAATGAACAACATGCATCAAGGTTTACATTGCGGGAATTATTGTATTTCAACTCGTGTCCCAAGCTTAGCAATTAACTTCAAATAGAGCCTCTGAAATTCTTACATCCAATATTAAACATTTCTGCCAAATACCCAATGAAACCTTTTAATCGTAAAGATTCCAATATGAATTTTATCATAGTTAAAAGAATTTTACAGCTGATGGTCAAAATAGCCCTATTATTCATGATTCGGCTAGCCTACATTGAACATGAGGGATATGAAGGGCTGCGTGCACCTCAAAGTTACTTGCAGTAATAGAAGCATCTCGATAAATAAAATGAGTAAACAAATTCACAAATATTCAAGGATGCAATTATATAGTCAGTCAAAATCATAGAACAATTTAATTGAAAAAAACATACCACGTAAAACCAAAACATAGTTGGTGGGTTTCCATTAGTTGGATGCTGAAGAACAAATTCCTCTGGGACCTTACTGCAATTACACCAGATATTACCTTGCTCACAAACCTAAAACTACATATTTACTGCACATACTTGAACGAGATACACTGTATTACCTTAAAGCTTCAGCACCCAAAATTTGCTCTCGGGGAATCCATCCGTCAACATTCATCAGATCTAACCAGTGTCCAATAATATCCAAGCATATATGGACATCCCAGCGCCTGCACAACATTTGAATCAAACATAAACCGCCACATCCATATCCACACCATGACCCATACAAATGATCAGTTACCACAACTAAATTAGTGATTTAACTGTATGTTATTTGAGAAATTTGCGCAATCATTTTCTAAATATGCAGGTAACGAACTTTTGCACTTGAAAGAACTGTAACAATATGTGACCTAAGAATATTAGGTAACGAACCGGATTAATAGTTGATGAAAACCTTCATCCCAAAGAAATCCTCTTGGAAAAAAAGGTCGACTTGGCACAGCTGTATAAAGCTCAGCTGGCCAATATGAAACAAAATTTTCATGAGTCTTAACCTGCAAGTGAAAATGGCCCATTTCATGACTTAGTCAGATATAAATATTATAAAAAAAAATATAGAAAACTACTAGAACTAATGCATGTAAGTTTGATAATTGATTTCACTATGCCATTTCCGTTACATTGTAAGCCTATATATAGGCCAAATTAAACTGATACGAGTCATCCTTACAACTCATAGAAAATTTCCAAGTGGTGTATATATGTCAAACTATGTCATCTTACTAAGCCACCAAAATACACTTAGCATTCTTATACCAATTGACATGTGTACACCACTTGACAATTTCTTAGAGTTGAAAGGATGACTCATGTCTTCAATAAACATGAAATAGGCTCGTCTGCCATCAACTTTTTATTCAGTTAGTTTTGTGTACTACTTTTTTACTCTCCTAGTATCCCCTAGTCTCCCTTATAAACACTTTTGTTCTCCAATGCAAATAAAAAGAAAAAAAAATCTGTTCAACTTGGAATGATAATCTAATAGTTATTCAATACATCAGATGAAATAAAATCATAAAGCAAAAAGAAATAACTGACCTTAGAACTTTTGGGTAGCGAAATTTTTGACTGGCCATAAAAGTAGCCAATACCACCTAACATATTCCCAATCGCAGCCTTTCCGACAATCACAGATTCAGAATCAAGCTGAATACATAAGCATTATATCAGAATATTTCATATATGATCATAAATATGACACTTCAAGAAAAAAGAAGAGTTTTAATTGTGACCGGCCTAGTGAAGGACATATCTTCCGAGCTTGTATAAAATTTTGGGAATCTAACAAAATATAAACATATTACACCTTTTACTTAAAATGTATTCTATAGAAAAGAGATGAAAAATTGGTCAAGCTGCAGGTTTCAAATAATAGCAAATACACCACATAAAAAGCACAGAGTTTACAAAAGAAAATTGCATATATTCAAGAATCCCTCTCCAATCAAAGTAGTTAGCTTAAATCATAGACCTCAAATATGTAATTTAAGGGAATATGTGGTAAAGGCATGGCTGAGAAGAGAAAGTCTTAACTTACATCAGTCCATGGGTAACCTCTGTGCACTCTCAATTCAACCAAAAACCAATTGCAAACTTTGAATCAGCACTATCACTACATTCTTCATTTTAGCTTATGACAAAAAATAACAGGATTATAGACTCATAGTGAAAGCATACATCCTGTCCCATATCATTGGTGTTAACATCTGGGTGGCGACATTAATTATTAAAGGTTAAGAATGTTGCCAAAGTTTATAGATATGCAGTTTACAGTAAAGAACTGAAGATGAAATAGCAAAATGTAATTAAATTCCAAAGTTTTTACCTTGTCAGCCAGGTTAAAGCACTTCTCAAATTTGGAGTCAAATTCACCTCGCTTCTCCGTCAGTAGATTGGTCAGTGAGGTACCTAAATAATAAACAGTAAAATTAACATGAAGTCATGGAGACTGCAGACAAGAGAAAGATTGCTATAAAGAGAGGACATCGATATTTAGGAATTCTGTTATTGAGATTAAATGGATGCAGAAAAAAACCTGTAAGGCTGCTTACTCGTTCTTCTACTCTTGAACCAGTTCCAGATACAAAAACAATATCAGCTTCCAATGGAATTGTGGCAGAGATCTGCATAAGAATTAACAAACCTCAAGAACAGGTAGGTGAGAAGTGAAATCAGAGGTGAAAAGTCATGATTCTGAAATGCTCAGGATACTTGGATAGTATAAAGTAACAAACACCCATCCTTTTCATGACTACTTACCTGAAAAATTAAAATATTTGAAGAATCATCGGATGTGTCCGATAGCTGCAGTCGATTGAACATTCTTGCCTGGGACGTAAACAGAGAAATTAAAACAAGAATCACAACAAAAACTTATTGAATAACAGTTCCTCTAACATTAGAACATAATTATGGTATTCAAATCAGAGATGCCAATGAAAGTCGAACATACTTGGACTGCTAGTTCTTCTTGCACAAGATCAGATAAGTTGTGAATGTGAGGAGTCCTGAATCCAGAATAATGGACTTCCGAATCATCCTGCAAAACGGAGTAACATGTAGAGGCTCTGAATCAGCATCCAAAGGAAGAAGAGAAAACATTACATTAAAGTATACTCCTATGGTGATAATTATTAAATAACTAATTAGAGAGGAAAATTGATACACATGTCCTGGAGAGGATAGGTGAAATTTTTATTTTACTAGTACCAATACTGGATTTTCTTTCTAGGTTTCTTGACCATGGCAGTCCATTGCTAGAATTACCTTTGCTTTCAAGTGTAGCTGCCAATCACCGATATCCAGCCGTGAACCAAATGCCAGGAGGGAACTCTCACTAATTCCTAACTTATCTCTACTCAAACTTAGAGCATTTCCATCTTCATCAGCCAAATAGAAAAAAAGATATCCACTACTCTGCATTTGGTTATTCCACTGAGACCTGTGAATTGACCATGATAACTAAACTCAAGTTACAAACAACAAATGATATTCTAATAATAATATACTAAACACATCGTAAGCACTGAGAGAGCAGATACTAAACTGCATATGAGGCTACTTACTCCTCATTTTGTACACCAAGTCGAACCGCCCAATCCCCTCCATAGCCACTGCCCTCTCCTTTGGTTTTCACGAAACTTGTTGCCAAAGGTTATGTCTTGGTCAACCAGCACTTGATGTCCGAAATCACGACCGTTATGTTGTGTCCATCCGTATTTGCTCAACTCATCAGAATCTTGGCACACATGGCGCATGTAATATCTCCCATCCTTCACACCAAGCCACATCAAGCCAGCAACCAAAGACCGAGGAGTCCTGCCAATCACTGTAACTAATTACCACCACATTGTTTATAATCTATTCAGCACATCAGCAATCATAGCTCAGCTTCTAAAAATTTATACTAAAACACTCCAATAATCAAGTTCTTTATTTTCACTTTGATTGGCTCTACTCTCCAATTTTGTGTTGTAATTTCAAATATCATAACAACCATTTCCTACAAATTAAAAAAAAATGAATTCTAAGTAGTAAAAAAGACATACCTGGCTCGAACTCCGAAATAAACATGAGGACGATAAGTTCCCCAGTACAAGCTCTCTTTATGATCACCTTGAAACTGTTATATAACCAATTGATGTATTTGTCAGATAAACAAATGTTTTAAAAGCATACAGAAGAATTCAGATAGCAGAACTGAGTTTACCATAGGAAGGTCCATCAGTTTTGGAGCAGGAAACGGCGTGACAACTCTAGGTCTCTGAGTTTCTTCGACGGTATTTACGAGGCCATAAATCAGGAAGAAAATGACTAAGAATGACAAAATGCAGAAACCTAATACGATTTCAAGTCTGACATTGAAAATCCGAAGTGAGCTGCCGCTTTCTCTACGCTTCTTCGAATTGATCCTTGTGTTACGTAGAGGCTCGTCTTCGTCGGTTTCTGTGGAGGATTTGATCCTGCTTCGAGCACTTCGTCGACCGCCTCCGGCCATTTTTGACAGTGTTACAAGGTTCTTCAGTCCTTTTTCCACTGGAACTGAAGCCAGTCCTGCAACTGGAATGACGAATCGACGACTATGGAAATGCAGGTCAGCTGAGCCGGTGTGTCATCGATGGGCTTGGTTGTTGTGCCATGTCCTGGGAGCCCAATTTTAATGTACAAAAAAAAATGAAGGCCTTTGAGTGTGGGCTAAAAAAATGCCCATTATAGTTGCTTATACAAGAATGAACATTTGAGACCTTCTCTGGTCTAGAATCTCAGTTTTGTATAGTTGCAAAATCAATTTGTAACAAAAATAATAATAAAATAAAATAAGATGAGGTTAACTCGATGTCAAGTCCTTTACGCTTACACCAATGAGTGTTTGAATTTGTTCGAGTTTCATTGTGAGCATTTTCTCGATAAGTTCTAACAAACTCCTGACCTGTTCGTATTATATTTCAAGATGGATCTTTTTATCATTTTGAAAGAAAGTGGTGACTTCATTCTCTATAAATTTATTCGGAAGTCATAATTTGAACTTTTTGAGGCTGGCAGGTGCCAATAGGTGCTGATTTAAGAACCGTTAAATTTGTAGAGGTGTTGATAGCTTTTGTTATATGTAATTTTTCGGGGCGACACATCACCAAGTCACCAAGAGTTTGGAGAAAAAATGCACCAAGTCATCAAGAGTCAACCAAGAGACTTGCCGAATGAGTGAGTGGATGGAAAAGAGTAAGATTCGGGGAGATGACTCGGGGAAAGAAAAGTGACTAGGCCGATAGGTAACCTCGCCGAATGAGTGAGCAAATGGAAAAAAGTAAGCTTCGAGGAGATGACTCGGGGAAAGAAAAGTGACTAGGCCGATAGGTAACCTCGCCAAGTAAGATTCCGATCGGCCAGAGCATCCCGCCAACAAGGACCACTCGGCTTAACCATGATCCGGCATGCCTCATCAATGTCCAGCGATCACACCGAGATACGAAGGTCAACAATGACACATCAAATAGGAAACAACCATATCTTTTTCAAAAGGAATTAGAAATCAAATCAAGCACAATGTCAACTGTATTTACTTCGAAATAATATCAAACAAGAAAGAAGAATCATAGTGGGATTATGCAAGTCAACTACTTGCACACCAAGTCTAAGGTTACGAAATATGAATAAATACATTCATTTTTCACTATATAGACACAAGAAAAATACGCCAAGAATAGTGAAAAGCAGAGAGAAGTGAGCAATGCTGTGTAATCCCTTTTTTGGTCCAAAGGCACTTCGAAATTTGCCTCATTTTTGGTCCCAACAATAGTAAATAGTGTAATACCATCCATAATTCCATTTTTAACCAGTAATTCTATTTTAAATGTTCAAGTGAGATAGTGACTGCTGATATTGGTGGGAAGTCATGTTTAGCTCAATTAAAAGTATCGACTCTTATGAATTTTCACATAGTGAAGCTATAATGCAAGTTATAGATTTTACATAAGCAAGGTGATTTGTATAACTGGAAAAAGAAGACATAGTGACAGGGTGAAGACTGCCCCATTGTAGTATGGAGACTTGTTCAGCTCTTGAAATTGTCCCATTGTTCTTGTTTTTTTGGTTTTCACTCCTCAGGAAAGATATAGGATGGCGAGTATAGTTTCATGCATGTAACTCAAGACTCTATCTTCAGTGGATTAAGTGCTCTCTCTTTTTTTTTTCTTTTCTTTTTTGTGACCAAGAGCTCATTCTTTTTTGTCTACATACTTTATTAGTGTAGTGACCAGTAGTTGACATTGTTATACCATGTTTAATGCAGCTCCAAGAGGACGTCATTGTTTCTGATGCTGAGAGATTGGTATTCTATTGTCAATGTGAAAATGGTAATCTATTGTCTTGTATCTCTTCGATCATAGATTTAGAATATGCTTTTCATATCTAATAAATTTTTGCAACTACAAAGGCATTTTCAAGCTGAAACTCTCCCATAGATTCAAAGAATGAGACAAAAGGAGCAAAGTCTTCAAAGGCGTCTTTTAAGGGGGGTGGGAACAGTTTCTGCTCTATATATACATACATACGTATTCACACACACACACACACACACACACACACACATGCTGTTAGAAACAAGTAGAATTATTCTTACTGTATCAAGCACTTAATGAGTTCTAGTGTGCCCATATTAGTGGCCACCATGAAATTGTACTGAATCATGGTTGTGGATGGCCTTCCTTTATCTCTTAATGTTTTTTAGTTTTGTTTAGTTGACCTGTCCTGTGTCTGATTGCCATTAGATGTTGGTCTGCGTCTGTTAAGACACTTGGGTCATTCATGTGTGGGTACTGTATGCATTCAGTCATTCACTAAATGCTAGTCTAGTCTACTCATTTTGACTTCTGGTATTGTGTTGGTATGTCGATAGATGATGAGAATTATTGAAGCATTGGAGGGTAAAGGTTGCCGATTGCCCTTAATGAAAGGGGAAGCTGAATTGGCTGAGAAGTTAGCTGAGATAAAGCGACAGGTAGGTCTTACTTTTTCACAATCTTCTTTCTATGCTTCCTGCTTTGTTGGGCTGCTATCAGGGTTAGTACTTTGTACTGACAAGTATACAAAAATTTCAGCTGAAAGGATCTGGAGCAGAACTCTCAAGGAGGGTTCAAAATCTGCTCACTGTATCTCGTGTTTAAGCAAATGGAATTGGTGCTGGTGGTTCTGTTTACCTTGCAGGATCAGCAAAAATACATGAACAGAGTCTCGCTGATATGCAGGAGGTAAGAGTGACAAATTTGAAGTAATTTGTCCTTATCACTGGTAGTAAAAAAAGTTATAGGTATCTTTTGTACATTGACATGAGAAGAAAAATTATTGTTACAATGCATAGAAAGCTATATGGTGTATTTGCAATTCACGAATCCATGGATCTTAGCATATCCTGAAATTAAGGATCCTTTATGTGGTTACAGGTCTTACAACAGCAAACAGAGGCCATTGCAAGGCTTGGTAATGTGTTGAAGCGAGATATCAGGGACATGGAGATTATAATGGCTGAGGACACAGAGATGTCAGAAGATGTGAGCTAGTGAAAAGCTGAAACGGAGAGAATTGTGGATCCATCATCAATGATGATTCTTTGATGTATTTTAGATTCAACAGATGGATTGATTCAGAGATCATCTGCTCCTGCTAACTCAGGTTCAGCTACATACAAAATGCAACTCGAAAGACAAAAAGCCTCAATTTTTTCATTTTAGTTACTATCCTTTGCTAAGGAGGGATATGACGGAGTAGGACTGTAGGAGTATCAAGGTTTTTGAATGAGTAATGAACCATTTGCAGAGTGTTGTCTTGACCACAATAAATTATATTTAGTATGTGGGAATTACGGGAAGATTTTGTGATGTGGAGACTAGAGAGAACCTCGACTATGACCACTTAAAACGAGATGCATCCATTAGTGCTTGTTTATTGTTTAAATAGAATTTTTACAAATTGCCAAAATCACATACCAATATCAGAAACGAAAGAATTAACCAGTTAAGAGAAGATGGCACAAAACCGCAACGTTCAAGTTAGATATCACTCGAGTGACTTGTGTATTCAAAGGCTTGTACTTGCTTATCCAGCCTAATCCAAAGCAATAGTTCTGGACTTCCGGGTTTTCAGTGAGGAATAGCTGTGGATGGATATGCATTTACTGATTTATCAAGCGAAATGAGACATTTAATATCTTATATATGACTATGCTTACTGATTATCTTCTATAAGATAATTATTATCCTCAAAATTTGGTACAAATGCCAAGACCAGTCAACAGCTTAATATATATTACCACCTCCATGAATATGGGTACAGAGTTTCTCTTGATCTGAAACTTGGAGCTTGTTTTCTTCTTTCGTTGGCAAGGCTTTGACTTCTTCTTAACCTTCAGCGTAGGCCTCAACCATGATTAATAGTACAAGTGATGTCCAACCAGTGAATAGACGTGCGCCTTTTCCCTTACCATTCGTCTGATCGTACTGTTCCCATAGAAACCCTGTTTGGTGGTAGTTGTGAACCACATTTCTGCAGCAAGGGAGTAAAATTGTTGGAGGTTATTGCAACTTCAGGCACATGCAAATATACACACAATCGGTACATTGTGGAAAAAATACCTAATCAAATTACTCCTTAATTCATTGTAGACAACTTTGGCTCTGTCTTTATATGGTCCATTCACTGCAGGAATTTGATCATTTAGTTCCGAAAACTAGACATTAATGAATGAATGATATTTTCATACCCACACACAAACGCACATACGTGCACATGAGTGATAATCTGTGTATGTGTCTTCTGGGAGGAAGGAGTTTATACCTTGTGAGTAATGGTGGAGTGCAGATAGAATCCTATAATTCATGTTCATCCAAATAGGACCTCTCCAATACGGTGGGTCGTGCTCTGTGTTGCGTTTCATGTACAAGGTGCTGTGGCAATCAAATGACCTTTTCGATTTAGTAATTCAAAAACCAGTATCAACCCAAAAATTTATAAGGTGTTAAACATGTAAATATAAGACAACGAATGAGCAACGGCAATTGTACACAAATACCTTGTTTTGGCAAGAGAACGAAGTCCATAATCAGTCCACAAGATGCTTCTGTTTGAAATGAGGTCAAGTTGTTTATCCAGAATCCATGATTCCTGGGACAATTAATATATATGATAGGTCTAACACAATGTTACACGAGGTTAACTAAGATAGAAGCTTCATTAATCAGATAAATTATTTCTGTTTTCAAAATTAGATAAACTATGCAACTTACAAGTGGAATGATCTTTTCCATAAACGGAAAAAGACTCACATAACCAATATGAGGAACCAATCTCAACTCTGGCCTTTCTAATACTTCCCGGATAAGTTCTCGTGTTGGGTAATTATTCCCCACCTTCTTCTCTTTCCAACTTAAACGAACCTGAATAATCGAACCAACAATCAGTACTAGACAGCAAATTTCATAACCTGAGAGGCAATATGGGTTCAGAAATAAAATATTCTATTCAATGGCACAAAAATCCTATTAACAGATTGCCATCTTATCCCTAATGATGGAACAATAAAACATTCTAGCATCTGAGACATACATTTTTTTACTCTTCACTAAATGTTAATAGGCCTAACATATTTTAGGCCGCAGATAAATCACTGTATACTTAAGAACAGACATTAAATCCATCACATAAAGGAAAGAACCTTCTCTAACATTTGTACAAATAAGCATAAGATATTTTTCCAATTTAATACAAGATCATTCCAAGAATGACTTGAGTGATGAAACAGAATGAGACCAAGTACATCAACAGGGAGAAGCAATTGTCAAATATACACTTGACCAATGACCATTGACAACTACTTAGATGCCTTGACATCTGAATATCAATGACAGTATCTCAAAATATTGTTGCACAAATCATGAAGTCCACATGCAAAATTCAAATTAGCGAGTGTGACTACATCACAAAGTAAAGGGAATGTCTTAGGGAGAAATAGCAACAAGCAGCATACCTTTTCTGTATGATTTCCAAAATCAAAATAAGCTCCATACGCTGGATCAAAGTGAACCTGGTGAAACACCAAATGAAAATGACATAAAATGCTTATCGTGACAGTGATTAGTTCGACCTCTCAATGTATGTTGGAAACATCAAACTAGCAATTAACCACTGGAAAACATTCTCTAGAATATTACAAAATTATTCTGCAGGGGAATGTATGGCTAAATAATTCCTAGGTAGTACCTATTACCTATTGAAAACCATTAAAGCGTTAAGGAAAGAGAACCAATTCTAGACAGCATAATGAGGATGAACAAACCTGATTCAGAATTTCGAAATCTGAAAGCAGCTTAGCTGTTGAGCCGTATCTCTGCATCATTTCATTGTCAAGGTCTTTTTAATAAAAGTTAAATTCTAATATTTAAATAGGCTTTATCATTATCATACCTTTTTACATTCACTTCCGCTCTCAAACAACTCAGTAATGGAATGCAAGGAATCTGCTGCAAGTAGCATCCAGCATCTCAGATCCAAGTGACGTTCATCTTCACTTGGATGTGAAGCACGGGGATAATCATCCAGCCCAGAAGACAGACACTGGAGATACCAGAAACTATGTTAATCAAACTATTTTTCTTACTGAAATTTTGTGCAAGATAGACCTTGCCACCTTGGTGGAGATAAGTTTTCCAACTTGCAGACCAAGTTCAGAGAAGATAATCACACACACCCCTTTAAATGACCATGATTGAACCTTGTGCCAATGAAACTGTTGTTTTGACTTAAACAAGTTTACAGAAAATCCTACCACAATTCTAACTTTTAAAACCATTTTCTGTAATAACCTAAATGAATAAAAAAGTGAAAAAAATTGAGGCCCGTAAAGTATACAATGATGTATTATAACACCTGTGGATTTAGTTCACGTGTTGTAGAGTTGTCTCTTCCATGCCAATAGTAGGTGCCCATCTCCTTTCCTGTTTTATAAAGGTGATATCAAAATTAAAGATAATTTGGAATAATTTAATCTCTGCCCACACTATTCAACATATATTCACCAAATATCATAATCGATAATTCAATCAAACAGATCAAAAATCTCTAAAATTGTTATAAATACAAGTTTCAATAACTTCTGAGTTTATACCAATATGAATTTAATCAGCATTTTCTACACTTGAAACCTAAACAAAACCCTATTATCCCATGCATTTAGAATGGCTTTGTAAAAGTACAATTTTAAATGTGAAAGAAAGAAAAATGTTATGGGCATGAACATATTTTCTTATTCTGAAAGTCAATTGATGACATCTGCAGTGTTATGTTATAACACTTGTTAGAACATAGTTACTTTACACTACCTAAGTGCATATATACATACATTATCATGACACCATGTGCATTATGGTGTTCATATCTTCTAATGAAACTACAATCACATGTACTGTGGCAACGCCTGCCCCTCAACTAAAAGCACAAATCATTAAATAAAAGCACTGACATACCTGACTGAGTAGTGTTGAACCATTGGAACCATGCTTCAAGGCGAACAAGAGCCCGCTCTAGGAAGGACGAAATCTCATTGCTCTCAGTGACAGTAAATTTGTTTTTCTTTACGCCATATACTAATTCTAAAAGAAACAAAGTTTCACAATCTATTTCAGACATGTATAAAGTATGAAAATAAATGTGAAATGTTTACACAGACCATTTCTGAATATGGAGAGTACAGAAAAGAAATAGAATATAAAATTGTCCAAATTCTAGTAATAATCATAACTAAATAAGAAAAACGAAACACATTCTAGACATAAGTGAATCCCCCAAATCATTTCAGCATATATACATATAAGAAGATACAAGAAACCCAATAGCTTCTATAAATACATACGTACTCAACCGACTTCAATATGATCTCAAAACATCTTTTTTTATCATTGTTTAGAAGGGTACCCCTATTAATGATATATTGATACAAGTTGTAAGATCCATGCTATAATGAACAACATACATCAAGGTTTACATTGCCGGAATGATTGTATTTCAACTCGTGTCCCAAGCTTAGCAATTAACTCCAAATAGACCCTCTGAAATTCTTACATCCGTTATTAAACATTTCTACCAAATACCCAATGAAACCCTTTTAACAGTAGAGATTCCAATATGAATTTTATCATAGTTAAAAGAATCTTACAGCTGATGGTTAAAATAGCCTTATTATTCATGATTCTGCTAGCCTACATTGAACATGAGGGATATGATGGGTTGCGTGCACCTCAAAGTTACTTGCAGTGATAAGAGCATCTCGATAAATTAAATGAGTAAGAAAATTCACTAAAATTCAAGGATGCAATTATATAGTCAGTCAGAATCATAGAACAATTTAATTGAAAAAAACATACCACGTAAAACAAAAAATAGAGTTGGTGGGTTTCCATTAGTTGGATGCTGAAGAACAAATTCCTCTGGGACCTTACTGCAATTACACCAGATATTACCTTGCAAATTACTTCCCTCACAAACCTAAAACTACATATTTACTGCACATACTTGAACGAGATACACTGTATTACCTTAAAGCTTCAGCACCCAAAATTTGCTCTCGGGGAATCCATCCATCAACATTCATCAGATCTAACCAGTGTCCAATAATATCCAAGCATATATGGACATCCCAGCGCCTGCACAACATTTGAACAAACATAAACCCCCACATCCATATCCACACCATGACCCCATACAAATGATCAGTTGCCACAACTAAATTAGTGATTTAACTGTATGTTATTTGAGAAATTTGAACAATCATTTCTAAATATGCAGGTATCGAACATTTGCACTTGAAAGAACTAAAACAATATTTGACCTAAGAATATTTAGGTAACCAACCGGATTAATAGTTGATGAAAACCTTCATCCCAAAGAAATCCTCTTGGAAAAATGGGTCGACTTGGCACAGCTGTATAAAGCTCGGCTGGCCAATATGAAACAAAATTTTCATGACTCTTAACCTGCAAGCGAAAATGGCCAATTTCATGACTTAGTCAGATATAAATATTATAAAACAAAATATAGAAAACTACTAAAACTAATGCAAGTAAGTTTAATAATTGATTTCACTACGCCATTTCAGTTACATTGTAAGCCTAAATATAGGCAAATTAAACGATACGAGTCATCCTTACAACTCATAGAAAATTTCCAAGTGGTGTACATATGTCAAACTATGTCATCTTACTAAGCCACCAAAATGCACTTAGCATTCTTATACCAATTGACATGTGTACACCACTTGACAATTTCTTATGAGTTGAAAGAATTACTCATGTCATCTATAAAAATGAAATAGGCTCGTCTGCCATCAACTTTTTACTCGGTTTGTTTTGTGTACTGCTTTTTCACTCTCCAAGTATCCCCTAGTCTCCCTTATAATCACTTTTGTTTTCCAATGCAAATAAAAAGAAAAAAAGAATCTGTTCAACTTGGAATGATAATCTAATAGTCATTCAATACATCAAATGAAATAAAACCATAAAGCAAAAAGAAATAACTGACCTTAGAACTTTTGGGTAGCGAAATTTTTGACTGGCCATAAAAGTAGCCAATGCCACCTAGCATATTCCCAATAGCAGCCTTTCCGACAATCACAGATTCAGAATCAAGCTGAATACATAAGCATTATATCAGAATCTTTCATATAATATCGTCAATATGCCACTTCAAGAAAAAAGAAGAGTTTTAATTGTGACTGGCCTAGTGAAGGACATATCTTCCCGAGCTTGTATACAATTTTGGGAATCTAACAAAATATAAACATATTACACCTTTTACTTAAAATGTATTCTACAGAAAGGAGATGATAAATTGGTCAAGCTGCAGGTTTCAAATAATAGCAAATACACCACATAAAAAGCACAGAGTTTACAAAAGAAAATTGCATATATTCAAGAATCCCTCTCCAATCAAAGTAGTTAGCTTAAATCACTAGACCTCAAATATGTAATTTCTGGGAATATGTGGTAAAGGTTTGGCTGAGAAGAGAAAGTCTTAACTTACATCAGTCCATGGGTAACCTCTGTGCACTCTCAATTCAACCAAAAACTAATTGCAAACTTTGAATCAGCACTATCACTACATTCCTCATTTTAGCATATGACAAAAAATAACAGGATTATAGACTCATACTGAAAGCATACATCTTGTCCAATATCATTGGTGTGAACATCTGGGTGCTGGCGACAGAATATTAATTATTAAAGGTTAAGAATGTTGCCAAAGTTTATAGACATGCAGTTTACAGTAAAGAACTGAAGATGTCATAGCAAAATGTAATTAAATTCCAAAGTTTTTACCTTGTCAGCCAGGTTAAAGCACTTCTCAAATTTGGAGTCAAATTCACCTCGCTTCTCCTTCAGTAGATTGGTCAGTGAGGTACCTAAATAATAAACAGTAAAATTAACATGAAGTTATGGAGACTGCAGACAAGAGTAAGATTGCTATAAAGAGAGGACATCGACATTTTGGAATTCTGTTGAACAAACCCTGAATTCATTAATGAGATTAAATGGATGCAGAAAAAACCTGTAAGGCTGCTTACTCGTTCTTCTACTCTTGAACCAGTTCCAGATACAAAAGCAATATCAGATTCCAATGGAATTGTGGCAGAGATCTGCATAAGAATTAACAAACCTCAAGAACAGGTAGGTGAGAAGTGAAAAGTCATGATTCTGAAATGCTCAAGATACTTGGAAAGTATAAAGAAACAAACACCCATCCTTTTCATGACCACTTACCTGAAAAATTAAAATATTTGAAGAATCATCGGATGTGTCTGATAGCTGCAGTCGATTGAACATTCTTGCCTGGGACGTAAACAGAGAAATTAAAACAAGAATCACAACAAAAACTTATTGAATAACAGTGCCTCTAACATTAGAACATAATTATGGTATTCAAATCTGAGATGTTGATGAAGGTCGAACATACTTGGACTGCTAGTTCTTCTTGCACAAGGTCAGATAAGTTGTGAATGTGAGGAGTCCTGAAACCAGAATAATGGACTTCCAACTCATCCTGGAAAAAGGAGCAACATGTGGAGGCTCAGAATCAGCATCCAAAAGAAGAAGAGAAAACATTACATTAAAGCATACTCTTATGGTGATAATTATTAAATAACTAATTAGAGAGGAAAATTGATACATGTCCTGGAGAGGCTAGGTGAAATTTTTATTTTACTAGTATCAATACTGAATTTTTTTTCTAGGTTTCTTGACCATGGCAGTCCATTGCTAGAATTACCTTTGCTTTCAAGTGTAGCTGCCAATCACCAATGTCCAGCCGTGAACCAAATGCCAGGAGGGAACTCTCACTGATACCTAACTTATACTTACTCAAACTTAGAGCATTTCCATCTTCATCAGCCAAATAGAAAAAAAGATATCCACTACTCTGCATTTGGTTATTCCACTGAGACCTGTGAATTGACCATGATAACTAAACTCAAGTTACAAACAACAAATGATATTCTAATAATAATATACTAAACACATCGTAAGCACTGAGAGAGCAGATACTAAACTGCATATGAGGCTACTTACTCCTCATTTTGTACACCAAGTCGAACCGCCCAATCCCCTCCATAGCCACTGCCCTCTCCTTTGGTTTTCACGAAACTTGTTGCCAAAGTTATGTCTTGGTCAACCAGCACTTGATGTCCGAAATCACGACCGTTATGTTGTGTCCATCCGTATTTGCTCAACTCATCAGAATCTTGGCACACATGGCGCATGTAATATCTCCCATCCTTCACACCAAGCCACATCAAGCCAGCAACCAAAGACCGAGGAGTCCTGCCAATCACTGTACCTAATTACCACCACATTGTTTATAATCTATTCAGCATATCAGCAATCATAGCTCAGCTTCTAAAAATTTATACTAAAACACTCCAATAATCAAGTTCTTTATTTTCACTTTGATTGGCTTTACTCTCCAATTTTGTGTTGTGATTTCAAATATCATAACAACCATGAGGACTAAGCAGTAAAAAAGACATACCTGGCTCGAACTCCGAAATAAACATGAGGACGATAAGTTCCCCAGTACAAGCTCTCTTTATGATCACCTTGAAACTGTTATATAACCAATTGATGTATTTGTCAGATAAACAAATGTTTTAAAAGCATACACAAGAATTCAGATAGCAGAATTGAGTTTACCATGGGAAGGTCCATGAGTTTTGGAGCAGGAAACGGCGTGACAACTCTAGGTCTCCGAGTTTCTTCGAGGGTATTTACGAGGCCATAAATCAGGAAGAAAGTGACTAAGAATGAGGAAACGCAGAAACCTAATACGATTTCAAGTCTGACGTTGAAAATCCGAAGTGAGCTGCTGCTACCTCTACGCTTCTTCGAATTGATCCTTGTGTTACGGAGAGGCTTGTCTTCGTCGGCATCCGTGGATGATTTGATCCTGCTTCGAGCACTTCGTCGGCCGCCTCCGGCCATTTTTGACAGTTTTACAAGGTTCTTCAGTCCTTTTTGGAACTGAAGCCAGTCCTGCAACTGGAATGACGAATCGACGACTAAGGAAATGACCACATTCTCTATAAATTTGTTCAGATGTCATAATTTGGACCTTTTTGCGGCTGGCAGGTGCCAATTGGTGTTGATTTATGAACCGTTAAATTTGTAGAGGTGTTGATAGCTTTCAATAAAATATGCTACGTGCCAGCTTTTTAGTACGTCAAAGAAAAGAATAACAAAAATTTTGGTTTAAAATTCATGACATCGAACCAAGCTTTATAAAATTTTGGTTGTTCATTTTCTGATAATTTAATACGAGAATGTTGGAAACTATAGTTGAAAGTTGTATTGAATAAATGAAGTGAACAAGAACAAGTCAACCCTTCATGTTAATAGTAGCGTCTGTCTGAAATCTATTCTAAACAGAAATTGCTACCGGAAATTCCAGCATTGAACTTCTTGTACTTGTCATTCTTGTTTTGTTAACTAAATCTAAATTCCTTGAAGCTCTAAGGTCCGATTCTATTGTTACTGTGGGGTTTCAATATAGTATAGGTGGCCCCGCATACCTATTATTTGCAATTTATGTCTAAGAAACCAAATTAAAATAATGGATAATTACTCTGGTGACCATCAATTTAGTGGCACATTATCAAAATAGCCATTGGATTGGTATTTCGTTTTAAAATGACCATTTAAAAAAAAAATTGATACTAATGACCATTCTATCTAATTTTATCCAACGAGTGATATTTTGGTAAATAAGGGGATGAGATTAATTTATTTTAAATATTTTTTGGAAATCAATTTTTTCTTTTGTTTTTTGAAATGAATAATTATATTTATTTGTATAGCATATCTCATATATATATATATATATATATATATATATATATATGAGTGAGTCTTAAATGAGGGATCCCTTATTTTAATTTCGGTAAGGACTATGATGAAAACACATCAATTTTAATGAATTTTAATATGAATCTTTTTGCGGATGATTAGTTTAATGAAATCTACATATGAACAAAATTTGAGAATTTTCTGAGCACTATAACTATTTATTCAAATTTTGTTAAATATGAAGGCATCAGAAAATATAAGAAATATAGGAAGATTTAAGAAAAATAGTTCTAGTGTTCGAAAAGTTCTCAAATTTTGTTAATAGATACATTTCAATGAACTCATTATCCACAAAAAAATTTAGATCAAAATTCATTAAAATCGATGCATTTTTGTGAAGGTCCTTACCAAAATTAAATAATAGATCCCTCATGAGAGACTCACTATATATATATATATATATATATATATATGATTGAGGTAGCTATACGTATATACACACACTAAATATAATTATTCGTTTCAAAAACAAAAGAAAAAATATATTTCAAAAAAAAATCTAAAATAAATTAATGTTATCCCCTTATTTACCAAAATACCACTGATTGGATGGAATGATCATTGTTGACAGTGATTTTTAGATTAGATAAAATTGACCACGCATCACACAAGATATGTTGAACTAACAATGAATAGCAAAACAGTAAGAATAACAAATCAAACAAAACAAGATTTTACGTGGTAAAACCTCAAAATGAGGAACATCCACGGTTGCCGGCGACAGTGAGAGAAAAATTCACTATGAATAATTTGATTACACACTCAACCTTTCTTGATCTCACTCATAAATTAACAACTCATTAACCCCTTCTTTTATGTTTTCAGGGGCTATTTATACATGTACAAATCCTTAATCCTCGGAGTACAAAATAAGGAAAAGATAGTATAAGTTCAATGAAACTCTGACTTATCGGAGTCGTTTGTATCTTCTGTGAATTGAATGACTTAGATTTGTTGCCTAATTGAGACTCTGATACCTATAAGAAAGTTTATTTCCTTATCAAAGTGTGCTTCCAGATGTCTTATTTGAATAAAACTCTTTCTCTGCGTATTTGAGTCGTGATTGCATCGAATTCTGGATTATTGGTACATCAGGTCATCCGAGTACATCTTTAAACTGTACATGCGTCGCTTAACCGACCATCTTCCAAACCCAACCAAATCTCTTTCACCCCTGACCAGGAATTTATTCATGATCAAATAGCTATACCCAATCAATCTATTTACCTTGGTCGGGGATTTCCAATCTGACCATCTTGGTAACTTTGATCAGCATTGTGGGGTTGTTTACTGATCATCTTAAGTTGGCTCAGTTTGATCTTCATTCGTTGACATGTCACTTGTTGTTCCTGTGATTCGCGTTGTTTATGTAAATGTGCTATCTTTTCAAATTGCACCAATAACAATCATCAGTGTCAAACTTTTTGCCAAAAATGAGCATTTTGAAACGAAATACCAATCTAATGGTCATTTTGATAGTGTGTTACTAAATTGATGGCCACCAGGTAATTATCCTTTAAAATAATTAGTCTCACAACTGAATGAGACTTTAAGATTCAAATGCTCAGAGAAATTCCTGGCATTGAACGCAACGAAAAAATCTTTGCCACCACCATGTCGACCAACCTTATATTGCAATAAACATCTATCACTATCATCAGTTTGGAGATTGAGGTAGGTGGAGATGAAATTGTAGCTTCAAGTTCTTCTCTCTCTGCTTTAATTCAAAGATGGTCTTAAAAGATCCTTCAAGTTGGTTTTCTTCTTGGGTTGGTGATGACTGCTGCAACTGGGTTGGTGTCAGTTGCAGCAACGAGACAGGTCATGTGGTAACTGTTTGAACTCAAAGGTTCATTATGTGATTTGTATCAAGAAAATGAAGTAGCATATTACCGTAAATCATGCTTGTTTGGTAAGTTAAGTTATGCTCTACTTAATTGACGTTTTTGAATTACTTGGACCTTAGCGGCAACAATTTTCATAGAAATCCAATTCCATAGTTTATAGGTTTACTCAAGAATTTGAAGTACTTTGATCTCTCCCAAGCTTCCCAGGGTCGGCCCATGGGAGCAGCAAACCCAGCATTTTGCTGGGGCCCCCAAATGGTCAAATCTGCTTCTTTTTATTTTGGGGCCTCATGTCCAATTTATTTTAGTATAAGAAAGGTCCAATTTCAAACATTGCTTTGTTTTTTTTTAATAAAGCTCAATTATCCATATCTAATTCAATTTAATAGAAATAAACATCAAAGTCCAATTGATTCTAACAAATCAGATTTAGTTTTACATCATTAGAGAGTCCAATTGATTTTTTTTTTGAAAGAAAGTCCAATTGAATTGCTAACATTTCTTTGCTAACCTAGTCTAAATCGCCACCCACTCTCTCCTTGACTCCGTCGGAGTCCACTTTATTTGCTAACCTAGTCCAATTGAATTGCTAACCTTTATTTGCTGACCTTTCTTTAATGATAATAATTTTTCGAACAATACTCGGGTACTGCCTAGTTAATACCCAAATTACTGACTCTATCAATGAGAGTGTAGCACAGTGACCCAATTTGTGAGATAAATGTAAAAAGTAAAAGACAAAAAAAACCTATGTGCTACACTCTCATTGGTGGGGTCAGTATTTTGGGTACTGACTGTCAGTACCCAAGCATTTTTCTAATTTTTATATGGGGCCTTGATTTTTGTTAATATCATTAAATGGTTCGGGCCTTAAAATGTCTGGAGAAGACCTTGAAGCCTCATTTACTGAAATGATTCTCTCAGGTCTTGGGAATCTGTCAAACTTGGAGCACCTTGATCATCTCTACATATTCATTTCCTCCAAAGCTATGTGCCTTAGATTTAAATTGGCTCTCTAGTCTCTTTTCATTGCAATACCTCAATTTCAGAGGCTTGAACCTCAGTAAGGCATCTGATAACTGGCTGCAAGTTGTAAATAAGTTGTCTTTACTTGTGGAGTTGTAGTTGTCCAGATGTGGGCTTCAAAACATCCCTTATTCTCTTCCATTTATCAACTTTACTTTGCTTTTAATCATCGACCTCTATTATAACAACTTTTAATACTTCATTACCTCAATGGTTGTTCAATATAAGTACCCTTGTTACCTTGAAACTTCAAAGTTGTGAATTTTCAGGTTCTATTCCCAAGATTCCACATGGAAGCCTGTATAACTTGCATACTTTAGATCTTTCGTCTAATAATATTACTGGTGAAACAGAGGAATTCATAGAGTGTCTATCTAGATTCAGTAATAATACCTTGGAGACCTTAATGTTGAGTTTCAATGAGGTCCCTGGTAATTTATCCTAACACAAGATTCAATGAGGAAACTTGTCTAAATTACATACTTTAGATCTTTCAAATAATGACTTTGGTGGTGAAATAAAAGAGTTCATTAAGGCTTTGTCATGATGTAATAGATGTAACCTGCAGCGTTTGTACACGAGTTCCAACAAACTTGGTGGAAATTTACTTGATCTACAGGTTCCATAGGGCAGCCTATATAACTTGCGTAAATTGGATCTTTCGAACAATGATATTACCGATGAAATTAAAAAGTTCTTGAAGGCTTTGTCTGGATGTAATAACGACTCTCAATACTCTTTAGAATTGGGTTCAAACAAGCTTCGTGGTACTTTACCTGATTCCTTGGGGTATTTCTCTTGATCTTTCCAATAATTCATTTTTTGGTTCACTTCCAAGATTAGGAAATTTATCGCTATTGAGCCACCTGGATCTATCTTTCAACTTGATGGATGGGACTACCATTAGCTATAGATATATAAAAAAATTACCTCAGTGCGTGATCGGTCATAACTACACATGGTATGACTCTCGCAATAGTACGAGGTCGGAATGTAGTATAATGATAAAGTAGGGATCGTTCCTACAGGGACTAAGGATTCGATTACTGGATTTTGTTGGTTTTGCAAACTATTTGGACAATTGAAATTGAAAGTTTCCAGATTTTAATACTAAATCAATTAACTCTAAAACAATTAAAAACACAAACCACAATTAAGAAACGAGTGTGATAATATGATGAAAACGTGCTAGAATTCGAATCCACCTCACCCTTCAAATTAGACACTCAACTCACTTAAACTCTCAATTGTGCTAGTATAAATTATAGATTTGTGTTCCCTAAATTGATTTCTAATCTCTCTCGATGTTTTAGAAATCTCATCCACATATACGAAATATGTGTAAATTCATTAAACTCTATGGAACACACACATGAATCATATATGCTAGCTTAGTGATACTCTCACTTTCTAGCCATATATTGTGAACATTTTGCTTATCATGTGATCATTCATAGTGATGGCCAATCAAGATAAAAGCATTAAGCATGCAAAAAATTCATATAACTACACAATCATATATAGAGAGATTCAATGAGTCATTTATATGAATTAAGGGTTCAGTTTCATCTATTTGTAGCACAAAAGAGTTTAGCTCATATTACACATATGAAAGCCATACAAGATAGCAAATAAATACAGGCCATGCCAAATACAAGAAGAGTTAAGGATAGAGTTAAAGAAATAAACTAATTGAAGATCTCCTATTTGCAAGTGCTTAGCTCCAATGGCTTCCTTCTTCCAAGAATCCAACTCCTAGCTACTCCAAGATGACTTGATGATCCTCCAAGTCAAGAGAGAGCTCAAGTTTCTACTGGGAGAGAGAGAGGCGTGTTCTTCTTTCTTTTTGGAAAGTGTTGTTGTGTAAGAATGTAGAGAAAAATCAAGAGTGAAAGAATAATGTCTAAAGAATGGAGAATGAGAGAGAGTGCCCACCGGTGGAGGCCTTGGTTTTCGGCACCAAAATCAACTCAAAAGGTAGGGACAAGATTATTAATTAAGCATGGGACATTCCTATCTTAAGTCAAAATATAATCCCTCATCTCTCTCTCCCACACGGCAGGATCTCTTTTGTCTTCATACCACCATACCCAAGCTAGAGGTAGGGATAAGACAATATTAATATAAAAGGACATCCCTTTTCAGTTCTCAATAGGAGACTAGAAAATATAGCCCCACCAAACCAAGACTTTGGGGGCAGAAAAAGTTGAATTTGGATCATGGACTTATGTTTCCGCGGTACATTTAGACGGACGTACCGCGGAACTACTTCGTTGCACCTACTGCCAACTTCCGCGGTACCAACCAATGGTACAACAATTTTACTGCCGCGGTACGCTTACTGCGGAAATGCTTCATTGCCCACTGAATTCCTAGTTTCGCTCCATAAATCCCCCGAATCCGCATAAGGACTTCCCTAGATTAAAAAGGACATACACAAACTATTTGGACTGTTAAAAGATGGTATTTACATGGAAAATGAGAGCAAAATATAGGAAATGAGGGGGCATGCAAAGCATAAAAATGGATCAATCAATGCGTTGCATATGGACCATTAGATTTAATTGTTTTGACTCAATTTGTATGCACTTGTTAGTGCTTATCCATAATTTATGGCCCACATGCAATGCACTGATGTATTTTATATCAGTGCGTACTGAGGAAAAAATGACTGATATATATATATAGAATGTCTCAACTAATAAACACACTTGAAATGAGTTAAAGTTTTTACTTTATTAAGTGTTTTTAATCTTTAAAATTATAATATTTTATATATTTAAATAATATAGAAATTTTATTCAAATTTTTTTTTAGCAGGTGCAGGTTTCGATTTTACAAAACCCGTCTGAACCCGACCTGTTGCCATCCCTAAATTGAACCCTCTACAAAACAAACAATCACACATCTAAATAACAATAGTTGAGGGTTCAACACTTACTTGTATATAAAGAGCATTGAACATTTGTTGAAAGTAAACTTAAAATAGATTGATTTATTCTCCATTATATTTTAAAATTTCATTTAAAATTTAATTTGTTAACATTTTATTTAATTAATATTATATTATTTTAAAAATTAAACGGGTTCACGGGTTCGGGTGTGAATTTTCTTTCAAACTCACCCCCCAACCCAAACCCGCCACGGGTTATATTTTAGCACCAAAACCCGTGGCGGGTTAGGATTTTGCAACTCCAAACCTGTGCGGGTTAGGATTTTGTAACTCCAAACCCGGTTGTGAAGGGTTGGGTTCGGACGGGTCCCGTGGATTCGGGTTTGATTACCATCCCTAGCCTCAACTCTTGTCTTTTGTTGGTAGACAAATCCATTCAACCAAGGGAGTGTATTCGATGATCGTCACTACTTCTAATTTTCATATTCTACCTTGTTTAATTGAATGTTTGCCTTTGGAATGTCTGATTCACATTTCACAGTGATTTTTTTTGTTCGTTACATGTGTAAATAGTTTGGAATTTATAGACAAGTAGATTAGTATAAAAACAATGTTTGGGTAAGATCTGCAAGGAATGTGTACGTTTAAGTATTGTTTTACATAATGACAAAGAGTGCCTTGTTTTTCCGTTAATATTGTGTTAAATGACATGGTTCTGTTTTTAAAATTATTGTACAAAATACTAGGTTTGTTTGTACGATAATCATTGTTGCAGTTGAATGCTATAGTGGTTGTGAATAATTAACATTTTTAATTACATAAAATATTTTTTTATTTAATATTTAATATTTTTATGGTGTTTATAAAAAAAATATTTTTAACATGAGACCATTTTCCATTATTTTTTTAAAAATTTTTAAATAAATAAATAAATAGTTTTTATTAATATGTTATATATATATATTTAAAATTTATAGTTTAGATTATATTATAATTTATTTATTTATTTAATCTTGATATTATGTTTGAGAAAAAAAAACGTATTTTTATTGGTTGGATACTTGGATTAAAGGTCAAGGGCAATATCATCTTTACATTAATATTTAACCATTGATAGTTAAAAATTAGGGGGACCAAAATGAGCTAATTTGAATACTTTTGGAATTTTAAGAATCAAAAATGGAAATATGAGTAAAAACGTGATGTTACCAAAAACATTAGGGACTATAGTGAAGTTTCCCCTTATTAAAATGTTTTAATTACAAAACGATGCCGTTTAAATTATATTTTTGAAGGAAAAAAAAGGCGGTGAAACAAAAGAGGCGGTGGCTTTGGTTTTTACGCCTATAAATACCCCTCCAGCTCCAACGGTCACATACCAAATTTTTTTTTTCTTTTTTCTTTTTTTCTTTTTCATATGAAACATATGGAAACCGTTTCATGGTCAGGGAGGCTTCCGGTTCTTGGCTCGGATCTCAACAATTTCTTGCTCTATTGCTCCAATGCTCCGTCTGGACCTACCCATCTCTTATTTGTTTTGAAGATTTTCAATTCAATGTGTTTTGGTTTCCAGGCTGTTATATGATTATGTTGAGTACCCATCTCTTTTTTTTTTTCAATTATTATTATCAAAGATTTTCATTTGAAGGTGTTTTTTCGATTCTTGGTTGTTATATGATTATGTTGAGAACCCATCTCTTTATTTTTATGGAATGAAGATTTTCAACTGAATGTGTTTTTTCGATTCTTGGTGGTTATATGATGATGTTGAGAACCCATCTATTTATTTGTATGGAATGAAGATTTTCAATTGAATGTTTTAAATTCTTGGTTGTTATATGATTATGTTGAGTACCATTGTCGTTAGCTGTATCAAAGATTTTAATTTCTTGGTTGTTATATGATTATGTTGCTGGTTTTGGTGGCTGTGGGGCTCCCAGGAGTTTAATGTCTAGTTTCTTTGGGGGAATGAACCCATTTGATGACCCTTTCTTTACTCGCCCTTTCGGTGGCATGCTCGAGTCAAGCTTCTTTGGTCCTAGCGGTAATCCTTTTTCCTTTTTCAATTTCTTGTCTTTCTTTGAATGCTGCAGAACCAGACTAGGGAAAAATTGGTTCTCTTTGATATTAAAGTTTGACGGCTGGAATCTCAAATATGTGAAGAACAATTGCCTCAGTATGTGGAAAAACTGTAATAATGTGTCTTAGCGCAAAATTAAATAAATCTGAATGTATATTGCTATATCCACTCTGATTACAGCCTACACAAATCAACTATGAATCTGATATTTTATCATGTTTGTACTTTTTGAGCAGAGTAGAAGAACTTGAACATGAATTCAAGAAAGGTACATATGAAATTCGTTTTGCTTTAACCCTCAACCCTTTGAAATTATTATTGTTGTTGTTGTTTGAATTATTCTTAATTTATATTATAAGGGGATGCTGTGAATTTTTTGAAGGGTGTTTGAGCTTTCCGAATTGATCTCTGAGTTAATCTGGCCATCCAGATTTATTATAATTGGCACTGAAGTTGTATTTTAAAGCTGAGGTTTTCTTTCCTGATGGTAGCAGGTGGCATGAGTAGAAGCGTGGGATAAATTTTCTTCCATTGAACTTTAGATAAGTGCTGCAACGCTTGATCTTGATCTTGATTGTAACTGAGTTGTGAACCTCAACAGATTCCCACCATTACTTATAAGTTATAATTGCATCAATTCACTTTTCCTGACAATTCAATCTTGCATACTTCTACCAGCCACGTATTCACCACTTCACTCTATTTGTCTTCTTTCTGTTGAACTTTTGGAGAGCCACATGCACTGCACTTGTGATGTCGGGTTGAAACATCACCTCTTTTAGGAAGTCTTTGTGCGGGGCACTCTCAACACTTTATGAATCTGTAATGTATGATTCTTTCCTTTCATGCTGGCTAACTTTTAGAATTTCTTTTCAGGAGAGTTTATGCACTAGATGTTGGTGGGGCGATCCCGGATGAGCTATGGACTTTGACTTTCCTCACCAATCTGTATGGTTTCATATTAATATATTTCTGCTTTGTTCTTGACTTTATTATACGTAAGCTAAGTTCTAGCTTGCACCATACCTGAGAGGCTATTTTCCACTATGATTGATCATCGTGTGTTCTTGAATGATCTGATATTTTCATTCTTCTAATAGGAACTTGGGCAAAAATTACTTGACAGGGCCACTGTCCGCATCTGTTGGGAATATGACTAGCATGCAATACTTGTAGGGTGATAGAAATTTTGATGTTAAACTTTTGGGACATGACAAATAGATTGTAATTATTTCTATTTCTGATGTTTATTTTATATCCTGATCAGGAGTCTTGGACGGTTGGACCCTTGGGTGTTAATGCGTTATCAGGGGAGTCTCCAAAAGAACTTGGAAAGCTGACTGATATAAGATCATTGTAAGTTTAACATATAACTTCTTCTTAACTCTATAATTTATGGCAATGACAATTTGTTTTTACCCACTGTGGCTAGTGATTGCCTCCCCCTCCTCTGTTTGTAACTTTCAGTTTTGTTCTTTTGGTTTTGTTTCCTCGTAATCTTTAAGTGATAATAACAATTCTAGATGTCATTCACTTTTAATTTTGTAGTGCTATTGGATCAAACAATTTCTCCGGTCCTTTACTGTCTGAACTTGGTTACGGTGAGTTCTGAAGAATTTCTATTACATTATTAGTGCATAATTGTGCATGTTGTTTGATTGAAGCTAACAATAAGAAGATGCAGGGAAGGGGAGGAGGCAAGGATCCTTTCTCTGATTTTTGTGATCCCTTTGGTGGTTTTAGGGCTCCCACGAGTTTAATGTCTAGTTTCTTTGAGGGACGGGGCCCATTTGATGACCATTTCTTCAATTTCCCTTTTGGTGGCATGTTCGAGTCAAGCTTCTTTGGTCCTAGTGATAGTCTCCTCACATATATGCATCCACCTGCGTTTCTTGATCATCCACCTGTGTTTCTTGAGCATCATCCTGCTTTTCTTGAGCATCAACCTTCAGAGCCAAGAAGATCAAGGGGATCAATTATTGAAGAATTGAACTCCGATGATGAAAAAGAAGCAGTCAAAGTGAAAAAAAAAAAATCCTAGGAAGATGGTAGGTCTAGCAATGGGCTTTTTATTTGAGATCCAAATGATGAAGTTGAAGGTAGATTGTCTTTTCTTTTTTGGGATTTTCGTATTGTCTTGTATTGCTGTTTGTTTTAGGAAAAACTGTTTCCATATATTGCAGAGAGAAAGAGCAAGTATTTGCAACACAGGAATGACTATGGCCGGTATAATGTTGCTCAGCAGCAGCCTAAATCTTATAACTTCACCTTTTCTAGCTCTTCCGTAACTTATGGTGGTTCAGATTGAGCTTATTATACTTAAAGACAAGACGAACGGGAGTGATGGTGTATGTATCTTTGAAGGATAATAAAGTTGGATTAGTTGGGGTCCCTTTTTACTTCTCATATGTTGATTATGCATATGGAACATATGTCATTTGAAGAAAGCAAAGAAGCCGATACATCCACTAGGCAAGCAACACACAGGGTTTCTAAAGGACTTACAATAAGGTACTCTGTGGTCTTGCCTTTTGTTTTTTGCTATCATATGCAATATGATTATGAGCCAAATTGGCTTCAAATTATATGCGACTTCTAAGGATTTTATGCTGTTGGCAAATTATGTTTTAGGGTCATTCTGTTACAACTTACAAGGAAGCTTAATTATGATGGTAAAGTGGACACAATGCAGACCTTGCACAATTTAAACGAAGATATGCAGTTTACTGGTTTGTATTTGCTTGAGAGTGGTTGGGCTTCGACTAGTATATTTAACACCTTTAGGACTTGCTGTTTAATATGGTGACTTTTCTCTAGTTGGGCCCTCTGCCTTTTGTGTTAGTATGTTGTTGTTCATGGTATTGACTAAATTAAATTTTTGATGGGTGAATTCCCAGATCAATTTTATGGTTTTGAGCAAGCTTGGAATGGAAATGCCAGAAAGCACATGCCTGGCTAGATTGGTAATCTCATTGATCATGATAATATGGGTAAGAGTGTTTTTATATCCTTAAATTCTGTTGTTTTATTTGGTTTGATATTGTTGGCATACTTTTGTGGAATTAGGATGGCATTCTTCATGTAAAATATGCAAATTTGTTGCAGGATTTTTGAAATAGCACATCTCATTGTGTTTTACCCTGCCATTCATTATTTTCATGAAGTTGGTTGGTGGATGAGTGAGAATATTGATGCTTCAGGGTGGGCTGTCATTATGCTCGGGTATAGGCTCTCTATTGCTATTTATTTGTGGTTATGATTTCAGGTTGGTATAAGTATTGTTTGTCATTTTGGCATTTTGACAGGATTTTGTTAGAATTATAGAAACTGTGCAAATTACATTTCCTTTTAGTAAGTTGTTTGGCTCTTATCTTTTTTTTTTCTTTTGCAAAGGTTGAGAAGAATTGAGGATCTTCAACCATAAAGATAGCATTAGTTCGAGCTGGGTTTGTTTAGGGAATTCATGCAATATCTTGGTATCATCTCTGATTTTCTTTAAATGTGTATTAACATTCGGTATTCTAATCATTATATTCGGTTTAAGCATGCATAACCTTTTGTTTCAAAGGAAAATTCGTGAATGTGTTTTTTCAATTCTTGGTTGTTATATAATTATGTTGAGAACCCATCTCTTTATTTGTATGGAATGAAGATTTTCAATTGAATGTTTTGATTTCTTGGTTGTCATATGATTATGTTGAGTACCATTCTCGTTATTTGTATTAAAGATTTTAATTTCTTGGTTGTTATACGATTATGTTGGTGATTTCAGTGGCTTTGGGGCTCCCAGGAGTTTAATGTCTAGTTTCTTTAGGGGAATGGACCCATTTGATGACCCTTTCTTCACTCGCCCTTTTGGTGGCATGTTCGAGTCAAGCTTCTTTTGTCCTGTGGCAGTCCTCTCACAGATATGCATCCACCTGTGTTTCTTGAGCATCAACCTCCAGAGCCCAACAGATCATGGGGGCCAATTATTGAAGAATTGAACTCCAATGATTAAAAAGAAGCAGCAGTTAAAAGAAGAAAGAAAATCCTAGGAAGCATGGTAGGTCTAGCAATGGGCCTTTTATCCGAGATCCAAATGATGTAGTTGAAGGTAAAATGTTTTTTTTTTTGTATTTTCGTATTGTCTTGTAATATTGTTTGTTTTAGGAAAACCTGTTTTGGATTTTCGTATTGTCTCGTTTTCATAGTTTGATCAATC
Source organism: Dipteronia sinensis (assembly GCA_033220585.1). Classification (NCBI taxonomy): domain Eukaryota; kingdom Viridiplantae; phylum Streptophyta; class Magnoliopsida; order Sapindales; family Sapindaceae; genus Dipteronia; species Dipteronia sinensis. The sequence goes on along the minus strand of CM065638.1, from coordinate 75,377,856 downwards.
CATTTTTTTTTTCACGAAATATGATCCTAATTTCGTCTAGAAACCACAGTTCACTTGTCTATCGATCACTCTCGTCTCTTAGTAAAAGTTTTAGGCTTTGTCTCTCACTTTGAAAAATTAGGGTTTTCGTTGTTACGGATGATGTGAATGTTTATTGTTTGATTTTAACGTGTTAATAAACCAAACAGTCAATCGATCTCTTATTATTTGATTAGGGTTTTTCTGTCTGTGGCTATTATTGTAATTGTGTTGAAATTTGGGGTTTTATATAGTATGATGTATATTAAGGAATTGGAAGGAGCAGAAGAGGAGGAGGAGGTGGTGGTGGCGGAGAGCGGAGGCAAAGAACAGAATTCAAATTCATTTGGTGAAAAGGGCGTCGTTTCTGGTGGTAGTGAAATAGAGAAAGGCTATGTTAATTGGGGTACGAAGAGGGTTTTGATTGGTGCTGGAGCTCGTGTGCTGTTTTACCCCACCCTGTTTTACAATGTTGTTAGGAACAGGTTTCAGGCAGAGTTTCGTTGGTGGTGCTGTGTTGATTAGGTATAAATTATTAAAGATGTATCCTATTTGAAGATTATGCCTTTAGAGTGTGTTTCAAGATATTGTATGTGAATTGCTTTTGTGTTTGGAGAACTATAATCATTTTAAAGTGGGTGAAATGATACAATGTCTGACGTTTGAATATATCTCATGATATAGATATTTGTTTTGCATGTGCTTGACAAGGTTTTGAGGGAAAAAAGAAAGAAAAAATCTACAAGGTGTCCTTTGTGCATGCTTGGAATTTTTTTTAAAGTCCATGGAAATTTAGTTTGTTTTCAAATATCTGTGTGTGGGCTTGTTTAGATGATTGATGAGTAGGGGTGAATGGATTATAAGTTAGTGTAGTTGTGCTTGTTCACTGATTTCGTTTCAAGCATTTTGCAGTGTGGTTACAAGTATTTCTGTATTTGGCTTTGTTTTAGATGATATGTAACTCATGCCTCTCTATTGCTATCTGATCCTTTTTTTTTGAGCTTAGTATATTTAGATTTTTTAATATTATCTGACCCTCTTGTTCTCAATGTATTCTGGTTGCATTGTGTGAGGAAGAAATTTTGTATCTATTTTACCGATTATATGTTTTTTTTCAAGTTATTTGAAGTTCTTTGATTAATTTGGGCTTTTAATGTGGCCATTTTTATCCGCAATCAATGACAACATCTAAATATCTAATATATTTGTTTTCAGTTTGTATTGTTAGGTGCAGTTCCTTTTCCTTCTGATGTTCCACACCTCAAGAAGAATGGTGTTGGTGGTGTGGTAACGTTAAATGAGCGCTATGAGACTTTAGTCTCAACATCTTTATATCACGTGAGTACATCATGTTCTGAAATTTTTAATAAGTTGGGCAGCTTGCTTTGCTAATACGAAAGTTCAATCTGATTATATGCTTTATTGTTCTTGGTCTCACTGGATTTGGAGCTATTCTGGATTTTAATTCCATTTAAAGAGTGATGCTTATTACATTTTCTGTATTATTACTTTTGCTGACAGCTTTTTGAATCTTTTGCCTGTTGGTATTTATCTGTCAATAATTTTTGTATAATTTTGGACATGTCCACAGCATTGATCATTTGGTGATTCCTACTAGAGACTACTGCTTTGCACCATCATTTAGTGATATATGCCCAGCTGTAGATTTTATGCATGGTAAGCGTTATTTGCAACAAGATGTCAAGCATTTATTTTTTTTTCTTTTTCAGGTTCTTTGTCTCTCTCGTTAAAGCAATATATATATATATATATATATATATATATTAATTTCTTCCATATGAAACATTTTGCTTTGTTTTCTGATTTTTGTGATCCCTTTGGTGGTTTTGGTGGCTTTGGGGCTCCCAGGAGTTTAATGTCTAGTTTCTTTGGGGAAGGGACCCATTTGATGACCCTTTCTTCACTCGCTCTTTTGTGGCACGTTCAAGTCAAGCTTCTTTTGTCCTAGTGGTAATCCTTTTTTCTTTTTCAATTTCTTTGTTTTTCTCTTGTTAAAGATTTTTTTTTAATCATACCGTGTTTTTGAAGGAAAAAAAGAGGCGGTGGCTTTGTTTTTACGCTTGTAAATACCCCTCTAGGCTTCAATGGTCACAGACCAAACAACGTGAAGGTAATGTACCAATTTTTTTTTCTTTTTTCTTTTTCAATTTCTTTGTCTTCTCTAGTTAAAGCAATTTTTTTTTAATTTCATCCATATGAAATATTCTGACTTGTTTTCTTTCTTGATCTTGTTTTGAGCAAGATTGGAGAAAGCATATGCCTGGCTGGACTGGTAAATCTCATTGGTCATAACAATATGGGTAAGAGTGTTTTATATCCTGACATTCTGCTGTTTTATTTGGCGTGACATTGTTGGGGCCATACTGTTGTGGAATTAGGATGACATTCTTCATGTAAAATATGCAAATCTGTTACGGGATTTTTGAAATAGCATGTCTCCTTGTGTTTTGTATTTTTAAATCCATGCTTTTTCTTTGCTTTTATGGATCAAGTTTATTCATATGAGCAAGATTGAAATATTCTGACTTGTTTTCTTTCTTGATCTTGCTTTGAGCAAGATTGGATTGGAAATGCCAGAAAGCACATGCCTGGCTGGACTAGTAATCTCATTGGTCATAATAATAAGGTAAGAGTGTTTTATATCCTGGAATTCTGCTGTTTTATTTGGTGTGACATTGTTGTGGCCATACTATTGTGGAATTAGGATGACATTCTTCATGTAAAATATGCAAATCTGTTACAGGATTTTTGAAATAGCACGTCTCCTTGTGTTTTGTATTTTTAAATCCATGCTTTTTCTTTGTTTTTATGGATCAAGTTTATTCGTGTATACTTCCACTTAATCTAAACGACTAAAGGTCTGTCTCAATTTCTTTGAATGCTGCAGAACGAGACTAAGGAAAAGTTGGTTCTCTCTGATATAAAAGCTTGACAGCTGGAATCTCAAATATGTGAAGAACAATTGCCTCAGCAAGTGGAAAAACTGTAATAATGTGTTTTAGCACAAAATTAAATATATCTGAATGTATATTGCTATATCCACTTTGATTACAGCATACACAAATTGACTATGAATCTAATATTTTATCATATTTGTACTTTTTGAACAGAGTAGAAGAACTTGAACATGAATTCTAGAAAGGTACATATGGAGTTCGCTTTACTTTAACCCTCAAACCTTTGAAATTATTATTGATGTTGTTGTTTGAATTATTCTTAATTCATACTATAACGGGATGTTGCGAATTTGTTGAAGTTAATCTGACCATCTAGATTTATTATAATTGGCACTGAAGTTGTATTTTTAAGCTGAGGTTTTCTTTCCTGTTCGTAGCAGGTGGCCTGAGAAGGAGCGTGGGATAAAGTTTTGTCCATTGAACTTTAGATAAGTGCTGCAACGCTTGACCTTGATCTTTATTGTAACTGAGTAGTGAACCTCAACAGATTCCCACCTTTACATATAAGTTATAGTTACATCAATTCACTTTCCCTCACAATTCAATCTTGCATACTCCTACCAGCCACTTATGCACCACTTCAGAGAATCAAATGCACTGCACTTGTGATGTTGGGTTGAAACATCACCTCTTATAGGAAGTCTTTGTGTGAGACACACTCAACATTTTATGAATCTGTAATGTATGATTCTTTCCTTTCATGCTTGCTAAGTTTTAGAATTTCTTTTCAGGTGAGTTTATGCACTAGATGTTGGTGGGGTGATCCCAGATGAGCTATGGACTTTTACTTTCCTCACCAATCTGTATGGCTTCATATTAATATATTTCTGCTTTGTTCCTGACTTTATTATACGTAAGCTAAGTTCTAGCTTGCACCATACCTGGCAGGCTATTTTCCACTATGATTGATCATCTTGTGTTCGTTCTTGAATGATCTGATATTTTCATTCTTCTGATAAGAACTTGGGCAAAAATTACTTGACAGAGCCACTGTCCGCATCTGTTGGGAATCTGACTAGCATGCAATACTTGTAGGGTGATAGAAATTTTGATGTTAAACTTTTGGGACATGACAAATAGATTGTAATTATTTCTTTTTCTGATGTTTATTTTATATCCTGATCAGGAGTCTTGGACCCTTGGTGTTAATGCGTTATCAGGGGAGTTTCCAAAAGAACTTGGAAAGCTGACTGATATAAGATCATTGTAAGTTTAACATATAACTTCTTAACTCTATAATTATGGCCATGACAATTTGTTTTTACTTTCTGTAACTAGTGACTGCCTCCCCCTCTTCTGTATGTAACTTTCAGTTTTGTTCTTTTGGTTTTGTTTCCTTGTAATCTTTAAGTGATAATAACAGTTCTAGATGTCATTCACTTTTAATTTTGTAGTGCTATTGGATCAAACAATTTCTCCTGTCCTTAACTCTCTAAACTTGGTAACTGCAAATTCTGAAGACTTTCTATTACATTATTAGTGCATAATTGTGCATGTTGTTTGATTGAAGCGAACAATATTGGCAAATTATGTTTTAGGGTCATTCTGTTACAACTTACAAGGAAAAGCTTAATTATGATGGTAAAGTGGACACAATGCAGACCTTGCACAATTTAAACGAAGGTATGCAGAGATTTTACTGGTTTGTATTTGCGTGTATTTGTGTGAGTGGTTGGGCATCGACTAGCATATTTAACACCTTTAAGACTTGCTATTTAATATGGTGACTTTTATCTAGTAGGGTCCTCTGCCTTTTGTGTAAGCTTTTGGGTTAGTATGTTGTTCATGGTATTGACTAAATTAAATTTTGGATGGGTAAATTCCCAGATCAAATTTCTGGTTTTGAGCAAGCTTGGAATGAAAATGCCAGAAAGCACATGCCTGGCTTGATTAGTAATCTCATTGGTCATGATAATACTAGAAAGCCCAACAGGCCTAACTTAACCCAAAAGACATCTTAAAGGTTAAGGTTTGCCAAACACTTTATAAAGGGCACAATGCTTGTTTGTCTTAACGATGTGGGACAACACCACACATCCAACACGCCCACCTAAGCCGAACACAGCGGCAGGGGCCCAAGGACGAAACAGGCTCTGATACCAACTAGAAAGCCCAACAGGCCTAACTTAACCCAAAAGACATCTTAAAGGTTAAGGTTTGCCAAACACTTTATAAAGGGCACAATGCTTGTTTGTCTTAACGATGTGGGACAACACCACACATCCAACAATAATGTGGTAAGAGTGTTTTTATATCCTGAAATTCTGTTGTTTTATTTGGTGTGATATTGTTGGCATACCTTTGTGGAATTAGGATGGCATTCTTCATGTAAAATATGCAAATTTGTTGCGGGATTTTTGAAATAGCACGTCTCATTGTGTTTTGCCTTAGTAAAGTTATTGCTGTCATTCATTACTGACATAAAGTTGGTTGGAGTGTGAGAATATTGATGCTTCAGGGTGGGCTGTCATTATGCTCGGGTATAGTCCCTCTATTGTTATGTATTTGTGGTTATGATTTCAGGTTGGCATAAGTATTGTTTGTCATTTTGGCATCTATATGCATTTGACAGGATTTTGTTAGAATTATAGAAACTGTGCAAATTATATTTCCTTTTAGTAAGTTGTTTGGCTCTATCTTTGTTTTTTCTTTTGCAAAGGAAGAGATGAAGAAGGATCTTCAACCATAAAGATAGCATTAGTTCGAACTGGGTTTGTTTGGGGGATTCCTGCAATATCTTGGTTTCATCTCTGATTTTCTTTAAATGTGCATTAACTTTTAGTATTCTAATTATTTTATTCATTTTAAGCATTCATAACCATTTGTTTCAAAGAAAAATTCATGAATGTGCCTCCTTTTAATTATTTTTGCAATTTGCTGTCTTTTGAAGATATCCTCCTTAAAGCCTAAACAAAATTTATTGAAAATGGAAGTTATAAATCATATTCTGTTCTGTGGTGACTTGAATTTTTAAATCCAACCCCCCCCCCCCCCCTTTTTTTTTTTTTTTTTAATCAATTAAGTATATTCGTATATGATATTTTTGGCTTTATCGATTGCTTTAATAGTTAGATTTTTTTTTGGTGTTTCCCCTATATTTGCAATTAAAGTTCCTATGCTTCCTGTCAAGGTGACTTCTTGTTAGATATTACTCAAGTTTTATTTTCCGATCAACTATTTTTTATATATTGTTTTCATATCTGTTTAGCAGCAGACAGTCTTGTTAAATTGCATCTGGTGCAAGTTCTATTTTTATTGATAATCTTAACGTGCATACTGCCGATGTTGGTGATGGTGCTGGTGGTTGTGTACTCTTTTTGCTTTTGGGCAACTGGGTCCTGCCGCAATTGTCATTTGGAATAGCTTGACATTGTGCTCCAGTCAGCAGGTAGCTTACAGGCACTTCGTTCAAATTTTATAACATTTCAACTTTCTCATTCCTTGACTATACTATGTTGTTGATGAACTACAATACTGACATATGTGAATTAAGTTTATAATTAGGAACTTATCTGTATTGCAATGTTGCATATCTTATTTAAGTTACAACTTAATTCTCTCCTCAATTATAACCAAGCAATTGATGATCTATTATCAGTTACCTGAAGCTCCCTTTGCATATAATTGATCATCACACTTACCTTAAAAGTGAAGAGATTGTACTCAAAATGCATTTTCTTGACTTTTATGTGAATTGTGAAAACATTATCACATAAAAGAGAACATTATCATTGTCAAAAGAATTTAGGTTATGTTGAAGCCAGATTGTGTAAACTAAAAAGACCTCTCGTATATGATTGTAATACCTTGTAATTTATGTTATGCTAGGTATTGTAATAATTTGTTGTAGCGATGGTATAAGGTCATCACTCAAATGTCATAATTTACTGGAGTTCGGAAAATGTTGGACTTGTTCTTGAACTTAGCAAATGTAGTAAGAGATATAACACATATTACATGCCATGACCTTCAAGTATTTAATGATATGCTTTCCTTTGATTGAGCTTATTTTGTCTGATCATAATGTTTTTTTGAAATTTGTTTTTTTTACAGATTTTCCATTTTTAATGCATTTGCGTGTGGTGGAGTGGTGTGCACTCTAGAAGTTCACTGTCACTGTGGGGGTGTTGGTATTTATAAAGGTTTATGATTTCTTCTCTTTCTTTTTTGTTTATTAAACTGCCAGCCAGATCCTCTCAATTTCCCACATGACACTAATGCCCATGGATTACACTCCTTACCAACAGCCGGTGGTACATTATAGCCAATACAACAGTTGCCTTGAACCGATGTTACTTTTGCCTTGCTGATAGCTGCTACAGACATAAAACTTCGGGGTGAACTCTCGTTATTCAATTCTGATATATTTTTGATGTTATATTAATAATATATGGTCTCTTTTATGAACATTACAGCACTGCATCTATGCTAACTCTAATCTATCTTGTAAGCTTTGATAATAGCAACAGGTAGGCAAGTGAGGCCTTCTGCAGTGTATGAAATTTCTATTGAGGTTACTATAAATTCGCATGAAATTTCTATTCAGATGTATGCTACGTGCCAGCTTTTTAGTACGTCAAAGAAAAGAATAATGAAAATCAGGACCCTGCTGAGTCAAATTCATGACATCCAACCAAGCTTTATAAAATTTTGGTTGCTCATTGTCTGATTACTATGATACAAGAATGTTGTAAATTATAGTTGAAATTTGTATTTAATAAATAAAGTGAACAAGAACATGTCAAATCCTTCATGTTAGTAAGTAGCATCTGTCTGAAATCTATTCTAAACAGAAATGGCTACCAGAAATTCCAGCTTTGAACTTCTTGTACTTCTTATTCTTGTTTTGTTAACTAAATCTATGTTCCTTGAAGCTGTAAGGTCCAATTCTCATGCTACTGTGGATTTCAATATCAGTTGTATTGAGAAGGAGAGGGAAGCTCTGCTTCAATTCAAAGGTGGTCTTAAAAATCCTTCAGGTTGGCTCTCTTCTTGGGTTGTTGATGACTGCTGCAACTGGGTTGGTGTCAGCTGCAGCAGCAAGACTGGCCATGTCGTAACTCTTGAACTCAAACGTTCATTATGTGATTTGTATCAAGAAAATGAAGCAGCATATGACTGTAAATCATGCTTGTTTGGTAAGTTAAGTTCTGCTCTGCTTAATTTGACGTTTTTGAATTACTTGAACCTTAGCGGCAACGATTTCCATGGAAATCCAATTCCAGAGTTTATAGGTTCACTCAAGAATCTGAGGTACCTTGATCTCTCCCAAGCCTCCTTCACTAGAATGGTCCCCTCAAGTCTTGGAAATCTATCAACTTGCAGCACCTTGATCTCTCTTATAACAACTTCAACTCTTCAGTAATATAAGTACCCTTGTGACCTCGAAACTTCAAAGTTGTGAGTTTCCAGGTTCCATTCCCAAGATTCCACAGGGAAGCCTGTATAAGTTGCGTACTCTAGATCTTTCGTCTAATGATATTATTGGTGAAACGGAGGAATTCATGGAGTTTGTGAAAGTTTATGCTTTATTTTTTTGAATAAAATCTGTACAAAACAGCCATATATATATATATATATATATATATACACACTAAGCAGTAACAAACTGTTTAATCTAAGGAATCTGTTTCCTTTTTAAAGAAGGAAACTAATACCAAATCATTTAATAATAGGAAACCTAATATATACATCATAATTAAATATCTAAATCCCTAGAAAACAGTAGCAATATCTCCAACACTCCCCCTCAAGCTGGGTATGTTAAACACTGGGTTGTATATGTTTAACATACCCAGCTTGCTACACAGATCTTTAAAGCCGGTCCTCGGAAGTGCTTTTGTAAGTATATCTGCATTTTGTAATGATGAAGGAGTGTATATAGGTTCAATGACACCCTTTCTATATTCTTTTTGATAAAATGTTTATCAATCTCGATATGCTTAGTCCTGTCATGTTGAACAGGATTTTTTAGCAATACTGATAGTTGCTTGACTGTCACTCAGCAACTTTATACATCCATCAATAGGAACCTTCAATTCAGCTAACAAGCGTTTCAGCCAAATTCCTTCACAAATCCCTTGAGCCATGGCTCTAAATTCAGCTTCAGCACTACTTCTTGCCACAACAGATTGCTTTTTACTCCATCAGGTTGTCAAATTTCCCCAAACATAAGTACAGAAACCTGAAGTTGATCTCCTGTCAGTGACAGACCCAGCCCAGTCTGCATCTGAATACATCTCCTCAACATCTCCTCAACATCTCTTCTTGTATTCTTTTTAAAAAACAGTCCCTTTCCTGGAGTCATTTTTAGATTTCTCAGAATCCTCTGTACTGCTGTCATGTGTTCTTCAGTGGGATTGTTCATGTACTGACTAACAACACTTACAGGAAAGGCAATGTCAGGTCTTGTATGAGAAAGATAGATTAATTTCCCTACAAGTCTCTGGTACCTCTTCTTTTCAACAGGAGCACTATCCTGAATTGACCCCAGTTTTGTGGTAGAGTCCATGGGTGTATCAGCTGGTTTACAGTCGAGCATAGCAGTGTCTTTGAGCAAATCTAACACATACTTCCTCTATGAGACAGCAATACCTTTCTTCGATCTAGCAATCTCTATTCCCAGGAAGTACTTGAGGTCCCCTAGATCCTTGATTTCAAATTCTTTTGCAAGAACTCCTTTAATTCTAGGTATTTCCTCCTTAAAGTCTCCTGTAAGCACAATATCATTTACATAGACAATCAAAACAACCAACTTACCACTAGGAGAATGCTTTGTGAACATTGTATAATCAGCTTGCCCTTGGATGTATCCTTGTTGTTTCAACACCTTGGAGAATCTCTCAAACCATGCTCAGGGAGACTGTTTAAGACCATATAAGGACTTTCTTAGCCTGCATACCTTGCTGCCATTGGTTGCATTTTCAGTCCCAGGAGGAATTTCCATGTACACTTCCTCATCTAAGTCTCCATTCAAGAAAGCATTCTTGACATCTAATTGATAGAGGGGCCAATCAAGATTAGCAGCAAGAGATAATAGAACTCGGATGAAGTTTAACTTAGCCACGGGTGCAAAAGTCTTCTGGTAGTCAATGCCATATGATTGAGTGAAGCCCTTGGCTACCAATCTTGCTTTAAATCGTTCAATACTGCCATCAACTTTAGTCTTCACAGTGAAGACCCATTTGCAGCCCACTGGTTTCTTCCCCCTAGGTAAGTCACAGATTTCCTATGTACTATTCTTTTCTAGAGCCCTAAGCTCCTCTTTTACAGCACTCTTCCACTCGGCTATAACAAAGCTTCTTCCACACTGTTAGGAATTTGCACTTCTGAAATTTTTGCAATAAACCTTCTATATCTTTGAGACAGCCCTTCATAACTTACATATTTGCCTATAGGGTACAACGGTCTGCTTCTGCATTCTCTTACCCCTTTCTGGACTGCTATTGGCAAATCACCATCATGTTGTTCACTATCAAGGTCTGAATTGTTAGGGGAATTATTGTCTTCAACTTGTGTATTAATTTCTTGAATTTGAGGTTCGGGCTCAGATGATTGGACTGGCTGAGTGTGTGTTGGAACTATTACTTCTTTCTGTCTTTCCCGTCTCTTTGTGTAAACAATATCCTATTGATCAACAGCAGCTGGGACATGACACTTAGATGGTTCTCTAGGAGTTTCACTCAAAGACTGGCTGTTAGGAGGTTCATTAGAATTCGGTTCAGGAGTATGAGGACTAACTGAAGGAATTTCAACCAAACTAGGAGTCTAAAACACATCTAAGCTCTCAAGACTTTGTGGTGACAAACTAGGTCTCTCAGATTTCCAAAACTGATATTCACCAGAATTCTCCCACTGAATAACAGTTTTGGTAAAAAATGGTTTTGTTTCAAAAAAAGTAACATCCATACTGTAATAAAACTTATGATTAAGAGGACAAAAACACTTATAACCCTTATGAATTGAAGAATAACCAAGAAAAATCCCGTTAACAGATCTCTTATCCAACTTACCTCGTGAGTGTTTATGAAGATGAATAAAAATAGTACACCCAAATATTTTTGGTGGTAAATTAGATATTAGGCGACATTGAGGATAGAAGTGAAGAAGAGTTTTATTAGGAGTTGAACTTCAAAGTCTTTAAGGGAAGCCTATTGATCAAATATGCTGTTGTAAGAACAACATCTCCCCAAAACTTTTTAGGCATGTTTGTGGAAAACAACAAGGATAGGGCAACTTCAAGGATGTGTCTGTTCTTCCTCTCGGCAATACCATTTTGTTGTGGGGTATCAACACAAGAACTCTGGTGAATGATACCTTCACACAATAGGTAATTGCCAAGCTGAGAATTAAAAAATTCCCTGCCGTTGTCAGTCTTGAAAATCTGAATTTAAGTATTGAATTGTGTTTTAATCATGATATTGAATGTTTTTAAAAATTTGAGAGATCACAGATTTGTGTTTCATAAGAAAAATCCAAGTTAGTCTTGTGTGATCATCAATAAACGAAACAAACCATCTAGCACCAGTGACATTTGGGGTTTGTAATGGTCCCCAAACGTCACTATGTATCATGGAAAAAAGGTTTAGATGATTTGTACATTTGACTTGGAAAACTTGTGCGAGAGTGTTTAGAGAATTGACATATTTCACTCTGAAAAGACATAAGATTTTTATTATTGAACATTGAAGGAAATAGTTTAGCAAGATATACAAAACTTGGGTGTCCTAAACGGTAATGCCATAACATCACATCACTATCTAGACTAGACTCCCTAACAAGGTCATGTTTGCCAATACTATTAACACAAGGCCTACTCACTGCTGTTGATGCTTGTAGTTTATGAGAGGGTTGAACTTCGAGAAAATAGAGTCCTTCACAGCCTCTAGCACTGCCAATCATCCTCTCCGTAGTCAAATCCTGAAAAACATAAGTATTTGAACGAAATTCAGCCACACAGTTCATATCTTTAATAAGTTTACTCACTGATAATAAGTTGCAATTTAGTTTCGGCACATATAAAACATAATGCAAAGTCAGATTCTTAGAAGCAATCACAATGCCAATGCCCAATACTTTAGATAGAGTTTCATCAGCAATCCGTACATGAGGGCTGTTATCACAGGCTGTGAACTGATGAAAAATGCTTTTGTCTCCAGTCATGTGGTCTGAAGCTCCTGAATCAACTATCCATGACTGAGATTTTTCTAAGTTAGCAACCAAAGCATCATGAAAATTACTTTTTTGTGCAATAGAACCAGTACCAATTACAACTGGACTAGCAGACATCTGTGTTTGGCTAAGGATCTTATGCAGTACATCGAAATGGTCTTTGCTGAAAGGTTCAGTTCTTGTGGTGGAAGACAGGTTTGCTCGACCCTCACGGTCCTTAGCTGATTTCCAATCAGCTGGTTTCCCATAAATCTTCCAACACTTCTCCTTTAGATGTCTAGGTTTTCTACAGTGATCACACCACGGTCTACCTCCCTTGCGTGGTTCCTGATGATTACGGGCAGCCAAAATAGAAGCTTCACCCCTCGTTTCTTTTGTTTCTGTCCCAAACATCAGAGTTCTGCGACTTTTCTCTCTTCTGACCTCAGAGAAAGCCTCACGAAGACTTGGCAGTGGCTTGGTACCGAAGATCCTTCCTCGCACAGCATAGAGATTGGAAGTTAAACCCAAACAGAATTTGTACTCTCTTTGTCTCGATAATCTTCTTGTACTATTGAGAGTCTTCGGGTGAACTCCACTTATATTTTTCAAATGCATCAAGCTGCTGCCAATAAGTCTGAATTTTCTTGTAGTACTCGGTCACCGAGAGATCCCCTTGCCTTAAGTCATGAAGTGCTCCTTCAATTGTCACTAATTCAGGAGTGTTGTCCTTGTGAGAGTATGTCTCTTTCACTGCTTCCCAAACCTCGGCAGCTGTCTCATAAAGAAGAAAATTCTCACCGATATTGGGCATCATCGAAATTATCAACCAAGACATGAATTGACTGTTATCTCTCTTCCAGACTTTATATCTTGCATCCTTCTCTTCGGGCTTGATAACTTTTTCTATAAGATAGTCTTCCTTCTTTTTGTTGCATAGATAAAGTAGGACGGATTGAGACCACTGGAGGTAGTTTTGACCAGTAAGTTTGTAGGAAGTAATGGACATATGAGGGAAATTTTGAGGTTCTCCACCATTGCGGCCAAGAATGACGGTTTCGGGAATTGTAGACTCGGTTGAGATTGTTTCAGAACTGTTGGATTCAGTTTCTTTGGACATGATGAATGATGAGGATTGTTGCCGGAAAGAGCAACAAGAAGATCAGAGTTACTGCTGGAAAAGGCAGTAAGGAATTCGGAATTCGGAATTCGGAATCCTGAATTCGGAATCCTGAATTCGGAATTCGGGATTCGGGATTTGGGATTTGGGATTTGGGATTCGGAATTCGGGATTCAGAATTCGGATTTTAGATTTTGAATTTCAGATTTCGGATTTCGGATTTCGGAATTCAGAATTGAGATCACTGTCGGAAAGAGCAGTAAGAGAAGGAAATAGAGAAGAAAAAAAAATTAGGGTTTTAGAGGAGGCTCTGATGCCATGTGAAAGTTTATACTTTATTTTCTTGAATAAAATCTGTACAAAACAGCCCTATATATATATATATATATATATATATATATATATATATATATATACACTAGGCAGTAACAAACTGTTTAATCTAAGGAATCTGTTTCCTTTTTAAAGAAGGAAACTAATACCAAATCATCAAATAATAGGAAACCTAATATATACATCATAATTAAATATTTAGATCCCTAAAAAACAGTAGCAATATCTCCAACAGAGTTTTTGTCTAGATTCAATAATAGTACATTGGAGACCTTTGAACAAATTAAGAGTTTGTTATCTATTCTTCTCCATATGGAGGCAATATATAGGGAAATACATGAGTGAAAATCAAGAAAATGATTCTCCTATAATCAATACAATGATTTCCTATAATCAAGCTAATGATCTCCTACAATCAAGCAAATTGTCAACTACACTAATCAAACAATCAATTACACTAATTAAGCAATCAATCAATCAACTATACAATCTAATTATATTCTAACACCCCCCCTCAAGTTGGTGCATAGATGTCACTCATGCCCAACTTGCTAATTGAGTCATGAAAGTTCCTTCCATTAATGGCCTTTGTGAGAATATCTGCAAGTTGATCCTTACTTGGTACATATGGAAGCTCAATTATCTTTTCTTCTATCTTCTCTTTGATGAAGAATCGATCAATCTCCACTTGTTTGGTACGATCATGTTGGACAGGATTATTGGCAATTTGAACCGAAGCTTTATTATCACAATATAGCTTCATGCTACCCTTTGGGTGAAATCCCAAATCGCCCAACAAGTTCTTCAACCACAACAATTCAGTAATTCCTTGGGCAATCCCTCGGAATTCTGCCTCAGCACTAGATCGTGATACCATAGTCTGTTTCTTACTCCTCCAAGTGACTAGATTACCCCCTATAAAGGTGAAGTAACCAGAAGTAGATCTCCGATCACTAGCATTCCTAGCCCAATCAGCATCCGTGTATCCCTTGATATCTAAGTGTCCATTTTTAGAAAACATTAATCCTCTACCAGGAGATCCCTTTAGGTACCTTTAAATCCGAAAGACTGCATCCATGTGATTCTCCGTGGGAGCGTGCATAAATTGGCTTACCACACTCACTGCATATGCAATATCATGACGAGTATGCGATAAGTAGATGAGCTTACCAACAAGCCTCTGATATCTTTCTTTGTTTGTCGGGGTTTGATCAGAGTGATCTGGACATTCACATAACTTGTGGTTTTGATCCATAGGAGTATCTGCTAGTTTGCTAGCAAGCATCCCAGTTTCTGTAAGCAGATCAAGAACATACTTTATCTGACTGAGGAAAATCTCATGTTTTGATCGGGCTACCTCAATTCCCAAAAAGTACCTTAATACCCCCAGGTCTTTCATTTCGAACTCTGTAACCAAGTAACTTTGGAGATTAGTCATCTCCAGATCATTGTTTCCTGTAACAATCATATCGTCAACATAGACGATCAGTATAGTGATCTTGTCACCCTTACGTTTGAAGAATAAGGTGTGATCCGAGTTACTCTGATGGTATCCGAATCTCCTCATAGATGTATTGAATCGCCCAAACCAAGCTCTAGGTGGTTGTTTCAGTTAGTAAAGAGCCTTTTTCAGCTTACATACTTTGCCAGTTTGAGACTCGAAACCGGGAGGGAGTTCCATATAGACTTCTTCACTAAGTTCCCCATGTAGGAAAGCATTCTTCACATCCAACTGTTTTAATGGCCAATCCAAGTTCGCTGCTATTGATAAAAGTACCCTAACGGTGTTTAACTTGGCTACTGGAGCAAACGTCTCTTGGTAGTCAACCCCGTAAGTCTGAGTTTACCCTTTGGCGACCAGCCTCGCCTTGTACCTTTCAATTGATCCATCTGCTCTGTGGTTAATGGTATATACCCATCGACACCCAACAACCTTCTTTTCTTCAGGTAGATCCACTATCTCCCACGTACAGTTTTTTTGTAACGCCTTCATCTCTTCTTTCATGGCTTATACCCATTTTTGGTCCGTCAGTGCATCCTGCAGTTTACTAGGAATAGATACAGAGGATAATTGATGTGCAAATGCCTTAAAGGATTCAGACAATCTGTGAGTTGAGGTGTAATCAGTAATAGAGTAGAGAGCCTTACTATCTACTGGAGGATGCTTAAAGGAGAAACCAAAACGTATTGGTGGTCTATGTTCTTGAATGGGATACCGTCGAGTGGGTAAACTGAGGTCAGGATCTGTGTGATTTTCACTAGACAAGTCATTAGATAAAGTAGAGAGTTCGGGAATTACCTCAGGAGCATTTTCCACCTCAGAGTCTGATTGATGAACTAGTGTTGGAGAATGAGAAGTAAGGGGTTGTGCCACCTGTATGGGAACTAACTCCTCATGTTTCTCTTTCCCTTTATTTCGCCTTTCATACACTTTCCAAGTTGGTTCTGTCCTTTCAGGAATCTCACTATTTTCTTCAGAAGATAGACTTACAGGCAAACTAATAGTGTTTGTAGGAGACTCGGGCAAACTAATAGATATACCATTGTCTACCATAGAAGACTTCTCTTCATGGTTCGAGTTCCCCCCTGAAGAGGAGTCTCTGAGGCAAAATATGCCTCATTTTCCCAAAACGTAACATCCTGTGAAACAAACACCCTACCAGATGGAGGATGGTAACACTTGTACCCCTTTTGGGAGCTAGAATACCCTATAAAGACACACTTAAGAGCACACGGGTCTAACTTTCCTCGATGAGGAGTATGGATATGTACATATACTACATATCCAAAGACTCGAGGAAGAATATGTAAGGCAGAGTTAACATCACAGAAATGAGACAAGGATTGCAGTGGAGTTTGAAAAGACAAAACACTGGACGGCATGCGATTAATGAGATATGCAGCAGATAATACAGCATCACCCCAAAAAGATTTAGGCATATGCATTTCAAGTAGTAAAGATCGTGCAACCTCTAAGAGATGACGATTTTTACGCTCGGCTGTGCCATTTTGTTGTAGAGTATGTGCACAAGTTGTTTGGTGGAGAATACCGTTTCGTAAACAAAAGGTTTGGAAATTATGATTGAGATATTCACCACCATTATCAGAGCGTAAAATTTGAATTTTCTTATGAAACTGTGTGTAGATCATGTGATAAAATTTTTGAAAAACATCACATACATCACTTTTATTTTTTAAAAGGAAAATCCAAGTCATACGTGTGCAGTCATCAATAAATGTAACAAACCAACGCATACCAGATACAGACACAACATTAGAGGGACCCCATACATCAGAATGGATAAGAGAAAATGGCATAGAGCTCCTATTATTATTACTAGAAGGAAAAACAGTGCTATGATGTTTTGACAAAACACATGTTTCATATTTAAAATTATTTTGACCAGTAAATGAGGATGAAAATAAAAACTTAAGGTACCAAAATGAACAATGTCCTAAGCGTCTATGCCAGAGATAGATATTACTTTCCTTATCTGAGTTGACTTGTACTACTCTATGAGGTTGGCTAGATGAGCGTAAAGAGCCCGGAGTACTATCTGATGTAAAGTAGTACAACCCCCCTCTTTCCCTACCAGATCCAATCGTCTCCTTGGTGTGAATGTCCTGAAACACACAATGAGTAGGTCAGAAGGTGACAGTGCAGTTAAGAGATTTAGTGATCTGACTGATAGAGAGTAAGTTATTAGATAAGGTAGGCACATGTAAAACGGATGACAAGTGTAAAGATGGTGTTAATGGTACAGATCCAGCCCCATTAACCGGGATGGGTGTACCATTAGCATATGACACACTACATGTTTCGGTTGAACTATGATGACTAAATTTTCGAGAATCAAAAATCATGTGATCTATTTCACCAGAATCAATTATCCAAGTATTATTACTAGAAATTGTAGAAGTACTGAAAGCAGAATGTAATGTACCTGAGCCGGACATAGTAGTAGCGGAAGCAAAAGATCAGAAAATACCCGAAGAGTTTGGCAGCGGAACAGTAAATCCGGCAATCGAAACTGTAAAACGGGCAAGTACTGTAGCAAAATACTGTAGACGGGTACTGTAGCAGTGAAAAAGAAGAATTTTTTTTTTGAAAACAGTAACAAAGAGGAAACCTAAAAATTTGTTTTAGGCTCTGATACCATGAACAAATTAAGAGTTTGTTATCTATTCTTCTCCATATGGAGACAATATATAGGAAAATACATGAGTGAGAATCAAGAAAATGATTCTCCTATAATCAATACAATGATTTCCTATAATCAAGTTAATGATCTCCTACAATCAAGCTAATTGTCAACTACACTAATCAAACAATCAATTACACTAATTAAGCAATCAATCAGTCAACTATACAATCTAATTATATTCTAACAACCTTAAAGTTGAGTTTCAATGAACTCACTGTAATTTATCCCATCACAAGATTCCATGGGGAAACTTGTCTAAATTGCATACTTTAGATCTTTCATATAATGACTTTGGTGGTGAAATAAAAGAGTTCATTAAGGCTTAGATGTACTAGCTGTGACCTGCAGCATTTGTACACGAGTTACAACAAACATGGTGGAAATTTACCTGATCTCCGGGTTCCATGGGGTAGCCTCTGTAACGTGCGTACTTTGGATCTCTCGAATAATGATGTCACCGGTCAAATTAAAGATTTCGTAGAGGCTTTGTCTGGTTGCAATAACAACACCCTATGGACTTTAGAATTTGGTTCAAACAAGCTTGGTGGTACTTTACCTGATTCCTTGGGGTACTTTAAGGATCTGGTACATCTTGATCTCTCCCACAATTGATTCTTTGGTTCACTTCAATGATAAGGAAATTTGTCGCTTTTGAGCCACCTGGATCTATCTTTCAACTTGATGGATGGGATGATTGCTGAAGATATTGGACAGCTTTCAGAGTTATTTGCTTTGGACCTGTATAGGAATTCCTGGAAAGGTGTTATTACTGAAAATCATTTTCGTAACCTTTCAGGATTAACTTTGCTTTACTTATCTCATCCACACACAAACCCTTGGTTTTCAATGTGAAGCATGATTGGGTTGCTCCCTTCAGCCTATCTACCCTCTCAATCAGAGATTGTCAATTGGGTCCAGCATTTCCTTCTTGGCTTGAAACTCAAGTAGGTATTTCTCGATGGATTCTTTCCAGCGTTGGCATTTTAGACACCATTCTTAGTTGGTTTTGGAGATTATTACCACAAGCTCATTGGTTGGATCTTTCTGACAACCAGAAAAGAGGTGAGCTTCCCAAGTCGATAAATGTTCATCTTGATGCATGGATTGATTTGGGCATCAACCGTTTAGAGGGTTCACTCCCACTATGGTAAAAAAACAATCTGCTTACCGGACCAATTCCTATTGACATTGGTCATAGAATGTCAATACTGGAAAACCTAGATCTCTCTGGGAATCTTCTGAATGGCAGCATTCCACCATCCATGAGTCAAATGAGGAATTTGCCAGTTTTTGACTTGCCAAACAATCATCTATCTGGAGAAATCCCATCAAACTGGCAGAATTTAGACAAATTGAGAGTTGTAGTCTTGTCAAAAAACAGACTATCCGGAAGCATTCCAAGCTCTATATGCTCGCTACCTTTACTTTTTGGTTGAAACTGAGCAGTAACAACCTTTCAGAGGAGCTATCTGCATCTTTGCAAGATTGCACGCGTTTTTTGTCACTTGACCTTGGAGAAAATGGATGTTTTGAGACCTTACAGCCAATTGCAGAAAAGCTCATCAATGTGTCATATTTAGGACTTCGAGCTGACATGTTAACCGGAAACATTCCCGAACAACTATGTGGATTCCCTGTTCTACTTGTCAGGGCACATCCCTACATGTCTTGGCAATTTGAAGACTATGAAATATACAAGACAATACTTTTCAGTGCCTCCCTCAATTGACCACATAGAATTCACCAGACATGCAGAGTTGGCAGTGAAAGGAAGATTAAATGAATATACGAAGATAATTTCAGTTCTCAATAGCATCGACCTCTCAAGCAATAACTTAATTGGAGAGATACTGGAAGAGATAACAAACCTCACAGCATTGTATGCCTTGAATCTATCATGGAACGAATTAACAGGAAAGATACCAGAGAACATTGAAAGCTTGCAACAGTTGGAAACTCTTGACCTCTCATGTAACCTTCTTTCAGGCCCGATTCCTCCAAGCATGTCTTCTATGACTAAGCCACTTGATCTTGTCTAATAATAACCTGTCTGGACAAATTCCTTCAGGTAATCAGTTCAATACCTGGATTGATCCATCCATTTATGAGGGTAACTTGTACTTTTGTGGTCCTCCATTGACTAAAAACTGCTCATCAAGACCTGGAGATCCAGAAGACAAAAATGAAGATGGATCTGAAAGGTTTTGGTTCTACATTAGCATGACAGTGGGATTCATCGCAGGATTTTGGGCCGTCTGCGGCACTTTGATGATTAAAACATCCTGGAGGCATGCCTATTTCAGGTTTGTGGATGAGATGAAAGATAAGCTCTTTGTGATCATTGCGGTTCATGTGGTCTATACACCAAGTAAGGTATGCAGATGTCAAAAGATAAAAGTGGTCACCAATGAGAGGTATGATTAACCTTTAATCTTTTACATTGTTTTCTTTCTGCTTTGTTTGTGTATGAATCAGTTGTCGTGTGTTACCTGCGGCAAAAATGTGAACATTACAAGTGAATGATAAAGGAACAACGAACTTTAGGAAGATTAAGGCAAGAATACAGGACCAAAGATGAATTCATTTTCCATTGGCCAGGCTCCTCTGTTTTGATATATATATATATATATATATATATATATATTTTCTGTCTTTTAATGAAATCATTCTATGTTAAACATTATTAAATATTCCAGAACTTAGATGGCTTGCCGGTTTTCAAAATATTATGCAGACAGTATGAAATTCTCTCTGTTTCCTCATTTTCACCTTTTTACATGTAAATTCTTGTTTTTTCTTATCCAACAGCCATCTCTTGATTATCATTGACTTATACACTGCTTGCTTTTTAGACAAGGATAGCATTCACTTGAAAAATAGCCACATACCAATCTGAAGTAAAATATATGATAAAATGGAACCTTAGCAGATTGAGTTGACTATCTCAGCAATTGTAGCTCAACTTCTAAAAATATATACTAAAACACTCCAACAATCAAGTTCATTATTTTCACTTTGATTGGCTACCCTCCAATTTTATTTTGAAATTTCAAATATCATATCAACTGTTTCCAAAACCTTTTAAGGATCTGAAAGGTTTTGGTTCTACGTTAGCATGGCACTGGGATTCATTGCAGGATTTTGGGCTGTCTTCGGCACTTTGATGATTAAAACATCCTGGAGACATGCCTATTTCAGGTTTGTATCTTGAATCAGTTGTGTGTTCCTTTGCAGTAATATCGTGAACATTACAAGTGAATGACAAAGGAACGATGAACTTTAGGAAGATCAAGGCGAATAATACAGGACCGAAGATGAGTTCATTTTCCATTGGTCACACTTCTCTGTTTCGATATATTTTTTCCTTTTTTGTTTTAATGAAATCGTTCTATAAAATTTGTTTCGAAGTCATAGTGTGGATGACATGTTAAACAGTATTAAATATTCAAGATGGATTGCGGGTTTTCAAAAACTTATGTAGGACTTGAAACTGAGTATTAAGTTTCTCTGTTTCCTCATTTTCACCATTTTTATATGTAAATTATTGTTTTTCTTATACAACACCCATCTCTTGATTTGTCATTGACATATTCACTGCTTGCTTTTTAGACGTGGATAGCATTAACTTGAAAAATGGCCACATTAAAATACCAAGCTGAAGTTGAAATATATGATGGAATGGAACCTTAGCAGATTGAATTGACTGTATGCAAATTATTATTATTATTATTTTTGAAACAGACTATATGCAAATTATTATCTCAGAATTTTATGTTAAATAAGTACACCTCCCATATCTTTGATGTCGTATGCTATCTTGAAAACAGAAATGGCTAGCGGGACTCCACCTTTCGATTTCTTTTTCTTGTTTTCCTTCTTTTCTTAATTGAATCTCCATTCCTTGAAGCCTTGAATTCCAATTCTGGTGTCAGGAATTCCAGAACCGGTTGGATTGAGAAGGAGAGGGAAGCTCTGCTTAAATTCAAACAAGGTCTTAAAGATCCTTCAGGTTTGCCTTCTTCTTGGTTGATGGTGGTGACTGCTGCAACTGGGTTGGTGTCGGCTGCAGCAACAAGACAGGAAACGTTGTAAGGCTTGACCTCCAAGCTCCGGTCTACTGTGATTCTGTTCAAGAAAATGAAGCAGCAACTTTCAATATATCATGCTTGCTGGGTACGCTAAATCCTTCTTTGTTTAACTTGACATATTTCACTTACTTGGATCTCAGCAAAAACAATTTCTTAGGATCTCCAATCCCAAATTTTATTGATTCACTCGAGAATTTGAAGTACCTAGACCTGTCCCTAGCGGCCTTCAATGGAAGTGTTCCCGCTAATATAGGGAATCTATCAAATTTGTGCTATCTCGACCTCTCTACGCATTCAGATCAGTTGGTCTCAGATTTAAAATGGCTCTCTGGTCTCCCTTCCTTGCAATACCTCGGCTTAAGAGGTATGAACCTCAGTCAGCTAACATATACTTGGCTGCAAGATGTGAATATGCTTCCTCCACTTGAAGAGTTGTATATGTACAACTGTGAACTTCAAAATTTCCCCCAGTCTCTTCCATATGTCAATTTCACTTCACTTTCCTTCCTTGATCTCTTTGATAACAACTTCAGCTCTCCAATACCTCAATGGTTATTCAATATTAGTACTCGTCACTGTCAATCTTCATAGTAGCGGACTTTCAGGCTCTACCCAAGGTTCGATGGGGAAACCTTTGTAACTTGCGTTCTTTGGATCTTTCGTATAATGATATTACCGGTGAAATAAAAGAGTTCATAGATGCTTTGTCTAATAGACTTGGTGGTGTTTTACCTGACTCCTTGGGGCACTTCACATATTTGGATGCTCTTATACTCTCCCAAAACTTATTCTTAGGTCCCCTTCCATCATCTATAGGAAATTTGTCATTTCTATTTACATTGGATCTATCTTCTAACTTGTTTGATGGCCACTACCGGAAACAATTGGTCAATTTACAGAGTTAAAGAGTTTGGATCTCTATAACAATTCATGGAACGGCGTCATCACTGAAAATCATTTAAGCAATCTTACAAGCTAATACGATCTTTCCTTATCAACTACTAGCACCTCTTTGGTTTTTAACATTAGAGACGATTGGATTGCTCCCTTCAATTTGACAAGCTTGCGGATCAGTAATTGCCAATTAGGTCCTGCATTTCGTCACTGGCTTAAAGCTCAAGCTCGTCTTCATGAGATAACACTCTCAAATGCTTTCATTTCAGATGCTATACCTGATTGGTATTGGAGACTATCATCAGGGATTTTGTGGTTGGATTTTTCTATCAATCAGTTAAGGGGAGAGCTTCCCAAGTCAATAAATGTTGATCTTAGAGCACAGATCAATTTGGGATTCAACTCTCTGGAGGGTTCTCTGCCACTCAATTGGTCAAATATGACGAGACTCTTGTTGAGGAACAATTTACTTACCGGACAATTCCCTTAAATATAGGACAAGGAATGTCAATAATGGAAAACCTAGATCTTTCTAGGAACCTTCTAAATGGTAGCATTCCACCATCCATGAGTGAAATGAGGAATCTATCTTTCCTCGACTTGTCAAGCAATCATCTATCAGGTGAAATCCCTTCAAACTGGCAGGGTCTAGAACAATTGAGTATTGCAGACCTATCAAACAACACACTATCTGGAGGACTTCCAAGCTATATGTGCTCATTACCTTCTCTTAACTGGTTGAGACTTAGTAGTAACAATCTTTCTGGGGAGCTCTACATATCATTGCAGAATTGCAGCAGAAGCTTGTATGGCCTTGATCTTGGAGAAAACAAATTCTTTGGGACCATACCGATTACACGTGGCCTCACGTCTCTGCCCTATTTAATTCTTAGAGCCAACAACTTAACCGGAAACATTCCTGAACAACTATGTCGATTACCCTATCTCCAAATCTTAGACCTTGCATATAATAATTTGTCTGGTCCCATTCCTACATGTCTGGGAAATTTGAAAGGTATTAAATATATGGACATTTACTTGGAATCACGATTGCGTTTAATGTGGAAAATGATTGAATTCTCAAGGCGTGTTGAGATTGTTGTGAAAGGTGGGAGAAATGAATATACAAAGACAATTTCTCTTCTTAGGATCATTTATCTTTCAGGTAATAGTTTAATGGGTGAGATACCAGAAGAAATAACAAATCTATCAGCCTTGAATGTCCTAAGTCTGTCACAGAACCAACTCACAGGGAAGATACCTGAGAGCAGCGGAAGCTTGAATCAGTTAGAAGCTCTTGATCTCTCAAGTAACCATCTTTCTGTGCCCATTCCTCCAAGCATGTCTTTCATGACCTTTTTGGGCCACTTGAATTTGTCTCATAACAACCTGTCGGGTCAAATTCCTTCGGGCAATCAGCTTAACACCTGGAATGATCCATCCATTTATGCGGGTAACCCTTACCTTTGCGGTCCTCCATTGACGACCAACTGCTCATCAACCAAAGACAAGAATGAAGAAGTAGAAGATGAAGATGGATCTGAAAAGTTTTGGTTCTATATTAGCGTGGCACTGGGATTCATTGTAGGATTTTGGGGTGTTTGTGGCGCTTTGATGATTAAAAAATCATGGAGACATGCCTATTTTAGGTCCGTGGATGATATGAAAGACAAGCTCTTTGTGATCATTACAATTTATGTGGCTCGTTTAGAAAGGAAGGTAGATGCCAAAAGATTAAAGTGGTCCTCATCAGCTTTGAGGTATAAGACTAACCTTTAATCTTTTACATTTTTTTTTATTGGATCTTATATCAATTGTTGCATGGTGACAGCAGTAATTTGGTGAACATTATAACTCATTGGCAAAAGATGATAACTTTTACGAAGATCAAGTCCAAGAATACAGGACGGAAGAAGGAAGATAATTTATTTTCACTGGCCAGGCTCCTCTTGTTTGATGCTTTTTCGGTTTTTCTGCTTATGTATTGCAAGTAATGGCGTATGTCATGTATGTATATATGTGCTGTGAACTTGTGTAACTGCAGTTATTGTATTGTTATGTTTCCTGCTTCTTTGTGCTTGATTATGTTTCCTGAAACGGGACTCGTTGCTTGGGGAGCAAACTTTTTTACCCTAGATTAAAACATCTTATTCACATGTCCCTTTTTAGACCAGGTGTTATGCACCTCTTTTTTATGTTGGTGGTTGAGGTTTGAGTTCCACTATGCACATTTATAAACATGTGTGGAGAGTTTTCTCTCTGGTTTTGTGATATTTGGATATTTGGATCATGCATGTACTTGATAATTGATATCTTCAAGTTTCGACTTTGATTCTACACAACTTGTTTCAAAAATCATAATGCGGACCTTTCTCAGGCAGGTACCTTCTCAAGCTGGTGCTACCATGAGCTCATGACTGTGAAGAGTGGAAGACTGGTAATCTTTTGTTTCTTTATCGTTCAAACCTGAAGTTAAATATTGTTAGCTTGTCAAAAGTTAAATGAATTCTTTATTTAAATGGTTAAATAATTCATTTTAATTGACTGCTGTTAGCTGTGATTTGACAATTGGGCTCAATTAGATTTTAATTGTTAATTGCCTGGTTTGTATGACATTATAATGTTAGAATTGGTAAAATAAATTGAAGGTCGTAATTAACAAAAAAAGTGAACAAGAAATGTAGAAACAGTCAATCCTTCATGTTAATAAGTAGCATCTGTTTGATGTCTATGCTATCTTGCAAACAGAACTTGTAGAGGTGGATAATAAAATCAGGACCCTGAGTCAAATTCATGACATCCAACCAAGCTTTATAAAATTTGGGTAGTTAATTATCTGATCAATATGACACCAGAATGTTGTAAATTATAGTTGAAAGTTGTATTTAATAAATGAAGTGAACAAGAACAAGTCAATCCTTCATGTTAATAGCTAGCATTGATCTGTCTGAAGTCTATTCTAAACAGAAATGGCTAACAGAAATCCCACCTTTGAACTTACTGTACTTCTTATTCTTGTGTTGTTAACTAAATCTAAGTTCCTTGAAGCTCTAAGGTCCAATTCTCATGCTACTGTGGATTTCAATATCAGTTGTATTGAGAAGGAGAGGGAAGCTCTGCTTCAATTCAAAGATGGTCTTAAAGATCCTTCAGGTTGGCTCTCTTCTTGGGTTGGTGATGACTGCTGCAACTGGGTTGGTGTCAGCTGCAGCATCCAGACAGGCCATGTTGTAACGCTTGAACTCAAAGGTTCGGTATGTGATTCGTATCAAGAAAATAAAGCAGCATATTACCGTAAATCATGCTTGTTTGGTAAGTTAAATCCTTCTCTGCTTAATTTGCCTTTTTTGAGTTACTTGGACCTAAGCGGCAACAATTTCCATGGAAATCCGATTCCAGAGTTTATAGGTTCACTCAAGAATTTGAGGTACCTTGATCTCTCCCAAGCCTCCTTCACTGGAATGGTTCCCTCAAGTCTTGGGAATCTGTCAAACTTGGAGCACCTTGATCTCTCCCACAATTCATTCTTTGGTTCACTTCCGAGATTAGGAAATTTGTCGCTTTTGAGTAACCTGGATCTATCTTTCAACTTGATGGATGGGATGATTCCTGAAGATATTGGACAGCTTTCCGAGTTATTTACTTTGAACCTGTATGGGAATTCCTGGAAAAGTGTTATCAGTGAAAACCATTTCCGTAACCTTTCAGGATTAACTTTCCTGTACTTATCATCCACAAACAAATCCTTGGTTTTCAATGTGAGGCATGATTGGGTTGCTCCCTTCAGTCTATCTACTCTCGCAATCGGAGATTGTCAATTGGGTTCAGCATTCCCTTCTTGGCTTGAAAGTCAAGCAGGTATTTCTCGATTGACTCTTTCGAATGTTGGCCTTTTAGACACCATACCTGGTTGGTTTTGGAGATTATTACCACAAGCACAGTGGTTGGATCTTTCTGATAATCAGATACGAGGAGAGCTTCCCAAGTCTATAAATGTGCGTGTTGATGCTTGGATTGATTTGGGATTCAACCGTTTGGAGGGTTCACTCCCACTATGGTCAAATGTGTCAAATCTCTCATTGAGAAACAATTTACTTACCGGGTCAATTCCTATTGACATTGGCCACAGAATGTCAATATTTGAAAACCTAGATCTCTCTAATAACCTTCTAAATGGCAGCATTCCACAATCCATCAGTGAAATGAGGAATTTGTCCTTCCTTGACTTATCAAACAATCATCTATCTAGAGAAATCCCATCAAATTGGCAGGGTTTAGACAAATTGAGGGTTATAGACTTGTCAAAAAACAGACTATCCGGAGGCATTCCAAGCTCTATATGCTCACTACCTTCACTTGTTTGCTTGAGACTGAGCAGTAACAATCTTTCAGGGGAACTATCTGCATCTTTGCAAGATTGCACGCGTTTGTTATCACTTGATCTTGGACAAAATGGATTCTTTGGGACCATACGGCCAATTGCAGAAAAGCTCATCAATGTATCATATTTAGGACTTCGAGCCAATATGTTAACCGGAAGCATTCCTGAACAACTATGCGGATTCCCTGTTCTGCACATCTTAGACTTGGCACATAATAACTTGTCAGGGGGCATCCCTACATGTCTTGGCAATTTGAAGGCTATGAAATATACAAGATATTACTCTTCAGTACCGCCCTCAATTGAGCGCATAGAATTCACCTTGCATGCAGAGTTTGTTGTGAAAGGAAGACAGAATGAATATAGAAAGATAAATTCACTTCTCAATATCATCGACCTCTCAAGCAATAACTTAATTGGAGAGATACCAGAAGAGATAACAAGCCTCACAGTATTGCATGCCTTGAATCTATCATGGAACCAACTAACAGGAAAGATACCGGAGAACATTGGAAGCTTGCAACAGTTGGAAACTCTTGACCTCTCATGTAACCATCTTTCAGGCCCAATTCCTCCAAGCATGTCTTCTATGACCTTTTTAAGTCACTTGAACTTGTCTTATAATAACCTGTCAGGAAAAATTCTTTCAAGCAATCAGTTTGCTACCTGGAATGATCCATCCATTTATGAGGGTAACCTATACCTTTGTGGTCCTCCATTGACTACCAACTGCTCATCAGGGCATGGCGATTCAGAAGATAACGACAAAGTGGAAGATGAAGATAAATCTGAAAAGTTTTGGTTCTATGTTAGCGTGGTACTTGGATTCATTGTAGGTTTTTGGGCTGTCTGTGGCACTTTGATTATTAAAGAATCCTGGAGACATACCTATTTCAGGTTCGTGGACGAGACAAAAGATAAGCTCTTTGTGATCATTGCGGTTCATGTGGGTCATCTATATAAGAAGGTATGCAGATGTCAAAAGATAAAAGTGGTCGCCAATAAGAGGTATGAGCTATGATTGTTTCCTATAATGATCAGCCTATAATCTTGTACATTGTTTCCTTTCTGCTTTGTTCGAGTCTTGAATCAGTAGTTGTGTGTTCCCTGCAGTAAAAATGTGAACATTACAAGTGAATGACAAAGGAACAACGAACTTCAGGAAGATCAAGGCAAAGAATACAGGACCGAAGATGAATTCATTTTCCATTGGCCAGGCTTGAAACATTCTATGTTAAACATTATTAAATATTCCAGAACTTAGATGACTTTAAACAGAGTATGAAATTCTCTCTGTTTTCTCATTTTCACCTTTTTTACGTGTAAATTATTGTTTTTCTTATACAACAGTGACAACAGCCATCTCTTGATTTATCATTGACTTGTACACTGCTTGCTTTTTAGACATGGATAGCATTCACTTGAAAAATGGCCACATTAATATATCAATCTGAAGTAAAATTTATGACGGAATGGAACCTTAGAAGATTGAGTTGACTAAATGATTTTTTTTTAATAGACTATATGTGAATTATTATCTCAGAATTTTATGTTAAATAAGTACACCTATCATATCTTTGATGTCATATGCTATCTTGAAAACAGAAATGGCTAGCGGGAACTCCACCTTTCGATATATTTTTCTAGTTTTCCTTCTTTTCTTAATCGAATCTCCATTCCTTGAAGCCTTGAATTCCAATTCTAGTGTCGGGAATTCCAGTACCGGTTGCATTGAGAAGGAGATGGAAGCTCTGCTTGAATTCAAACAAGGTCTTAAAGATCCTTCAGGCTTGCTTTCTTCTTGGGTTGCTGGTGGTGACTGCTGCAACTGGGTTGGTGTCTCTGCCGCAACAAGACATGCAACGTTGTAAGGATTGACCTCCAAGCTCCGGTCTACTGTGAATCTGTTCAAGAAAATGAAGCAGCAACTTACAATTAATCATGCTTGCTTGGTACGCTAAATCCTTTTTGTTTAACTTGACATATTTAACTTGGATCTCAGCTATAATAATTTGTTAGGATCTCCAATCTCATATTTTATTGATTCACTCAAGAATTTGAAGTACCTTGACCTGTCCCAATCGGCCTTCAATGGAAGTGTTCGGTGTTCCTGCTAGTATAGGGAATCTATCAAACTTGCACTATCTTGACCTCTCTACGCATTCAGATCAGTTACGGGTCTCAGATTTAAACTGGCTTTCTGGTCTCTCTTCCTTGCAGTACCTCGGCTTAAGACTTGAGTGGTAAGAACCTCAGTAAGCTAACAGATACTTTGGCTACAAGATGTCAGATATGAATACGCTTCCTTCACTTCAAAAGTTGTTTATGTCTGGCTGTGAACTTCAAAATATCCCTCAGTTTCTTCCATATGTCAATTTCACTTCACTTTTCTCCCTCTATCTCTCCCATAACAACTTCAGCTCTCCAATACCTCAATGGTTACTTGATATAAGTACTCTTGTTACTGTTGATCTTTCTCGTAGCGGACTTTCAGGTTCTATCCCCAAGGTTCGATGGGGAAACCTTTGTAACTTGCTTTATTTGAATCTTTCATATGATGATATTAAGGGTGAAATAAAAGAGTTCATGTATGTGCGCTTTGTCTGAGTGCAATAACAGTGCCTTGTTGAGGTTAGATTTGAGCTAAAATAGACTTGGTGGTGTTTTACTTGACTCCTTGGGACACCTCAAGTGTTTGATGCTCTTATACTCTCCCAAAACTCATTCTTAGGTCCCCCTCCATCATTTATAGGAAATTTGTCACTTCTGAATGAATTGGATCTATCTTCTAACTTGTTCAATGGGCAAATACCGGAAACAGTTGGTCAATTTATAGAGTTATCGAGATTGGATCTCTATAACAATTTACTTACTGGGCCGATTCCATTAAACATAGAATCAGGAATGCCAATAATAGAAGAGCTAGATCTTTCTAGGAACCTTCTAAATGGTAGCATTGCACAATCCATTAGTGATGAGGAATCTATCTTTTCTTGACTTGTCAAGCAATCATCTATCAGGTGAAATCCCTTCAAATTGGCAGGGCCTAGAACAACTGAGTAATGTAGTATCAAACAATACACTATCTGGAGGAATTCCAATCTGGTTGGGATTAAGCAGTAACAATCTATCTGGGGAGCTGTACATATCATTGCAGAATTGTAGTACAAGCTTGTATGGACTTGATCTTGGAGAAAACATTTTTTTGGGAACATACCCATTATGCGTAGTCTCTGTTCTCTGTCGTATTTAGGTCTGAGAGCCAACAACTTAACCGGAAACATTCCTGAACAACTATGTCAATTATTGTTGGAGTTATTAGTTTATATTTATCTGTTCATTTATTAGTTATGATAAATAAAGAGATATGAGCAGTCTGTTACTCATTCTCTATAGATAGGTTTCTTATTTTTTTAAATGACTTGTTTTAGTTAGAGAGGATAAGTTTAGATACCTATCTTGAAGGCAGGTTCAAAGCCTCACGTGTATATATGTAGGGCATCTCCTAAAAATGAGAATTAAGTGAAAATACTATTTTATTATTTCTCTCATTTCACTCTTCATGGTATCAGAGCACGATCTGAATCCTGAATAACCAAATACGAGATGTCTACTCCCTGCAAATCATTATCAGAGGGCTCTTCTTCCTCTGCTTTAGACTCAGCCACTTCAAACACAAATGGAGGGTCTGATAATCCAAACTTTCCCCATCTACTCATTGCAGGCCATAAGCTGAATGGGTATAACTACCTTCAATGGTCACAGTCTATATCCATGTTTATATGTGGGAAAGGAAAAGACGATTATATAACTGGTGTTGCAGTATCACCAGCCAAGGAGGATGCCTCTTACAAGCACTGGAAGACTGAGAACAGCATGGTCATGTCATGGCTAATCAATTCCATGACCAATGATATTGGAGAGAACTTCCTGCTTTGTAAGAGTGCCAAGGAGATTTGGGATACAACAAAAGACACCTACTCCCACAGTGACAACACTGCTGAGTTGTACAGTATTGAAAGCACTCTTCATGAACTTCAACAAGGAGAGAGGGCAGTCACTCAATTTTTCAATACTCTTACCAGATACTGGCAGCAGTTGGATGTGTTTGAGAAACACAAATGGACTTGTACAGAAGATGGACTGTTATACAGAGAAATAGTTGAACAGAAGCGAGTGTTCAAGTTTCTACTTGGTTTGAATCAAGATCTAGATGAAGTGAGAGGCCGGATTCTGAGAACCAAACCACAACCCAGTATCCGTGAAGCTTTTTCAGAAGTAAGGCGAGAAGAGAGTAGAAAAAAGGTTATGCTAAGTTCTTCAGTCAAACTGAAACATGTTCACTACCTGAGGGATCTGCCCTTGTTGCCCGAGGACCTCCATCATCCAATATCAGCGATGGCCGACCAAGAAAGGGAAGACCATGTGTGAACACTGACGAAGACCAGGGCACACCAAAGAGACTTGCTGGAAACTCCATGGTAAGCCTGCAGACTGGAAACCTAGAGAGAGCCGAGGAACTTTTGCATCTGGCAGTGAAGGGTCTGGCACATCCGAATCCAGCCCATTCAGTAAAGAGCAAATGGAAATGTTACAGAAATTATTCTCCCAATCACAGAGTACTCCACCCACTAGTGGAACCGGGTTTCTTGCTCACAAAGGTAATTTCTTGACAGCCCTAAATGCTAATACAGAAAAATCTAGCCCCCGGATTGTACACTCAGGGGCCTCAGATCATATGACTGGAGATGCAAGACTGTTCAAAACCTTTAATCCTTACCATGGTAATTCAACTGTCAAAATTGCTGATGGCACTCTATCTAAAGTATCTAGTGCAGGTTCCGTTATTATTTCTAGCAATCTTACTCTTCATTCGGTTTTATTAGTGCCTAATCTGGACTGTAAACTTTTGTCGGTTAGTAAACTCATCAAAGACTTGAACTATGTGAGTAAATTTTCTCCCACTCATTGTACCTTTCAGGACTTGAATTCAGGGAAGACGATTGACAATGCTGAAATGCATTTGGGACTCTACCTACTCAAAATTGAAGATCATTTTGGAAAACAACCTCTAAAAGCAGATTTTGTATCATTTAGTAGTCAGTCCACACCGTGATAGTGAGATCATGATGTGGCACTATCGTCTAGGGAACCCTAACTTAATGTACCTTAAAAGGCTTTTTCCAGTTTTATTTAATAATAAAAATTCTCAATCTTTCCGGTGTGAGGTGTGTCACTTGTCTAAACAAACACTTCAACTTTCCCAAGTTCATCTTATAAAATGTCTAGTCCTTTTTCTATGATCCACAATGATGTTTGGGGACCATCTAGAGTCCCTAATATCATAAGAGCTAGATGGTTTGTCTTGTTCATTGACGATCATACTAGACTCACGTGGTTATTTCTCATGAAAGATAAATCCGAAGTGAGCCAAATTTTTCAAAATTTTTGTAAGATGATCCAAAATCAGTTCAACTCAAAAATTAAAATCCTAAGAACCGATAATGGTAAAGAGTACTTCAATTCTGTTTTGGGAAGATTTATGTCTAGTGAAGGTATAATACACATAAGTTCCTTTGGTGAGACTCCATAACAAAACGGAGTCTCAGAAAGAAAAAATAGGCATCTATTGGAAGTTGCTAGGTCCCAAATGTTTTCTACAAATGTTCCTAAGCAATTTTGGGGGGAAGCCGTTGTTGTGCTAAATTTTGAAAATAAATACTCGCAAGCGCACGAGTCTATTGTAGAATAACTAATACGAGTACGGGGTCGATCCCATGAGAATTGTGAAAAACTAATCGAATCTAAATTTAACATATCCAAACCTAATTAACCGAATGTGATGAATTAAAACTAAAATTTTAGAAATGTAAGTACAAATAACGTTACTCAAAATTCAAAGGCCTTTCGAAAACAAATAATCGAAAAGAAATAGCCCAATTATCGGCCCATCTCAACTCAATTATTTCCTCTCTCTTCTCTCTTCTCTCTCATCTCTCTCAAAAGTCAAACCTTATCAAGAAGATATCAGCAGTTGCCTGGCCAAGACCACTTGAATTTTGTGCATGTCTGTACTCTGCTAGTCTGTTGAATGTTGAATTTTATGCTCAGTTGACTTTGAATTAAAAAGCGAAAGCAACTACAAATATGGTGAGAGAAAGAATGAGATATGTTGACTTTGAACAAGCAAAGACTAATGTTAGATTTTTTAAATGTTTTTTAAAAATCATTTCTGTAGCATATATATATATATATATAAAATTTGTGAATATCATATCACTTTTAATATAATCTTATAATTTATAAGATATTGGCATTTTACATTTTATATATATTTAGAAAACAAATTTAGAAAAAAATTTATAAAGCCTAACATTACGCTCTTACTCTATAAAAATAATGTTAGACTTTCTAAATTTTTTTTTAAATATATGTAACATATGAGGTGTTAACGCCACATTACTCATCATATAATCTATGATTTACAATATTAATGCCTCACGTACTTAAAATAAATAAATAAATAAATACCCATCTCAACTCAATTATTTTCTGTCCTCTCAAGTTGCCTTGGATCTTGACTCATCTTGTCTCGACCGCATCGAGAGATTGAGGCGAGCTGTCTGGTTCGTAGACTAATTTTGAAATGGCATTTGGATAGGGATTATGGACTAGCCAGTAGCCTTGTAAAAGGCTTGTAACCTTACCAAGAAGATATCAGCAGTTGCCTGCAAACACCACTTGAATTTTCTGTCTGTCTGTAGTCTGTTGTATGTACTTGAGGGTCATACTGCCGTACTATCCAATAACGTTATTGGACTTAATAGCTACTATTAGATTGGATAAAAACAAATCTAATGAATGTTATTAAAATTTTTATTATAGTAAAAACTTATAACCTTTTCAACAGGTTTCTTTTTCTTTTCAAAGTATATCAAGTAATAAATAATATATATTTATTTTATTTTTTAAAAAATGATTTAAATTACTTAAAAAAAGATTTAAATGTTAATAAATAAGTAATAAAGAATTAATTAGTATAATAAAAGAATTTACATTAAATAATTATAATTTATATTTATATGTTATTTATTACTAGACGATATAATCATACGTCTATTATAAGAAATTATATTAAATAATTATAATTATAGTTACTTCATAGCTAGTCAATGATATCATAATAACAATGATATTATTTTAAAAAAACAATAATTTTATAAAAAAAACAATAATTTTATAAAAAAAAACACCTTATTAAAAATAATAACACTTTATTAATTCATATCTTATCACTTTTGTTACACTAACAATAGTAGTAATAGGAATGATTTCAATTGCAGTAACTAATCATATCCTAACACAAAATAAGATATATCATCGGTGTAAATGATCTATAACTATAACTATAATTTCGTCCATATGATATAGTAAAAATATTACAATAATATATATATATATATAATAGAATAATATATGAATTTAAATACAAATTTATTGAAAATTTCTTATAAACAATAACGCGATATACAAAATCACCATATACAATAAGTAATATACATATTAAAAATATAATATTAAATAGATAATAAAAAATTAATGACTAGAATGACAGAAGTTATATTAATTAGTTATAATTAATCTTTATTTCATAGTTAGACACTACTAACAGTAGCATTGATAATAACAATTTCAATAGGATCTATTAGCCTCATAAATTTTTAGCAATGTGAAACTATTTAATTGAAATAAGGTCAAAATATTTATATTGGATATATTTTCTTTATATTTATATTGGATATAATTTGACAATGTAAATAAATTATTATATTAGTACTCATTTTTTTTAAGTATTACAATAACTATTACAATAGGAACCTGTCGGGATCAAACAATACATGTATGTGCTGTCTATATAAAACTCCTCACACATGTTTGTAAAATACGTTATAATGAGATTTGAACCCTTCACCACTTATGTGAAAGAGATGTACACTACCAACTATGATATAAAAAATGAATTGTTAAATAAAAACAAAGAAACTTATATTATAAATTTAAAATATTAATTAGAACCTATAAATATTATTCTTTTACTTTTCTTTAATAAAACATAATAACATTATTTTATACAATGTGAAATTGTTATCATAAATAATATGTTTACAATTTTTTGCAAAACATGTTACATGGTATAAATATAATTTTTTATGTATAAATAAAATGAGTTGTTAACATCTTACCACAAAGTTGTTACAATCTACATTTTAATTTTTACATTTCACGGCATATTTGTTACAACGTTAAATCGTTACCACATACATTTTAATTACAATTTTTATGTAAAACTTGTTACATGGTACAAATATTTTGTTACTCATATAAAATGAGTTGTTACAGCCTACAACTTTTTCGTTACACATCAAACCAACGTGAAATTGTTACCACAAATGTTTTAACTACAATTTTCTACGAGAAACTTGTTACAATGCACATATATTTTGTTACCCATATAAATCGAGTTGTTACATGTTACATCAAAGTTGTTACAGACTACGTTAAAGTTGTTACAGACTACGAATTTATTGTTACATTATCATATTGGATTTGTTACAACATTAAATCATTACCACATACATCTTAATTACAATTTTGTATGTAAAACTTGTTACATAGTATGAATATTTTGTTACTCATATAAATTGAGTTGTTACATGATACGATAACGTTGTTACAACCTACAACTTTATCGTTACAAATCAAATCAACGTGAAATTATTACCACAAACGTTTTAACTGCAACTTTCTACGTCAAATTTGTTATAAAACACACATATTTTGTTACCCATATAAACCGAGTTGTTATTTGCTACTGTAAAGTTGTAACGAGTTATGATTTTATTGTTACAAAGTTAAAACCGTTACCACATACATATAAATTACAACTTTTTATTCAAAAATTGTTGCATTGAACAAAAATTATGTTACACGTAATTTATCATATAAAAAACAATAAAAAAAATTTATAAAAATTTATTATGTTACAAATATTTTGTAAAATTAAATCAAATAAATATTAATTTCAAAATATAATACATCAAAAATATTTTAAAAATTAAACAAAAATATATTTTTTATTTTTTGAAAATAATAATAATTTAAAATATAAAAAAATAATATAAACTATTTTAAATCTATTATATTATAAATGTTTAATTAAATTAAATACAAATTCAAATAATAAAAAATATCATATATTTATTTAAATAATAGAAGATTATTGTAAGGATATGTGTAATCATTATCTAATTATCATTTAAAACAATTATTTAAATTAAATTAGATTAGATTATTACACTTTTATAATAAATTTAAAAATATATAAAATAAAATAACTTGAAAGTAACTGATTAACTGGTTACTTCATATTTTTTAAATGTTTCTCTGCCATATGTCAACAAAATATTGGATAAATCTTGTAATAAAATCCTAATAACGTTATTGAGATTTAATCTCCCAACAATGTAGCCATACCCTGTACTTGAATGATGGGTATAGCTACCTTGTCGGAAGATTAAATCCTAATAACGTTGTTGAAATTTTATTACAAGATTCTTCCAATACTTGATTAACATATGGCAGCCATACACATTAACAATGATGAAGTAATCTAGTTATAATCGGTTAACCATTACTTTCAAGTTATTTTATATTATATTTTTTGAAAAATCTATTTTTAAAATATAATAAACTAATTTAATTTAATATTAATAATTGGTTAAAAAAATTAGATGATAATTAGATAAAGATTATGCATATCTTCAAAATAATTTTACATGATTTAAATAAATATGTGATATCTTTTTATTATTTTAATTTATATTTAATTTATTTAAATATTTATAATGTAATAGATTTAAAATAGTTAAAATTAATCTTTTATTTTAAATTATTATTATTTTTAGAAAATAAATTTTATATTTTATTTATTTTTTATAACATTTTTGATGTAATATATTTTGAAATTAATATTTATTTGATTTAATTTTATAAAATGTTTGTAACTTAATAAATTTTGAATTAAAATTTCATTTTAAATATTTATAATTATTTTTATTATTTTTTATAACACGTTGTTCGCAATCAATACTAGGGTCATCTTCAGACCATCCTTTGGTTGATCAAATCCTCCAGCCAGAAACCTTGCCCATATGTCTATAAGTCGTATATTCTCATCATTCTCAAAATACCTAACATGGATCTCATCTTGAGTGGTAGCATACGGTTTCAAGAATATGTCTGACATCACCTCAAATTGTAGACCCGTAACCAAACAAAACTCCATTTGTGAGAACTTCGCCATTTTACCACCAACTAAAAAATGTAACTCATTTGCTCCGATCACACCAGGTACATGTATCTGCCTCAACAGCAAGTTATGAAGTACGCTGGCAGAAAAAGCCAACTCTTTAGGGATACCAAGTAGGTGCCCAAAACAGGTCTTCCGCAACTCTTGTAATTCTCCAACTTTTTGGAGAACCTTTACAATATATGAGAGGCCATTCAAATTGCAATACGTGGTAGATGTTTTTATCCACGAATTCCTCAGTTTTATAAGGAAATCTGCATAATTTATGTTCTCCATCTATAAAATCACATAAATAAATGCATTAGTGTCTATTAAACTTACATGCCAGTCCAAACAAGTTACATGCCAGCATAAAAAAGTTACATGACAGTACAAACAGTACAAACAAGTTACATGTTAGTATAAACAAGTTACATGCTAGTATAAAAAAGTTACATGACAGTACAAACAAGTTACATACCAATATAAACAAGTTACATGCCAGTATAAACAAGTTACATACTATTATAAAAAAGTTACATGTCAGTACAAACAAGTTACATAATAGTATAAACAAGTTACCAGCTTTCGGGTTTCGAATTACCAAAAATCTCACACTGTGCAAGTTATCTCATCAGTATAATAAATCAACAAAACAAGAAAATCTCATTAAACAAAAATGCAATAGCAGAACCTGTTTTGCATGCTGTAAACATCACATGCCTTTACTTAGTGGACAATGGTTGTACTTTCTACACGACTACACTACATTCTTTACATCTTCAATGTATATGGACAATGGTTGTACTTTCTACACGACTACACTACATTCTTTACATCTTCAATGATACATTTACACAAACAGACGAAACAGTATATACTACTAAATTAAGTTTAAAAATAACCTCATAATTCATATACAAAATCTCACAAATTAAGGCCAAACTCATATAATAATGAAATAGACCACACACCAACTAATTAACAAGTTTATTGTTTAAAAAATAACTTCACAGCAAACATGCTTTCATAAAAAAAAAAAGCAATATACTCTTGTATTACTGTCAAAATAATGAATAATATATATATATACTCGTGTTGGATTTATAGGGATGGGAAATATGGGATTCAGAATGGCAAGATTACCACAAATCAAACTTCAGACACAAATCAAAATCAAAATAAGAGTTTGCAAAATTATTAGACTTGAGACCAGAGGTGTGCGACGGCTACCAGACCTGAGACAAGAGGTGTGTGACAGCGAGAGGTGCGCAACGGCCAGCAGAGGTGTGCGACGAAGAGCGGTGCGCGACGGCCAGCACAGGTGTGTGACGACAAGATGTGTTCGACGATGAGAGGTGCGTGACAGCTAGTAGAGGTGTGCGACGACGAGATGTGTTCGACGACGAGAGGTGCCCGGCGGCCAGAGGTGAGGCGATAGCAGGAACTACGGCGACAACGAAAGTGGTCCGAGCGACAGCGAGCGGCAGCTTAGCTTCTGTTCCTTTCTCTCTTTTTTTTTTTACTTATATTAATGTAACCCTAACTCGTTTTTATCACACACTTTTTTTTTCAAATTTCAAATTTAGGGGCTTTTATGTCTAAAAGTGGTAAAAAATGACGAAATCAATAAAAAATAAATTTGTGACTAAAAACAATAAACTCATAATTTTTTTGGTTTTTTATAAATTCACCCTTATACATATGTGTATATATATATATATATATATATATATATTAAAGAAACCTGTTGAAAAAGAAATCCATTAAAAAAGTTTTAAGTTTTTACAGCGATAAAATACATTAATTTTATATTTTAATGATATCTATTAAATTTGCTTTCATCCAATCTGGTAATGGTAGTTATTAAGTCCAATAATATTATTGTTCCGTCAAGATAGTATAACCCGCGAATGATAATTTTTTCTTGCCTAACACTTCAATTATCAGACAGTACTGTCCTGGCTCACTCACATGACTTTTGAATAAATAAAATCGAATGTTCAAGTCCCAGCCTCAGAATCTCATAGCTGATATTTCGGTGGAGAAACAAACATGTCAAACGGTGTTCTTGACAAAAAAATCTATCCTCCAAGCTTAGCAAATGCTTTAGTGGACATAGAAGGAAATGTCCCTTTCTATGCAATGGCCCCAATGTTTTATGACTGATGCAGAGGTCAAAATTGGGCAGCATATCACAGGTCCCCCAGCACAGCAGGACCGTTACTCAATTGATGTTAGATTTCAAAAATAAAACTTCATATCTATATTTACATTTAGATTGGTATTGTGTCTAGCTATATCTTGAAAGCAGAAATGGCTGGCTGGAATTCCCTCAATCACCTTCTTGTTCTTCTCTTCCTTGTTTTGTTAACTAAATCTTTCAATTCCAATGCTGAGAATTTCAACATGGGTTGCATTGATAAGGAGAGGGAAGCTCTTCTTCAATTCAAACAAGGTCTTAAAGATCCTTCAGGTTGGCTTTCTTCTTGGGACGCTGGTGTTGATTGCTGCAACTGGGATGGTGTAGGCTGCGACAACCTGACAGGCCATGTTTCCAGGCTCGACCTCAGAAGTCAGAGCGAGTCTTATTGTTACCTTTATGAAGAAAGTGAAGCAGCAGATTACAATGCGTCGTGCTTGTTCGGTACGTTAAATCCTTCTTTGCTTAACTTGACACATTTAAATTACTTGGACCTCAGCAACAACAATTTCGAAGGAATTCCAATACCGGAGTTTATAGGTTTACTCAAAAATTTGAGGTACCTTAACCTCTCCTTTGTGTCCTTCACTGGAATGGTTCCTTCTGATCTTGGAAATCTGTCAAACTTGCAGTACCTTAGTCTCAGTATGTACTCATACCCAGGCTTCTGGGTCTCAGATTTAAACTGGGTGTCTAGTCTCTCTTCCTTGCAATATCTTGATTTAAGCGGCTTGGACCTCCGTAACGCATCAACTAATTGGCTGCAAGTTGTAAATATGCTTCCCTCACTTAGGGAATTGCATTTGTCTTCTTGCAAACTAAGCAAATTCCCCTGTCTGTTCCATTTGTTAATTTTTCATCACTTTCAGTCCTTGATCTCTCCTCCAACGATTTCCAGGGAATTTCAATTCCAAATTTTATCGGTTCACTCAAGAATCTGAGGCACCTTGACCTCTTAGATGCTTCCTTCAGTGGAATGGTTCCCCCTAGTCTTGGAAATCTGTCAAACTTGCAATACCTTGATCTTAGTTTTCTCTCCATAAGTAACTCAGATTTAAACTGGCTCTCTGGTCTCTCTTCCATGCAATACCTCAAATTAGTACGTGTGAACCTTAGCAAGGCAGCAACTAGTTGGCTGCAAGTTGTAAATAGGCTTCCTATGCTTCGAGAGCTGTATTTATCCGGTTGTCAACTTCGTAATTTCCAGTATTCTCTTCCGTTCATTAATCTTACTTCACTTTCTGTCCTCGATCTCTCTGATAACAACTTCAGCTCTCCAATACCTCACTGGTTATTCAATATAAGTACCCTCACGACCATTCAGCTTTCTGGCTGTGGGCTTTCAGGTTCCATTCCCAGGGTTAGGCAGGAAAACCTGTGCAACTTGCGTGATTTAGATCTTTCATATAATGGTATCAGTGGTGAAATAACAGAGTTCGTAGAGGCTTTGTCAGGATGCAATAACCGTACCTTACGGACCTTACGGTTTTCTGTAAACAATCTCGGTGGTAATTTACCGGTTTCCTTGTGGCAGTTCAAATATTTGGAACAACTTGGACTTGCCTTAAACTCATTTATAGGTGAAATTCCGACATCTATAGGAAATTTGTCGCACTTGGAATCACTCAGCCTAGGATTTAACAAGATAGATGGGACGATTCCTGAAACTCTTGGACAACTTACGGAGTTAAGCGAATTGTATCTGTCTGGAAACTCATGGAAAGGTGTGGTCACTGAAAATCATTTTCAGAATCTCACAAGATTAGTTATTCTTCACTTATCATCCACAAGCAAATCTTTGGTTTTCAATGCGAGACGAGATTGGATTGCTCCTTTCAGACTAAGTTTCGTTTCAATTAGTGATTGCCAATTGGGTCCTGCATTTCCTTCGTGGCTTAGATCTCAAACATATGTTGATACATTAATACTCTCAAAGGTTGCCATTTCGGATGAAATACCTGATTGGTTTTGGAGATCATTATCACCGCGTTTGGACTTGTTGGATCTTTCTAATAATCAATTGAGAGGAAAACTTCCCAGGTCAATAAATCTTCAACATGTTAGATACATTGATTTGAGATCTAACCTTTTGGAGGGTTCAATTCCACTCTGGAAAAATGTTACTAGTCTGTCATTAAGGAACAATTCACTTAGTGGACCAATTCCCTTAAACATTGGCCATGAAATGTCAGGATTGGAAAATTTAGATCTCTCTAGAAACCTGATAACTGGTAGCATTCCCGCATCCATGCGTGAAATGAGAAATCTGATGTTTCTCGACTTATCACACAATTATTTATCTGGAGGAATCCCTTCAATTTGGCACAATCTAGAAAAATTAAGGGACGTAGACCTGTCGAGCAACAATTTCTCAGGAGGCATTCCAAGCTCTATATGCTCATTACCTTCGCTTGTTTGGTTGAAACTGAGCAGTAACAATCTTTCGGAGAAGCTCTCTGTATCCTTGCAGGATTGCAAAGGTTTGTTATTTCTTGATCTCGGAGAAAATAAGTTCTTTGGGACCATACAACCAATAGTAGAAAACCTATTCAATCTGTCATATTTAGGACTTCGAGCCAACAGGTTAACTGGATACATTCCTCAACAGTTATGTCGATTTCCTAATCTCCACATCTTGGACCTTGCCGGTAATAATTTTTCTGGGTATGTTCCTAAATGTCTCGGTAACTTGCAAGCTTTGAAATCTACTGGCACTTACGATGAATCACATCCTTCATTCGACATTCAATATGATTTTCCCGACCATTTGGAAGTGGTTTTGAAAGGGAGAAATATTGAATACACAAAGACGATTCCACTTCTTAAAGTCATTGATCTCTCAAGCAACAACTTGGCAGGAGAGATACCAGAAGAGATAACAAATCTCTCAGCTTTGAATTCTCTGAATCTATCACGGAACCAACTGACAGGGAAGATACCGGAGAATATTCAAAGCTTGCGACAACTGGAAACTCTTGATCTATCAAGCAACCATCTTTCGGGCTCAATTCCTCCAAGCATGTCATCTATGACTTTTCTGAGTCATTTGAAGTTGTCATATAACAACTTGTCAGGACCAATTCCAACAGCCAATCAGTTCCAGACCTTCAATGATCCATCCATTTACGAGGGCAACCCGTACCTTTGTGGTACTCCATTGACAACCAACTGCTCATCAAGCCCCGGTGAGACCAAAGACAAGAATGAAGAAGTGAAAGAAGATGAAGATGGTTCTGAAAAATTTTGGTTGTATGTCAGCATTGCCCTGGGATTCATTGTAGGATTTTGGGCTGTTTGCGGCACTTTGGTTATTAAAAAATCTTGGAGACATGCTTATTTTGGGTTTGTTGAAGAAACGAAAGAGAAGCTCCTTATGGCCATTGCAGTTCACATGGCTCGTGTACGGAGGAAGATAGCTAGACAGATGTTAGAAGACACAAATGTTCCCCAGAGAGAGGTTAGAGTACCGATCTTCTACTTCAAATTTGCATTCTTTTTTTCTTTTTGATTCGTTTCGTTAAAATCTTACATGCTTTGTTTTATGGTCTCTGCAGTAATCTATATGGAGGGTGAATACATGTTGAAGAACAGAGG
Source organism: Dipteronia sinensis (assembly GCA_033220585.1). NCBI lineage: Eukaryota > Viridiplantae > Streptophyta > Magnoliopsida > Sapindales > Sapindaceae > Dipteronia > Dipteronia sinensis. The sequence continues at coordinate 75,334,544 of CM065638.1, read as the reverse complement.
CAGGAGAGAAGATGAATCCATTGTCATTGGCTCATGCAGTCATGCTAGCTCTTCCATTTCGTTTGATCATCGTTTCCTTTTTTTTCTGTTTTCTCTTATCTCATGAGGTCAAGTTATAGCATATGTATTAAAGATTGTAATAAGCTTTGTCATTTATCTTCTACAATTGTGTTTTTTTATTGGAGTTGTTTCATTGCCGTAAACAGAGTTGGTGTTTGATTTATGTGGACTTTTAATTGAAGATTCTGTCAGCATTTTCATTAGTGCTCCACTGTGTTTAGATAAAGTAGTGGTCCCTGTTCATGTTAATCACTTAATCATGACCACTATGCAATGAGTGCTTGCACCATTGAATTAGCTCCACCTTCCCCACCATCTTAGTTGGTTTTTTATTTTTCATTCTCTTGGTGGAGAAACGAGAGATAAGCAAAAGATTGAAGAACTCTTGGTGCCAAATAAATTGTTCTCTTCTCCACTATGCTCTTTCCATGTCAAGGATTTCTTAGACATGTTAGATTGATTTTATGAATCATTTATGAGAATAAACATGTATATGATTGATTTATATCCATTCCATAGTTCATGGTCCTAAGCATGATTTCAATTAGAATTTTCGGACCATGTTACAGAGATTTCTGGAAATGCCATGCTTTGTTAAAAACAGCCATATTTCGCAAATTTCTTTTAACTGGTTATTCATGTGGGAAAATTATGAAAATTTACATAGAGGTAGTGTTAAGAGTATGCTGTCATTCTATAAAATTTCGTAATTTTTACATGAGCAGAAATATTTATATAAATTTTGGAGTGAACGGAGGTTGGATAAGGTCTCTGCTGGACATATTTAGGAAAGACAAAGAAAATAATTAATATTTTGGATGTGCTATCGATCATAGATTAAATTGAAATTTTACTGTAGTATTTGAGATATGTCTAGATTATCCATGTCAAATTTTGTAATATTTGGAGCTGTAAGGAATTAATTAAAAATCGTAGATCATAGGGTTGCCAATTGTGATAATTAGCTGGAAAATAGATTTATAAGTTTAGTTCAACATAAATGAAGAGGTTATGACAGTAAATCAAATTTAATATTTGATTAGTTTGAGTGATTCTTGAGTTTCTAGAGCTAGAACGGATTTGTACGTGTTCGATGTAAGTAAATTCATTCATGGTGTATTACATATTAAAATACCAAAATTACTGTTTTTTTTATTGTATTCTACTATATTATATTTGTCAAAGATGTTACTGGTTTTGATCAAGTATTTATATAGTTTATGTAGTTTAAGAATTGCACATAAAGTGTTTTGATATTGATCCACTGCTTATATATTGTCAAATATCTTTTGATTGCTATTATTTATACTGATATTGTTTTACTAAAATACTACTACCATCTTGTTGGGGATTGAACCGATGATCGTGGAAGCGTCATACCTAACATTCGCCGGCAACTCATAGCAATTAACGTCAATAGCAGAAAAATAAGATAAGAGAAAATAAATCAATCACAACACAAGATATACGTGGAAAACTCAAATCGGGTAAAAAACCACAGGCCGTCAGGACGACAGAGAAAGTTCCACTATATGATAAATTGTTACAACCATATACTCTAAGATTCTCTCTCACACCTCAACCTCAAACCATTGAGCCTTACCAAGTCCCCAAGCTCACAACGAGCTTTACATCATGACTCTCAGCTCACAAACGCTCACAAGATCCTCACCAAGAACCCCTCAATATCCTCTAGGTCTCCACTAAATATCACCCGTGGATCTCTAACTTGATCCACTGATATTCCCTTAGATCCCTCCCCGGATATTCCCATGAGTCTCTCACCCAGATCTCACTACTCTCTGATGTTACACGGTGTTTCTTGACTCCACACAAAATAACCTAATTACAAGGTCTATTTATACTTCGGGTGGTGGTGGGCAGAGGAGACAGAGCAAGGCTGTGGACAGACGTGTTGGTGGAAGGAATTGCCTTGAAGCTTGCCTTTCCAAGAATCTACACTTTGGCTGTTAACAAAACTGGCAGTATTAGAGATTATTGGATAAGTGATGGAAAGGTAGGCAGGTGGGAGATTATATTAAGGAGGCCTCTTTTTAATTGGGAGATTGAGCAATTGGACTGCTGCAGAGGTTGCTTGGAGACAGTCATCATTCGGGAAGCTCTCCTAGATACGGTTAGCTGGGTTTATGATGCTAAAGGAATCTTCTCTGTTAAATCTTTCACAAATTGCCTAAGGAAAGGGAACTCAAGGGAGGAGGCGGATCTAATTAGAGTGTAGCAAGGTCTCTGCCCTCCAAAGGTTGAGATCTTTGTATGGCAACTCCTCCATAGAAGAGTGATGGTCAGAGAGGTGATCAAAAAATTCGGTCTACTCTTGGACGATATCGAGGGGTGCCCTTTATGTGATGAGCCCAAAGAAACCATTGATCATCTTTTCCTTTCTTGTAAGTGGGCTTGGGGTTTACGGCAGCGCTGTATGAAGTGGTGAGGGGTGTTATCTTGCTCCTCTCGCTCCTTGTTCGATTGGTGGAAGGGGTGGAATGGGCTATATTTCAAGAGAAAGTATGAGAGGGCTTGGAGATCACTCTTTTTTGCGATAGTATGGACAGTATGAGAGGTAAGGAACAACAAGGTTTTCAAGGATGTGGAAGCCGCCATTAGTCAAGCGGAGGATATGGTGAGGTTTAGAGTTGTGTGGTGGTTCAAGTATTTAGGTGGAGGATCGTCGGAACCAATTACGCATATGTTGTTGAACATTAAGGAGAGTTGCTCGGATTCCAGGAAAATGAAGGTTCCCGAGAAGAATGAGTGGGTGCCCCCGATTATAGATGCCTTGAAGTTCAACGTCGACAGTTCGGTAAAAGGTGATCCGGGTCCGATTGGCATTGATGGAATTCTCCAAAATCATGGTGGTAAAGTTCTTTGCACCTTTTCTGCCAATGTTGGTATTCAAAATGCGATTACTGCAGAAATCCTTGCCATTGTTAGAGCTTGTGAGATTTGTGGTTCTAGACCAGAGATGGTGGGAAAGACTATTGTTGTGGTGAGTGATTCTCAGGTGGCCGTTTTTCTCATTAATAAAGAAGGAGTGGGAAGCCACAAGCACGCTCGGGCTATTCACGACATTTGCATTTTCATTAGTACTGGTTTCGTCTCTGTGGTGTTTTGCTGCAGGGATCACAATTCCATTGCAGATCATTTGGCTAAAAATGGTTCTAGGAAGGAAGGGGAGAGGTACTTCTGGTGTGACTGACTTACTGTTGTTTGTTTTCAGGGTGTTGGTGTGGTTGTTGTGGTCTTTTGTGTTATAGCGTGTTGTGGGCGATGAGGGTGTGACTGCTTGTTTCGGGGCGTTAGTGCTCTCTGTTTTTGTCTCTGTTTCTAGTGCTTCCTTTGGGTTTGTGGCTTTGTAGGTTTGGGGTTTCTGTGTTCGTGTTCCAGTTGTTTCTTTCTTTCTGTTTTCTCCTGGCAGTTGTTGCCTAATAAAAATTACCTTTAAAAAAAACAAGGTCTATTTATATTAGCTATAGAGAGTTTAAGATAAAAGGAAATCCTACTCCTAAACGTACAAAAATAACTTGTTCCACATAAATACTATTTCCTATTTATGACAAGTCTTCTTGTTAAGGAGAAATCATTTTCCTTCAAGTACATGACTTTCCTATTCTTCATGAAGATAAACTCTTTTTCCTTTTCCGATAAGCACAAGAACTTCCAGAAGAATTACTTTCTTTTTCCTCTGAATATTTCTCGTTTCACGCATGCTTATGATTAACTACGGTTCCGGTCACGGTTGACCACCTGTTCCCTACACCTTTACAAGTCATCTAGAATGCACCGCGTTTCCTTCCGAAATCCAATTCTTCAGTTCTTCTTCGGTCTTCAAATCTCCCTCAAACACCATCTCCAACTCCCAAACGTTATCCCACGTCTCCAGAAAGTTTTACATCGGTTGAGTCTCATTTGGTTAATATCGGGTTCACTAGAGAATACGAGCCAAAACCTAACACATCTTACATTAGTTAAACTGCTATAGTTTTACCAAAATACTACTACTATCTTATATTATTTAAACTGATATAGTTTTACTAAAATACTACTACCATCATATATATTGTTTATCCTAATATGGTTCCACTAAGAATAATACTGCTATGTTGTACTGATAGTTATATAAAAATGATACCGTTACTGTTCATACCGTTATAATTATAATGTTACTGATTTAATTATATGTGAATTTATAAAATTGTTTTGGCTCATTGTTCCGTAGTTACTGTTATTGTTACCGACTAATTTTACGAATCATTTATGAGAATAGACATGTATATAACTGATTTAGATATATTCATTCCATAGTTCATGGTCCATATCATGATTTTATTGTATTTTCGAACTGGTATAGATGTTGCTGAAATCCTCTGTTTGACTAGACTAGCCAGATTTCGTAAAAATATTTTGGGTTGGTTAATGATTGTTAAAATTATTAAAATTTATATGTAGGTATATGTATATGTCTACTATCATTCTGTAAAGTTTCGTGATTTTTAAATGGGTATTACAATTGTTATAATTTTTGAGTAGGTAGAGGTCGACATTTGAATTTTGCTGGACAGTTTCGGGATACTATGAAAGATCGATATTTTGTATGTGCCAATGAATTCGTAATGATCTGAAAATTTTACTGTAGATCATTTTGATTACTGTATATACTTTCACAAACTTCAAGATGGTACATTTGTCTATTTGCTCTTATATGTGGATGATGTGCTGATAGCATCTACGAGTAAGGTGGAGATCGACAGGCTGAAAGCTCAATTGAGCTCAGAGTTCGACATGAAGGATCTTGGAGAGGCCAAGAAGATTCTTAGTATGGAGATCAAAAGAGACCAAGCAAAAGGTACCATTTGTTTAACACAAACTCAATATTTGAAGACTGTACTTCATAGGTTTGGCATTGATAGCAAGTCTAAACCTGTAAGTACACTGTTAGCTCCACATTTCAAACTGAGTGCACTGATGTCACCGACTACTGATGATGCAAAGAGGCAAATGTATCATGTTCCATAAGCAAATGTTGTTGGTGCCTTGATGTATGCGATGGTGTGTACTAGACCCAACATTTCACAACACGTAAGTATGGTGAGCCATTACATGCACAATCCTGGTAAAGGCCACTGGCAAGCAGTGAAATGGATTCTACGGTACATTCAAGGTACTGTAGATATTGGTTTGAAGTTCGAGAGAGATCAAACAATTGACAAACATATCGTAGGATATGTTGATTCTGATTATGCTAGTGATCTTGATAAACGTCGATCTACTACTGGTTATGTATTCACTATGGCAGGAGGACCAGTAATTTGGAGATCAACTTTACAGTCAACAGTGGCTTTGTCTACAACTGAGGCAGAATATATGGCCGTAACAGAAACTTTCAAAAAAGCCATTTGGTTTCGTGGTTTGATCAAGGACTTGGGTATTGTTCAGAAAAATTGGAGATTTTCTACGATAACCAGAGTGCCATTTGTTTGGCAAAGAACCAGTTCCATCATAGTCGCACCAAGCATATAGACGTCTGTTACCACTTTATTCGGGAAATAGTAGATAAAGGGAATATTCTACTCTAGAAGATTGGTATTGCAAACAATCCTGCAGATATGTCAACAAAAGTGGTAACTGGGATCAAGTTCCAACATTGTTTGGGCTTGATCAATATCTCTCGAGCTCGTAGCGCCTAAGGGCGAAATGGAGGTAGCATTGATTGGTGGATTCTCGCCAAGGTGGAGATTGTTGTCAAGTTGGCTCAATGCCACCAGTATCTTCCAGTAGTTATTACTAACTTCTTCCTACCATCATCATTCAGCAGCCATTTGGTAATGTGCAGCAGTATTTGTTGACAAATGGGGAAGCCATTTTTGTTGACAAATGGGGAAGCCATTTTTATTGACAATTGAGGCTTGATTGTCTTAGATATTTCTTCTATAAAAGAAACTTTCAGCAAGAGGAGAAATAAGGCAGAGTTAGGTAAGGCAAGAAGCAATTCGTATTTGTGCTTCCAGAGAGAGTTCTTGAGAGTTTTGAGAGAAAACTCTGTTTTTTGTAATTCTGAAATAATATTAGTTTGCTGCCTCCCATGGATGTAGGCAATTGCCGAACCACGTAAATATTTGTGTCTTTGTGTTGTGTGCACTTTTCTGTTTAATTTCTGACAATTTCCGCAACAGTTCCATGTGGTCATTGCACTTCACATGGCTCGTTTCAAGAGGAAGATAGCTAGACATATGTTAGAAGACACAAATGTTCCCCAGAGAGAGGTTAGAGTACTGATCTTCTACTTCAATTTTGCATTCTTTTCTTATTGATTCGTTTTTTGTTAAAATTTTACATGATTTGTTACATGGTCTCTGCAGTAATCTATATGGAGGGTGAATGCATGTTGAAGAACAGAGACAGGAGAGAAGATGAATTCATTGTCATTGGCTCATGCTAGATCTTCCATTTCGTTTGATCATCGTTTCCTTTTTTTTTATCTTATCTCATGCAGTCATGCTAGCTCTTATGTATTAAAGATTGTAATAAGCTTTCTCATTATCTTCTACAATTGTGTTTTTTATTGGAGTTGTTACGTTACCACAAACAGAGTTGGTGTTTGATTTATGTGGAATTTTAATTGAAGATTCTGTCTAGACAAAATGTGGTTTGGTTGGACTTACATATATATATATATATATATATATCATTGACCACCCGTCTTCTCTTTCCGGCTCTCTATAAGGAAGAACTTAAACGAAAGAGGTGTAGGATGCGTTGAGTTCGCGAAATCAGAAATGGCGGCGTCAAGTTGTCTACTCTGAGATCCATAATGATCCATTTTCTCACAAAGTGCTGAAATGTTAGGGTGTCATCATCATGAACATGCAAACGTGGAAGACACGTGTGTACTAGCCAATGACACGGTAAACATATCTGCAGAACCACATGATGTGTCCACTCACGTGTTACCCTTTTGATGATGTAACAATGTATGCCATTATGCATTGAGAATTTGTCTGACACGTGGCATCAGACGTTGTTAGTGTTACCACGTCGGCAAAACTTTGTGCCGTGCCACTGATGTGATGCGCTTCTGATGATATGACTTGACACATTATCACCAACCTGTGTAATTTTCTTCTCATATTGAGCACCTTGAGATGACATGGACTCCACATCGGCCCAAACCCATGAAGTGCCCGGTCACCATTAAAAGCTCCGAAGTGTCAAGCAGCCGTTGTGTCCTCCAGTAGAATGGTTCTTGTTGCGCCGGAAAAGCTACTGTATTTAGATTTTATTTGTGATTTGTAATGATTTAAGAATTGTAATTTGTAAATGGTTGTTAAATGTGGTCCTTGTCTGGTTTAAAACTGGTTGCTATATTAGGATTCTGTCAATCTGAACGATAAACCTAAACAAAAGAGATTTAGGGTTTGTCGAGTTCACGAAATCGAAAAAAAAAAGGCATCGACAGGTCGTTTTAGATCGAGACTCTCTCTCCTCACCAAGTCTCTCAGATCCGATCGACTCTCTCTTCTTCTCAGAGATCCTATGGTGATGACTGTGCCCTGTGCAGACGTGTGTGGGCACGTCAAGGGATTTGGCCGACGTGGCAAGTTACGTCATCGCACATGACAGCCACGTGCACAGATTTATAACGACGTGCCCGGGCACGTCACCTTTAACGACATCGTTTCTCGTCACAAGACCTCAACGACGCCATTTCTTTCTTTTCCTTAAAAAACCCAGTTTCTCCCATTTAATACTATATGTTCACAGGAGACAGGAGACATGCATGAGTGCAAACGTGATACTCTCATGCATGAGACTCTCATGTTAGTGGATTACTTGGTCAATAAGTTGTTTTGAGGTGTTTTGATTAGTTTATTTAATTATTGTAGTGGTTGCCAGAATCTCGTTATAGTGTGCATCATGGGTCTATCATGGGCGCATGTATCTGGTGCCATTTTCCTTTAAATTCTGCATGATGTATTTCCATTTCTAGTTAGGTTGTGTATGATTCCGTTGTAACTGATGGTCTATTTATAGACTTGAATTAATTTAATAAAGCATCAGAAATTATACTCAAAAATCCAACCTCAAAATCTCTTCTTCTCTCCTTTGTAATTCTTCTCAGGTCTGGAACGTACCAAGTGGTATCAGAGCCTGGTTGGCTTCATGGATACACGTGGTAAGACCAACTTGGAATTTCGTAATGAAGTTACTGAAGCCATAGCTCGACATGAGTCCCGCTTCGACCAAATGCAGTCCACCCTAGAAACCGTATTGACTGAACTCCAGTCTTTGCGAATCTCCCAAAATACGAACCCAGCGGATAATCCTTTCGCACCACCCGAAACTTCCCTGCGCTCACCTCCCTTAGATGTTTCCCGTACCATCCCTTCCCTTGATCGTAACTCCACCCAACTCAAATTGTTATTTCCAACATTTGGTGGCACTGATCCAACCGGTTGGATTTATAAAGCAGAACAATACTTTGAATTCAAAGGTATTGCCGAAAACCAACGAGTTCATCTCGCTTCTTTCCATCTTGAAGGTATTGCCCTTCAATGGCATAGATGGATCACTAAGTTCAAAGGCCCCTCTACCTGGGATGAATTCACGAAGGCAGTTTTGCTCCGATTCGGACCAACTGATTACGAAGACCCGTCTGAGGCACTCACCCGTTTGCGGCAGGTCACCTCTGTCGAAGCATACCAGGAGGCCTTCGAGAAAGTTTCACATCGCGTTGATAGTTTACCGGAAAACTTCTTGATCGGTTGCTTCATTGCCGGTCTCAAGGACGAAATCCGCTTGGACGTCAAGGTTAAACAGCCCAAATCCTTGTCAGACACCATCGGTGTAGCTCGGTTGATCGAAGAACGTAATTCATTGCAAAGGAAATCTAGTTTCCCTAACCGATCGTCAATCACCACAACCTCTCACAAACCACCCAATCAAAACACCTCTGGTCTACTTGGACCTGCACCAACCCAAAAATCCTCCACAAATCCTAACACCACAACTGTTCCGTTTCGGCGAATTTCAGGGCAGGAGGCTCGAGAAAGAAGAGAAAAGGGGCTGTGTTTTTATTGTGATGAGCGATTCGTTCCAGGCCACCGTTGCCAAAGACCCCAGCTGTTCATGATCGAAGACTCTTCCGAAACTAATTCTGATTTTTCCAGCATGCCTGAAGCAACTCATGACGAATTTGACTCTACCGAAACCATTCCAGAGATTTCATTCCACGCAATGGCTGGCACCACTCATCCACAAACCATCCGTGTTATGGGCAAGGTGAAGAACAAAGACATTACTATATTAATCGACGGCGGCAGCACCCATAATTTCATTGATCAAGCGATTGTTTCTAAGTATGGACTACCAGTTGTGCGTGACAAGAATTTTCAGGTGATGGTGGCCAATCGTGAAAAAATAGATTGTTCTGGTAAGTGCCGATCGCTCGATCTTCTCATCCAAGGCCACACGGTTACAGCAGATTTTTATGTCCTTCCGGTTGCTGCTTGTCAAGCCGTGTTAGGGGTTCAATGGTTAGAGACTCTGGGGCCCATTGAAACCGACTATCGTAAACTCACCATGACTTTCAATCATGGAGGTCGAACCTGCCAATTTCAAGGATTGGATCAAACAAACTTGGAGCCCATGACTAACAAGGAACTAATGCACCTTTCTAATACTGCATTTTTTTTACAAATAATTCCCACTCAGGTTCCAGACACGACAGATCAACATCCTGCTGATATCCAACAATTGTTGACCGAATTTGAACATGTGTTCTCCAGTCCAACATGCTTGCCACCCACACGCAAACACGACCACCGAATTCCCCTGCAGCCAAATCATGGGCCAGTCAACGTCCGCCCCTATAGGTACCCTTACTACCAAAAAGCAGAGATAGAACGCATGGTGCAAGAGTTCCTCGGTTCTGGTCTAATTCGTCCCAGTTGTAGCCCATTTTCATCCCCAGTTTTGCTTGTCAAAAAATCTGATGGATCATGGCGATTCTGTGTGGATTATCGAGCTCTCAACAGCATCACCGTAAAAGACAAATACCCAATTCCGGTGATAGATGAGCTGCTCGACGAGCTGTATGGTGCCAAATTCTTCTCAAAATTGGACCTTCGATCTGGTTACCACCAAATCCGTGTGAAGGACGAAGAAATACATAAAACAGCCTTCCGCACTCATGAAGGACACTACGAATTTGTGGTAATGCCCTTCGGCCTAACAAACGCTCCATCAACTTTCCAGAACCTAATGAACGATCTGTTTCGGCCACATCTCCGTAAATTCGTTCTGGTTTTTTTTGACGATATTCTGGTGTACAGTAAGACTTGGGAAGACCACTTACTTCACCTGCGTACAGTGCTTTCAATTTTGAACACTAACCATTTGTTTGCAAAAATGTCCAAATGCTGTTTCGGAGTGTTACAGGTTGATTATTTGGGTCATCGAATCTCCTTGGAAGGGGTAGCTGTTGATCCAATTAAAATTCAGACAGTGCTTGAGTGGCCCGTTCCAACTTCGGCAAAGGGTGTTCGAGGCTTTCTCGGCCTAGCGGGTTATTATCGAAAGTTCATTCGTGACTTCGGAAGCATGGCTGCTCCTTTGACTCGCCTACTGACAAAGGAAGGATTTCGATGGTCCACTGAAGCAGATATGGCCTTCTTGCAGTTGAAGCAAGCTCTCACTACTTCACCTGTTCTCAGGCTGCCGAATTTTTCCCAACCTTTCGAAATTGAATGTGACGCCTCTGGAATTGGTGTGGGAGCCATATTGACACAACAAGGCCTTCCGGTGGCATATTTTAGTGAAGCTCTCAAAGGCTCGACATTGACTCTATCCACCTATGAAAAGGAGATGTTAGCAATTGTGAAAGTGGTTCGGAAGTGGCGACCGTACCTTTTAGGGAAACCGTTCGTGGTTCAAACCGATCAACGGAGTTTGAAGTATTTGCTTGAACAAAGGATCACTACGCCGGCTCAATCCCGATGGCTACCCAAATTAATGGGTTATGATTATGTTATACGTTTCAAGAAAGGAAAAGAAAACCAGGGTGCCGATGCTCTCTCCCGTCGTACTGAATTTGAGTGTTCCGCGATCTCACTGCCAATGTCCAATTGGTGGGACACTTTGAAACAAGAGGTTGCTCAAGATCAATTTTACGATCAGTTCTCTAATTCCTGTCCAGCACATGATTCCAATTCGTATCTACAACGAGATAGAGTTTGGTTTAAAGCTGGAAAGATAATTTTGAGTCCGACTTCGACTCTAATACCTGCTATCCTATCAGATGCTCACTCATCACCAATTGGTGGGCATTTTGGTTTTCATAAGACTTTAGGCCGCTTAACAACAAGTTTTTTATGGCCAGGTATGCGGACTACTTTGAAAGAATTTATCCGTACGTGTGATATATGTCAACGGTGCAAATACGATTGCTTAAAACCAGCTGGTCTACTGCAGCCGTTACCAATTCCGGAGAGAATATGGACTGATGTCTCCATGGACTTTGTGGAGGCCTTACCTCTCTCACATGGGTTCACTGTCATTATGGTCGTGGTGGATCGCCTAACCAAATATTCACACTTTGTACCGATGAAACACCCATATACGGCGGTCACCGTGGCAAGAGTTTTTTTAGACAATATCATTCGACTTCATGGTATTCCTACTTCCATCGTCAGTGATCGGGACCGAATTTTTGTTAGCACATTCTGGAAGACTTTGTTTCAATTAATGGGTACCAAACTGTGTATGAGCTCTAGCTACCACCCTCAATCGGATGGCCAAACCGAGGTGGTCAACCGTACTTTGGAGCAATACCTCCGGTGTTTCACTCATGAGCAACCAAAGAAATGGTCCGAATGGATTTCGTGGGCGGAATATAGTTATAATACAGCTGTCCATTCTTCTACTAAAGTGTCGCCATTTGAGGCTGTATATGGAGTTCCTCCGCCTACCTTACTCTCATATATTCCAGGAACCACCAAAGTCCAAGCAGTCGATGAATTGCTGCACACTCGAGAGGCCATTCTTCGAGACCTACGTCGTAATCTTCAGTCTGCTTGCAACCGAATGAAAACACATGCTGATCAACATCGACGTGAGATCGATTTCGACATTGGCGATTTCGTATATCTTAAATTACAGCCGTATCGCCAGCATACTGTTGCTTTCCGCAGCTCCCTCAAGCTAGCACCTCGATTCTTTGGCCCCTTTCAGATCATATCCAAAATCGGACCGGTTGCCTACAAACTGGATTTACCAAGTGGTTCTCGGATACACAATGTGTTTCATGTCAGTTTGTTAAAGAAACATTTGGGTACTGTCGCAACTCCCTCCCCACAGCTGCCAATGGTGGATGATGACTCTAATATACTACCTCAGCCCGAGGCAGTGTTGGACAGGCGTATAATTCAAAAGGGCAGGTTTCGACCAAAAGCTGAGATATTAGTGAAGTGGTCCGGAGCACCTCCAGAAGATGCAACCTGGGAGAATCAATGGCGCTTCAGCAAAACCTATCCGAATTTCATCCTTGAGGACAAGGATGATTTAAGGGGGAAGGAGTGATATGTTCACAGGAGACAGGAGACATGCATGAGTGCAAACGTGATACTCTCATGCATGAGACTCTCATGTTAGTGGATTACTTGGTCAATAAGTTGTTTTGAGTTGTTTTGATTAGTTTATTTAATTATTGTAGTGGTTGTCAGAATCTCGTTATAGTGTGCATCATGGGTCTATCATGGGCGCATGTATCTGGTGCCATTTTCCTTTAAATTCTGCATGATGTATTTCCATTTCTAGTTAGGTTGTGTATGATTCCGTTGTAACTGATGGTCTATTTATAGACTTGAATTAATTTAATAAAGCATCAGAAATTATACTCAAAAATCCAACCTCAAAATCTCTTCTTCTCTCCTTTGTAATTCTTCTCAGGTCTGGAACGTACCATACTCCTCTAGCCGCCGCTGCGTCCTCCACTCGACGGCAGTCAAAACATTAATAGCAGAAAGGGAAATAAAACTGATAAAAGTGTAAGTAATGTATAGAAATGCCCTCTGTTGCTCGGACAAAATGATTAATGCTAACAAAACTACACCAATATAAATGGGGATGGGCTCAATGTTAAAAAAAAATACCCAACCCAGACCCGCTACGGCCCACATATATGGGTTTCGTACATAAAACAAACCGCATATTTCGGAAACAATCCGACGTAATTAAACAAACCTAATTTGAAAAGTAGGCAATGTAAAAGGAAAATAAAATCAAAGGCAAAAAAGCTGAAACAAGCAAAAGTTTCAATCCTTGTATATTTGTTATTGTGTTGATTGACTGCTTAATATCAAGAAATGAGTCCTTGCATGCATGGCCAGTGAGAATGAATTCACATATAAAGTAATTACAATTAATAGACTCGTTGCATTAACTAATGACTAGTGTGTTTGTTTATTTATCTTCATGATTATCGGCATTGATTGTTAGATTAGAATGCTGTTTTTCTTTTAACATTTTTTTTTACTTAAATCCAAGAAAATCCCAAGCGATCCTTTAAGTGATATAACATATAAGTGTAAATCACAAGTCAAATTAAAATCAATATTATAGTTTCATTAAATTAGTAGACCTTATAAATTAAATACATTGAAAAAATAATGTAAACATTTACTCAGAATTTTAATGGAGATAGTATATATGCATTCCTGAAACAATTGCATATATTATATCCAAAAAAAAAACAGTTGCATTTATAGAAAGTCTATAAACAATTAGATGCCGAAAAAACTTTCATGATCGTGGAAAATATTAAAAAATACATTTAAATTCACAGCCAGCAAAAATGATGTATATAAATTATAAACAATCCTTGTACAATTGTAAACAAGAAGCATAAGTGCATAACTTCCATTTATTTCATAAAAGATACAATACATATGGAAAGGACCCGGCAAGTTTATTACAAATTCATCCAAAAGGATGGCATATGCACTTGCCATGCACAAACAGAAAAACAACAATAAACTCCAAATGCATATAAACAAACATACCATAACGCTTATTTTATAAAATACGACAAGCTTCCCATTAGACGCTTGAGAGCACACAGAAGAACCTGTCGATCAATCACATTTTTAATTGGAATAATGTTATTGAAGAAGCTTATGAAATTTTGAATGAAAACTCAAATAACATAACCACTTGGGATCATATTTTTAATTACCTTGTTTAATTAGCAGAAGGTGTTACGTAGATACCCAATGCATCGACGAAATCACCAGCACGTCCAAAGAAACCAACAATTTCCCCATTTTCCATAGGAATTTCAAAAGTAGAGCCGGTTGTAAAACCAAAAGGTCCGTATGTTGTCAGATTAGTATGAAAATTTAGAGATTCAACGACGACATTCCCAAAATAATCAAGTGTGGTCCCACTTATCAAGTTCAAATATTCTCCCGATCCGTCGATCGAAATCTACATACATATTATTATTATTATTATATAAAATAATAATAACTAAATAGACAACCAAAGCTTTATAAGACATATATATATATATATATATATATCGAAAAGTATGTACTTACCGTAGCACTTCCACCGCCGGTACCACCATGTCTACCAGAAGAAAAAGTTTGTCCGGTTGCACTATTAAAGCTTTTGAAAGCAACAGAATCAACGACAGCTCCATGATTGATTACTATCTCTATAATGGAACTATCACTACCTGGGTTGTAGTCCCAAGCGACACCTCCTGGACCACCCCATGGCCCTAGCTTAATGGTTCCCTGATCGAGCAAAAATAAAAAATAAGTAATTGAATAATATGTGTATATTTATATATATTTATATATATTTATGCTATAAATATAATCTAAGTTAGTGTAGCACAAATAAATACTAGCCTTGTTTGCCATTTGTTGAATATCAAAGAGTTTGTAGAGCTATAGCTGCTGATATTTTTTTCGAAAAGATGTGAAGTAGCTGATTTTTGAATGAGTAAAATTGCCTTTTCTTGTATGGTATTTATAGCCAACCAAGTCACCAACTCACCATGCATGTGCATTGCATTTGCATGGCTAGTCTTGTTAATTGTTATTTTCTAAACAACGGGCTAGCCATTAAATTAATATAACATTTGCGTGTTTGAATTATCATAGTATTATATTCCTCAAGACTAATCATGATATCTTGATAATTAAGACACTCATTGTTCAATTTTGGATGTCAACAAGGACAAAAGGTTATCATCATGATCGTGATCATGACTAAATATTATTAGTCGGTCGGTTTTACACGGTGGATCCACCGGAATATATATATATATATATATATATATATATATATATATATAGTCTTTTTCCTATTGGTGCGCATTGGTAGAATTATATAAAGATATTGGATGTGAGCCACTCATTTATAAAAGAGTTTTGACAATTGCATACATACAAGTCAAAATATGTAAAATGAATGATTCACATTCAATGTCCTTATATAATTCTATCAGTGCACACTTATGTGAAAATTATTATATATATATATATATATGAGTCTCATGAGGGATCCTTTCTTTTAATTTTGGTGACGAACTTAATAAAATAATATCGATTTCTATGAATTTTGATCTGAATTTTTTTTATAGATGATAAATGTAATAAAATCTATCTATGAATAAAATTTGAATTTTTTTGAAATACTAGAACTATTTTTCCCGATTTTGTTAAATATGAAGGCATCGGAAAAATGGACGAAATATAACAAAAAAAAAATGATGTTAGTGGTTGAAAAATTCTCAAATTTTATTTATAGTTAGATTTCAATGAAATTAGCATCCACAACAAAATTCAGATCAAAATTCATAAAAATCGATATGAGTTAGTTCTTACCGATATTAAAATAAATGATCTCTCATGAAAGATTCATTATATATATATATATAAATATATATTTATTTATTTAAATTCACTCACGTTTCTTTCAAATAAAAACACACACTAGACATGACGCCGGTTCGGTTAGAACCGGAACCGAAAAAACCGGTTTCGGTTCCAGAACCGGACCGGGAACCGGTTCCGGTTCCAGTTCGTCTCAGCGAAGAACCGGGCGGTTCGAACCGCCGGGTTCTTCTTTTAAATTTTTTTTTAAACGAACCGTCGGAGGCCAACGGTCCGCTGACGTCAGCAGGCCGTTGGGCCCAACGGTTCACTTGTTTTTTTTTTAATTTTTCTTTTCATTTTCTTTTCTATAAATACCCCTACCCCTCCATTCATTTTTCCTCACCCCAATTTCCTCAATTCTCTCTAATTCTCAATTCTCAATTCTCTCTAAACTTTCAATTCTCCAAGTCTCAATTCTCAAACTCTAAGTCTCCAAGTTTCCAATTTATATTATTTGCAATTAGTAAGTTAGTAAGTTTCCAATTTATTTTATTTACAATTACTTAGTTTCTAATTTTATTTTATTTGCAATATTTCTTATTTCCAATTTATTTAATTTGTAATTAGTCAATTACTAAGTTTCCAATTTCATTTATTTACAATTTATTTTATTTGCTATATATTCCAATTTATTTTATATCCAATTTATTTTATTTACAATATATTTTATTTGCAAATTGCAATTACTAACTACTAAGTTTCTAATTTTCTTCCAAATTTATTTCCAACCATTTAATCATTTTTTAAATCAATTTTTTAACATTTTTTGTTCAAGGAATTTTACAATTCAAATTTTAAAATGGCAAGTGGAAGTGGTGACGCTCCTAGACGCTCCATTCGATGAAAGGTAAGGGTCGTATGACGGATAATCTCGGTCATGACGACCGTGCCTATCACGAGTATCTACAACAACAAGTCTATACTGAAGACTTAGGCCTAAACTTTCCTCAATCTCATTCTCATCCCTCTCTTAGAATGTCTGAACCCGATCTCAATGTCACCCCCATTTTGACAAGCCAATCAGAAAATATGACTGATCTTGGCCATGATGGTGATGAGCCTGATGAGCCTGATCCCAACCCACATCAAGATTTTGATTTTTATCCACAGATGGAAGAAAAGTTACCGAAGCAGGTCAAATTTGATATATTCGTACTCCATATGAAGAAAGTTAAGCATGAAGATGGAAGCACAGTAGTGATTTGCAATTACTGTAAAAAAAGTATTTAAATGGCACAAATCTAGAGGATATGGGTCATATCGGAAGCATATAACGAACTCACATCCAGATGCACAGGCCAAATCGAGTTCACAATATCAAATTCCCAGGTACGCTAACCCTAACCAACAATTATTTAAATATAGTGATGCAAAAAATAGAGAAGAATTAGCTAGAATGGTTGCAGTAGAACACTTACCATTTAGTTTTGGTAAAAATGTTGGTTTTAATAATTATTGTCAATGAGCATTAAATCCTGCTGCATGTCGTGTTCCTAGAACCACGCTCACAGAAGCACTTGAAAACATTTATGAAAAAGAAAAGAAAATGTTGGAAAATTTTTTAGAAAAATATAATGGTCGTGTTTCCGTATGTGCCGACATATGGAGTGATCATTTGCGAATGCATTCATACATAGGTGTCACTTGCCATTATATGGATAATGCATGGACTATCCAAAAAAGAATTCTTGCATTTAGAGTTTTTGATGAAAAACACACTGCTGCTAATATTTTTAGACATCTTAGAATTATTTTCACAGAGTATAAAATTGAGAACAAAATTTTTACAATTGGTTTTGATAATGCTTCTAACAATACCGTTGATATTCCTGCTTTAATTGAATTATGCAAACCTTATCTTGGTGGTAAATTTTTTCATCAAAGATGTGCATGCCATGTTTTCAATTTATGTGTTCAAAAAGGATTAAAAACTCTTGAACAGTTTATTCAAACTATTAAAGATGCCCTCTATTTTTTGTGGAAACATCCTTCTGTAATGAAATTATAGGTAGCATATTGTAAACAAAATGGTAAGTGTGCCATTAGATTTCCTCGTGATGTTCCAACACGTTGGAATTCTACTTATAAATTGCTTGCTAGAAGTTATGAATATAGGGATTTATTAGTTACTTTTATTCAATATCAGGTTAGTCACATTAATCTTTATCAAAGTCATTGGGATGCTTGTAGCAATGTTTGTGGTTTGTTAAAAGTTTTTTATACTGCTACTAACAATTTATCTGGTGTTTATTATCCTACAGCTAATTTATTTATTATTGAGAGTCTTAATATTGCTGGTGCATTTGCTCATTGTGAATCCGACTCAGAATTACATGAGTCTGTTACTGCTATGAAGGATAAATTGTTAGAATATTATAAGGAGTTTCCAAATATTTATTTGATTGCCTTGTGTTTTGATCCACGTTGTAGATTAGAAAGTTTGCCTGATTATCTTTCTGTTTATTATGAACAAGGTTTAAAAATAGATTATTATGTTGATATGTGTTGTGCTAGGGTTAAGACATTATTGTATGAATTATATGATGAATATATTAAAGTTTACGGTCCATCACTGAACATAGATGTTCCACAAACTCAAAATGTATCTCGTTCATCATCATCATCCTCTGGATTTGTTAATTTAGGGTATAATCTTTTATCACAACAAACCAAAAAATTACGAGGTTCTTCTTCATCAAGCTCCACCACATATTCCGAGCTTGAATCTTATCTAAGTACCTCTTTTGGGTTCATAGAAGACACCGAAGATAAAAAATTTGATATCCTACACTGGTGGAAAGAGCATGAAAGGTACTTTCCAATCTTGGCTATGATAGCCAAACAAATCCTTTCAACACCAGTTTCTACGGTAGCGGTAGAACAATAGTTCAGTGCCGGTGGGAATATTTTAGACCCAAAACGTTCCCTTATGAGTCCGAAATCACTTCAGATACAAGGTTGTGTTGAAGATTGGACGAAGACTCAATATAGACAACAAGAAATCGATCAAGAGGAACTATAAGATTTTTTTAAAGATGATCAACCGGCCGAAAGTCGAACGGATGAACATGGCAACGATTAGTCCACGACTCACGCCAAATCCCCATCTCCAAACTCCAAAGTCCAAATCTACAATAAAAGGTAAGAGAACTACGTGGCCTTTGATTATTCTAAACCCTTAAGAGGATACGTAGGCAACTTAATTGTGGTAAAAATTAAGTGCAAGGCCAATTTTTTTTTTTTTAATTTATCATTTATTTATTTAACTTTATTTTACGGGTGACCCAATAAAATACATTTACCAATTACATTTTTACATGACTAATTTTTTTTATGAAATATGATTAAAAAAAGAAGAAGCCGGTTCCAGTTCAGAACCGAAACCGAAACCCAAAAAACCGGAACCGACGTTATGTCTATAACACACGAGTTAATTAACGCATAGGACTTTCTTTTTCTTAAAAAAATATATTCACAGCTCACAGTTATATCCCAATTTGGTCAATCTTCAAAACAAGCCGCCGGGAACTGTTCAGAAACTATAAATTAATAAAGGGGTGATCGGATAAGTCCTTCAGAGTGTGACGAGCTGACTCGACCAGGCTTCACGTGGTGGTCTGATCTATAATTAATATTGTGAATCATTTTGACAAATATATGTTGCCACTCAAGCAAGCCACCTTCTCTCTAATCTTCCTCATTTTAATTAATGCTTTGGCTTGTCTTCTTAAATGTTTTGTAAGCTTGTGAGTTAAAAATAATCTTATTGGTTGCATATCCCTTACGTTTAGTCCGAATGGTCGTGCATTTTTCGCAGGTTTGATAAGGTTTTGACTTTCGAGCTTTATATATTTGTTTATTGTGTTTAGCTAAAATGTATTGTTATTCGGTAGTTTTCCTTTGAATTTTGTCGACCATTGAATTAAAGTTAAATGCTCAGAGGATGTATTGGTTCATGATTTTATTAGACAATTTTTAAAAGTAAAAGTCTGATGGTATTGAATTGAGACTTTTAAAAAATTTTAAAAGTATTGTGGTATTCAATCAGGACTTTTAAAAGTCTTGTGGTATTGGATACAGACTTTTGAGAGACATTAAATTGTCTAGCGGTATTGGATTGAGATCAAGATTTATAGGATTTCATCACAAAATTGATTATTCAGACTTTTCAGTGATTTGTATAAATTGTTGGACCTCAAAATTATCTTGCCCTCTTCCACGATACTTTCCAGACTTTTTTTTCACTCTCTCTCTCAACATCAGCTTCATCTTCCCAAATCTTCACTATCTCCGCCCTTGTCATCAGCTTCTCAAATCTTCACCGTCTTCTCAAAGCTTCTCTCAACATCAGCTTCTGGTTTGGGGGGATCTGGGTTTATGAGGACTGAAGATCGATGAAGATGGGATTGTGAAGGTTGATTGATTTTTGTAAAAACTTGTTAAAAAATAAAGGTCATGGTCGATAGATCTGGGTTTGGGGACGAGGTGGGCTTTCTCTTAATGGGTCTTTTTGGGGACAAATCAATGACTCGGCTTTGGGGTTCTGAGGGAGATATCATATATATGTAATTGAGAGATTGTCATTTTGTGTTCTCAATTTCTTCTGGAAAATTTATTATTTCTTTATCGTTGTTTCTTGTTTAATAGATAATTAAATAACTAAATAAAAGCTTGGTGATAAAAAAGGTTTGGTGTAATAGACTGATTGAGAGTTAAGGGAGAGATTGGAGATTGACATTATAAGCGATGACTACTACTACCAACTTAACAGTGGTTTGTGCGTAATTTTGTTTGGGTTTTTTCAGTTCAGGCGTCTCAACTCAGGCTATTAAATTTATATGACCCATATTTAAAAGAATAAAATCTAGATAATCCTATTAGTCTATGAATAAAGTCCAAATACTCTTTCAGAATCCTAAAAGTCTACTCCATATAATCCTAATAGTCTTTAAAATCATAAAAATCCATAAAATCCTTACACCCAAAAATTGTTCATTAAAAGCTCAATCAAATACACCCCCTTAGTTTTCACTCTATTAATAATACAGTAATGGATTGTAAGTAGACCCTTGTTTATAAATTCACAAATAAAGTGTAAGAAAATCCATGCTCTAAAAGGTTTGGAGTCTTGTATATATTTACTTATAATTAATGATTGATTTCACCAAATCTAGACAAACACTTAAACCCAATTGTGTAAGATTTGAAAATAATAATAATAATGTAATGATAATGATAATAATAATCATATATACTATCTTAATATTGCACTAAGATGGTGCAGTGATACAAATTTGCAGTGATTTCCTGTATTTGAAAACCTTACTATTGCACTAAGATTGGTTTAGACGTTTAGTGATACGAATTTGCCGTGATTTCCTATGCAGTAAAGAAGAACTTACTATTGCGATACGATCGAATTTGCCGTGATTTCCTGCGCCGCAAAAGACGTAGTGGCTGAGACCACCACGTGAAGCCTCGTCACCTATCAAACCCTAATTTCAAAGACTTATCCTCATGCATTATTTCTCTTCCTTTATTAAATCATAGTTTGTGTACAAAACAGCAGGCGGTGGCTTGTTTTTTTTCTTTTTTTGGTGAAGTGCGGTGGCTTGTTTTGAAACTATGGATGTATATGGTCCCAATTTGACACTAGTACGTATAAGAGTCGAAGAATATGCGAATTATTATCATTTTTCTATTTTGTTTTCTTCATAAAAGTCCAATGCCTTAACTAAAACGTGCTCGTGAATTACAGTACATGTTAAAAACCATTAGGAAGAGAGAGCTGTATAAAACCAAAAAATAATTAAATGAGTCCAGATTAGATATGTCCTAATCCGAGTATTCAAAATTTGAATAAAATACATTCATATTAATCATCTCAATATATATAAACAATGCACAACTTGAAAAAAATAAAATAGATAATCATAACATATTATTATATATTTATATTAACATGATTAGTAGTCAATAGTTGTAAAATATAGATGTTGATAAGTGTTTGACGAATTGCCTGACTAAAGTAGAACAGAGTACAAAAAATCTATAGAAGCATTTCAAGCTTCGTAAACAGAAGAGAGTAGAAGAACGCTTTTTTTCTCATTTTCATTTTTATTGAAAGTTTTGGATTCTTCAAAAGAATGATCTACAATACAATTTTATATTCACACACTATTCATGTGATCTATAAGAGTATCTAGAAGACTGATTTTCCGATAAGGTTGCCACTTGGCAATTCTGTTGCGCCACTTGGCAATTCTGTTGTAACAGAAATTCTTTCCAGAAAAACAATTTGTAGCAGCTAAAATTTTCCCGCCAGAGTTTTGTAGAATGAAAACTGATGATGATGATGATCATGATGATCATCTTATGATCATCATGACCGAATCTGATCCTCTATAGCGCTAACTGGATAGGCAAGTATAGTAGCAAATCCTTCGTTGTCTTTTGACTGGTCACTTGAGTAGTGTAAGGCTGAGTGAGCTGAAGCATGGTGACAATAAGCTTCACAGTTGATTTGCTGATGAGTATTACTTCTAACATCCCCCCTCAAGCTGAATGTGGGTGAAATGGCAAGATTCAGCTTGGACCGTAGAAGCTCAAAATGAGATGATGACAGTGCCTTAGTCAAGATATCAGCACACTGGTGTTCAATAGGAACGTACTGAACTTTGAGAGCACCAGCAGAAATTTTCTCCCGAATAAAATGTACATCGATTTCTATATGCTTGGTACGAGCATGATAGACCGGATTCTTAGCTAGCGAGCCTGCACTCTGGTTGTCACACCACAGAATAGGACAATGAGGTAAAGGAAAACCAAGTTCTGAAAATAGAGAAGAGAGCCAAATAGCTTCGGTTGCAGCTTGGGAAAGTGTCATGTATTCAGCTTCACAGCTTGAACGAGCTACCACATTTTGCTTCTTGGAGCTCCAAGAAATGAGATTACCTCCTAGATAAACGCAGCATCCACTCGTTGAGCGCCGATCATCAATACAGGAGGCCCAATCAGCGTCACTATATATATCAACTGACAGGGATGAAGCTGGTTTGAAGTGAAGTCCAATTCCAGCTGTGCCTTTCAAATATCTGAGAAGTTGCTTGCAAGCTTTCCAATGATCATCAGTAGGTGAAGCCAGAAATTGGCTCAATTTATTGACACTAAATGCTATGTCAGGACGAGTGTATGTAAGGTACTGAAGAGCACCAATAGTGCTCCTATAAAAAGAAGGATGAGCAAAAACTGAACCAATTTTTGTTAGCTTGATACTTGCTGATAGAGGAGTAGAACATGGTTTGCAATTAGACATGTTGGTCTAATTGCAAACCATGTTGGTCTTCTTCAAGAGATCCAAAATATATTTGGTTTGAGTTAGGAAAAGACCAGCTGATGATCTTGCTGCTTCAAATCCCAAAAAGTAACTAATATGCCCCAATAATTTCAGAGCAAAGGTAGAGTTAAGAGTAGTAATAGTTTGATGAATGAGAGTAGAGTCATTACCAGTGATGAGAATATCATCAACATAAACCAAGAGAAAGATAACTTTACCTCCCTGTCGTTTAACAAAAAGTGATACATCAGCTTGTGAAGACACAAAACCCCATCTTTGTAAAGCTGTTTTGAGCTTGAAAAACCATGCTCGTGGAGCTTGCTTTAAACCATAAAGAGCCTTGTTAAGCTTACATACAAAAGAGGGTCGAAAAGGATCAATAAAACCATGAGGTTGCTCCATGAAAACAACCTATGTTAGGTCCCCATTGAGAAAGGCATTGTTTATGTCAACTTGTTGAATTTCCCAACCATAAGTCACTGCTAGACTGAATATAATACGAATTGTCGCAACCTTGATTACGGGGCTAAAAGTGTCCTGAAAATCTATGCCAGGCGTTTGGTGAAAGCCTTTGGCAACCAAACGTGCCTTGTGTTTAAGTATCGAACCATCGGGTTTATACTTGGTTCGAAAAATCCACTTGCAGCCAACCAAGTTTGAGGATTCAGTTGGAGGGACTAATGTCCAGGTGTTATTTTTCAACAAAGTTGAGTATTCCTCCTTCATTGCTGTATGCCATGGAGGCATAACAAGAGCTTCAGCCACTGTTCGAGGTTCAATATCTGAATTGGAGATTGGAACAGCTTTGCAAACTGATGAGTAGGCTCTATGTTTTATAGCCCCTGATCGCAGCCTGGTTACTATTGAATGAGTGGATGTATTAACGGGTGCAGGTGCCTGAGAAGAATCGTGAGCATTAAAACTGATATGAAAGGGTATGGCAGGAGCATTTGTGCTTAGCTGAGATTCGTGAGTTAAAGGAACAGTCCTTTTTGAAGTTGCTTCTGACCTGATGAGAGAATTTGAAAGAAAAGAAGTAGACAAGCTGTCAGGCTGAGTAACATTCAGATTCTTTTGAGGAAACAAAGCTCTATATGGATACTCGAACTCATTGAACACCACATGACGTGATACATATACTTTTCCTGAGGAATGAAGGCATTTGTATCCCTTTTGGCTAAAACTATAGCCTATAAACACACATTTAGAAGTGTGGAAGTTAAACTTCTGGTGTGAGTAATGCCTCATATATGGAAAGGCAGAGCATCCAAAAACTTTAAAGAAATTGTAGTTGGGAAGTCTATTGTATAAAACTTCATAAGGAGATTTGAGCCGTAGAATAGGTGTTGGCAGGTTATTAATCAAGAGTGCAGCAGTTTGAAAAGCTTCAACCCATAATGTAAGAGGCATATTTGCTTGTGCTAGAAGAGTAAGCCCGGTTTCTACTATGTGACGATGTTTCCTTTCGAGAATTCCATTTTGTTGATGTGTATAAGCACATGAAGTTCGAAAATGTATCCCATTCTTGGTAAGATTAGGAATCAATGGCTTGGGAATCAATGGCTTGTATTCAGTCCCAAGATCAGCTTGAAGGCACTTTATTTTACTACTAAATTGTAGCTCAACAAACTTCTTGAATTGCAGAAATACTTCAGTCACCTCTGATTTTAATCTCAAAGGATATAGACAACTATATCT
Source organism: Dipteronia sinensis (assembly GCA_033220585.1). Classification (NCBI taxonomy): domain Eukaryota; kingdom Viridiplantae; phylum Streptophyta; class Magnoliopsida; order Sapindales; family Sapindaceae; genus Dipteronia; species Dipteronia sinensis. Next base: position 75,309,491 of record CM065638.1, on the reverse strand, counting down.
TGAGTGAGAATCAACAAACACCACATAATAGCGATGGCCTTCGAGAGATGGCATGGGTTAGGGTCCCCAAACATCCGTAAATACCAGGTTTAGAGGATTAGCAGCCTTGTAACTAGAATGCTGAAAAGGTAATTGATGCATTTTTCCTAGTTTACATGCATCACAAAATCTCAGATGATTGTTGTCAAATTTAAGATGTAGATGAGATAAAACTTTTCTCAAAACTAATGGTGCAGGATGACCTAGTTTTAAATGCCACATGGTTTCATTCATATGAACCTTATTATAATACAGCTTGTCAGCTTTCACATCTTTTGTACAAGTAGAACTGACAGTATTATTTGTAGAAACAGAGAAAACATTGCAATGTTTGCTCTTAAAACGTTGATCATCAGATTTTCTTCGAGCTGCAACCAAGTTCAGCTTGTATAGACCGTTTTCAAGCTTGCCTTGAAGAAGGATTTCCTTGGTATTCATGTCCTTTATAACACAGCAATTGAAATAAAACTCAACATAAGCATTGTTGTCTTGAGTGAATTTTGATATGCTTAGTAGGTTTTTAGCAATTAAAGGCACACATAGAATATGATCCATAAGCAAAATTTTAGAAGATTCATGTGAAGATAAGAAAGTTTTACCAATATGTGAGATTTGAAGTTGCTGTCCACTTCCCACAGCCAACCTATCTGAACCTAGATAATCTGAGTGTATTGAAAGGTTTGACAGATCAGGTGTGACGTGATTTGTAGCTCCACTGTCAGCGTACCATGCTGGATCACACACTGTCTCAGGTGTTGCATAGTAGGCTGTGGACTGATGATAGTTAGCCTGGTGTGGATTGTTAATCATTGATGTTGTGTTGTTGTTATTGTAAGAATTGGTGTTCTGATTTTGGTAGAGATTCTGGTTATTACTCTAAAAGTTTCTATCAAACCGATGATAACAATTCATTGCTATGTGGCATGTTTTACCACAAACTTGGCAAACTGGCCTATTGTTGTTCCATCTACCACCACCTCTGCCTCGATTTCATCCTCTGCTTCCTCCTTGTCTTCCTCCATTGTTGTAGTTGTTAGCACCGTTGAATCCACCTCTTTGACTCCTTCTATCACCTTGATTTCCAGTAACAAAATTAGCGCTTGGAGTTGTAATATCAAGTTGAGTTGTAGAGTCAAAGTCTGCTATTCTCTGTTCATGATTCAGCAACAAGTATTGTGTTTCTTGAAAAGATATGTTGCTCCTCTGAGATATAATCACTGAAACAACCGAGTCATAATCTCTACCAACTCCATGTAATATGCTCAAGATAAGATCATTGTCACTGACTATTTGTCCTGCTGCCTTTAAGCTATCACCAATAGTTTTTACCTTTAGCACAAATTCTGCGATGGAACTTGCTCCTTTCTTGACACTCTGCAGTTGATGTTTTAGTTGAAGAACCTTGGCTAATGATTGCTGTGAAAACAATTGTTCAAGAGTGCTCCAAACTTCTCGAGAACTTGTACAATCAGTAACTTGGCTTATAACATTTTGACCTATTGTTGAAAATAGCCAGCTCAAGAGCAACTGATCTGATCTAATCCAGGTTACATATTCCTTATTTAGCACAAGTTGTTTATCTCCTTCATCGGGAGCTTGAACTTCAACATATTTTGGTGGTGTAGATTTGTTGTTTAAGACATAATCTTCTAATTGAAAAGCTCTAATTACTGGAAATACCTGAGCCTTCCACTGTATATAGTTGTCATTGTCAAGCTTTACTTGTAAGTTGAAATGCATTGATTTCGCCAGAGATGTGAAGTCGCCGGCCAATCGGATTTTATGGAAATTCAAACACGTTAATGTTATATTAATTTAATAGCTAGCTCCTTGTTTTGATTATTACAAAGACTATCCAGGCAATGCATGGCGACTTGGTGGCTATAAATACCATACAAGAAAAGCCAACTTTACTCATTCAATCAAATCAGCTACTTTTTACAACTTTAATTTCGAAAGAGAAAAAAAAAATAGCAGCAACTTTACAAACTCTTTGATATTCAACAAATGGCAAACCAGGCTCGTATATTTGTTTGTGTTAAATTTTTTACTTGGATTATATTTATAGCATATTCTTCAATTATTTATTTTTGATTATTGTTACTGCAGGGAACCATTAAGCTAGGGCCATGGGGTGGTGCTGGAGGGGTCGCTTGGGACTTTAACTCAGGTAGTGGTGCTGCAATTAAAGAGATAGTAATCAATCATGGGGCCGTCGTCGATTCAGTCACTTTAACAGCCATCGATCGTGTAACCGGAGAAATTCTGGTAATGCTATATTTGGTGGTTTAGGTGGTCAACCTGACCAGGCAAGTATATATATAAACAACGTTTTTGGTCTTATAAGGTTTTGATTGTCTTACTATTATTTTTTTTTCAGAAATTATAATTTGTATAATTTATATGTAGATTTCGATCGATTGGCCTGGAGAATATTTGACCTCGATAACCGGGACAACAATTGTTTATCTCGAGACTCTTGTAGTTGAATCTCTAACCTTCCATACAAATCGGACCACGTACGGACCTTATGGTCAAACGAATGGCTCTGCTTTTGAAATTCCTATGGAAAATGCAGAAATTGTTGGTTTCTTTGGACGTGCAGGTGCTTTTGTCGATGCGATAGGTATCTATGTAACGCCTTCTTCTGTTAATTAAGCAAGGTAATTTAAATTATGACACTAGCGGTCATGTTATTTTAGTTTTCTTTCACAATCTCATAAGCTACTTAATTAACATTCTAATTAAAAATGTGATTGATTGACAGATTCTTCAACAATCGAGGGTCTGATGAGAAGCTCATAGTATTTATAAAATAAGCGTCCTGGTGTTTGTTTGGACGTATTTGGAGATTATAGTTGTTGTTTTTCTGTTTGTAGCAAGTGCATATATATGCCATCCTTTTGGATGAATATGTAGTAAACTTGCTGGGATCCTTTCATTATGTATTGTAACATTTATGAAATAAATGGAAGTTAAGCTTCTTATTGTGCCTAATGATTGTTTATATACATCAGTTTTGCAAATTGTGAATTTAAATGTATTTTTAATATTCTCATCCTGTGACAGTACTTTTCAGTATCTATTTGTTTATACCTCCTACATCTGCAATATTTGTAGGAATGAAAAATATCTCCATTAAAATTCTGATGAGTAAATGTTTATTATCTTTTCAATCTATTTAAATAAGATTTGACTAATTAGCGAGATGAAGTTATAATTCACTCTCACCTAATATATTTTTTACAAAAATAAAATTTAATATTTTTTTAGGAAAGGAGGCCATGCGGAATTGGGGATACGTCAAACATTTTTTAATTATCTTTTAAACACAAAAAAATAAATCACATATACGAAAATTACTTTTGGAACAATTTCAATGATAGAAAAATATAGACAGCTTTATCATATATATTTCAATGGCATGTATACTCAAGGAAGTAATTGATTAGATAATATATCATGCTGACAAAAATAACTCAAGACTTGTGATTCAATCCTAATAATAATAAGTTAATAGTACATACTGATTCAATCCCTCCGGCCATCTACGTTTAATTTACGAAAAAATAATAATAATAAAAACAATAATAATAATAATAATAATAATAATAGAGAACGAAATCTCATTAACAAAACGTGAAGTTTACAATTTGTTTTTGTAACTCTTAAAAATCAATGCCAAGTACACCCGATTAGCTGTACAAACACACATTTGGTTTTCATGTTAAATTAATCAATTAAATCATTTTTGCTTATTAATATTAGCACCCATATGCGTCAAATAATGCTTATAAACAAGGCTTTTAGTTGTTTTTACACCCAAAAGGTTTTTTTTGCTGCAAATAAAATCGCGGAAAATGCACATCTAAGCACCAATTTTAGTTATATATAGACATATAGTACTACAGTAGCACATCTCTTTTTAATTCAAGTGATATGTACCATTTCTTTTCACTTGCCTCAAATAGCCCTAATTTGAAGGACTTGTTCACTCTTTTCTTTATTAAATCAATTATCATTATAGTTGGTGAACAGCACCCAGTGGCTTGTTTTGAAACCGGATATAGGCTCACAACTTGAGACTCTATATATATATATATATATATATATATATATATATATATATATCATAAAAGTTGAAGATTGACCAAGCCCTTGCAAAAATGATTTTCAAAAGTTTCAATCCTTGTATATTTGTTATTGTGTTGATGGACTGCTTAATATCAAGAAATGAGTCCTTGCATGCATGGCCAGTGAGAATGAATTCACATATAAAGTAATTACAATTAATAGACTCGTTGCATTAACTAATGACTAATGTGTTTGTTTATTTTATCTTCATGATTATCGGCATTGATTGTTAGATTAGAATGCTGTTTTTCTTTTAACAATTTTTTTTTACTTAAATCCAAGAAAATCCCAAGCGATCCTTTAAGTAATATAACATATAAGTGTAAATCACAAGTCAAATTAAAATCAATATTATAGTTTCATTAAATTAGTAGACCTTATAAATTAAATACATTGAAAAAATAATGTAAACATTTACTCAGAATTTTAATGGAGATAGTATATATGCATTCCTGAAACAATTGCATATATTATATCCAAAAAATAAAAAAAACAGTTGCATTTATAGAAAGTCTATAAACAATTAGATGCCGAAAAAACTTTCATGATCGTGGAAAATATTAAAAAATACATTTAAATTCACAGCCAGCAAAAATGATGTATATAAATTATAAACAATCCTTGTACAATTGTAAACAAGAAGCATAAGTGCATAACTTCCATTTATTTCATAAAAGATACAATACATATGGAAAGGACCCGGCAAGTTTATTACAAATTCATCCAAAAGGATGGCATATGCACTTGCCATGCACAAACAGAAAAACAACAATAAACTCTAAATGCAGATAAACAAACACGCCATAACGCTTATTTTATAAAATACGACAAGCTTCCCATTAGACACTTGAGAGCACACAGAAGAACCTGTCGATCAATCACATTTTTAATTAGAATAATGTTATTTAAGCAGCTTATGAAATTTTGAATGAAAACTCAAATAACATGACCACTTGGGATCATATTTTTAATTACCTTGTTTAATTAGCAGAAGGTGTTACGTAGATACCCAATGCATCGACGAAATCACCAGCACGTCCAAAGAAACCAACAATTTCCCCATTTTCCATAGGAATTTCAAAAGTAGAGCCGGTTGTAAGACCAAAAGGTCCATATGTTGTCAGATTAGTATGAAAAGTTAGAGATTCAACGACGACATTCCCAAAATAATCAAGTGTGGTCCCACTTATCAAGCTCAAATATTCTCCTGACCCGTCGATTGAAATCTACATACATATTATTATTATTATTATTATTATTATTATTATTATATAAAATAATAATAACTAAATAGACAACCAAAGCTTTATAAGACATATATATCCAAAAGTATGTACTTACCGTATCACTCACACCGCCGTTACCACCATGTCTACCAGAAGAAATAGTTTGTCCAGTTGCACTATTGAAGCTTTTGAAAGCAACAGAATCAACGACATCTCCATGACTGATTACTATCTCTATAATGGAACTATCACTACCTGGGTTGTAGTCCCAAGCGACACCTCCTGGACCACCCCATGGCCCTAGCTTAATGGTCCCCTGATCGAGCAAAAATAAAAAATAAGTAATTGAGTAATATGTGTATATATATATATATATATATATATGCTATAAATATAATTTAAGTTAGTGTAGCACAAATAAATACTAGCCTTGTTTGCCATTTGTTGAATATCAAAGAGTTTGTAGAGCTATAGCTGCTGATATTTTTTTCGAAAAGATGTGAAGTAGCTGATTTTTGAACGAGTAAAATTGCCTTTTCTTGTATGGTATTTATAGCCAACCAAGGCACCAACTCACCATGCATGTGCATTGCATTTGCATGGCTAGTCTTGTTAATTGTTATTTTCTAAACAACGAGCTAGCCATTAAATTAATATAACATTTGCGTGTTTGAATTATCATAGTATTATATTCCTCAAGACTAGTCATGATATCTTGATAATTAAGACACTCATTGTTCAATTTTGGATGTCAACAAGGACAAAAGGTTATCATGATGATCATGATCATGACTAAATATTATTAGTTGGTTTTACATGGTGGATCCATCGGAAATATATATATATATATATATATATATAGAGTCATTTTTCTGTCAGTGCGCACCGATAGAATTATATAAGGACATTAAATATGAGCCATTCATTTATAAAAGAGTTTTGATAAGTGCATACATACCAAGTCAAAATATGTAAAATGTGTGGCTCACATTCAATGTTCTTATATAATTCTATCAGTGCGCACTTATGCGAAAATTATTGTCTATATATATATATATATATATATATATATATATATGAGTCTCATGAGGGATCCTTTCTTTAATTTTGGTGACGAACTTAATAAAATAATATCGATTTCTATGAATTTTGATCTGAATTTTTTATAGATGATAAATGTAATAAAATCTATCTATGAATAAAATTTGAAATTTTTTTTAAATACTAGAACTATATATCCCGATTTTGTTAAATATGAAGACATCTGAAAAATGGACGAAATATAACAAAATTCAAAAAAAAAATGATGTTAGTGGTTGAAAAATTCTCAAATTTTATTCATAGTTAGATTTCAATGAAATTAGTATCCACAACAAAATTCAGATCAAAATTCATAAAAATCGATATGAGTTAGTTCTTACTGATATTAAAATAAATGATTTATCATGAAAGACTCATTATATATATATATATATATATTTAAATTCACTCACGTTTCTTTCAAACAAAAACACACACACACGAGTTAATTAACGCATAGGACTCTTTTTTTCTTAAAAAAATATATTCACAGCTCACAGGTATATCCCAATTTGGTCAATCTTCAAAACAAGCCGCCGGGAACTGTTCAGAAACTATAAATTAATAAAGGGGTGATCGGATAAGTCCTTCAGAGTGTGACGAGCTGACTCGACCAGGCTTCACGTGGTGGTCTGATCTATAATTAATATTGTGAATCATTTTGACAAATATATGTTGCCACTCAAGCAAGCCACCTTCTCTCTAATCTTCCTCATTTTAATTAATGTTTTGGCTTGTCTTCTTAAATGTTTTGTAAGCTTGTGAGTTAAAAATAATCTTATTGGTTGCATATCCCTTACGTTTAGTCCGAATGGTCGTGCATTTTTCGCATGTTTGATAAGGTTTTGACTTTGGAGCTTTATATATTTGTTTATTGTGTTTAGCTAAAATGTATTGTTATTCGGTAGATTTCCTTTCAATTTTGTCGACCATTGAATTAAAGTTAAATGCTTGGTTCATGATTTTATTAGACAATTTTCAGAAGTAAAAGTCTGATGGTATTAGATTGAGACTTTTAAAAAATTTTAAAAGTATTGTGGTATTCAATCAGGACTTTTAAAAGTCTTGTGGTATTGGATACAGACTTTTGAGAGACATCAAATTGTCTAGTGGTATTGGATTGAGATCAAGATTTATAGGATTTCATCACAAAATTGATTATTTCAGACTTTTCAGTGATTTGTATAAATTGTTGGACCTCAAAATTGTCTTGCCCTCTTCCACGATACTTTCCAGACTTTTTTTCACTCTCTCTCTCAACATCAGCTTCATCTTCCCAAATCTTCACTATCTCCGCCCTTGTCATCAGCTTCTCAAATCTTCACCGTCTTCTCAAAGCTTCTCTCAACATCATATTCTGGTTTGGGGGGATCTGGGTTTATGAGGACTGAAGATCGATGAAGATGGGATTGTGAAGGTTGATTGATTTTTGTAAAAACTTATTCAAAAATAAAGGTCATGGTCGATAGATCTGGGTTTGGGGACGAGGTGGGCTTTCTCTTAATGGGTCTTTTTGGGGACGAGTCGATGACTCGGCTTTGGGGTTCTGTGGGAGATATCAGATATGTGTAATTGAGAGATTGTCATTTTGTGTTCTCAATTTCTTCTGGAAAATTTATTATTTCTTTATCGTTGTTTCTTGTTTAATAGATAATTAAATAACTAAATAAAAGCTTGGTGATAAAAAAGGTTTGGTGTAATAGACTGATTGAGAGTTAAGGGAGAGATTGGAGATTGACATTATAAGCGATGACTACTACTACCAACTTAACAGGGGTTTGTGCGTAATTTTATTTGGGTTTTTTCAGTTCAGGCATCTCAACTAAGGCTATTAAATTTATAGGACCCATATTTAAAAAAATTTAAAAAGTCTTGGAATAAAATCTAGATAATCTTATTAGTTTATGAATAAAGTCCAAATACTCTTTCAGAATCCTAAAAGTCTACTCCATATAATCCTAATAGTCTTTAAAATCCTAAAAATCCATAAAATCCTTACACCAAAAAATTGTTTATTAAAAGCTCAATCCAATACACCCCATTAGTTTTCACTCTATTAATAATACAGTAACTGGATTGTAAGTAGACCCTTGTTTATAAATTCACAAATAAAGTGTAAGAAAATCCATGCTCTAAAAGGTTTGGAGTCTTGTATATATTTACTTATAATTAATGATTGATTTCACCAAATCTAGACAAACACTTAAACCCAATTGTGTAAGATTTGAAAATAATAATAATAATGTAATGATAATGATAATAATAATCATATATACTATCTTAATATTGCACTAAGATGGTGCAGTGATACAAATTTGCTGTGATTTCCTGTATTTGAAAACCTTACTATTGCACTAAGATTGGTTTAGACGTTTAGTGATAAGAATTTGCCGTGATTTCCTATGCAGTAAAGAAGAACTTACTATTGCGATACGATCGAATTTGCCGTGATTTCCTGCGCCGCAAAAGACGTAGTGGCTGAGACCACCACGTGAAGCCTCGTCACCTATCAAACCCTAATTTCAAAGACTTATCCTCATGCATTATTTCTCTTCCTTTATTAAATCATAGTTTGTGTACAAAGCAGCAGGCGGTGGCTTATTTTTTTCTTTTTTTTGGGTGAAGTGCGGTGGCTTGTTTTGAAACTATGGATGTATATGGTCCCAATTTGACACTAGTACGTATAAGAGTCGAAGAATATGCGAATTATTATCATTTTTCTATTTTTTTTTTCTTCATAAAAGTCCAATGCCTTAACTAAAACGTGCTCGTGAATTACAGTACATGTTAAAAACCATTAGAAAGAGAGAGCTGTATAAAACCAAAAAATAATTAAATGAGTCCAGATTAGATATGTCCTAATCCGAGTATTCAAAAGTTGAATAAAATACATTCATATTAATCATCTCAATATATATAAACAATGCACAACTTGAAAAAAATAAAATAGATAATCATAACATATTATTATATATTTATATTAACATGATTAGTAGTCAATAGTCATGAGGAATCTGATTTTATGGAAATTCAAACACGTTAATGTTATATTAATTTAATAGCTAGCTCCTTGTTTTGATTATTACAAAGACTATCCAGGCAATGCATGGCGACTTGGTGGCTATAAATACCATACAAGAAAAGCCAACTTTACTCATTCAATCAAATCAGCTACTTTTTACAACTTTAATTTCGAAAGAGAAAAAAAAAATAGCAGCAACTTTACAAACTCTTTGATATTCAACAAATGGCAAACCAGGCTCGTATATTTGTTTGTGTTAAATTTTTTACTTGGATTATATTTATAGCATATTCTTCAATTATTTATTTTTGAATATTGTTACTGCAGGGAACCATTAAGCTAGGGCCATGGGGTGGTGCTGGAGGGGCCGCTTGGGACTTTAACTCAGGTAGTGGTGCTGCAATTAAAGAGATAGTAATCAATCATGGGGCCGTCGTCGATTCAGTCACTTTAACAGCCATCGATCGTGTAACCGGGGAAATTCTGGCTAATGCTATATTTGGTGGTTTAGGTGGTCAACCTGACCAGGCAAGTATATATATAAACAACGTTTTGGTCTTATAAGGTTTTGATTGTCTTACCTATTATTTTTTTTTCAGAAATTATTATTTGTATAATTTATATGTAGATTTCGATCGATTGGCCTGGAGAATATTTGACCTCGATAACCGGGACTACAATTGTTTATCTCGAGACTCTTGTAGTTGAATCTCTAACCTTCCATACAAATCGGACCACGTACGGACCTTATGGTCAAACGAATGGCTCTGCTTTTGAAATTCCTATGGAAAATGCAGAAATTGTTGGTTTCTTTGGACGTGCAGGTGCTTTTGTCGATGCGATAGGTATCTATGTAACGCCTTCTTCTGCTAATTAAGCAAGGTAATTTAAATTATGACACTAGCGGTCATGTTATTTTAGTTTTCTTTCACAATCTCATAAGCTACTTAATTAACATTCTAATTAAACATGTGATTGATTGACAGATTCTTCAACAATCGAGGGTCTGATGAGAAGCTCATAGTATTTATAAAATAAGCGTCCTGGTGTTTGTTTGGACGTATTTGGAGATTATAGTTGTTGTTTTTCTGTTTGTAGCAAGTGCATATATATGCCATCCTTTTGGATGAATATGTAGTAAACTTGCTGGGATCCTTTCATTATGTATTGTAACATTTATGAAATAAATGGAAGTTAAGCTTCTTATTGTGCCTAATGATTGTTTATATACATCAGTTTTGCAAATTGTGAATTTAAATGTATTTTTAATATTCTCATCCTGTGACAGTACTTTTCAGTATCTATTTGTTTATACCTCCTACATCTGCAATATTTGTAGGAATGAAAAATATCTCCATTAAAATTCTGATGAGTAAATGTTTATTATCTTTTCAATATTTATTATCTTTTTAAATAAAATCGCGGAAAATGCACATCTAAGCACCAATTTTAGTTATATATAGACATATAGTACTACAGTAGCACATCTCTTTTTAATTCAAGTGATATGTACCATTTCTTTTCACTTGCCTCAAATAGCCCTAATTTGAAGGACTTGTTCACTCTTTTCTTTATTAAATCAATTATAGTTGGTGAACAGCACCCAGTGGCTTGTTTTGAAACCGGATATAGGCTCACAACTTGAGACTCGATATATATCATAAAAGTTGAAGATTGACCAAGCCCTTGCAAAAATGATTTTCAAAAGTTTCAATCCTTGTGATTTTAGCTTCTTAGAACTGGATCGATTGCTCTTGCTCGTTGAACTCGAATCTCCATCAGAGTCTGAGCTTGAAGATGCCATGACTGCTAGTCTATAGGCTCTAATACCATAAAAGACTAAGCTAAAGCAAAACTAAAATCAAAGAAAGACGATTTTGAGTTTAAGATTTGAGAGAGATTTTATGAGGATTTTCTATATCTGGATAAGTTACAATCAACATGTGTAAAGTATGTTTATATACACTGCAATAGTGCAATAGCACACCAATTCTGTTCTAACAGAATCCTTGATAGGGAGAGCTGACGTGGAATGATAAGCAGAGATGAGATGGTTATAATTGGCGGGAAAATGCAACTAGCTTTGGCGCCATTAACTGTCCTGAGTTGAGAGATGATCAACTGCATCGAGACCTTGTATTAGTTGCTGTGTGCTAGCACATAAGCTGGCCAATATTGTGGTCAAATTATGATTCATGATTAGAGATGTACATTTGGGGAATGAGGATAGATATAGGTCCCCTCATCCCCATCCCCACTTCCCAAACCCTTCCCCCATCCCCCCCCCCCCCCCCCCCCCCCCCAACATCCCCATTTCCCCATTTGGGGAAAATGGGGATGAGGAATTTTGGAGGGAGGTATATCCATCCCCAACTCTAATTCCCCATTTTTCCCGTTTTTTTTCCATTTTTCCCCGTTTCCCCATTTTTCTCCATTTTCCCGTTTTCCTATTCTCTCATTTGATTAAAAATTATAAATTAAAAAAAAATATCTCATCACAATTACAAACTAAAATCCATTAGTGCAGTACAAATACATAATAAAATCATAAAGTATGCATTACAAATACATAATAAAATCATAAAGTGTTACATAATATATTTATTCATTTATTTATTTATATATGTTTTGGGGAAAATGGGGAGATGGGGATGGGGGGAGGTCACCCCATCCCCATCCCCATTTCAATATATTTATGAGGGAAATGGGAAAATGGGGATGGGGGTCCCCATTTCAATTTGGGGATGAAAACCATCACCATCCCCACCCCATTCCCCATTTCCCCCCAAAAAAAATTTCCCAAATGGGGATGGGGACCTAGGGATTTGGAGATCCGGGGAAAAATGTGCATCTCTATTCATGATATGGTTTAACACAATGCAATAATCAAAAAGTGTGTAAATTTAAAAATATGTTAGAGCATCTACAATGTAAAAGTGGCTTACATTTCAATAATTGTCGACATGTCAACAATATCAATAGACTTGTCTAATTATATTTTGTTTAAATATTATTTTATTAATGACATGTCTAATTATTTTTTGTTTTTTATTTTAATAAAACAACTTTCTTAACAATTTTTATATTTATCTTCAAATACTAAGGGCCAGTTTGGTATTGTTTTTGAAAATTTAAAATCAGATTATTTTATAATTTTGATATAAAATGATATTTGGTAAAAACTTCTAAAAGTGATTAATTGATAATCTGGTAAGTTTTGATAGTGATTTTAAGAAGTAGATGTAGGGTTACTTTTTGAAAGTGATTATGGAATAATCTATTTCAGTATTTAATGAATCTTTTAAAATATCATTATCATCTCTATGAAATAAAGTTAAAATCATTTATATACATTATTTAATCTCAAAATTAAATATTTTATTTAAATATTGATTTGATTTACAAAATCCTTTAAAAATATTTTATTGTTCTTATGGAAATTTTTTTTCCTAATTTAAATATTCTACTTAAATATTGATTTAATATATATAATTAATGAAAAAAATGAAATAGGATCCAAAATCATATATATTTTAGTCATTATAACTAATCTCAGCACTTTTGCAATAAAACTACCAAACATATGTATAATGTTTTTGAGCATAATGATTATTATAAAAGTTATAGCAACTATTATTTTTTTTTTATCACATAACGTTGACAATTAATTCCAAAATTAAAATGCCTCTAACAGGGATTGAACCTTCGACCAAAAACCATAAGTCTTAACCAGTTGAGCTACTCAAACTCTTTATTGGTGGTTTATTGATTTAAATGTATATATAATTATATAATTTGTGTAAAATAATTTATGTCTATTTATATAATTTTAAATAAACTCATATATATATAATTTTAAATAAACTCATATATATATATAATTTTAAATAAACTCATATATATAATTTAAATAAAATCACATTTAATAATAAATAAAAACATATTTATGAAAAAGAAAAAGAAAATAAGAAAACAAAAGGAAAAAAATTCAAAAAAAGGAAATATTTTTTATTATTTTTCTTTCTTTCTTTTTCGTTTATGAATTTTTTTTTCTTTTCAATTTATGAGCTTTGATTTTTTGGATTTTATATCAAATAGAAATAATATATTTTTTGAAAAGGAAAAAAATTTAAAAAAAGAAATCATTTTTTTATGAATTTTTTTCATTTTGTTTTCTTATTTTATTTTTATTTTTCATAAATAAGTTTTTATTTAAATTATATATATGAGTTTATTTTAAATTATATATATGAGTTTATTTTAAATTATATAAACAAATTAAATTTTTTTTACACAAATTATATAACTATATAACTATATATATATTTAGATCAACAAATCATTAACAATAAATTGGAGTAATACAGTTGGTTAGGACCCATGACTTTTGATCAAAAGGTCGAAGGTTCAATCCTATGGTTGATAGTTTCCTTATAATTTAATAAATGGGTTCTGATAACTTTTGTCCTAATTATTGAAGATCCAGACTTTGAATAAAGACTACAAGTTTATTTTATGAATATTGCATTGATAGACAACTACTTATTCTTATGTCTGAAAGAATAAATAAACATACATATATTATTTACTTTTTTTTAATGTTTATCTGGTTGTAAACTTGTGATCTTTATAAGTAATGTAATACTCAAACCTCCTCGATTATAAATTTAAAGTGAAATGCATGACTATTTGAACTATAAATGGAAATGCACATATTCACCCTTTTTTTTGTGAGCTATAATATAAATATATTATTTACCTTTTTTAATGTTTATGTACATATTCACCCTTTTATTTTGTGTTTTGAAGATTGATACGGATCGGATCCGTATCTATCGAGACCTGGTTGTGATTTTTATAACTAAATGTAATACTCAAACCGCAATTATTTATAAATTTAAAGGGAAATGCATAACCATTTAAACTCTAAATAGATATCATGATAATCACATATTTCTTAATTTATTAACAAAGATAATATATATTTAAGGGCACCCAATTAGAAGATATTAAAGATCCAAGAATCGAATAATAACTTATATTTGTCACGTCAATGCACAATTTTTTTTGTCTTAAAATAATAAATATTACTCCTTTATTAATTTCTTCAATTATTGATATGTGTCCAAATTAGGGTATGCTAATTAAGCACATCACAGGTTTTATTTTTATTTTGTTGAAACTTAACATCACAGGTTTTATCCAGAGTCAGAGAGGGCGTGCGGGCCACTTTCAAATGGATAATTATGATTTATGAATTATCACATGATTAGTCATGACTCATGAGGAATATGTCTTATGTATATTATGAAAATTCAAACACGTAAATGTTTATATTATATTAATTTAATGGTTCTTTGTTTTGATAAAAACAAAGACTAGCCATGCAACAATATTGCATGGCGGCATGGTGGCTATAAATAGCCTATAAGAAAGCCAACTTTTCTCATTCATGTCAGCAACTTTTTACATAAACTCCAAAAACGAGTATCAGAAACTTTACAAAAGCTCTTTGAAAATCAAGCAAATGGCAAACAAGGCTCGTATAAATCTGTTTGTGTTATATATTGTCCTTATCTGATCTGGGAATCACACACGTTTTGTTTTACAGGATCGATTACACAACATTATATAATATGTTTAACATGTTATACATAACATTGAGTAATCGAATACAATGAGATTCCCACACATAATAATAATTTTCGTTGGACATAATTTTTAAAAATATATATATTCACACATATATTCGAAATTATAAACTAACAAAGGGTTTGAAGTGCGAGTGTGACAAGGCTGATCATATTGCCATTCTCTTCTGTGTCTCTCTAGTCTCTAGTCGTTGTCGTTTTAATTAATGTTTTGGCTTGTCCTTTTAAATTTTTCGGATGCTTGTGAGTAAAATAATCTTGCTGGTTGCACTTCCAATTTAGTCAGAATGTTAGTAAATCCACTTTTCTTTTCATATATGTGATTGGATTTAGAGTTTCACATATTGTTTATTAAAACACAAAATTTGACGAAACCCTATTCCATAGTTGCTATCTAGATTTTACTTGTAATGGTTGATCTCATTTCGACGGATAATTGATCAAATTGATGTCGTATTTTAATATAATAACAATAATGGTAACAAAATGATAATGATAATAAAAATCATATTTAGTAGCTAAGATTGGTGTAGTGATATGAATTTGTCATGAATTCCTGAGTTAGAATCATCTTCTAGTTTTGTTTTTCTCTGAGTTTTTTTAAGTGTAAGTGAAACACCTACTTACATGAGAGAAAGAAAAAAAATTTATACTTAGAAATCATTAGATTAAGAAAAGTCTTGGAAAATAAAAGTTGGATGAGTGATAGTACTCATTTCTACACTCGGTGTAACCCCCATTTCTTATCATTTGCGTCCGTTTCCTGGGTAAAACTAAGTGTTTAACGGTTTAAATAAGCTTGTACGGTGTTTTAGCTTTCTAGGGGTGTTTACGAAAAGATTGAAGATAATGGGGCTATTTTGAAGATTTAGAAGAATTGAAGAAGGTTGTGCGCGGTTTCAATGTTGAACTGAACCGCGCACAAAGTCCAGAAAAAATGTGATTGATTGACACTGTGACAACTATCCAATATTTAATGGGAAGCTAACAATAAGTGTCCTAGTGTTTGTTGTAAAGGATAAGTGATAATATTCCAATATTCTTTTTGTGATTATCCTTACCGTGTACATATTACATAGTCTCCTAGTATTGTTACATTTCTTTTTAGTAGTTTTCCTTGTTGTACAAGTCCTTTATGACTCTCATGTGTATATATTTGTAACAGTTATGTTTTCAGAATCAATATACAAAATCATATTCAACTTCTATATGGTATCAGAGCACCAATAAACTCAAAAGAGTCTTCAACCGATCCAAGACCAATGACTGATGTTAATTCTTCTTCTTCCTCCTCATCTTCGTCGGTTACAATCATTTCCTCAACTTCCTTAGGTCATGATGTAAATACGTCCAGAAACACCATTATTTCCATTAATATCGCTGCTCAAGCTCCTCTGAAACTTACTGCAACAAACTATCGCTCCTGGAAACTTCAATTCCATACCCTCCTAATTGGTTTTGATCTTATGGGGTTTGTTGACGGGAAACGCCCATGTCCACCTGAGCCCATCACAACTGGTGACACCACCACACCAAATCCCGAGCATCATATTTGGGTCAGACAAGATCAATTGTTGCTTAACGCAATACTTGGTTCCATAACATCGTCCATCATCCCATTCATCGCTTCCGCCAAAACTGCTTGTGATGCATGGACAACTCTTGCCAACACCTATGCTAAACCCTCCAGAGGACACATCATGCACCTCAAAGGAGTTCTCACCAACATCACCAAAGGAACCCAATCAATCACAGAATATATGCAACATGCAAAAAGCATCGCTGATGAACTAGCCATGCTTGATGCTCCAGAGAACCCTGAAGACCTGACCGTAAAAATTTTGAATGGCCTAGGTGAAGAATTCAAAGACATATCATCAGTTGTACGTGCTCGTGATTCAACAATCACCTTTGAAGACTTACATGAGAAACTTCTCAATTCTGAAGCCCTCCTAAAACAAGAATCCGCAAGGACCTAGATACTTCCCATCACAGCAAACTTTGTTGTTAAATCTTCTCCTCATGGACAACAAGCCCACACCAACCGAAATTTCAACAACAACAGACAAAACATGCAGCCAATGCAAAACAAACATGCTGCCGCAAACCCACAGACCAGAAATTCCTCCTTTCTGGCAAATAGAATAGGAGGACCAAGGCCTTACAGTGGCTACTGTCAGTTGTGCGGTGACCAAGGGCACACAGCCAAGAGATGCTCGGCCTACAGCTTCTCTCCGGTTAATACACACCAACGTTCGCAGGTAAATAATTCTGGTACACAATGGCAACCGCGTGCACACTTTGCGACACCAAACCCCACTACACCGGATTGGCTACTTGATTCAGGTGCCTTACACCATGTCATCTCTGATCTAAACAACCTGTCATTGCATTCTCCGTATACTGGCTTCGATGATATAATGATTGGTGACGGCTCAGGTTTGGCTATCACACATTCTGGCTCTCTCTATCTTCCAAATAAAAATTCATCATTCTTACTGTCTAATGTTTTATGTGTACCTAATATGAAACAAAATCTGATTTCAGTCTCCAAATTTTGCACATCTAACGAAGTTGCTGTTGAATTTTCTCCTCTTTCTTTTGTTGTGAAGGATCTTCATACGGGGGAGCAGCTTCTGCGAGGACAGACTAGGAATGGCGTCTACGAGTGGCCGTCTCATGCAAAGCCAAAATCATCTCCTATCATCGCTTTTTCAAGTGTTAACGCCTCTCTTCCTGACTGGCACTATCGTCTAGGTCACCCGTCATCAAAAATAATTTCGAGTCTAATAAGTTCTCAAGCTTTGTCAGTTACTTCTCATAGTAGTTCTATTACACCATGTAGTGCTTGTCTCTGCAATAAAAAGCATAAATTACCTTTTCAATTTCAAATGTTCTTAGTTCTAAACCTCTTGAGGTTATTTACTCTGATGTTTGGAATTCTCCAATTTAATCCAAGGATGGTTTTAAATACTATGTTTTGTCTGTTGATCACTTCACGAAATATATGTGGATGTATCCCTTAAAACACAAATCTGATGTTCATGTTGTTTTTATTCGCTTCAAACTTTTGGTGGAAAAGTTTTTGAAGAACCCCATCATATCGCTTTATAGTGACAATGGTGGTGAATACATAGCTTTACAGCAAACCCTAACACAACATGGCATATCCCATTTCACCACCCCACCTCACACGCCGGAACACAATGGTGTCTCTGAGCGTCGTCATCATCACATTGTTGAGACTGGCTTATCTTTTCTCACTCATGTATCTCTACCTCTCACTTTTTGGTCGTATGCATTCATTACCGATGTCTATCTGATTAACAGAATGCCCACACCTCTTTTAGACATGTTTTCTCCTTTTGAGAAATTTTTTGGCTCACGCCCATCCTATGGAAAATTGCGTGTATTTGGGTGTCTGTGTTATCCATGGATTAGGCCATATAATAGTCACAAACTTGAGTCTAGGTCTAAAGCTTGCATATTTATTGGATATTCCCTGACACAGAGTGCGTATCACTGTCTGGATCTGATTATTGACTGTATATTCGTATCCAGACACATCAACTTTGTTGGGTCTGTCTTTCCATACACCAACATTCAAACACCTCACCCTAGGTCTAGCTCCACCACTTGCACGTCTTGGCTGCAGCCAGAGTCCCTACCTATTTTAGTTCCAGTCTCGCATGCTCACTCTTCTGCAGGTTTGACTTCGCGTGAGACTCCTCGTCAAACTTCGATCCGTAGCTCTCGAGCTCCTGCTGCAGACCCTCGGTTCTCACTACCTTTCCAAGACCACCCACTAGCCAATTCTCATAGAACCACACCTGATCCGGTTGACCAAACCAGCACCATCACAGAACCAGTCGCACCACACAGTGGCCGAGCTCCACCTGATCTGGGCGTCCCGATCGCAACCCAACCTGACTAGCTTCAGCCCGCAGATACAGCTCCCACACCTGCCAGTCCCAATCTGCTCTGTCCACCAGTCCAGCCCGTCACTCAACCAGCTCCCACACCTGCCACCACAGGTCACCACATGCTCACACGTTCCAAAAACAACATACATAAACCCATAAACAAACTATCCCTTGTCAGTGTCATATCCCCTCCTCAGATAGAGCCTACATGTGCCTCTCAAGCAATGAAAATTACGGAATTGAGGCGTGCTATGTCAGATGAATTTGATGCCCTCATTCAAAATGGAACATGGTCTCTAGTTCCTCCAAGTTCTTCTCACAATGTTATTGGCTGTAAGTGGGTGTTCCGTATCAAGCGATCTCCTAATGGGTCTATTGCTCGCTACAAAGCTCGTTTGGTGGCCAAAGGATTTCACCAACGCCCAGGTTTGGATTACAAAGAAACATTCAGTCAGGTGGTTAAAACTACCACAATCAGGGTCCTGCTAAGCATTGCGGTTACAAGAGAGTGGTCTCTTCGTCAACTGGATGTGAACAATGCTTTTCTTCAAGGTCATCTCACTGAAGATGTATTCATGGCTCAACCGTCAGGCTTTGTGGATCCGTCCTTTCCGACGCATGTCTGTCAACTTAAAAAGGCCATATATGGCCTGAAGCAAGCACTGCGGGCGTGGTACAATGAGCTACGACAATTTCTTATCCAAAATGGGTTAGTCAACTCTCACTCTGACACTTCCTTATTCATATTTACTGCTGACAGTTGTTTGATGTTCTTACTGGTATATGTTAATGATATCATTGTCACCGGGAGCGATGGCAACCTAGTTGACAAATTTGTTAAATTGCTTACTCAACGATTCTCGATCAAAGATCTTGGTGCTCTATCCTACTTCCTTGATGATGAGGTTCTACCATGCTTGACCGGTTTATTTCTCTCTCAACAACAATATGTCACTGAACTCCTCACTCGAACAAAGATGCTCGACTCTAAACCGGTCTCTACCCCACTTCCAACAGATCATGATCTCAAACTCCTTGATGGCACCTCCCTAACAGATGCAACTGAGTTTCGTCAGGTAATTGGCGTCTTGCAATACTTATCATTCACTCGCCCTGACATCGCTTTTGCAATAAACAAGCTCGCCCAATTCATGCATCGCCCAACAACTGGACACCAGTCCCTGTCGAAATGTCTACTGCGCTATCTCCGTGGCACAGCCGGCCATGACCTCCTGATTTGCCGCAACTCTCTTCTATCTCTCCATGCCTTCTCAGATGCCAATTGGGCAGGCAACCATGAAGATCGCACGTCTACTAGTGCCTATGTGGTCTTCCTCGGGTTGATGCAATCTCCTGGTGCTCTCCTAAACAACGTTCTGTCGCCAGATCCTCCACTGAAGCTGAATACAGGGCTGTTGCAGCTGCTACCTCTGAGGTACTCTAGCTTAAGTCTCTATTGCAGGAGATGCACTTCTCTGACCCAAATCCGCCAACCATCTTCTGTGACAATATTGGTGCTACGTATTTGTGCTCCAATCATGTCTTCCATTCGAGAATGAAGCACATTGCTATTGACTTCCATTTTGTTCGTGCAAAGGTTCAACGTAAGCAGCTCCGAATCTCTCATGTGTCTTCTTCGGACCAGTTAGCTGATTCTCTCACCAAACCGCTCTCTAGGACAAGGTTTTTCTTATTACGGTCCAAGATCAGTGTCTCTGAAATGCCCACTGTCTTGCGGGGGCGTGTAAAGGATAAGTGATAATATTCCAATATTCTTTTTGTGATTATCCTTACCGTGTACAGATTACATAGTCTCTTAATATTGTTACATTTCCTTTTAGTAGCTATCTAGTTTTCCTTGTTGTACAAGTCCTTCGTGACTCTTATGTGTATATATTTGTAACAGTTATGTTTTCAGAATCAATATACAAAATTATATTCAACTTCTATATTTGTTTGGACGAATTAAGAGATTATTGTTGTTGAGTTTATGTATGGCAAGTGTATATGACATCGTTTTGGCTGAAATTTATAATAAACTTGCAGCATTAAGCTTCTTTTCTTACGTATCGTATCTTATTTTATGAAATAAATGGAAACTATACGCACAATGTTGATTTATATTTAATTATCTATTCATCATCCAAGTTGTGAATTTATATGCTTTTTAATATTCTCAGCTTAAGACCTTGTGATTCAAACGTAATAATATATTATAATAGTACTTATTTAATATTTGCATGTCTTGATCTCTCATCAACATTGTGCTGAAAAAAATTGTATATTAGGCAATGTTACAGGAAAATAAAATCAAAGGTAGAAAAGCTGAAACAAGCAAGACTTTCAATCCCAAGCGATCATTTAACCGACTCCGATTTAAAATTGTTTACATATTAATAATCATTGATATGACAATAATACTAAAAGACTTATTTTCTATATGGTATAAAAAAAAACTTGATAGATAATAAACTTAAAATTTGGTATATAATGGTTCTATCTAAAACATAATTTTTTAAATGACGTGTCCATTTTTATTTCCTGTTTTATTTTTTATTTTATTTTCTTATCAAAAATAGATGAAAAATTAATGTCATACTTACTGAGTCAACTAAAAAAAATAGCAGTGCAACAGACCGTCCGAAAGTAGACGGTCATGTTGACAATGTCTAATTTTTTTTGTTACATCAGCTTGAAGTCAAATATATATACACGACTGCATTGAGGAAAGATTTATTAAGAGAGCTTCTCCTTACAATCCATAAATTATCTATTTACACTTCAATTTAATTTTTTTTATCAATGACAATTTTTAACCTTAATTAAAATTACTAAACAAGACAAAAAAATTCTAAAGACACTCCAAACTAATTAAATTATTATTAAAAAAATTATCTCTCCTAAATCACCAGATTAAATATTACGTATTAAATTCTCTCTTCTAAATATGTTATTACCATATTAAACACTCTCTCCTAATTACTCTCTCTCCATTTTTCAAAAAAAAAATCTTATCTCCATACTTTCTCAATCAGTCTCTAATTAATAGTTAAAGAAAAAAAACTTATGAATATTTTGGTTTTTTACTAACACTAATATATATATATATATATACACACATTAAAAAATCAATACAAATACCTTGTTTTTCAAAAAATATATATATGAAAACTTGATTTGTTGCAACTAGATTTGATTAAACTCATAAGTACAAAAGTACATTTTCATATTTCGATTTTGTTTTTTGAAAAACAGGGTACTTGTTTTTTGAGTTTTTTTTAATATATACATATATACGGTTCCTATAAATCAAGTTTATTCATAAGTTTTTTTTTTCTTAACTGTTAGTCTTACTTGATAAAGAATGAAGACAGAAAATTAGAGATATATATTGGAGGAAAAAGAGTTTAATGTGGTAATTTAAAATTTAGAAGAGAGTGTTTAATATGTAATATTTAATTTAATGATTTAAGAGAGATAATTTATTTATTTTTTTAATAATTTAATTCAAAAAAAATTACTCCTTGGATGAATCCAATGGTTACGATGGTTCGTCATAACTTTTATTAAAATAAAATAGAGTGTCTTTAGAAATTTATTTTTTAAAATGGAATGTCTTTGAAACAAAAGAAATTTCTTTAGATCTTTTATTTAATTTAAAATTTGGGAATGAAGTGTCATTAGAAAAGAAGTGGAAGAAGAAAAAATTGGATTTTCAAAAGAACTCTTTTTATTAATAGAATGTCTATTAATCCTATGTGACATATATTTTTTACACAAGTCACTATTGCATTGGAGATGCTCTGAGTGTTAATCACAACCCAAATTACAGCAAATAAACAATATCATAGTTTCATCAACTTTATAATTAAATAAATTGAAAAAAATGTAAACATTTACTCAGAATTTTAATGGAAATTAATTAAATAGAATATGCATTCCTAATTTAAAAAAATTGGATATATAGAATAGACGGTCTAAAAATTATATGCCTAAAAAAACTGTTACGAGTAGAAAATATTAAAATAACATTTAATTCACAAAATTGCAAAAATTATGTATATAAACCATCATTGTTCACAATAAGAAGCTTAACTTCCATTTAATTCATAAAAGATACGATACATAAGGAAAGGACATGACAAGTTCATTGTTAATTTCACCCAAAAGAATGGCATATATATCATATATGCACTTGACACAAACAGAGAAAAAAAAATTACAACAACAACAATCTCCAATTGGGTCCAATCCAAGTAAACATGCACTACCTAAACGCTTATTTTAGGAACTTCCCATTAGACATTGGAGAGCCGAAGAACCTGTTTGATCGATCATATTTTTAATTAGAATGTTAATTAATTAATAGCTGATAAAACTGTGAAAGAAAAAAAATAATAATATGACCACTCGTCCACTAGAGTCATAATTTTAATTACGTACCTTGCTTAATTAGCAGTAGCTGGTTTTACGTAGATACCTATTGAATCAACGAAATCACCGGCCTTTCCAAAGAAACCAACAATTTCCCCATTTTTCATAGGAATATTGAAAGGAGAGCCATTTGTTAGACCATAAGGTCCGTACACCCTCTCCGTGGTATGAAAAGTTAGAGATTCAACAATGACATTTGTGAAATACTCAGTTATGGTCCCGCTTATCGAAGTCAATCTTTCTCCCGAGACCATCAGTAATCTACATAATATTTTAATTATTATTAAAAAAAATGTAACAACTAAAAGACAGCCAAAACTTTATAAAATGCAAATATAGTTACCTTTTCAGTTTTACCACCACTACCACCATGTCTACCCGAAGACACAGTTTGTCCATCTGCAAGATTGAAGACTTTGAAAGCGACCCAATCAACGACATCCCCGTGACTGATTAGTATCTCGATAATAATAGCATCACTACCTAGGTTAAAGTCCCAGTGAGACCCTCCTTCACTACCCCATGTCCCTATCTTAATGGTTCCCTGCACCAAAATAATCAAAAATAAATAATTGAAGCATTGAATGAATATGCTGTAAATATAATTTAAGTTACTATTAAAGTTACACAAATTAACAAATACGAGCCTTGTTTGCCATTTGCTGTATATCAAAGAGTTTGTTTGTTTGTAAAGTAGCTGATATTGATCTGAATGAGTAAAGTTGCCTTTTCTTGCACAGTCTTTATAGCCATCAAGTCACCATGCAAATGCATTGCTTGGCTAGTACTCTTGTTATTGTTATCAAATTAAACAAAGAATCATGCATTAAATTAATATAACACATTCACGTGTTTGAATTTTCATATAATATACATGTAAGATTCCTTATGTCTAATCATATCATAATTTTTGCTTTTGTTTGAGTTCTTTATACAAATTCTGGACCCTCGATTAGAACCAGGGGCGTCCCTAGGAAATATTTACTGTTCGGGTTAAATTTTATATATATATATATATTTTTTTTTTATTTAGTCAATATATTATAATGCTTAATTAATGACTCACAAACTCTCTCACACTAAATTTATTAAATTCGGTGTGTATTATGGAGAAAAATCTTATGATTTTCTTCCTAATGCACACGGATTTAATAATGTCAGTACAAGATATGCGATTCATTATTAAGAATAAACAAAAAATTATATATTTTTGAGAAAAGCATTTGTTTATTTATTTTTTAATAATAAATGACATCAATTCAATAATGAACTACTCAATAATATGAAATACATTGTAAAATTTATGCAAGAACAATCATTTAAACTTGTTGTTAAAAAAAATATTTAAACTTGCAAATGGTTTAATTCAATAATGTTAGAACCATAATATCATGTGTATTTTTACAATGAACAATAAAATATTTACATTTCATTAAATTTAGATTAAAAATCATAGTTTTGTAATATTATCAAACTTTAGGGGGGTTTATGTAATTGGACTTTTATGTATTGAATTTAAAAATAAAAAAAATAGTTGGCCCCTGATTAGAACAAAAGGTTATCAAGAGTTCAAGAGTCACTTATTCCATCACACTACTCTACTAACACATGTATATGTGTATACATAGGTTCACAGTTACATCGTTATGTTGTGATACCGAGACAATGGTTTCATTCTTGAAATAAGATCTAATTAGAATCCATTTGACCAGAGAGTAATTACAATAATTTACACACGTTTCTTTGAATTTGTTTAAAAAAATTATTGACATATTTCTAAGTTTGGTCAATCTTCCGCACTTTTATGAGTGAGCCTCATATTGTGAGCAAATCTGATCGATTATTTCAGATAAGTTGCTTCAAATTGAACGTGCGAGGGTGACGAGGCTTCATGTGGTGGTACTATAGTGCACGTGATGAATATTTTTAGCTTGAGAGCCGTTGATTAATAAGGGTAGTAGGGTACTGAACAGAAAATGAAAATTTATTTCAAATTTTTTAAAGTTGGTGTACTTACAAAATAAATGGGATGCACAAATTAGTTTTCTAGGTTCAGTAAAAAAAAATAAGTTTCTTAGGTAACAAAATCGACACCACTTAATTAAACTTATGACTAATCTCAGGTGTTTGAATTTTCATAAGAGTAATGCTAGACATCTTATATTTTTTTTATCCCAACACATGTAGCAGCTGAGATGTCACTTGGTAAGTGGATATATATTAATTGTAATTTATCTCATTTGTCCATGTATCAACTTACAAATTAATGTGTATCAATTCACCAAGTGACAACTCAGCTGCCACATGTGTAGGGATAGAAAATATGGGATTATGGGTGGGATGTCTAGCATTACTTTTTTCATAAAGTTACTTCTTAAAAAAAGACATGTAAATTATTGGGTTTTTTTTTTTTTCAAACCTTCATTCATCAATGCAGCAATTGAGCACAGACCACCACATCAGATTTGAAAAATAAAAATAAAAATAAAAATCCAGATCTCCATGAACAGACCTTCCTTCAATGGAGGTCTGTAAACGAACGATGATGACAAAAAATTATCTCTCATATTGAGATGAGACACTCTTAAAGAGTCTATTAATTTAAAGGCTATTTATGATTTTTTTTTGCTGATATAAAATTTCTTAACACAAAAATTAAGAAAAGAATCGTATTTTTATTTTAAAATACATGAAATCATGTATTGATGTTATAGAGGATAAATATTCGTTTGTAACTTTGTATTCAATTTGTAATCTTTAAAACCTTATTTATACACGATTGTTTATTTGTTTTGATATATCACAATTATTTATTAATTTATTAAGAAAATTGTAAATATGTATCCAAATATTAAAAAATTAAATTAAAAAGTAAAATTTTTATTTTCAAGACATATAAAATTGTACATCAAGATGTGATGATATGATTAATTTAAATATTTTATTAAAATTTTGATTAATACTCAACTAGGACAAAGGTTATCTGTCACGTCCGTTCTATCTGGACTTATTTGTTATTTGATTTTACACTGCTCTCCATGTCACACCATAATTAACATATATTGTTATTGAGGTGCACGAGTTTTTTTATTTATTTTAAATCCAACATTAATCAAGTCTGTACTCAATTACCACACAAACTATAATTTAATAAAAGGAAGGTTGGCACATCACCTTTTAACAGAGCTGGTAGTGAACCTCTCTTCCACATAATTGTTGAACGGTTCAATCTCACCATACGTATTTTACAAACATATGTATGGAGTTTTTTTCCCGGATTATAGGGAGTAGTTATCTCCCGTTATGTGAATAGATATCCGGACCACACATGTATTGTTTGATCTCGGTAGATTCCGCCAGTCCTATTCTAACGATTCTTGTAATATTTCAAGAAAATAAATAAAAGGAAGGTCAAGCTACTAGATATATAAGTCCTCGATACCAGATTTTGGTGGTGTGTGCATGTGACGAGGCATCACATGAAGGTCGTGTGCAAGTGTGCAAGTGTGCAATTGTGCAATACTTAGTGCTCGTATGGTTGAACTTTCTACTACCTCAAAAGGTTTACAAACGTCTATTTGAATTTTTTTAAGTTGTTTGGTTGAGTTTTTGAAATTGTCTATTTTTAATTGAGTAGAGATTAGTAGAGTTTAGTTTAAACCTCTACTAGGCAAAAGCTCATGGGGAGGGGCTTCTCCAAATAGACAACTACTAACCAAACAACTATTTTTTTTTAAAAAAAAAAACTCTGTTTCTAATAGATCTACTACAAATAGATTTTTTACCAATAGAAATTTTTCAAAAACTCAACCAAACAAACTCTTAATCAAGCTCTCTCTCTATCTAATACTCTTCGTGTTATTTTACTTTGATTCGCTTCAACATGAATAACCATTAATTAAACCAATTTGGCTTGACCCCACATGTGCCTTTTATATTTCTTAGATGTGCCATTTTTTTTTCATAACAAGAAATTTTATTTATCAATTCAAGCCTACTCCCTTAAATAGGATTAAAACAATGAAAAGAAAGAAACAATTCAAAATTAAAACAAATCGTAATAATCTCTCAATTAAACCATAAACCATCCTTAATTTGGGCTCCCAAAATACTTGGATGTGTCATGTGTGTGAATAAAATACTTTTATTTATTTTAGCGATCGAAAACAAATGCTAAAAAAAACATTATAATAATAATAATAATTGTGTTTACGTTCAAACTACGTTACTATTATGCTAACCCTAAGATTGGTGCTGAGAAGCGGATTTGCAGTGATTTCCATTAGAGCAAAGCACAAAACAAATACAAGCCTAAAACTAGAGTTTGTAAAGGTGCACCTTTAAAATAAAAAAAAAAAAGAGTTTGTAAAGGTGCTAATATTAACACTCAATGGAACTCAAATATGGACTTTACAGGAAATAAATTATGAAAAGAGTGTGGATATTGACATCCATAAAACTTATTATAACACATATTTTTATAAGTACACTTATATCTAAAATTTAAAAAATAAATATTACTTTCATCTTAATGTCAATAGTACCATCATTGAAATAAATATATTCATTTTAATATATATTATTTATAAAACACTCTTAAATTATTATCACACCCAATTTATAAATAAATAAAAAATCATATTATTTTTAGAATCAAATACTCTTTTAATGATGATCCAATTTACTTTTGAAAATATCTCAAATGTAAGAGTCTTATAAAGGGGAATATGTAGAGTCATATAGGGTAAAGAGATTTTCAATATAGAAATATAGAATTATCTTATTTATACAGCTATCTTAAAAAAACTTACTGATAATTACATCTATCTTAAAAAATAAAACTTGTTAATATCTACAACTATCGTTAGAAAAAATATATTTTGTTTATTGATAGAGTTCATAACTATATATAAAAGAAAGACAAAAACAATAAGATAATCATGTGAAGATAAGAAAGTTTGATACTTGAAATAAAATTAGAGTTTAATTAGGGTTTATCATAATTTTTTTTAAATGTAAGTTTTTTTAATAAAGAAATATAGTTGAAGATATGAGTGTAATTAATGAGTGTACATAGTATTTGATTTATTTTTAATTAAAGTAATTTGTCCTTATTAGTAAAATTCTATTGAGATACTTTTATAATTAATTTTTTTAATAAAATATAGGTATACTAATAAGTTTTATAATTGTCAATATCAGCACCCTTATGAAAATAGTAGCCTTGGATAAGTGTTTCGGTAGTATTTTTACTATGTGATGAAAATAAAATTTTCAATGTAGTTATTAATAATCAAATTTAAGTATGTGGTCTTCCGCTGAGCAGGAAAGCATGGCAAATTCGTTTCTCTACATCAATCTTAGTGACTGTTTGTTTTTTTTATCTAAAGTCTTATAAGACCTTAATATTTTAGATATATTGATAAGTCTTATAAATTAAGATACTATGATATATTTATTTTTTTTCAATTTGGATGAATTATTATAAATGTAAAATTGATTAGATTGTATTAGGGTTTCTTCAAAATTGTGAATTTTTCAAAAATTAATTTTCAGGGTTTTATTATGTGCGGATAAAATTGTAAATGTATGAATTGTTATAGGACATTTATGGAAATTTACTATGAAAAAAATGAGTGGTGTTATTGGCACACCCCCTACTGATCTATTCATACCCCATTTTTTAATTATAAAATATTCTTTTTTTTCCTTCTATCAAAATTACTTAAAGAGACATACAATTTATGAAAGAAATATTCTACAAAGTAAATCTAATAAAATTTCACATTCCTTTTCTAAAAAAAAAAACCCAGTAATATGTTTCTTAAAAAAAAATAACTCATAAACCCTAAAATCTACTTCGTACAAACATATAAATTATTATGGAAGAGTTTAAAAATAACTCCGAAACCCAACGACCGAGATTAATCATTATAAACAAAACCTGGATAACAACAACAACATGGCAGGGTTCTTCCTATATTTTATGATTTTATAAAAGGTGAGACTCAAAACCAGTCACAAAGGAGCCAATAAGATTATCTTACACACAAGCATGAAGCATCAAAAGCATTTATAAGGCCAAGGCAAAACATTAATTAAAAGATTATAGAGACAGAGGCAGAGAGCTTGCTTTGAATGGCAACATGATCAGACCACCACGTTAAGCCTCGTCACAGTATTCGCACTTCAAAGTTCAAACCCTTAATTTGAAGGATTTATCCACTCTTCCCTTTATTAATTTATAGTTTGTGAACAGCTCCCGGTGATTTGTACGTTTTGAACATTGAACAAATTCGAATGTGTAAATATTAAAAAAGAAAATCCAAAGTGTTAATTCAGATGTATGAATTAAAATAACCAAGGATTTATTGCCTTAGATGGTTGGAGAATTAAAAAATGAAGCTCCATTAGGGTTAGCATTGGTACATATTATAAATATATGTCTACATTTATCTATTAAATTGTAAAAGTGTGGCAAGACTCCTCTCTTAAATGGGAAGTTGTATTCAATATCGTGCTTGTAGAGTCTAATTTTATCGGATCCTAGAAGACCCCTGACCTACAATGCTGTAAACTAAATAAAAAATAGTGTGAATTAAAATATACATTACTAGAAGACCCCTAACGTACAATGCTGTAAACTTAAAAGAAAAAACGTGTGAATTAAAATATACATTAATAGAGTGCTATATATGGATCCATCGTGAAAACTGACTATTAAGTATAACAATCGAGTCAGACGATGATAACCTTTTGTCCTGATTGACATCCAAAAAATATATTATATATTGAAAATTCAAACACGTGAATGTTATATTAATTAAATGGCACTTTGTTTTGATAATTAACAATACTAGCCATGCAATGCATGGTGACTTGGTGGCTATAAATACTGTACAAGAAAGGCCAACTTTACTCACTCAGATCAATATCAGCAACTTTACAGAACTCTTTGATATTCAGCAAATGGCAAACCAGGCTCGTATTTGTTTATGTGTCTGTTTTAATAACCTAGATTATATATATCATAAATTCTTCGATTATTTATATATATTTAATTTTTGTTTGATCAGGGAACCATTAAGCTAGGGTCATGGGGTGGTCCAGGTGGGGTCACTTGGGACTTCAACCCAGGTAGTGATAGTTCCATTACAGAGATAGTAATCGCTCATGGAGATGTCGTTGACTCGGTCTCTTTCAAAAGCTTCAATCGTGCAACAGGAGAAACTGTGTCTTCAGGTAGATTTGGTGGTAGTGGCGGTGTAATTGATAAGGTAACTACATAAATTTTTATGTATTATAAAGGTTGATTTGGTTGTCTTTTTTAGTTCTTCCTTTTAAAAAATAATAATAATATATATTATAATATTATGTAGAT
This sequence comes from Dipteronia sinensis, assembly GCA_033220585.1. Lineage (NCBI taxonomy): Eukaryota > Viridiplantae > Streptophyta > Magnoliopsida > Sapindales > Sapindaceae > Dipteronia > Dipteronia sinensis. The sequence goes on along the minus strand of CM065638.1, from coordinate 75,278,601 downwards.
AACGATCAACGGCGAATCGGGAGAATATTTGACATCGATTAGGGGGACTACCAATGATTTTTTAGGGAATTCCGTTGTTGAGTCTCTGACTTTTCAGACTAATCATAATGACAATTACGGACCTTATGGTCTCACAAAGGGTTCTGCTTTTAGAATTCCTTTGCAAACTGGGGAAGTTGTTGGCTTCTTTGGAAGTGCCGGTGTCTACGTCGATGCATTGGGTATCCGAGTAACACCTTCTGCTAAATAAGCAAGTAATTAAAATTATGACCCAAGTGGTCATGTTCTTCAGCTCTCCAGTATCTAATGGGAAGATCGTGAAATAAACGTTTAGGTGTTTGTTTGGACGTAATTGAAGACTATTGTTGTTGTTTTCCTGATTGTGGCAAGTGCATATATATGACATCCTTTTGGGTGAAATTAACAATGAACTTGTCAGATGATCCTTTCCTTATGTATTGTATCTTTTATGAATTAAATAAAAATTAAGCTTCTTATATATTGTGCGCAATGATTGTTTATGTACACCATTTTTGCAAGTTCTGAATTTAATTTAATTATTATTTTTATTATTTTCAGTATCCAAGTGTTTATAGACCTTCCATTTATGCAACTGTTTTAGGAATGCATACTAGCTATCTTCATTAAAATTCTTAGTAAATATTTTTTCTTAGGAAAGGGGGATCATTATAACCCCTGCATTCATTCAATGTGTCAATGGTTTATATTGGAGGTGCCGCCACCATAGGTGGTATATTAAACAAAATAAAAAATCACATAAACGAATTACTTTTGGAATAATTTCATGATAACAAAATAGAGAGTGCCATTTTATTGCAAACAATTAATGGTATATACTCTTTATAAACATACAAGAAAATTGGGTTATAGGGACGAAACTTTTTGGGAAGAACAAAATTCATCCCAATAGAACGTCTATTGGGATGCAATAACATGTTCGTTATTAAAAACTGCAAGCTTGAAGAAACCTTTAGGGACTAATTTTTCCGTCCCAATAGATTGTCTATAGGTACGAAACATATTATTCGTCCCTAAAATGGACAAAAATGACGAGAGTTGTAGGGACGAAAAAAATTTGTCCCGATAAATTGTGTATTAGGACTAAATAAATTATTCGTCTCTAAAAGGTTTGAGATTTTAAAAAAATTAGAGATTTGGGAACTTTTTTTTTTTTTTTTTGAAAAGGTTAAACTTTCATAAAGGCAAGATTTGGGAACTTATTGAGACAAAAATAATATTTGTTGCTGATAATTATTACAAAGACTATATTTTTTTCTTTTTTACCTTGATTTTTTTAAAAGTTTTGTCTAAAAAGACGGATCAATAATTAAATTTTCTTCACTTTTTTATATTAATTACTATAGATTAATTCAAGAAATTATGAAAAAATATAATATTTTTATTTATAATTATGATAATAAGAATCTAAAATGTAAAACCACATTTCAGAGAAGTTATTGTACATTTCCCATTCCCTTCTTATGATAGGAAATGAAGTCTTACGTTTATCTATTAAATTGTAAAATGTAGAGTAACATCTTTATTTCAAATACGATTAACGATATACCCTTTGATCCGACAATATATGTTTTTAAAAAAATAGCTTAATTAAATTCTAAAGTAAATGTTTTTTAATATCGATTTGTCTATCACATAAAATATAATTATAACATTTATAGTTTATATATAAACATAATGCATTCAGTAGCCAGATGGCCCAGATCTAAATAGTAGCATATTGGTTAAGGCATTTATTGTCAAAGGGAACAAAAATCAATTTCGTCTCTATATTATTTTGTCCCTATAGGTATTTTTTAAGGATGAATATTTTTCATCCTAATAAATCTATAAGGACGAATTTTTAGCTATTAGGACAAAAAAAAATGCTCAATAGCCCTTTTTTATTGTAGTTATAATTTAATGGATGTGGCATTTCTGCCATTTTAAATCAACCAACTCAAATAAAGGATTAAAACATATCGTGCACATGAAAAAGACTCTAAAATTGTGATTCAAACTAAATAATAATAGTACTAATTGAGAGAAAACGAAATCTCACTAACAAAATAATGAAGTTTACAATTTGTTTTTGCAACTCTCAAAAATCAATGCCCAATTACACATCCGATTTGATTGACAAACACACATTTGCTTTTCATATTAAATTAATCAATTAAATCAATTTTACTTATTATGGATGTATCTACTATAAAGGATCTGTATAGTTACTGAGATAGTCATGAGAGGGAGGGAATTTTGTTTTAGTTTTTAATTTTTCTGATACAAAAACTATATAGTATCATGACCCTATTAATATTCATAGCAGTATGTTCAAAGCAAATGATAAACAATGTTCTTGCATTGTTTTTACTTCACAATAGGTCCTTTTGCTGCAAATAAAATGACAACAAATGGGCATCTCAACACAAATTTTAGCATATAATATATGCAGGGCCAGTCCTGAGGCATGGCAACTAGCCCGCCATGGCCAAGAAAAAAAGGCCCAAAATGGACCTATTTTTTGTATTTAATATTCATATCTTTAGAATTTGATAAATAAAGACCCAAAATGGATCCGGATTTATTGTTATTTTTCAAACATCATATAATTCATTAATTCTATCAAATCTGAACCCCATATAAAAAAAAGAAGAAGTGGAAATAGGCTTCTTATATAAAGATTGGGCTTAATATGGATTTTTATCAGAATTATTAAAAGCAAATGAATAGCTCTATTTACACCCTTGAAATTTTATATGTGCATCTCTCTATGTATGTACATCTCATTAAGAGTTTTTAAAAAAAATTATATTTTGTAAGCACACCCTAACGTTACCAAATATACCTTTTTTTTTTAAATTATAAAAAAATAAAAATAAAAGTGGAGGTCTCCTCCCTTTTCATTTTTTAAGAATATTTTGTAAGCACACCCCAAATATTACCAAATATACCCTTTCTTTCTTTTTTTAAATTATAAAAAAAAAAAAAAAGATGAGGTCTCCTCCCTTTTCATTTTTTAAGAAATTTCGTCTCTTCTTATTCACATACATTATTTCTTTGAGTGAAAACTGTTATACCGATATATTTGCTCATAACTCTTTTTTTCAGTTTTGTTTTTTCTATGTATCGCGATGTAAACTTAATGAAAATTACTTTAATTAAGCTTTTGTAAATTTTCTCAAAAAATAATATATACATATATATATATATATATATGTAAAAATTATTAAGTACATGATTTCGCAAGATTTAAATGTGAGATTGAACATAGTGCCCCATTTTAAATATTCACTCTGGGACATCCAAAATCTCAGGACTGACAGTGAGTATATGATAGTACGATATAATAGCACATGTCTTCTTAATTAATTTAAGTTGTATGCGCTATCCCTTTACTACGTTTGTGATGGGAGTTCAAATTCCACCATAATCAAATCACAACATCAATACTCGTCGTTGGCCCATATATACGTTCAAACCCTGATTTGAATGACATATTCGCTCTTATGACGTGTTTACTAATCAAAAATTCTATGTGGGAAAATAAATTAAGTTCTTGATTTTCAAATTCCCCTGTTTACTAAATTTGTAGGGAATTAAGTTCCATAGACTCCACACACATATTAGAAATTAAGTTCCTGAATGAAAGAGAACTTGATTCCCCTCACCTACCATAGGAATCAAGTTCTCTTTCCTAATTAAAAAGGGGAATTTATATTTTTTTACTAAAATATCCTCATTTAATTTTATTTATTTTCTTTAAAAAAAAACTATATATATATTTTGCAGTTCACTCTTACTTCACTAGTACACTGTTCATTGTTGATATATATATATATATATATATATATATATATATATATATATCAATAATTTTCAAATAAGTGAGCACCGATAGAATTATATAAGGACATTGAATGTGAGCCACTCATTTTACATATTTTGACTTGGCATGTATGCACTTGTCAAAACTCTTTTATAAATGAGTGGCCCACATTCAATGTCCTTATATAATTCTATCAGTACGCACTGACAGGAAAAGTACTGATATATATATATATATATATATATATATATATATATAAATAAATACACACACCTCGCAGTTCACTCTTTTTTTCATACTTCACGCTTGCTACCTGGTAGCTGTGGGAAAATGGAGATGTGTAGTCGTGTAGTGCCTTTTTCTTTTAAACAAGATGTCAATTATTTTGGTCTGTTTTAGATTTTTAAGCTGTTCAATGATAAACCACTTGATATAACTTGGTGGAGCCTTGTAATGTTACAGGTCGGAGTCGCCAGTCGCCATACTACAGTTTAATTCAACCGTTAAGATTAAAAAAAATGTTAAAATGAAATCATATGGTTTTCTCTCTGCACATTTTTCTGTTAATTGTTTAGTCAGCTTCAATGAACAAGAGGTTGTGGCCAGGGTATAAGAACTGATACTAAAATACAATACAAGTTTGGACTTTTCTGAGTGAATAGATTTTGAATAATTGGCAAGAAAAACTATATTTTTTTTTGAAGAGTGGCAGAGACACATGCACTGATTCACATATAAGGTGGGACATAAAACTCAATAATTGGCAAATCCTAAAAATACCTTCATTAGTTGCCTGATGTACTATGCTAACTTGAAAACACAAATATGGATCTTTGGATCAGCTTGACTTTGAATTGTCAAACAAACACACTAGTTCTAAGTGTGAGTGGGTTGCGCATCTTTCAACAAAAACATCTCTGAGAAGCAGCAGAGCAACAAAAAACATGGTTCTGCTTCCTGTTCATACTATTAATAATTGGCATTTGACTATATATACACTCAGATATTTGTTTGATAATATGTACTCTATTTGCTATTTTGAAAACACAAATGTCTAGCGGGAATTCCATGCTCCGACTTATAATCTTGTCCTAGTTTTGTTCACTGAGGCTAATGAGTGCTAAAAATTTCAACAAGGGTTGTATTGAGAAGGTGATGCAGGAAATTCTACGCAAACAACAATTGATAAAAGACAGGATTGTGAAGAGTACTACTAAAGATAGCAGCTCAATTAAGTACAACAGATGTGAGAGCTCAAGTGATAACCACCTGCTTCAAATCAAAGAAGAACAGAGGAGCAACAATCAAAACCAGCCATCCTCAGCTCATACAGTGTATACTCAATATGGTTGTATACGTTACTTCAATCATGATCAATATCTCAGGATGTCAGTCAATGGTAGTCAACAGAATAAAAGCATGTAATAAATGTGTGAGAGTTTGTCAGAGCTGAGGTGACAGAATTAGTTAGGATTAGTTATAATTATTCTTGATAATCAGGTTTTACTTTTTTGACATTTTAGGTCTCTTTGTATATATATATATATATATATATATATATATATATAGGTTGTTATTATATGAAATTGACATAAAATGAGAATTAGAAGATTCCAGTTCATCTCCATTATTGTTCTCATTCAAGCTCTCATAAATGGTTCGTTTTGAGACCTTTTAACAAACACTCGTTTTTCTTGTTTTCAATAAGGATAACCGATTCGGATCCTCATTCTCTTGAGAACTTGGTGGGCTGCAAATGGGTTTATAGAACGAAGTACAAGCCTGATGGATCCGTGTTAAAGCACAAAACTCGCCAATGGCATCCATCAAACTCCTGGTGTTGACTTCCATAACACCTTCAGCCCTGTCATCAAGGCCTTCACCATTTGTGTCAATGATTTTTCTGTTCTATGATTTGATTTGTAGCTATCATGTCGAAAAAACGTGACAATTATAGAGCAACTGTCAGGACATCATTCAATGATATATGAAAAAACATGATACATAAATTTATCATTAATATGTAAGTAAAATAAACATTTTACTGAGACAAAATCAAAAATGGTGATGAAACTCTTGAAACAGAGTTATCGTCTACCTAAGAGATCAACAACTTCAATTGACTAAACCCCATCTAATATAATCGATCAAACCATACAATTTTTTTTTACAATCATAACTAATAAGAACAGAAATCACAAAAACAGAACAACAAATAATAAGAAGCCAGAGATAGAATCATACTCAAGTGTGGAAAACTAGCCACGTGTCCTCCCATTCCTGACGTTTGAGACAAGAAACCATCCCCAACCGCAATATTATTAACAGAGTTAACAATGTTGTTAATAGCTGTAATGCTAAAAAATAATAATAATAATAATAAAACGAACTTATCTGCGGTATGAAAGAGAGAAAAAAAAATGATAAAGGAAACAAAAACATGAGTTACACAACTATATATACAAAAACATCTGTTACACAACTGGAATTGATGCGAGTCGTGTGTCGAATCTGCATGGCTGGTGGTGTGGGATTGGAGAATTGGAGATGTTAGGGAATTTGTCTTTCAAACAAATCATTGTGTTTTGACTTTTGACATCAATTTCCCACCTTGTAATAAGTCTCCATCGGTGAATTATCGTGGGTTGCCCATCTTTCAACAAAATCAAGACTCTGTTTTCTGTTCATATTAATAATAATTGGCATCTATATATACATTCAGATATTTGTTTGATGATGCACTCTATTTGCTATTTTGAAAACACAAATGGCTAGCAGGAATTCCATGTTCCGACTTGCTATTCTTCTTGTCTTTGTTTTGTTCACTGAGGCTGCAGCATGGTCCAATTCCACTAGTTCTAAAACTTTCGACAGAGGTTGTATTGAGAAGGAGAGGGAAGCTCTGCTTAAATTCAAGAAAGGTCTTATAGATCTTTCCGGTCATCGGCTTTCTTCTTGGGTTGGTGATGATTGCTGCAACTGGGTTGGTGTCGAATGCAGCAACCACACAGACCACGTTTTAAGCCTTCTGCTCTCAGCCGCAGATTACAAAGACGAATCCTGGAAGCTACGTGGTACGTTGGATCCTTCGTTACTTAACTTGACACATTTAAATTATTTGGATCTCAGCTATAACTTTTTCCATGGAACTCCAATCCCAAAGTTCATAGGCTCCCTCAAGAATTTGAGGACCCTGGACTTCTATCTAGCGTCCTTCACTGGATTGGTTCCCTCTACTTTAGGAAACCTGTCAAACTTGGAATACCTGGACCTCTCTGCTAACCCATCTAATTCTAAATTGCTTTGGGTCTCAGATTTGAACTGGGTTTCTAGTCTCTCTTCTTTGCAATACCTCAGTTTAAGCGGCGTAGACCTCAGTAATGCAATAACTAGTTGGCCGCAAGTTGTAGATATGCTTCCTACTCTCGGGTTGTTGGACTTGTCTGATTGTGAACTTGATAATCTTCCTCAATCTCATCCATTTGTTAATACTACTTCACTTTCCTTCCTTGATCTCTCTTCTAACAATTTCAGATCTCCAATACCGGAATGGTTCTTCAATATTACTACACTTACGAACCTTGGACTTAAAAAATGTGAACTTTCAGGTTCCATTTCCGGGTTTCCATGGGGAAACCTGCTCAACTTGTGGTATTTAGATTTGGGTTCAAATAAGCTGGGTGGTCATTTACATGATTCACTGGGTTATTTGGGGAATTTGGAATTCCTTCTACTCAGCGACAACTCAATCGTAGGTCCACTTCCAACATTTATAGGAAATTTGTCGCTTTTGGGAGTACTAGACCTATCTTTGAACATGATCAACGGGATAATTCCTGAAAGCTTAGGGAAACCTGCTAATTTGATTGCCATCTCTTTGAAAAACAATGCAATTAGCGGACCGATCCCTTTAAACTTCGGCCATGAAATGACCAAAATGGTTTTTCTAGAACTTTCTGGAAACCTACTCAATGGTAGCATTCCTCCATCCATGACTGAAATGAAGGAATTAATTTTTCTCGACTTATCAAGCAATTATTTGTCTGGAGCAATCCCTGCAAAATGGCAGAGTCTGAAACTATTAACGTATATGGACCTATCAAACAATAGTTTCTCTGGAGGTATACCAAGCTCCATCTGCTCATTGCCTTCACTTCAATGGTTGAAACTGGGTAATAACAATCTCTCGGCAGAGCTCTCTTTGTCGTTGCAGGATTGCACAGGGTTGTCCTATCTTGATCTTGGAGGAAATAGGTTCTTCGGGACAATACGACCTATTGTAGAAAACCTATTCAATATGTCATATATAGGACTTCGATCCAACATGTTGATTGGGGACATTCCAGAATTTTTTTGTCAATTCCCTCATCTTCACATCTTGGACCTAGCACATAATAAATTATCCGGCCCCATCCCTAGGTGTCTGGGGAATTTAGGAGCTTTGAAATTTACGGTCAACTTCAATAAATCGGAATACACAGACTTGTTTCAGCCATTTTTGGAGCACTTGGAGATGTTTGCGAAAGGAAGACAGGATGAGTATATAAAGATAATTCCAATGGTTAATCTCATAGATCTCTCAAGTAATTACTTGACAGGAGAAATACCTGAAGAGATAACAAACCTCTCAGCTTTGGGTAACCTTAATCTATCATGGAACCAACTGTCAGGAAAGATTCCGGAGAATATCAACAACTTGCAGCAGCTGGAATCTCTTGACCTCTCGGGTAACCACATTTCAGGCCCAATCCCTCCAAGCATGTCTTCTCTGACTCTTTTGAGCCATTTGAGATTGTCATATAACAACTTATCCGGTCCAATACCAACAGCCAATCAGTTTCATACCTTTGATGATCCATCTATTTATGAGGGTAACCCTTACCTTTGTGGTCCTCCATTGACAACCAGCTGCTCGTCAGACCTCAAGGATCCACAATACAAGGATGAAGGAGTCGACGATGAAGACAGATCATCTGAAATGTTATGGTTCTGTTTTGGCATGACGGTTGGATTCACTGTAGGATTCTGGGTTGTTTGTGGCACTTTGATGATCAAAAGATCTTGGAGACGTGCTTATTTTAGGTTCGTGGAGGACACGAAAGAGAAGCTCTATGTGATCATTGAAGTTTCTGTAGCTTGTTTCAGAAGAAGCTCGTTGGCAATGAGAGGTAAGAATAATCTTTAATCTTGTTCATTGTTTCTTCTTTTTTTTCACTTTGTTTAGATTTTAAATCAGTTCTTGACTTCTTGTATGGTAATGCACTGCAGTTACAGGTAGAACATAAGCCATGATCAGCAAAGGAAGATGAACTTCAGAGAAATCCAAAGTTGAATAATAAATACAGGATTACTAAAGATGAATTCATTTTCATATAGACCATGTTCGTCCAACTCTCAAAGTTGATGATCATTTCTCTTCCTTTTCATTTTACTTTCTTTCTGTTAATTTATGTTTTCCCTAGCGTGGTCACTGCAGTTGTACAACTGATTTGTAATAGCCTTTGTCATGTATCCTTCATATAATAAATTATGTTTGAGTTCCATCTCCTAAAGTCTTTATTAATGCAAACCGACCAACATATTATGTTTGAGCTCCATATCCTAGATGTAATTATTGTGCTCTGATTTTATTTGATTAATTAAAAAAAATCGAAAAGAGTAAGAAGCGAACTTGGGCTTTATTTTGAGGCCTTAATTGAACCAAGGAACTTGGGTTTTATTTTGGGGCCTTAATCGAACCAAGAAAACCACCGTAGATTTGTTTTTTCTGATTTTGGGCTAAAAACACATTCGTGGATGTGGGTGTACTTAGGAAAACCACTGACTTTCGTTGGGTTCGGTTAGTATTCACTATTTCGGTCATTTCAGCTTGAATGCCGACAAAACAAACCATGTCTTGACATGTCAGCATATTTTGCTGACATGGCAAACACGGGCATCAGCCCAACGAAAAAATCTTTAATAGGACTGTCTCATTTTCACTTGGTGAGACCATCCAATAAGATTGTATCAAACTATAATTTAATAATATATATATATGTTTTCGAGATAAATGGTACAACCTTATTAGAACGATCTGTACCAAGTGGTAATGAGGAATGTCACAGGAGTGAAACCTGATTACGTCAACATAATACGGATACCAAAATCCAACCATCTTCTTCAAAACCTAAAAAAAAAAATTAAAAAAATTGTCACAGTGTTTAGATGAAAATCAAATCAAATAATAATAGAAGAAAAATTATGTTCTGCCGTTTGAAAGCAGTTGTTCCAAATCATACAAATATATCGAGTGAAGGCAAGACAAGGCAAGTCTATGGTGTTTTCATCTGTGGTGATGGCTGATGGTGTTTAACATGCAATATAATGGCTTCCCTAAAACAAAGAAATGATGTTTTAAAAGCAACAGCAGAATAGAGTAGCACCGCAATATACCAGATTATCAGGTGATCATCAGTGACAATCTATACGATAATAAATAGCCGAACCTGAAGTAGTTCTTGCTAGGAAAACAGAAAAATTCAGTGAACAAACAATTATCGTGATTTATTCGAACAATGTAATTAGCGCACCAATCCTTTTAAACATCGGCCATGAAATGACAAAAAGGATTGGTCTAGAGCTTTCTGCTGGAAACCTACTAAATGGTAGCATTCCTCCGTCCATTACTGAAATGAAGGTATTAGTTTTTCTTGACTTTTCAATTCGATCTGTTTTGAGCAATCCTTTCAAATTGGCGTAGTATGAAACAATTAAGTTATATGGACCTATCAAATAATAGTTTGATTAGTTTCTCTCTCGGAGGAGCTAGCTCTCTTTATCATTGCAGGATTATACGATTAAGTTATATTGCACAGGCTTGTCCTATCTTGATCTTGGAGGAAATAGATTCTTTGGGACCATACGAACCAATTGTAGAACATCTATTTAATGAATAAATATCAATTTTTAATTAAATTTTTGGATGCATATCACCTCATAGTACAAGTGATGCAACTCCCTTACTTGTTAGTGCATCTTACAAGCATGTATATGAGTTTGTTTGGTTGAGATTTCTATTACTTCAAAAGGTGTACAAACGTCTATTTAAGTTTTTTTAGAGTTATTTGGTTGGGCTTTTGAGATTGTCTATTTTAAATTAAGTAGGGCCTAGTAGAGTTTAAACATCTACCAGATAAAAGCTCATGCGGAGGTACTTCTTCAAATAAACATTTTTTTTTTTAAATCTACCAACCAAACAACTATAATTTTTTTAAAAAAAATATATTCTATTTCTAATAGATCTACTATATATAGATCTATTACCAATTGAGGTTTTTTAAAAGCCCAACCAAAAAACTCTGGAGCTAAATAACCATTTAACAAGTTTTTCTTTTACTCTTGATTTCTTCTAGATAAAAGTATTTAATTACTGGATTTGCTTCTAAATGCCATTTTAAGTTTTTTTTTTTTTTTTTACATGATCAGACCAGGATTTTTTAGTAAGATATACAGGTGCCCCTCTCAAGTCCCAACTCACATAATGAGACTGTGACGTGGGTTGGAATGAGTTCGAAAATTAAATGGCACATTTTTTAGGTGACATTTTAAGATAATCACTCTTTTAATAAGTTGAGTTTAAATGGCACATAAAATGTGTTCCTTCAAAAATAGCCCTACAGTAACCTTCTTCCCTATTTATTAATTTTTTTTGTTTTCTTTTCTCAAAATCCTCCATTATGGAATGGAGGTCGGCCTCCGATGGAGGTTGAACTACCTTCAATGGAAGTTTCAAGAAAGAAGATGAATTTTTATTATTTTTGAAAATTTCATTTTTGTTTAGAAAGTTTTGGAAATTACCAGAAGTCTCGGAACTTACCAAAAGCCTCAAAAAGTTTCATTTTTATTCAGAAAGTCTCGGAAATTATCTAAAGTCTCAGAAATTACCTGAAAAGTCTAAAAAAAAATGAAAATTCTCGGAAAAATATGAAAAGTCTCGACAAATACTTAAAAAGTCTCAAAAAAATATGAAAATTCTCGGAAAAATATGAAAATTCTCGGAAAAATATGAAAAGTCTCGAAAAATACATAAAAAGTCTCGAAAAAATATAAAAAGTCTCGAAAAATACTTGAAAAGTCTCAAATATTACCTGAAAAGTTTCAAAAATACATGAAAAGTCTCAGAAAAATATGAAAAAGTCTCAGAAATACCTAAAAAGTCTCGAAAATTACCTCAAAAATCTCAGAAATACCTGAAACTTCTCGAAAATTCCGAGACTTATTGAACAAAAATAAATTTTTCCAAATTTTTTCTTTTATCTTCTTCTTCATCGACCTCCAATTGAGGTCAATCTCAACCTCCATTAAAAGTCGTTTTCAACCTCAATACAGACTTCTAACGGAGGTCGAACGACTTTGACCTCCATTGGAGGTCGATTTCAACCCCCATTGGAGGTAGATTTCGACCTCCAATGGAAGCCAATGAAGAAGATGAAAAAATAAAATCAAAATAAAATCAAAAATGAAAAACTGAAAAGTAAATAAAAATACATATGAAAAGTAAGGGTATTTTTAAAAGTTCACTTACTTTGATGCTTTTAAAACTTAAGTTATTAAAGTGGTGCTACTCATGCAACACCAAATAAAAAGAGTGCCAAAACCTTCTATTTCCACGGGTTTGAACTTTGAATTATGTTTCTTTCCTCCAAATTCCAAACTGCAATATTTGTTCATATTAGAAGCAACTTATTTCAAATATGAAATAAAGGTAAAATATCTCTTTATGATGTAACGTTAAGCAGATCCTGATTATTTCAACATGACTTTGAATAATCAAAATTCAGAAACAAAAACTTGATTTACACTTACAAATCTACAAGGGATGTGTCCTTCCACATTTGTAGTGAAGGTTTCGAATCCCACGTTGCGCAATTTATAAACATATGTGGAGAGTTTTCTCCCGGTTTGTAGAAATAGATATTCGGACCAATTGATCTTCCCCTGTCCCGACAGTTAATTGTGATACTTCAAAAAGAAAACAACTACATGGGATGCAAGTGGTGATGCTTGCTAGCTGGTAGCTGTGATTGGAATTGAGATCAGGGCCAGCCCCGACGTTTCTAGGGCACGGGGCGAAAATGTAAAAAATTAGAAAAATAGATCTCATGACATGTCAAATGAGAAATAGAGTGTGGTCATAAAATGGGCCCCACAAATATTTATAATATATTCTATCATATAATTAAAAAAAAAATGAATTGGACCTTTTAGAGTCGTAATTTATTTTTAATATATTCTATACATATAATTAAAAAAATGAATTGGACTTTCAGAGTCACAATTCTTTTTGAATGGTGATATTTACACCTCTAAAAAACTATATGTACATCCAAAATATATATGTTTTTGAAAATCCAATAATACATTTTTAATAAAATTACCAATAAGACTACATAATTTATAAGTATACCTACCAATAATTATTAATTAGTTTCCAATTTTAATATTTTGTGAAAAAAAAAGTTTCCTTTTAATGATTTGATTTTGATATTAACATATATCATTAAAAATTCTTTCAATTTTCTTAAACCCTAGATTCTCTTTTAAAATATAATATTAAATATATTTTCAATTTCTTTTAAGGAGATACAAATTGACTACCAAAGAATGAATCAAAATTTTCCAAAGTTGAAAAAACCAAGTTTTAAATTATTTTTATTAGAAGAACATAATCATTATAAATTGTTTCTCTATAATATTTGTATTTTTTTTCCTTTCAAACACGCTTTAGACTTTTTTTTTATTATTATTATCAATATTAGACTGTTCTTCAATTTCAATAAACACTTTTTTACTTCCAAATCAATTGATACATGATATAAACCTTGCATCCTACAACTTTCACAAATGAAAAATGGATCTTCAACCGAAAAAACCTCAAAATAGAGTAATTTTTGATGATAGAAAACAGTTAAAAAGAAATGGAGAGAGCTGCTTGACATGAGGAGAGAGAAAAAGAAATAAAGAAAAATGGAGTTTGATTTTATGAAAGGAAAACATGGAAAAAAAAAGAACAATGATTGATTTTTTTTTAAAGAACACTAATAGAATTTTTATTTTTATTTTTTCAAATAATAGTGATAGAAATAAAAGAACCGAACATAACAGTAAAATTTTAAATAATTTTAAAGTTAGATTAAATAACATAATAATATACGTAGGTGGTGTATAATTATAAAAATACAATACAATATAATTAAGAGTGGTGATATTGGCACACCCCTACTGATCTATTCATGCCATATTTTTTAATTACATAATATTCTTTTTTTTTCCTTTATCAAAATTACTTAAATAGACATACAATTTAGGAAAGAAATCTTCTACAAAGTAAATCTATTAAAATCTCATATTTCTTTTCCAAAAATAAAACCCTAGTAATCCGTTTCTTCAAAATTTAAATTAACTCTTAAACCCTAAAATCTGCTTCTTACATACATCTAAAATATTATGAAAGAGTTTGAGAACGATATCAAGAAAATTGAAGAATTGTCTAAGAACGATATCAAGCATCTTGAAGAATTATCTGAGAATGACATAAAGTAAGAATTGTCTGACAATGTTAGTAAGCATCTGGAAACAATTCATTCTTTGGAAATAAATTTGAAGTTTATTTTTTCTTTAGAATGATATCAAGGTGTCGTTGTGTTAAAGTACCATGTTATTTTTAATTTTTTATTTTTTCGTTTCCGAAATAAGAAGAAAAAAAAACTAAAAATAAAGAAATAAGAAGAAAAAAAATCAATCAATGGAGGTGAGAGAGGTGTATACAGATACAGAGATAAGAGATAGATAGATCATATATGGTATGTACTAAGTTTGAAAAATAAGTAAAATGTGTAGTTTTGGAAATAAACAAAAAAATTTAATAAAAACATTTAATTTTATTTAATTAAATCAAGATCTTAAAAAGTGGGGCATGAATAGATCAGTATATGGTGCCCCTCCCAAGTCCCAACTCACACATGATGAGACTCTGTGACCAGTGGGTTTGAATTATGCTTCTTTCCTCCGAATTCCAAACTGCAATATTTGTTTATATTAGCAGCAACTTATCTCAAGTATGAAAAAGAGGAAAAATATATCTTTATGATATAACGTTAAGTGGATCCTGATTATTTCAACTTGTCTTTGAATAATCGAAATTTGGAAACAAAAACATGAGTTAAACTTGCACAACTACAAGGAATGTGTCCTTCCACATTGATAGTGAGGGTTTCGAATCCCACCTTACGTACTTTACAAACATGTGTGGAGAGTGGAGAGTTTTCTCCCAATTCGTGGAATAGATATTCGGACCATTTGATCTTTACAGGTCCCAACAGTCTATTATCAAAAAAAAATACAAGGGATGTGAGTCGTAACGCTTGCTAGCTGGTAGCTGTGATGGCAATGGAGATGTATAGTCGTGTAGGGCCTTTTCTTTTAAAAAAGTTCTCAGTTATTTTGACTGTTTTTCCGTTTTAAACGGTTCAATGATAGAGACAAATTTTCCACTTCTTGATCAGTTTCCATGAATTAAATTATCTTAGTCATTCCATTTTTCAATAAACATGTAAAACTAACAATATATAGAGGTGCTCTAATCATCCTTGTGTCTGCCATTGACGGATTAAATGAAAACCTTTTATCACCGAGACATATTGACATATAGTCTTTAAAACAAATCACTTTTTTCACTTTTAAAAAAGTTGAATGATATAGAGAAATTGTGTTTTCACGTTAATTTTCTTACTTGTAAGTCACGGTGGAATGTCGTGGGTTGCGCATCTTTCAACAAAAACATTTCCGAGAAGCTGCAGTGCAGCACAAAACATGGGTGTGCTTCCTGTTAATATTAATAATAATTGGCATGTATATATACTCATATATTTGTTTGATGACGTACTCTATTTGCTATTTTGAAAACACAAATGGCTAGCAGGAATTCCACCTTTCAACTTGTTATTCTTCTTCTACTTGTTCTTTTAACAAAATCTCTGTTCACTGAGGCTGCAGCATGGTCCAATAATTCCAGTAGTGCTAAAACTTTCCACAGGGGTTGTATTGTGAAGGAGAGGGAAGCTCTGCTCAAATTCAAGAAAGGTCTTATAGATCCTTCCGGTGATCGGCTTTCTTCTTGGGTTGGTGACGATTGCTGCAACTGGGTTGGTGTCAGCTGCAGCGAACAGACAGGCCACGTTTTAACCCTTGATCTTTCAGCTGCCACATATCGCTTTCAAATTACTTTAGATTGGCAAATAAAATATTACAACAATGAATCATGGAGGCTACGTGGTACGTTGGATCCTTCTTTACTTAACTTGACACATTTAAATTATTTGGACCTCAGCTATAACTTCTTCCAGGGAACTCCAATCCCTAAATTCATAGGCTACCTCAAGAATTTGAGGCACCTTGACCTCAGGAAAGTGTCCTTCACTGGATTGGTTCCCTCTACTCTTGGAAACCTGTCAAACTTGGAATACCTGTACCTCTCTACTTACCCATCTAATACTAAATTGCTTTGGGTCTCCGATTTGAACTGGGTTTCTAGTCTCTCTTCTTTGCAACACCTCATGTTAAGCGGCGTAGACCTCAGTAATGCAATTACTAGTTGGCCGCAAGTTGTAGATATGCTTCCTACTCTGGGGTTGTTGGACTTGTCTGACTCTGAACTTAATAATTTTCCTCAATCTAATCCATTTGTTAATACTACTTCACTTTTCCACCTTGATCTCTCTTATAACAACTTTAGATCTCCAATACCTGAACGGTTCTTCAATATTACTACACTTATATACCTTAGACTTATAAAATGTGAACTTTCAGGTTCCATTTCCGGGGTTCCATGGGGAAACCTGCCCAACTTGTGGTATTTAGATTTGAGTTCAAATAAGCTGGGTGGTAATTTACATGATTCACTGGGTTACTTGGGGAGTTTGGAATTACCTTCGACTCAGTGACAACTCAATCGTAGGTCCACTTCCAATATCTATAGGGAATTTGTCGCGTTTGGGAGTACTAGACCTATCTTTGAACATGATCAACGGGATAATTCCTGAAAGCTTAGGGAAACCTGCTAATTTGATTGCCATCTCTTTGAAAAACAATGCAATTAGCGGACCGATCCCTTTGAACATCGGCCATGAAATGACGAAAATGGCTTTTCTAGAACTTTCTGGAAACCTACTAAATGGTAGCATTCCTCCATCCATGACTGAAATGAAAAATTTACAATTTCTTGACTTATCAAGCAATTATTTGTCTGGAGCAATCCCTTCAAAATGGCAGAGTCTGAAACTCTTAACGTATATGGACTTATCAAACAATAGTTTCTCAGGAGGTGTACGAAGCTCCATATGCTCATTGCCTTCACTTCAATGGTTGAAACTGGGTAATAACAATCTCTCAGAGGAGCTCTCTTCGTCGTTGCAGTATTGCACAAGCTTGTCCTATCTTGATCTTGGAGAAAATAGATTCTTCGGGACCATAAAACCGATTGTAAAAAACCTATTCAATACGTCATATATAGGACTGCGATCCAACATGTTGATTGGGGACATTCCTGAAGAATTTTGTCAATTCCCTAATCTCCACATCTTGGACCTAGCGCTTAATAATTTATCTGGCTCCATCCCTAGGTGTCTTGGTAATTTAGAAGCTTTGAAATTTATGGTCACCTACAATAAATCAGAATCCACATCCTCGACTCAGTCATTTCATGAGCATTTAGAGATAGTTGTGAAAGGAAGATGGGAGGTGTACATAAAGATATTTCCAATACTTAATGCCATAGATCTCTCAAGTAATTACTTGACAGGGGAGAATACCTGAAGAGATAACAAATCTCTCAGCTTTGGGTAGCCTTAATCTATCATGGAACCAACTGTCAGGAAAGATACCGGAGAATATCAACAACTTGCAGCAGCTGGAATCTCTTGACCTCTCAGGTAACCATTTTTCAGGCCCAATCCCTCCAAGCATGTCTTCTATGACTCTTTTGAGCCATTTCAACGCGTCATATAACAATTTTTCCGGACCAATTCCAACAACCAACCAGTTCCAGACCTTCAATGATCCAGTCTATTTATGAGGGTAACCCTTACCTTTGTGGTCCTCCGTTGACAACCAGCTGCTCAACACGCCCCAGGGATGCAGCAGGAGTCGATGATGAAGACAGATCGGAAATGTTATGGTTCTATGTTGGCACGGTGCTTGGATTCATAGTAGGATTCTGGGTTGTTTGTGGCACTTTAATGATCAAAAGATCTTGGAGACACGCTTATTTTAGGTTTGTCGAAGAAACACAGGACAAGCTCTTTGTGGTCGCTGTGGTTTCTGTGGCTGGCTGCCAGAGGAAGGTAGCGCAGGTGTTTAGAAGATAAAAGAGGTTGCCAATGAAAGGTAATCAGAGTAATAATCTTCAATTAGTTTGCATTTTTTTCAATTTCGCTTTGTTAGACCTTAAGCCATTTGTTCTACTGTCGCTGCAGCAGTATGGTGAAACATATGCCATCAGCAACATGAAGATGTGCTTTGGAGCAAGCAACATTGAAGAATAACTACAGGAGGGAAGATAAATTCATGTTCATTGGCCATACTCCTCCAATTCATATTTTCTTTGTTTCTTTTTTCCCTTTTATGCATTGTGACATCGTGTCTTGTGTTGTGTGGTGACTCTAGAAATACAACTGAGTTCAAGTCGTTACATCTATGTGTATCAAACATTGTAATAGTTTTCTTGTCATTCATGCTCCAAAGTTGTCTCCTATCTAATATACTATTCTCTTTCATTTCCAAGTTTCTTGTCGATTTCAGAACGTCGAACAAAAACCCAAAGATAAATTATAAAAATGTGAAGACTTGTTAAAAATCCATAGAGAAGCTCATAATTACTTGCTCAATACATTGATACAGAAATATTAACATCACTATATATATATATATTTATTTATATATATCCACTGACGTAACAGCTAGAAAAGAGAGATCTTTTGTTTTTGCTTCTTACATATATGCTAGTTTAGAAGTACAAAAACTTGACTTACAATCCACAGGTGTTCATGGGGCCCAGCCTTTTTTTTCTCTCGGCAAAGCTCAGGTTCCGGATCAAACCTGGAATGCAGCACGGAGAAGATTGAGCTGACTTGTCTTTCTTGTGGCGAAAAACTCCATATCCAGGTGTTCCATTACTGCAAACAGAGTTTGGTACTGATTCGTACGGACTTGTTGGTTTTGAAGGTAAGTAATCAGCAATTGTTGGTTTGGTTTCACTTGTAGCACCATCCCTGAAACTCTCTTGAAAGAGCTCAATCAGTTGCTTTTTAACATCCGTCGAAGAGGGTTCAGGTTCAGGTATGCAATTGGAAGCACTGTCTATGTAAAGAATTTTTTCAGGTTGATCAGTAGCATCTATGCAGCTTTTATGGTGGATTGGAGTATTACCACAAGATGGGGTAAGATCTGCACAAATACAACAAAAGTAGTCAAGAATGTCTTTAGCATAATAATTCTCTAGACAGATCGATCTGAAAATAAAATAAAATAAAATTCATGAACGTTTGGTTTCGTAGTATATTTCACAACATTATGTAATTCGGTCCTGAAATTCCTAACTAGCGAAGGACCCATCTGTAGCAATACGCATCTATTTACAAATTCTTTGAAAGCAGCGAAAGAAAACACTCCTACATCAGAGTAAGAAAGAGTAAGAAACTCACCACCATTGACACTGAAGTAATCTTCACAATCAGAATCTAACCAAGGCTGAGAATCGAAAAAGAGATCCTCTCTACTACCTGCACAGAAAGTTTGTGTATATTATCATCAATGTTTCACACAAAAAAGAAAAATGAGTAATACTACTACTCTTTCCGAATTTTCAGTTCTAAATAAAGTGTCGATGATTTGTAACTACCATGTAGATTAAATGATAGTAAGAAAAAAAACGTGACAACTACACCGCACCTGTCACAACAATATTTATTGTAAAAAATTCGGGATAGAATTTAAGCAGTGTGGTATTACTCAAGAAACTTAAGGAATGTTATTCATTTTGATGACAACCTTTGCTTTCCCACTAAAAAGGGTATGTTACATAAATTTATCATTAATAATATGTAGGTGAAATAAAATTTTTATTGAGACAAAATGAAAAATGACAAAGAAACTCTTGAAACAGAGTAAGATCATATGCATATATATAATCAACAACTTCAATTGACTCAACCCCATCTAATATAATCGATCAAACCACACAAATTTCTCAGTCATGACAAAAAAAAAGAAACAGAATAAATTGAGTAGAGACAAAGTTAGAATCATACTCAAGTGTCGAAAACTAGCCACGTGTCCTCCCATTGCTGATGTTTGAGACAAGAAACCATCCCCAGCAGCAATTTGTTGCTCAGTTTTGTCTGTGTTGTTGCTGTTGTTGTTGTTGTTTTCAATGGAAGAAGATTCAATTTGGACAGCAACTTTCATGTCTGTGCTGCTCTTGTAAACAGAAGAAACACAGTTACCCATATCTTGAATCAGACTCTATAATCTACACATTCATGAAAAAAAAAACTTCAAAAATCAAAACTCTGCTTTGCTTTGATTTGTAGTTGGAGGAGGAGATTAAAACAAAAACAAAAAAGTTGTTTGTTAAACAACTACTCAAGACTGAGGAGGAGAGAGCTGATTGGTCTTGAAAGCCAAGTATTGAATTTTTTGCAGGCGTGGGACCTTTGTCTTTATTGCTTTATATATATATATTGTATTTATTGTTATGATTTGTTTTTTAATTTTTTTTTTATTTGAAGATTCATTGATTTTCAATGGGCTTGGCTCTGCAATCTGCAAGAAGACAACAACCAATTGAAAAGTAGCTTTTTGGTTGGTTTCTCAATCATTTTCCTGAGAAAGTTATCTTTTGAGCTAATAATAATGCTATTACTGTGCCTTTGGCTACTATTAACCGGAGTCCATTTTTGCTAACCCCCTTCAAGGGGGTGGGCATTACGCTCCTCCCACCCCTCTCTCAAATACATGTTATATATATATAGAAAGAGGGTAATTTTGTCCAACAAAAATAACTCTCTTTAGACACATATCATTTATTAGGGGAGGGTAATGCTCACCCCCTTAAAAGGAAGTAAGCAAAAATCTTCTCTATTAACTGTTATTTTCTTGTGCAAAGTAAATTTTATATTGTTTGTATTGCTTAATCTCGTATTAAATGGATTTAATTTCAGTAAATTCCGGTAGATTCGTAATCAGATCTTGGAAATATCAAAATAATTTTACATAGAGAGCCATTAATTGGTGAGCAAAAGGTCGGCAACTTAATAGTTTGCAGGGAAGACTGAAGAGCAGTGATGGTGATGTAGAAATGGATATATATTATTATGTCTCAATCAAAGTGGATGCGGTTGTTACATTTCGTATTCGATATAGTCTCCATACTATTAGTGATTGTTATGATCGAACTTCGAAGAAGATTTAATAAATTCAGCAAGAAAAACGATGCATACTTGTCTGTCCCTTTAAACAAATTAATAAATATCTCAATTCCCTTTAAACTAGACTACTCCTATTTAATGTAAAGAGATATTTTTACGTGTAACGTTATATTAGTATATGATCGTATATGAGTTGTATGTAATTATTGAAAGAAAAAAAACTAAACTAAATTTTAATGTGATCGTAAATGAATATATGTGAATCGATATAATCATATCAAAAAATGCATAACCATAGCGAGTGCATCAATATACTCGAGAGGACCCTCTCTTGTAAATAAGATTTACGAGTCAAATAGAGTATGTAATTTGCACTTATACCTCTTCTCTTACTAAAATCTTGAATTATATACAATTATTCAAAATGGGAAAGAAAAAAAAATAATGATCATCCTTTTTAAATCAGATATTCAATCCTGGCATACCAGGACCCTGTTCGATGTCATATTTCAAGATGAAGGTCCAGTTGGAGGTCCAAATGAAATATCTTTTAATATTTAATGTATATAATATAACAATGTGTACTACACATACAATTAAAATTCATTTAAAATTTTTATATATTTATATATAATTATTTTATCCGTTCCTTAAAAATAGGTTTTAATTAATTTTATTTAGAGCGGTGCTATTGACACACCCTCTACACATCTATCTATGCCCCACTTTTTAAAATTTTGATTTAATTAAATAAAATTAAATATTTTTATTAAATTTTTTGGTTTATTTCTAAAACTACCCATTTTACTTATTTTTCAAACTTAATACATACTATATATGATCTTTCTATCTTTGATCTCTGTATCTGTATACATCACTATCACCTCTATTGATTAATTTATTTTTTTTCTTTTTATTTCTTTTTTCTTAGTTTTTTTTTTCTTATTTCATGATGGAAAAGAAAAAAAATAAAAAATAACAGGGTACTTCAACACAACAACAGCTTGATATCATTCTAAAGAAAAAATAAACTTCAAACTTATATTTAGATAATGAATTGTTTCCAGATGCTTACTATCATTGTCAGACAATTCTTGATTTATGTTATTCTCAGACAATTCTTCAAGATGTTTGATATTGATCTTAGACAATTTTTCCATATTCTTGATATCGTTCTCAAACTATTCTATAATATTTTATATGTATGTAATATGCGGATTTTAGGGTTTAAGAGTTTTTTTTTTTTGAAGAAACAGATTACTGTGGATTTTTTTTTGGAAAAGGAATGTAAGATTTTAATAGATTTACTTTGTAGAAAATTTATTTCCTAAATTGTATGTCTCTTTAAGTAATTTTGTTAAAGGAAAAAAAATATTATATAATTAAAAAAGTGGAGCATGAATAGATTAGTAGGAAGTGTGCCAATAACACCACTCTTTTATTTATTACTATATCCCAACCAATTTTATTTATATCTTCCATCCCTAAAAAAATTATATATTTTTTATTTCAAATAATTATTTTGAATTTATTAGTTACTATTATAAGTTAATTTTACTTGATAATTATGATGATATATTTAAATTATAAGAAAAATATGTGAATAATTGTTATTTGACTTTATCACCAGTCTAATGACATTTTGAATATTTTTATTAATTATATTTGCTTTGGTTTATTATTGTTAATTGTAGTTTATTTTTTTACCATTACATTTATTATTTTGATTAAATGGTATTTATTACATTTGTTTTTTATAACGAAAAATAATTTGGAATATTTAATATCTATTTTATTGTTAACTTAATAACCTCTTTTCGGAAAACTTTATTTATGAAACTAAAATAAAATAATAATTTTTACCGGGAATAAAAATACAAAAGAGAGCTAATGTGAACACCAATTTTTCTCTAGTATAAACATAAAATCGGCTAATAAAATTTATAACTTGATCATTCGTAAACATTATAACCATTGTAGCCGATAATTTCAACTTCTTGATATTGTTTCATCAACATATATTATAACATCCAAAATATCGGTATATAAGGGTGGATGAAACTTAAGCTCAACTGCAAAACAACCGATAAGAAACTTAATAATTAATTTCATTGGGCCCTTTATGGCTAAAATGTTGGCTTCGCCCCTGGATCCAGTTATGATGAGCTAAAAAAAAATTATAAGAGAAGAGACCAATTTGAATCAGTGTTTATATTTTTCTGACCTCATAGATATTTTTTAGGTATATAAATTTCACAGATATAATGAAGAACAACATGAAAGGTAGCGATAACCGGTAAGTGAGACAAAATGGTGCCTGGTGGGTATCGAATTTAAAATGAAGCAACAAAAATAATCATTTCAATTTTAACTTTCTATGTTGGAGTCCAACATAATGTTAGTTGTTACTTATTAAACTATATATATATATATATATATATATATATAGTTTCTTTTTATTGAGTTTGTTTTGTATGGAACCAATATAACAACTGTATTTGGTTAATGACAAATTTATCAATCGGGAATGACAATAAAAGAGAATCAATAAATGAAATTTGATTCCTTAGATAGGAAGAGGCAATTCTTTTCCAACAAGAACTTAAGTCATGGTTTGTGTCATTGTGTGTGAGAGTGGCATAATTTGATTCACACATGATTTTAGTTTACAATGTAATTAATTAAATCCAAAATCATACTTAGGTACAATTTTTTTATTAAAAAAAAAGATTTGAATGGTAATTTCTACCTTATAAAAGATACTACAATATTTAAGAATAAAAAATTAATCAATATAGTCTGATGGTAAATGACATTCATTCGATCTGTCAAAAAAAAAAAGCAAAAATAAATAAATTAGGACCTAGAATATGATACATTCCCTCTTCAATCTCAAACTTCAAAGCAAATTTCTATTAAAATTACTAATTTGAATGCAACCAAAAAAATAATTACTAATTTGAATGAAATCTAAGCTAAATCCTTATTATATTGTCAGACAATTTAATTATGAAAATGGTTATCGTTTTCAACGTGCCTTGCACGTGGGTACTGTTCTTTCTAAGTTCTAACAAACAAATTAAAGTTCATAAATCATATACGGATGCTATCCTATGAATTTGAAGAACTCCTTCAACGGCAAAACATTTATTGTCTTTTATGTTTACATATTAAAAAACTATTTCTTTGAAAATACTGCTTATGTCTCTCACATATTTGTTTGTACATCGTAAAACGTAAATAATATGAATATATGGAAAAGCTTTTAACGAATTATATGAAAGTTTCCAATGAATTTCAAATCATCAAAAGAAATTTCTATTGAAATTTTTTGGATCAATTCAGAGTTATGTTATCTTACCCAAATATATGTATATTGTTTATAAGTTGTAACTAGCACATGATCAAATTATTAATAAGGTGATTATAACTCGTGTTTTGATATAACTTTGGACAACCTAGTATTATTTTTATATCAAATGAGATCTCCATATGAGATTGTTTATATTAAAATGAAAGCACATGCAAATCAAGAATTCAAGATGTCACCAAGAGTGATCTAAACATGGAAAATTTTAGTGTACCCGACCATCGAAGATAAGAAATGTGGCTGTGTCAAAAAGTCACTTGTGATTTTCTTACCACATGTCTTATCTTTAATAGTCAGATGCACCATTCAGCAGTGCAAGTACATTGAAGATTTCTCGATATATACACATGTCACATGTGAGATGATTAGAAGTTAAATTGGATTTAGAGGCTTCAATAAATATCCCTTCACATGCTCATGCATATTTCAAATTATAAGGATAATATTTTTTCCTCAATCCAAACGACAACAATGCTTGTATGTTAGCTCTTGTGAGGAGAATAATAGGAGCATATTCAAATTCAAAATAGACTATATACAGCTACAAAAAAAAAAATTAAATAAGAACTTAATTAGTTATACAAATATATATTGTATACTTGTATAGCTACTCCATTTTATTGATCTGCCAGAATTGATGAACCGATAACATTAAAATCAAAGCCTATCATGCCTCATGAAATGAAAATTTACCGGCATCAGATCTGTGTAACTATTAAAGATATAAAAATTATCATATACAGAAATCCTGCATGAAAAAAACGTACAGAATCCCTCACCTGATCAACTTTGTTAAAGATATAATTCTTGAAACTTTAAACACATTGGAACATGTATGAAAATGCCAAATACAAAGTTTGATCATCATTAATGGACTATGAAATAAATTATTCTCACTCTTTTGTCATTTCTTCTATTATCATCTTGTCCTTCTCTAAATTGTCAGCTCTCTCTCTCTCTCTCTTTCTCCTATATATATGCCGGCTTCATTTCACCAATGAAAACCTTATCTCAAGCTATGGACAGCGAAGGCATGGAGGAAAACGGGATGAGAACGAGGAGCTTTCGCTATGAAGACTACAATAACAGAAGAGTTTTCCTGAGGAGCTATCCTCTTCACTGGGGAGGAGAAGAGGAAGATGAAGAAAACAACAACGAAGAGGCGGTGAAGGTCACTAACGAGATCCCTGAGAAGATACTAGTCAAGAAGAACCCCATAAAGCAGATAATCCTCTCTATATTTCACTGGGGAGGAGGCAAAGTATTGGTCCTGAGGAAATTCAAGCATAAGTTCACCATCTACATCATTGCTTGTGTCTCTGTGGGCTTCAAGTCCCGTACTGCTCTAATTTCAGCTAAATCTTGAGCTTTTAACTTTTAAATTTTCTTCCATATTTGACTGTTTGTATCACTACATAACATACCATGTCTATGTAAATAATGAATGTACTTACCTAGAGCAAAGACTCACTAAAATCGTCTAAGAAGGTCCAGCCATCTCTCTGTTTCTTTTCCTGATTAAGCTGAGTAACCTCAGAATTCAATATTTTGACCAACAATGGAATCTAACCCACCACCCCAAAAACAAAAGTACAAAACAGGCCTGGCTTTTAGATAATTAAATAATCTGAATCAAATATTTTGGCCAACAATATAGAAGTAGTTAATATAGGTAAAATTCACATAGAATCTAACCCAACACCCCAACCTCCAAAAACAGAACATGCATATAGGTGATATTCACATGGAATCTACCCACCACTCCAATCCCCAAAAACAGAACAGGTCTGGCTTTAACAAACCCAAAAATGATCAATTTCTAAGATCTTTCTTCCTGTCATTTTGCTCCTTACACAACAACCATTGGTTAGCTTTATTATTCGAAGCATGTGGTTTCAAATTTTCCTGCAAGAGATTGTGAAACAAACGAAACAGATTCCATACAACATACATATCCTGATATCCATCCATACAAATCAATTACTCTTTCAAGAAGAGTAGCATTTTGATCATGTAGAGAAAATACCCACATGTGAAAAGGAAGGAAACTTACTTGAAAAGACAACTGTTTGTTGATCAAAAAGACTATCTGACACACCCGCCATGGCGCCATAGTGAAGCATCCTACAGCCACCCAGGGGCTCAAACGTTCACCTGTTTTAGCAAATGCACAATTAAGTATCCTTCATTATATAGTATGCAGTTGTATACTTGTATGCAATGAGTTGGTGCAAAAACTGAGGAACAAAACCTTGCAATCAAGCTGCAAAGCACATATGTACTTTTAGGCCAGGAAAAACATATATTTTTGTGGAATTTCAAAGCTTAATAATCAATTAAGCACAACCTAAAAAAATAAAAAATTAATCCTAAATTGATTTTCTAATAAAAGCTTTGTGATAGCCTGTCATGTTCGATGTAAAATTACATAAACGTTTTTCACTTTTGACAACATTGGATACATAAAAGTTATTAAAATAGGTTTGGTATCAAAATCATACCAGACTTTATTTTGATTTTTTTTTAATATTCTAAACTAGGACTTAATCATTCACATTGTATATAACACAAAACCTGTAAAAATAAACTATAAATAATAACATTTTAATTTCCTTTTTTTCTTCTTTTGGTGCAATCCGTGGAGGGTCAAAAAATAGAACAACTTTGTTACTATTCAACATGCTTCTCTGAAATCAAGAACATCCAAAGATTTGTTACAACATATTTACAGTTACAAACCGAGCTTCTTTGGTCTCAGATAAGTGGTGGATCCCAGCCAGAATCCGGGCATGGAGACTTGTTGCTGCTCCTTTGCCCTCTTCTCTTTCTCTTTCTTCTTGATTTCTATCTCCGCCTCTGCTTGTACCTTCCTCAAATTTTCCATCTCCCCCTCCATTGCTGTTTTCTCTACCTTTTGCTTCTTCTTATGCTCCAACATGGATGTATCAGAATCCTTCACGGAGAAAAACATGGGTCCTAGCTCGGCCAACCAATGGGGCTCCACAGCCGTCACACACTGCATGTACTCTTTTGATGTCAAAATCAATTCGTGATAAACCACATGCTCTGGAGTGTAACCCAATCCGTAGATAGCACTGTCTGGGCGCAGATGGCATGGCATTCCGTTCCTGCAATTAACGTACTCTCCAACACCCTTCAACCTCGCTGCATTGTGGAAGTATGCCGAACAGATAGCTTTTCTGACAATGTCGAAATTATGACCACTAGTTGTAAGTGGTATTTGGAGTGTCTTGAGAATATCTAGTAGCTGGGACCTCACCTCTCTTGCCTTTCGTAACGATTTAACGAGCAAGAAATGATCATTACACCAGTCTCCCCGATACTGGTGCTCCTTCCACTGCTGGTAAACGTAAAGCAAAGTCAGATGGTCAGATTCCTGTACAAAGAACTTTTCCCTTGCCGCGTCACTCTCCTCTACCCTATCTTTAGGCCGGAAAAACACAGATGGCACTGAAAGCATTGATACAATAGTCAAAACCTCGTCTAGACATCCTAGCTGTTCACCCATCAAGAGCATCTTAGCAAGCGGGGGGTCCAATGGAAACTCCAACATTTTCCAGCCAAGTGCAGTTAAGCCTCCCACATTGTTAAGTGCACCCAAGACCCACAATTGGTACATGGAATTCAAGATGTTCTCCTGCGGAGGTGGGTCCATGAAATCAAAATCAAGCAAGTTATCGATTTTAAGGGACTTGAGCAACAACACCACAAAGCCAAGGTTGGTCCTTTGGATCTCTGGTACAGGACTGGGCAGCAATTCATTCAGGTATGCATTCTCTGTATACAGCCTATAACATGTGCCGGGCCCAGTTCTACCAGCACGCCCAGCTCGCTGGTCAGCAGCAGCACAGCTCACAGGAAAAACTTGAAGAGCGTCCATACCCATCTTAGGGTTGTAAACTTTCATTTTTCCATAACCCGTGTCAATCACATAATAAATACCATCTACAGTTAATGATGTTTCGGCAATGTTGGTAGGCAACAATGCATTTGCGGGCTCCATCTTCGGCTTTCTGGAATATCTTTGCTTGCAAGTCAGCTGGCAACTGCGAGTATATTGGAAGTATCAAGAGTTTAGGAACCTCTCTCGTGGTGGAGGTTACGAGCTGTTCCATGCGTTCTGCGAGGGAGTGACAAGTTGCTTCGATCTCATCTTGGCCAGTCATGAAGATAAGGATGTCACCTGGAGGGCTAGTGATGTGGATAGTCATGGCCTGCTTTACTGCTCCTTCAACATAATCTTCACATGGAGTTTTGCTGTACAAAATATTCACAGGAAATGTTCTCCCAGGAATATGGAAAATTGGTACACTGCAAACAAATTCAATAATATATTAGTTCTTTATATGAAGGAGATGCCAACATATTAAAAGACAAGTAAAATATGAAAAACATACCTTCCAAAGAAATTTGAAAATTTCTGTGCATTGAGAGTTGCTGATGTCACAATGAGCTTGAAATCACGACGACGAGCAACCACTTTTTTTAGTATTCCAAATAGCACATCTGTGCTTAGTGATCTCTCATGCGCTTCATCCATAACAATGACACTGGAATAGTTACACTTATGTAAGTAAATAATTTTATTTTATCATAAGTAGAACAGCTGTAAGATTTGATGAATTGAGATGTACAGATCAGAATTCACATACCGATACTTGTCAAGATCGGAATCTTTCAAAGTTTCACGCAGAAGTACTCCATCAGTCATATACTGTAATATTCAGAATGCAAAAGTATTAGTAAATGATGATATCATCAAAACAAAATTAAAAAAAAAATACAGATAATGTGCACTACCAAATATAGTACAATTAGTTACAAAACCTATACCAGTCACACAACAATTATGTTAGAAATAATGTGCCTAGTGCCTTAAGGTAATATTGATAACAAAACAAGTCCAGACAACATCAGAATATGTAGCAACGTTTGACAATAACCTTAATTATGGTGTTGGGTCCAGTCACGTCCTCAAAACGAATTGCATAACCAACTTTATCACCTAGCTCAGTTTCCATCTCTTCGCTGACTCTCTTTGCAACACTCATGGCTGCCACACGCCTAGGTTGGGTACATCCCACCACACCATTTATTGTATACTCATCTTCATGCAAGTACTGTCAACAATACTAAATGTCAGCATCACTTAATCTAGCACAGTGTTCCACATTTACAAAACATTAAAGTAATGTAACTAAACATATTTTGTGATAAATAATTTTGAAAAGCAAGGTGGAACCTGTGTCAGTTGAGTTGTCTTTCCCGAACCAGTTTCTCCAACAACAACAATCACCTGATTTTCGCGAATAACCTATCCAACAAAAATTTTTAAACAGATTTAAAAAAAAACACAGCCACTACAATGTGAAATAATTCGAAAGTCAGAATAAAATTTATGGAACTACAAATTCCACTTCTCAACAAACTTCAAGCATAGGATTTGTGGCATGGTAAAAATCACTTCCAGGTGAGCTAATAGGTAACAGAACAATAGTATTTACTATTAACCCTTTCAATTTTAAAAACGACTTGTTAAAGAGACCAAAGAATGGTGCGCATTAACTAAGCTATTGTCTAGTCAAAGTTAAAGATCTACAGAAGAAAACACTAGACCTGCAGTAACTCCTCTCGCACTGAAAATATTGGCAAATACTGCCGCTGCTCTGCAAGGGTTTTCGACAATGCAAAGTCACTCACAGCCTCCCCCTTCTTCATATGTTGAGAAAATTTTGCCTCTTCCTTAAAATCAATTTCACCGTCCTCACCTACTACAGCAGTATCGGCATCAACCTAGCATAAAACATTAATAAGATTAAGCCAAATTAGCAGAAAACCGTATTTAAAAAGGTTTCATCTTGACTAAAACATACCTGTTCTGCCGTTTTCTCCACACCAAGAATATTACCAAGTTTTGATCCCGCCAGTTCCCAAAAACGTTGGCGTGACTTGGTCATACTTTGTTTCTCACGAATTTCTCTGACCAAATTAGATCCCTTGCGTGAAATTATAGCCATGTCTGATGTAGGATCCTTCAATGGCATGACTGGTTCTGCTTGTTTGGTGAACACAATTCTGCCGTCTAGGAATGGAGGTTTAGTATCTGGAACAGAGAAGAAATTTTAGTTAAATGATATGGCACTTATTCTCCAGGCACAATATGATTCCAATATACTTCCATCAATCAAACAAAACGGTTAGCATGAAGTTTACTTACCATATACATAAAGAATAACTTTGCGTTCTTCCTCCTCATCAAATTCTGTCTGCAACTCAGTACCTCTTACAACTCCAGATCTTGAAAGTTGCCTCTCTTCCCACTGATTATTGTCTGCTGTCATTTGAGATAACTTTTTGCTCTGAGAAAGAGACATTTTACTTCCATCCTTTCGAACCTGTCAGAATTGACTAAAGTTTTTAGATAAATATCGACCGGAACATTTGCTAACTATCATATGATATATGTTTCATGAACCTGCACATGCACTCACTAAGTTACCAAAGATAGGCTGTCACATGAATTACATTTTCTTGGTCCACCGGATCAATCTCTCTACTTAAAATATTCCCAATCAAACATAACTTGTATGCAACTATTTAATTTGCATAAAATTTGTATTCATATATCTTATGCAGCAACTACAAACAGCATAACATGTACCCAAAAATAAACAAACAACTTAACAGACACTTTAAACGTACCAATCTTTTGGCCAATTCCACCTCCTTCTTTTGAAAAAATGCATCATCCCCAAGAAATGAGTTGTTTGCATCAAACAGTGTGCTCCCTTCTTCTCTGTCGTACCTGTGTAACAAAATCAATATTCTTCAAAGGTTAGTTGACTTTGAGGTAGCATATATCAAAAAATATGCCACAAAATTTAGAAGGGAACATTGCATTGATACAGGCTCAATAACCAGTAAAAAAACATCCCTTAAAAGAGCTAACACCTGATAAAATTTGAAGTAAGGTAATGAAAATTTATTTCTCAATTAAGAATAGATTCAAGGCTGTTAACCATAATGCTCAGTAAAAAATTAAAAGAAAATTGTTTATTGTTGCAAGCACAATCAAGTTCTCAACAACATTCAAAAGTTCATATTGGACAAAATTCAACTGCTAATTTTGATCATCCTTAAAGTCTCATCATATTAATATCACAAATTTTAATCCTATAAATAAAGAATAGATTGCATTGCTCGGAGGAATATAATTATTAAATTACCAATCTCGGTCAGCATTGTACTCCATCTCAAGACGCATACTTTCAGTAATCTCATGATTATGTTCTTCAGAAGAATAAGTTCTATCTGCTTCTTCATCCTGCACATGCAATAATAAGCAAAAAATTAACATTGATGTGGTGACTAGGTAGATTGTAAAATTAATGTGTGAAACATGGTTAACCCCTTTTCCGGTGTTAGGAAACCCACATGTGAAGCTAGAAAAGATGAGAATGAATCTCACATTGACATATATACCAAAGGATGTCACAACTCACAACCCAATAGGCTAGTCTTTTGAGTTGTATGGCTATCCACCAATATATATATACCAATACCACTTCTCATAAACACAAAAAATCCACAAGTACAGGATATTTAACATCCAAAATAAATAATTTCAACGTAGAAATCATACTCCCACACACTAGACAAAAAAAACACACAGAAAGGGAGAGAACATGACTTCATATATAGTACCTCAAATGACTGGGAAGTTTCAGCAGAAAATGTAAGTTGATGGGACCTCCGACTATATCTAGAACTTGAAGAAGATCTAACAGAGGATCCAGAAGCACGTATTGAAACTGGTGAGGGAGAGACATGATCCCAGGGAGAGGCGGCATAAACTGTAGTAATTCCACAATAGTTAAAAAAAAATGCACCCAGATTTGACAAAGGAAAACAACTGAGCCATTTAACATCACCTAAAACAAGCAACTCAAAATCATACCTGATGAACGAGGAGTTGACAAGGGGGAAACTAATCGAGCATCAGGTGAGACCCCAACTAACATTGGAGATGGAGAAGGTTGATAGCACCTCTTAGAATAAGAACGACTTTCCCGGTGTGGTGTTTCTTCCCATTCCCATCGCCCGTCATCCCAATCAGACCCGCCTGCAAGATTATCACAAGTTACAATTAGAAAAGAATATACTAATTGTATCATTAAGAATACTGCTAGATTTTAGCAGATTATTCACTGGGTGTTGTGGAATTATAATTCATTCTTCAATTTGGAAACAAAAAGGTTTTAACTTTGCTTAATTATCAAATATATATATATAGATAGATAGATAGATAGATAGGTAGACAGCGAGAAAGAGAGAGAGAGAGAGAGAGAGAGAGAGAGAGAGAGAGAGAGAGAGAACACTGGTGTGAGTCTGCAAGATAAACCAGTAAAAATATCATGCATACATTGTAATTCCATGCAGCCTCACGCACATATATCCTAGGTCACATTTCCATAAGAAAGTTTCTGAAACTTGTCAGACTTCATAAAAAAGAAATAAAAAGAGAGGAACAAAGCATTGAAAAATAAATATAGACTATAAACAAACATTAAAAAATATTCGTTTTTTTAAATAAATTAAAATATATATATATATATATATATATATATATTCTTGTGCTAAGATTCTATCATTCTAAATGGGCAAAAACACATTGAAGATCAACTTAGCAATGTTTCTCATAACGTAATGATGTCTTGGTTCTAAATGATCGGGAACACATATTGCAAATCAAATGAGCAACGTTTCTAATATTGCAAGGATAACAAAATTAATCCAAACACGTTTATACTTTATATTATATGTTCCCTAAACATATACCTAGTCCTGATTTCACTTTTCTTTTCTGTACTTAAGATATACATGTAAGAAACAGAAGCAGAGATATGTATAAGTATGACGCACCAGGTGTCCTCCTCGCACCTTCATGTTTAGTTCGTTTTCTACCATATTCTCCACCATAATCAGATTCATATTTGTTTCCAGTTCTAGTATCATCCTTGAAATATCTTCCCTCCTGGTCATCTTTGTCATACCAAGGACTCATAGAGACACTCTGGGAATTCCTTGTAGAAGCTTAAACCTTCAATTCAAATATTAACAATAATAAGAACAAAACCTCTCTTTATTCAGCACACGAGTTTCTTCCAACTGTTCAACTTCCTCAACTCTAAAATGCTACAAACCCTAGCAATGTCGAATCGAATACCACAAACATGTCCATCAAACTAACAAAAACCTAAAAACCAACATACCTTCAATTCGTTGAGAGAACTGAATCGCAAATTTCAGAGACAAATTCCCCCGTCGTTTTCCTTCGTCTCCACGTGCCCGTTGCCGTCGCCGTCGTCTTGACCGTCGCCGTTGTCTCTCTCGTCAAAGCAGTCAAGCAGTCAAGCAGTCAAAAAAAATTGTAAAAAAGTAAAGTTTTCAAAAAGGATCTTTGGTTACGTGGAAAGGAATCCATCAAAGAATGGAGTCCTTACAAGAAAAAATCCATTTCCTAAATGGATTGCTTTGTTTGATTTCAAAAAGGAATTCGTTAAAAATATTTTTTAAATTAAAATATTATTTTAATATTCAAATAATAAATAATTACAATTTAAAATTATATTCTAAACAGTTATTAATAATATTTTTTGAATATTTTCAAACAATATAATTTAAAAGATTTAATAATAATTTTTTTAATATAAATTACTTTATTAGAAGAAAAAAAAAACCTATTTTTTCAAAGAAAAAAAATAATAAATATAAAAATGTCTCCGGAGGCAACTCCTAACATAATGCCACAAAACTGCCCCTATATATGTGTGACTATCAAAATAATAAACTCAAATATTACTTCATATGTCAAAATGCAATGCCACAAAACAAATCTATTGCCTCAAACTCTTAATAATATAATCTTAAAATTAAAATATAAAAGATACAAAATAAATTAATATTGTTTTTTAAAAATTATAAAAAAAGGATATACTTTTAATGTGTCGTGGTGCATTTACATATTATAATTTTTTAATTTTTTAAAAATGTTACACGTATAAAAAAGAGTACACATATAAAAAGAAAGAAAACTTACTTTAAAAGACAAGATTGCTCGTTGATGAGAAAAAGATTATGGACACACCCATAGTGAAGCATCCTACAGCCACCCAGGAGCTCAAACACTCACCTGTTATAGCAAATGCACAAGGAAATGTTAGCATGTTTTCATTATAATGTATTCAGTTGGTAGGCAATGAGTTGGTGCAAAAACTGAGGAACAAAACCTTGCTATCAAGCTGCAATGCACAAAATGTACTATTTGGGCCAGAAAATACATATGTTTTCTTGATATTGCAAACTGCAAAGCTAAATAATCAATTAAGCACAATCTACAAAATTAAAAACTAATTCTAAATTGATTTTCTGATGAAAGCTTTGTTATAACCTACCTATCATGTTCAATGTAAAATTACATAAAGTGTTTCGCTTTTGACAACAAAGGATACATAAAAGTTAATAAAAATATGTTTGGTATCAAAATTTGTTTGACCATAGTTCAAATATTCATTTCGAAATTAAAATAAAACAAAAAAAAATCGTTATTGAGTCTCTTAAAATTAAAAACAGTTTTCAGATACAAAATCCCTGTTCAAATACTAAAACTAGTAATAATTCAATTCAACTGTTTAATTTTTAAAAATAATTTTAAATATTCTGAACTACAACTTAATCATCCATATCATATAATACAAAACCTGTAAAAATCAACTATTTAAAATAACATGTTAATTTCCTTTTTTGCTTCTTCTTTTGGTAAAATCCGTGGAAGGGTCACAAAATAGAACAACTTTGTTTCTATTCAACATGCTTATCTGAAATCAATAACATCCAAAGGTTTGATTGATACAACATATTTACATTTACAAACCGAGCTTCTTTGGTCTCAGATAAGTGGTCGAACCCTGCCGGAATCCCGGCATGGAGACTTTTTGCTGTTCCTTTGCCCTCTTCACTTTCTCTTTCTTCTTGTTTTCTATCTCCGCTTCTGCTTGTACCTTCCTCAAATTTTCCATCTCCTCCTCCATAGCTGTTTTCTCCTCCTTTTGCTTCTTCTTATGCTCCAACATAGATGTATCAGAATCCTTTACGGAGAAAAACATGGGTCCTAGCTCTGCCAACCAATGGGGCTCCACAGCCGTCACACACTGCATGTACTCTTTTGATGTCAAAATCAATTCGTGATAAACCACATGCTCTGGAGTGTAACCCAAACCATAGATAGCGCTGCTTGGGTGCAGATGGCATGGCATGCCATTCCTGCAATTAACGTACTCTCCAACACCCTTCAACCTCGCTGCATTGTGGAAGTATGCCGAACAGATAGCTTTTCTGACAATGTCGAAATTATGACCACCAGTTGTAAGTGGTATTTTCAGTGTCTTGAGAATATCTAGTAGCTGGGATCTCACCTCTCTTGCTTTTCGTAATGATTTAACGTGCAAGAAATGGTCATTACACCAGTCTCCCCGATACTGGTGCTCCTTCCACTGCTGGTAAACGTAAAGCAAAGTCAGATGGTCAGATTCCTGTACAAAGAACTTTTCCCTTGCCGAGTCACTCTCCTCTATCCTATCTTTAGGCCGGAAGAACACGGATGGCACTGAAAGCATCGATACAATAGTCAAAACCTCATCTAGACATCCTAGCTGTTCACCCATCAAGAGCATCTTAGCAAGCGGGGGGTCCAATGGAAACTCCACCATTTTCCAGCCAAGTTCAGTTAAGCCTCCCACGTTGTTAAGTGCACCCAAGACCCACAACTGGTACATAGAATTCAAGATGTTCTCCTGTGGAGGTGGGTCCATAAAATCAAAATCAAGCAAGTTATCGATTTTAAGAGACTTGAGCAACAACACCACATTGCCAAGGTTGGTCCTTTGGATCTCTGGCACAGGACTGGGCAGCATTTCATTCAGGTATGCATTCTCTGTATACAGCCTATAACATGTACCGGGCCCGGTTCTACCAGCACGTCCAGCTCGCTGGTCAGCAGCAGCACGGCTCACAGGGAAAACTTGAAGAGCGTCCATACCCATCTTAGGGTTGTAAACTTTCATTTTTCCGTAACCCGTGTCAATCACATAATAAATACCATCTACGGTTAATGATGTCTCGGCAATGTTGGTGGCAACAATGCATTTGCGGGCTCCATCTTCAGCTTTCTGGAATATCTTTGCTTGCAAGTCAGCTGGCAACTGCGAGTATATTGGAAGTATCAACAGTTTAGGAACCTCTCTCGTTGTGGAGGTTACGAGCTGTTCCATGCGTTCTGCGAGAGAATGACAGGCTGCTTCAATCTCATCTTGGCCGGTCATGAAGATAAGGATGTCACCTGGAGGGCTAGTGATGTGGATAGTCATGGCCTGCTTTACTGCACCTTCAACATAATCTTCACATGGAGTTTTGCTGTACAAAATATTCACAGGAAATGTTCTCCCAGGAATATGGAAAATTGGTACACTGCAAACAAATTCAATAATATTTTTGTTCTTTATAAGAAGGTGTCAACATATTAAAAGACAAGTAAAATATGAAAAGAAAAAAAAAAAACCATACCTTCCAAAGAAATTTGAAAATTTCTGTGCATTGAGAGTTGCTGATGTCACAATGAGCTTGAAATCACGACGACGAGCGACCACTTTTTTCAGTATTCCAAATAGCACATCTGTGCTTAGTGATCTCTCATGCGCTTCATCCATAACAACGACACTGCAATAATTACACTTACGGTAAGTAATTTTATTTTTTCATAAGTTAAACAGCTATAACATTTGATGGGTTGAGATATACAGATCAGAATTCACATACCGATATTTGTCAAGATCGGAATCTTTCAGAGTTTCACGCAGAAGTACTCCATCAGTCATATACTGTAATATTCAAAATGCAAAAGTATTAGGAAATAATGATATCATCAAAACATAATTCAAAAAACAACAGATAAAGTGCACTACCAAATATAGTACAATTAGTTATATTATGATAAAACTTATACCAGTCAACAACATTTATGTTAGAAATAATGCGCCGTAATGTCATATTGGTAATAAAAAAATCCAGACACCATCGGAACATGTAGCAATGTTTAGCAATAACCTTAATTATGGTGTTTGGTCCAGTCACGTCCTCAAAACGAATTGCATAACCAACTTTATCACCTAGCTCAGTTTCCATCTCTTCGCTGACTCTCTTTGCAACACTCATGGCTGCCACACGCCTAGGTTGGGTACATCCCACCACACCATTTATTGTATATTCATCTTCATGCAAGTACTGTCAACATTACTAAATGTCAGTATCACTTAATTTGGCACAATGTTCCACACTTTCAAAACATTAAAGTAACATAACTAAACATATTTTGTGATAAATATATTTGAAATGCAAGGTGGAACCTGTGTCAGTTGAGTTGTCTTTCCCGAACCAGTTTCTCCAACAACAACTATTACCTGATTTTCGCGAATTACCTATCCAAAAGAAATTTTTAAACAGATTTAAAAAGCACAGCCACTATAATGTGAAACAATTCGAAAGTCGAATAACATTCATGGAACTATAAATTCCACTTCTCAACAAACTTCAAACATAGGATTTGTGGCACAGTAAAAATCACTTCCCGGTGAGCTTCAAGCATAGAATGGACCAAGAAAACAATTGAAAGCGCCAACATATTTGACGGTTTACCTTTAAGAAGGTAATCATTCTCCCACCACATGTGATACAAAAAAGAAAGGCAATAAAGTAGATAATCAAAAAATCCCCTATCTGAAATTTCGTGAAAACTTTGACCCTCATATAGGTTATAAGACTAACGATACTTATCAACTATGGGGACATCGTTACTCCCAAAAAACTTAAGCTAATAAGTAAAGAGCCAACAATATGTGCGGTAATTTTTTAATATAACAGCGAATTTTCCAAGAATTGAATACAGAACATCTTGGTCAAATATGTTTTGATATCACACGAAACACCATCAATCTCAACAGCTTTAACTAAAAGATAACTGAACAATAGTATTTATTATTAACACTTTCATTTTAAAAAACGATCTGTTAAATAGACCAAAAGAATGGTGCACATTAACTAAGCTATTATCTAGTCAAAGTTAAGATTTACGGAAGAAAACACTAGACCTGCAGTAACTCCTCTCGCACTGAAAATATTGGCAAATACTGCCGCTGCTCTGCAAGGGTTTTCGACAATGCAAAGTCACTCACAGCCTCCCCCTTCTTCATATGTTGAGAAAATTTTGCCTCTTCCTTAAAATCAATTTCACCATCCTCACCTACTACAGCAGTATCGGCATCAACCTAGTATAAAACATTGATAAGATTAAGCCAAATTAACCATATTAGCAGAAAACCGCATTTAAAAAAGTTTCATCTTTATTAAAACATACCTGTTCTGCTGTTTTCTCCACACCAAGAATATTACCAAGTTTTGATCCCGCCAGTTCCCAAAAACGTTGGCGTGACTTGTTCATACTTTGTTTCTCACGAATTTCTCTAACCAAATTAGATCCCTTGCGTGAAATTATAGCCATGTCTGATGTAGGATCCTTCAATGGCATTACTGGTTCTGCTTGTTTGGTGAACACAATTCTGCCGTCTAGGAATGGTGGTTTTGTATCTGTAACAGATAGAATAAATTTTAGCTAAATGATATGGCACTTATCTCCGGACACAATATGAATCCAACACACTTCAATCACTCGAACAAAATGCTCAACATGAAGTTTACTTACCATGTACAAGAAGAATAACTTTGCGTTCTTCCTCATCATCAAACTCCGTCTGCAACTCAGTACCTCTTACAACTCCAGATCTCGAAAGTTGCCTCTCTTCCCACTGATTGTTATCAGCTGTCATTTGAGATAATTTTTTGCTCTGAGAAAGAGACATTTTACTTCCATCCTTTCGAACCTGTGTCAGAATTTCCTAAAGTTTTTAGATAAATATCGACCAGAACATTTGTTAACTATCATATGATATATGTTTCATGCACCATTCATGAACCTGCACATGCACTCACTAAGTTACCAAAGATAAGCTGTCACATGAATTACGGTTTCTTGGTCCACCTAATCAATCTCTCTACTTAAAATATTCCCAATCCAACATAACTTGTATGCATCTATTTGATTTGCATAAAAAATTTATTCAAATATCTTATGCAGCAAGTACAAACAGCATAGCATATGCCCAAAAATAAGCAACTTAACAGACACTTTAAACGTACCAGTCTTTTGGCCAATTCCACCTCTTTCTTTTGGTAAGAAGCATCATCTCCAAGAAACGAGGTGTTTGCATCAAACATTGTGCTCCCTTCCTCTCTATCATACCTATGTAACAAAATCAATATTCATCAAATGTTTGTTGACTTTGAGGTAGAACATATAAATACTATGCCACAAAATTTATAAGGGAACATTGCATCAATACGGCCCCAACCGCTCAATAACCAGTAAAAAAAACATTCCTTCAAAAAGCTAAGACCTCATAAAATTTGAAATAAAACAATGAAAATTTATTTCTCAATTAAGAATAGATTAAAAGTTGTTAACCATAATACTTAGGAAAAAATTAAAAGAAAATTGTTTATTGTTGCAACTTGCAAGCACAATCAAGTCCTCGACAACATTCAAAAGTTCATATTGGGACAAAATTCGACCGCTATTAATTTTGATCATCCTTAAAGGTTCAACATATTAATGCCACAAATTTTAATCCTATAGATGAAAGAATAGATTGCATTGCTCAGAGGAATATAATTATTAAATTACCAATCTCGATCAGCATAGTACTCCATCTCAAGACGCATACTTTCAGTGATCTCATGATTGTGTTCTTCAGCAGAATAAGTTCTATCTGCTTCTTCATCCTGCACAAGTAATAATAAGCAAAAAAATAACATTGACATGGTGACTAGATAGATTGTAACATTAACCAATTACCAACATTAACATGTGAAACATGATTGACTACTTTTCTAGTGTTAGAAAACCCACGTAAGAAGCTTGGGAAGATGGGAATGAATCCCACATTGAAAACATAAAAAGCAAAAAAAAGGGTATATATACTAATGGATGCCACAATCCAATAGGCTAGTCTTTTAGGTTGTAAGTCTATCCACCAATATATATAACACTTCTCGTAAACACAAAAAATCCAACAAGTAAAGAAATTTAACATCCAAAATAAATAATTCCAATGCAAAAATAATATTCCCACACCAGACAAAAAAAAACACAGGGAGAGGGAGAGGGCATGATTTCATATATAATACCTCAAATGACTGGGAAGTTTCAGCAGAAAATGTAAGTTGATGGGACCTCCGACTATATCCAGAACTTGAAGAAGATCTAACAGAGGATCCTCCAGCAGCACGTATTGGAACTGGTGAGGGAGAGACATGATCCCAGGGAGAAGCGGCATAAACTGTAGTAATTCCACGACAATTTAAAAAAAAATGCACCCAGCATTGACAAAGGAAAGCTACTGAACCATTTAACATCACCTAAAACAAGCAACTCAAAAGGTGACAAGGATTTCACAGACTCAAAAACATACCTGATGAACGAGGTGTTGACAAGGGGGAAACTAATCGAGCATCAGGTGAGACCCCAACTAACATCGGGGATGGAGAAGGCTGATAGCGCCTACTAGAATTAGAGTGACTTTCCCGGCGTGGTGATTCTTCCCATTCCCATCGCCCGTCATCCCAATCAGACCTGCCTGCAAGATTATTAGAAGTTACAATTAGATAAGAATATACTAATTGCAAGGGGACCCCGTTCATGAACAAGAAGTCAAGAACCCAATCAAAGTTGCAAGTTACAAATGAGCAATGTTTCTAATATTGCAAGGATAACAAAAATAATCCAAACACGTTTATATTATATGTTCCCTAAACATATACCAAGTCCTGATTTCACTTTTCTGTACTTGAGATATACATGTAAGAAACAGAAACAAAGATTAGTATCACATACCAGGTGTCCTCCTCGCACCTTCATATCTAGTTCGTTTTCCACCATATTCTCCACCATACTCAGACTCATATCGATCACGTGATTCCCTTCCATCATATCGATCACGCGATTCCCTTCCATCATATCGATCGCGTGATTCCCTTCCATCATATCGCCCTTTAAAATCATATTTGTTTCTATCGCTTTCCCTCCTACTTCCGGTTCTACTATCATCCTTGAAATATCTTCTCTCGCGGTCATCTTTGTCATACCTAGGACTCATAGAGACACTCTGGGAATTCCTTGTAGAAGCTGAAACCTTCAATTCAATTCAAAAATTAACAATAATAAGAAAAAAAACCTGTCTTTTTTCCAACTTCAATAAAAAAGTACATACTCTATATAACTGTATTTCTAATAACCTGAAAGTGACAGAGAAACCCTTATTTTAAAAAATGACATGAAACACCACTTAAAAATCTAATGGATTGTGTACAACTGGCATCTAGAAATTCATCAAGTTGCCAATAGTTTATCTGAGAAAATAACTAATTTTATCTGATGTCCACTTTGTATAGCAGACAGCCAGACACTATAAGCAATCATAATGTAGATATATGATAAAATTCAAATCACATGTTCTTCAGAAAAACCAGAGAACAGATAGAGCTAAGAGTTCATCAACTTATTTCCAAACAGATAATAAAAACAAATAAAGTGATAATACCAACGGAACATTAACTTACTTCTGAAGATGCATGCTCCCTTGAGCGATGAGTCACAGATGTATCACCAACTCGGCCCTCAAAAGTCAATGCACTTTCTGCAATACATGCATAACAGAACTCGATAAATTCAATTTCAATATGAAAAAACTTCGTTTTCAAAAAACAAACACAAACAATTTAGATTAAGTAAATCCGGGCAAATAGAATCAGTCAAGGAGAGTAAATTGGCAAATGATGAATTATCAACCTATTGGTGCTCTTGCTCGATGTATTTGGACTTCAATATTTTGTGAAAACTGTGATCCATTTTCTTAAATTTTTAATTCAAATCAGTGAACACCATAAGTAGCCAACAGAGAGTAAATGATTAAAAAAATTTACCTGCATCAGTTATCTCACTAGAAGATTTTTCACGATACCGCCTACCAATATGATTTTGCACACCATTTTTACTCTCTACACCATCATCTATTCCAGAGGATTCAAACCTCTCCTCCTCGTCAATTGATGCCGCAACTGAAGCAATTTTTGGGACCTTGAAACGACCATCATTATTAGGGTTTCCCAGTTTCTCACTATAGCGGACACCTACCCCTGTTACATGGTGAATTTTAATTAATAAAACAAACAGCATCTCTGTACATTAATAATGTAAGAGCATATAGACAAAGATAATAGTGGAAGATAAGAACTAGATCCCATAACTCCCAAAAAAGATGGGACGTTCACGCCACAGGTCAAAATTGAGTTGCATTTTAGGTCTCATTATACATCACCAAAAGACTAAAAAAAAAAAAAAACTTACGGCAAGAGTCCTGATAAAATGGACCAGAACACTTGCTAAATTAATGCCTTTTTATTTCTTGCTTCTTCTTTTCTCAAGTAGAAGCACCTCTATCAAAGCATACCAACATTTACATTCACCAAGCAGAGCAACAACAGCTAAAAATAGAATTAGACAGAACATTAGAAAGTAATACATTATCTACTTCCTGAGATACAAGAAACAGATTACATAATTATTTCAATAGATATCTTACCTAACTGAGTTTTCACCTCAGGAGCTCTGTACATTGGCCGTTCCTTTTTGGGTAAAATTAAACCCCCACCACTTGTCTCCTCAGGCTCCAATAATTCCATTGTTTTCTCCAGGTCAATAGGCTTAGCAACCCCTTCTCGACTCTAAACAAATTGAAAAATAATATAAATATATACACCAATAATACAGAACAAAAAATGGAACTGCAAATTAGTTAATCTAACACTCCTGCTAACCTCCATGTTGATAACTAAAATCCCAAAGATGCTGAAAGTTCACCGCAACTTTCCTGCAATTTGTTAAAACAAATGAAATATAGAGTATATCAGCAATGCATAATACAAGCCTATCTAATTAAAAAATAAATAAAAAAAGGTTGTCAAACAATTAAAAAACAATAACCAAAGTACGTTATATATGGCGTCCCGAAGTTTCAAGCTATACTGTCAGTAAGAGAGAACTAGCTAAGATCCTTGATTGGATATAAACCCTAACAAATCTAAAGATCGTATTGAAATCCCTAATTAAAGAAAACCACTAAATTCCTAGTTTTGATTCAATGCACAGCGTATTAAGCCACTTCGCAATAAGAATAATTTCTGCATTGACCAAAGTAAGGGCTTCTAAGTTGCAGCTCGTTGACGGTTTTCGGATTTGCTTTCTGTTTTTTCAAGTTCGAAAACAATTCTAAAAAACTCCTTCATTGTATCATTTCGCAAATTAAATTGTGGAAACACAAGAAAAAGTTAATTTCACTCATCACTGCTAATTTCAATCACGCTCTTCACGACATTTACACCGCTCAAATCTAATTCCAAATACGATCTCTGAGTTCGCTTTCATGCAACTATATTGCAGCCTCTAACTTTAAGAATCACCTTGAGCAATTAAAGACA
The DNA here is from genome assembly GCA_033220585.1 of Dipteronia sinensis. Classification (NCBI taxonomy): domain Eukaryota; kingdom Viridiplantae; phylum Streptophyta; class Magnoliopsida; order Sapindales; family Sapindaceae; genus Dipteronia; species Dipteronia sinensis. The sequence goes on along the minus strand of CM065638.1, from coordinate 75,234,197 downwards.
ATTAAAATCATATCGCGTAGGAAAAACAAATACATAGCTTCAAGTACCTGATACCAGCAGCTCAACTACGGCCGGAAATTTCGTGTTGGTGGCTGCTGCGGTTTATTATTCGCGTGCGGTGGTGGCTCCTCCGACCAGCTACTGCACCGGAAATGACGACTTTCGAGAGACTATGAACGGCGGCAGCGTCGCGCGGCTTGTGTCGAAACAAAACACCGTCTGAAAGTGAAGCCGCGAATTCAAAGACAAAAGAGATCGAATTCAAAGATGTATTGATGATTAATGGTGATGAGTGATGACGAGGCAGAGATGAGAAATATGTTTGATTTTTGATATAATTTTATTATTTTGGGATCTTAGCAAAAATACCCCTATTGCCAAGGTTTTTTCATTTGAGAGTGGATTTGCAACTCGATCCCTCTAAAAGAGCATTTTTGCTAAACTCCCTTTTATGTATATTTCCCATGGCCCATGCTTATTTTCATTTATTATTTTTTTATAACTTGTTTTTCTGTCTTTTTAATCTATACAATTATACAATATTGGTTTAACTGTCCAACTACTGTATAGGACTTATATAGTTGTTGGGTTAGTTTCTAAAATGAAATGGACTATAATAATCAAGGTTTTGATCTCAACAGATATGATAATGCACCTCCCTTCTACCTTGGTTGTCAAAGGTTCGAGTCTCACCAAACATATTTTCTAAGCATGTATGATGAGTTTTTTCCCGATTTGTGAGAATAGTTCTCTGAACCGAACATGTATTGTCTTATCTTGGCAGTTCCCGACAATACTATTGTAATAGTTGTAACTTTGTAATACTTCATAAAACAAAAAGAAACTAAACTCTTAAATATTAGGAAAACTAACATGATCAATAAGTTGGGCTTTTATATAATATAAAAAAAATTGGGCTTATAAATACAATTTGGTATGACTTGGTGGTAAATAATGCTTATTCAGCTTCATAATATCATATCGTTGATGTATACCTCCCTTTTCACTTTAATAGTCGAGGAATCTTTCGTTTATAAAAATAAATATCTAAATGGTTTAGGCAGTACTTGATCTCAACAAACCGTTTGTGTCAAATTTTAAAAAATAATAATAATAATTTGATCTAAATAATAAAAAAAAACTTGGGCTTTTGTGGCTTTTTAAGCATTCACATATTAACCATTTTGGGTTGTTCAAGCTTGGGCCGTGTAAATACAACCCAATAGATATTTAATTCCATTAAATTTTAAATACCTTTCTGTTTCCTTTTTTGTTTAAGTATTATATTAAGAGTAACGGTATTTGAACCTCTTAAAAACCGTATATACGTCCTAAATTAATATTTTTTGTTTGAAAATCCAATAATACCCTTGAATAAAATTACTAAAATAACTAAATAGTTAGTAAGTAAACCTACAAAATACTTTAAAAAAAATACCCCCACCAATTATTATTAATCAATTTCCTATTTTAATTGTTTATATATATATATATATATTAAAAAAAAATGAATCAAAATCATGCACCCACAGCAGCTGTATATTCTTAAGCAGTGAAACATGGTTTTCTAGAAAACCCAATACTTGGAATTCTACTCCCGGTTGATAAGAAGATTTTCTCTCAGTTGTATATATATCGGTAATTTGGAATGGTTGTTTCATACTTTCATATTTGAGGTTGTGAAATTCACTCAATTTTTTTTTAATATATAATCTACTCAATCTTTTTTGTTTTAATTAGTTTCTGCTTCCTTTGTTTTTTTAATTGCCGACAACTACTAGCTGTCTCCTTATTTTATTTTACTTTTAATTTCTTCCCATTTAAAACCTCTCAATTTATCTTCTTCTTATCTTAATTTTCAACTCTATATGTAAAAATGACTTTTCATGTGAGGAGAAGAAAATGGTTCTTCTAAAGTTTTTTTTTTTGTATGGCCGTTATTTTTGTTTCTGGGTTCAAAGAAATTACCACGAAGATCCTTTGAATATTTGGAACCCGTTGATTCTTTTGTTTATAATTTTTTTTATAATTTTTTTTTCAATAATTAATTAATCTTACAAAGACAAAATGTACAAACATCGGTTATTTTTTATATTAATTAAAGAAATGATAGTTATGACATTAAATGGGGTCAGGGGCGGACCACGGCTGAGGCCAGCAGGGGCCATGGCCCCCCTCCCCTAAGATTTTTGTAAGAAAATTTCAAGTTATTATTTTATTATTATAAAAACAATAGTAAGACCTATATTCTATAGGCTATTTTGTATTGTTTTTTAATAAAAAATTATAAAAAAATTAAATATTAATAAAATTTCTCTAGTTCGTCTTTCTATTTTTTTTTATATATATAAATAAAATGGTCACTCTTACTCACATCCTCACGTCTTCCTACATAAATAATTTTTAAAGTCCACTACAATTTCTTTATTACCTTTGTAATTTTGACACCTTATATTATATACAGGTTTTTTACACACATTTGAAAGCATAGTGAATTAGTGATACTTCAAAGATATTTGAAAGCAAGGAAATCGAAGACAAATGCACTCTTATAACGTTTTTCTAAATAGGTACGCTTTTATCCTTTTTAGTTTAATATACGTAGAAACAATTACTAATTTGATTGTTTTATGTTATCATCATGCATACCGTAGAATTTTGTTATATATATTTTGGCCCCCCAATATCAAACTTCTAGTTCCGCCTCTAAGTGGGGCATGTATGCAAACTAAAGATTTTTTTAATTTTTTTAATAGGTGTTCTTATGAAAGTAGTGTACATACGGTTTTTGAGGGGTGCCAATATCGCCACTCTAAGGGGCCATTCGGTATGAGGTAATGTTTGTATGGGAATGAGAATCTGATAACATTCTCATGTTTGTTACTATGTTTACGTTTTTTCGATTCACAGTAAATTGATTACCATGGGAATCACATTATCCTCAAAGTGGGTAATATGAAACCCACATCAATAGGTGAGTTTTACATTACCCTTCATCTGATTCTCATTGCGTGACCCACCCTAAATTAAGAAAAAGTAATTAATATAAATTAAATAGGATATATATATATATATATTATATTATTATTATATATATTTTTTCTAAATTATCTAAATATATAATATAAGATTTCCACGTAAAACCAAACACAATTATCTAATATTCTCATGAATCTGACATAATATTCACATACACAACCAAACACATATAAAGGTTTCTCATGAATCATATTACCGTGTTTAACTTTTCCATGAATCAGATTATTTTGATTACCTCATACCAAACGACCCTTTACATTAATTCGAGGTTTTTTTGGGAAGATTCCCGCAATCTTGTGGTTCAAGTGTGCGTGTTTTACCACATCTCGTCCAATTTTAAATACATTTCGTAAAATCAAATTGAACAGAAGAATTGCAAATTGATTGATTGAATGATTATATCTTATACAAATATCACAAAGTAATATCTTTATTACAAACACATCCTTAAGAGGAAAATTGGATCAAAAAATAAATTATAAATGTCGCTACCTATTTACTAACCACAATTGAAAAAAAAAAAAAAAACATTGTATACTCCAATGATGAAGTTATGAAAAATGGCTGGATTTCCAGGAAAATTTTCCAGGCATGATCCCAGAACGTGTTGAACTCGAATAACCGGATTTCCTGTCACAAAATCAGGAAAATTTTTGACTTCTTCTTAGCAGTTAATTTATCCGATTTTTTTGTTTTATTATGTGCCGAGCCTTTCAAGATTTTCTGATACATTTTTCATCCTCGGCCGGATTTCAGGGTCTGATTCTGTGCAAGATAGAGCCACATGAAAAGCTGCAAGGACCTCCTTTTTGGCAGTGCACTTCTTGAAGCAACATCGGATCAACCATGTCCGATAACGGGTTCTCTTCTTCGAACCCCTTTTTCACCCATCTCACGAGGTCCGGGACTTCAATTGAGGTTGCTGATGATGATGATGTTGGTGAGAGCTCCGGAGATTTTCCTGTAAGCAATTCGAGAAGAACAACTCCGAATGAGTACACGTCCCATTTCTGCGTGGGACGTCCCGCGGGGACACGAGCCTCGGGGGCACGGTAATTGTTGACACGATCTGTCTGGACGGATTTCATGTACGGAAGGGCTCCACCCATTAAGCCTCCTGAGGAGGGGTTGTTGCCTGTTATGTTAATGAGTCTGTTGAGACCGAAATCTGATACGTAAGGATTGAATTCATTGTCAAGGAGGATGTTCGAGGGTTTGACGTCGCCATGGACAAATTTTCTCGGACTGCATTCGTGTAGATAGGCCAAGCCCCGGGCCGTTCCCTTTGCAATTCGGATTCTTGTTGTCCAAGAAAGGCTGCTTGTTGGCTGACCATTTCTCCCTGTAGAACAAATCTTAGTGTAAGTTTGTGATCACCAAATAATATTAGTGTTGAGATAACTTCCATGGCAAGTAATGAAATTTTTTACTGAATCTCCCTTGTAAAAGAATCCAAGTGGTTTAGAATTTCATTGAAACTTGTAAGTCCAGGGTCACTGACAGAGACAGACAGTGCTTGAAGTAAAGGAAGTCTTATCCTTTTATTAAAACAGAAAAGATAAAGGAATACAAAGCCTAGCTTTTTCTGTAGAAAAGTTTGTGTAACATTAAAGAGAAAACATATAAGGAGCCTTCACAGTTCACAAAGCCACTTTAAGGTTTAAATTTCATATGCGTATTGAAAATATAATGAAAAAGCTGTCAAAAGGCAATGATACCTTGAGAAAGTCTCATTTTTATATCCAAAACATGTTTATATATACAGTAAAGATTCTATTGTATGTGGTTTGTTCCCACAAGATCTAGGATCGAAGATTGTAAGGTTCGAGATTGCTAATCGAAATCAGGGTTTTTCTGGATTATAAAAAAGAATTGACTCTAGAGATGGTGATGCAAAGTGGGGCTGCAGCAATGAAATTGAGTGACCCAAAAATAAGGGCTTGTGGGTTTAGTGATAAAGACTGAAGTGTGACCCATCACCCTGTGATTGAGATGTGAAAACAGTGGAGGAGCCACCACCAAAACTGCCACTCCATCATATTGATGAGGGGCCTACTATGCTGCATATCTCTCCTTTAGGAGAAAAATCTTCGATGCATCGGGTGCACTCGATCACTGAAAATTGAATATATACCTGCCACATGCCTACAGTGTGTATAAATGTACAATATATTCAATTTTCAGTATTCGAAGATACCACTTAGCTAGTGTACTCAATGCACCGAACATTTTTTCCACATTTACGAGCAACAGAGTTACCCTACCCTACACACTGTCTCAACTACAACAAGAAGAAGTTCTTTAATTGAAATTATTATATACATACATGTATATAATAAGTGTACAATTATATGAGAATTACTCATCAATGTCAACTAAAGCTGAGCATTTCAAGGATGTGGCCTACACATGTAAAAAAAAACCATCATTTGTCCACCACAGTCCACATGGTCTAATAAGGTCTCATTTATCAGTCAATCCCAACACTCCTCATGAATTCCACATTCTCTAGTGTGTGGCATTAAAGACATTAAACCACTACAGTGTCTGTTTGTTTTTTGTTTTATATAAATTTTCAACAAAATAAAATACATTATTACTATATTTTCTTTTTCTTTCTTTTTTCCTTATACAATTCTTTTTAAAAAAAAAACTACAATTCTTTAAATTTTGATGGGTTTGGAATTAAAACCTCTTATTATACATTCCCTTATATCTTGACATTTTGAAATTTAATTTCTTAAAAAATAATTTACACAAAGTCACGATCAATCAAGGTTGATGATACAATATTATTTCTTCCATACGCGACATTAGGATTGTCAATTTTAATGTTGTTAAGTTAGTATTTTATGATTTCATAGTTGCAAAGAATATTAATATTAACATTTAATTATTTTTTTAAAAGTGAATTTTTTTATAAAAAAAAAAAAGCAAGTACTACTAGAAAAATGAAAATTAAAAAAAAAATCATTCAAAAGAAAAAAATAATAAATTAAATTGGAGAAATAAGAGAAAACAAACCTCGAAGAGCATTCGGCCAAGTTTCCATTAGAAATGAAATCAGAAATGAGAAGCTTCTCATCAGGAGCCCAATAATAAGCTCTCAATTTCACCACATTTGGATGCTTCACTTTGGAAATCGATTGAACCTCCGTCACGAACTCCTTGTATCGCTGTTCTCCGCCTTCACCTAACCGCCTCACCGCCACCGGAATGCCGTTTCCCAGAACCACTTTGTAAACTATACCAAGCCCACTCTTCCCCAGAACATACGCCGAAGCTCTCAGTAGCTCGTCAAGCTCGAACGTGAAACCCTTATCGATCGCCACCAGCTCTCCCTCTCCTCTCCCTCTCTCCGCCGTCGTCGTCGTCGTCGTCTCCTCCTCCTCCTCCGATTCGTCGTCGTTTCGAAACCCGTTTATACAAGCGCAAGAACAGAGCTTTCCCTTCTCATTCCCGCCGAATTTCCCTTTTCCGGTACAGCTACAACCGCCGTTTGAATCCTTCTTCTTCCAGTAAACGTAGACGATCACTAGACCGATGAACGCGACTCCGGCTGCGTCCGCAGCCGAAATCAAGACTATCAGACCAGGACTTAGTCCCTTTTTCCGGGTCTTATCGGATTCCGGAGACGGACTCTGGGTATCTTGCTGGTTGCCTGTGGAAGCTTTACAAGATTTTTGCAGAGGAAATCCACATAACAGAGGATTGTTGAGGAAAGCAGTGGGTCCTTGATTTGAAAACGACCCCGTTTGAGGAATCTCGCCGCTTAAATTGTTGTTTCTCAGATCGAAACTCACAGTGACTGGTAAATTCCCGAGAGATTTCGGGACTCTGCCCGATAAATGATTGAATGATAAGTTGAGAGTTCCTGATAAAGACTGGAGCTCACCGAGATCATTTGGTATTGAACCTTTGAATTCATTTGCAGAGAGATCAAGTTGGATTAGATTTTCCATCACTGGCCAAATCCCAGTTGGAATTTCACCGGAAAACTTGTTTTTTGCGAGTATTAGTCTCTGTAACTGCCTGCAATTCTTCAAATTATCCGGGAGCGAACCCGATAGAGAGTTGTTGGAGAGGTCGAGGTTTTGGATTCTGGGAATGTTGCAGATTGAAGGAGGAAGAGATCCGGAGAGATTGTTGCCGTAGAGGAAGATGCTATGGAGCGAAGTGGCGTTGAAGAGCTGATCAGGGATGGAGCCGTAGAGGTTGTTGTTGTGGAGGTTGAGTCGCCGGAGGTAGACAAGTGAGCCGAGCTCGGAGGGAATGTAGCCACGGAGATTCTTGCCGGAGATGGCGACGCCGACGACGCGTGGGTCGGGGAAGCCGGAGATGTTCATGCAGGAGATGCCGGACCAGTGACATGGAGTGGGGTCGTTATCGTTCCAGTCGGAGAAAACAGAGGCGGCGGCGGATGATGATGAAGCATCAATGGCGGATTTTAGAGAGAGAAGGGAGAGTCCATCTGGAGAGAGAGAAACAGAGAGCTTTGGGAAATTGAAGAAACAAAAACAGAGAAAGAAAAAAACCAACAAATGGGTTTTCATTTTCTGTACTCTGTTTTGAGAGACAAAATTTGTTAATTTTTTTTGTATTTACAGAGAGGCAGCGAAGAAGAAGAGGAAGAGTGAAGAGAAGAGAGAAGAGGGTAGTTGGAGATGGAGAAGGTATTTATGAGAAAGAGACTTGAGAAAGAAGAGATTTTGATTGGTGTGGGACCCATCCTCCCGCCAAAAAAGATAGAGAGAGAAAGTGAAGAGAATAGAATAGATAGACAGAGAGAGAAAGTAACAGTTAAGAGATCTAATGGAAGGGAAGTGGAGGAAGGAGAAGTAGATGTACAAGGAAAGCAATGTTCACACAAAAAGTGTTTTCTATGTTGTTGGCTTCTTGTTTGAAGTTGATGTTTTGTGTTTTTTTTCTGTTTTCTGTCATTTTTTTTAGTTCCTGTATAATTCCCTTCTAGCTGGGGAAATATATATCAGATTTTTACTTTTCTTTTCAGGTTTTTGAAGTCTTGAGTTCACGTCATGTTGTAATCAGTCTGAGACAACCATGAACGTACTTTTTTTTTTTTGTAAGTGTTACACTAAATTCATGGGTTTTTTTTTTTTAGGTGCGGAGTACTCCGATCAACGATCTCGTTGTGCAGATGTGAAAGGTTTACTACCAGACCAATCTAAAGATAAACTTACTTTATAGTACAAAACACGGGGTGCAAACCTCATACCTGAAACAAACAAACTAAGAGAGGATATCTTGGTTTTTAATTTCAGTAATATGAACAAGGATCAAATTTTTATTTCAGTTTTGAAGGTAGATGAATACTAGAATTATGATTGAGAATTGAGCAGTGTTTTCAAGTGGAATCCAGACCTCCAATCACATGAAGACACTCAATTAGCATGCAATATTTATTTATGATACAAGTAAGGAGCTAATGATAATGCACAATTTTCCTTCATATAATCAATCAATTAAATTAATGGTATGTTTACGACAATGACGATCAAAAAGAATCCGACCTGTGTTTTGGGTTCATATAATTTAATTCCCCACAAATTTTAATAAACAATGTAATCTTAAACTATGAATTAAATTATTTTTCACTAATCAAGGTTACGTATTAGTATACGTGTCCGCCGCCTCCCGGTATATAGGCATGTCTCACGAGTTGATTAAAGAAAGAAATGAAGAAGAAAAACATCCATTGCCATCACTGTCAAATGAAGAAAAGAAAATGCAACATGGGTGGCTCTATCTATCTATCTACAATTGTTTAGTCATTTCAATGCCAAATATAGAAGACAAGCCTGTAACCACCGATTTGTTGAGTAAGACAAACTATACGTAACTGCGCTATGTCTTATTATTATTTTTGGTACATTGTTGTTATTTTACTACTCTATCACAAAATTTTCATGCAAGATAGTAACACTTTTGTCCGAGAGAAAGAGGAAGATTTAGAATGGGAATTTTTATATATTTAAGATCTTGATGTTAGTGCATTTCTTAAAGTTCAAGGAAGGGGCAAAGGATCCTGAATTTATGTCTATAATCTCATAATATGTCGTTAGAATCATATTTACCAAATTGAGTCGTGCTGGTCTTTGTTTTTATTACTTTTTTGGTGGTATTTTTAGGACCTGTAATAAGTCTCAGTAGGAATTTCCGTTTTCAGTATGGTTTGTTTTGTTGAGTTCGTTTAAGAAAATTCTATTGGAATATGTTGATAATTAAAATTTAACTTTCTAGTTAATTTTGAGGTTTTTTCCTTTATTTTAGTCGATTTAACATGTATCTAAAGTCTATTGTTAAGTTCGAATATTATTAATAAAATCGTTCATTTGCATCAAATATGTCCCAAAAGAGAACTAATGATTTTCTAGTGACAAGAACGAAATGGAAGCTAAGTAGCAAACATTTATTTGTGTCATGCAAACTGACCCTATAAGTAGTAATCAAGTGTAAATGATTCTTCATCGGTTAAATGAAGTATGTATTTATGTTGAAGGAATGAAGAAGGTAGCCAGTCTTGTTCATTTAAGTGACATACAAGGCTACTTTCACTTTCTCACACCAATTAATCAATTACAAACATTAATATATACTCATTCATGTTATCAATTATATTCCACACACAAACACTCATGGGTTCTATTTTTAATTTTTTTTTTCTTTCGAGTAGTTCGTTATTATGTTCATGTCGTATTATTTTATGATTGAATTTCAAACTCACCCAACCAATTTGTATTCGTTTTAGTGGAAATGCTAATGATGATTTTGGTTTCAATTTCAATCATGAAAACATGCTTAGAAGCAAAAAAAGATACAAGAAAAAGAGAATGGCAATTTGATTCCAGTCTGTATTTTGTTTGCTAACTTACGTTTGCTTCTCTTTTGTCTTGTTTGATTGCAGTTAAAAACCAGGAGGAACATAACAAACAAGTAATTATTTATGTTATTATATATATATATATATATATATATATATATATATATATAAGGAAGAGCCACCATCCACATGATTATGTGAACAATATTGCTATTATACCCAACCACTATAGATAACAGTTCAGAGCCTAGAGCTTTAAAAGAAAGAAAGAAAAAATCTAACATCGATCGGATCATGAGATTGTTAGGATATACCGAGATTAACTAATACATAAACTATTAAGAAATCTCTTCACATAAACGGGTGTTGATATTAAGCGCACCAAGACACAATTACATAGTACTTTTTAGCACAGTAATGCTAATCATCTCAATTCATATGCCAACATCTAATATGATCATTTAATTTATACGAAAAATTAGATAAATCTTTATTAACGTGTTATTAATCATCACCAATGTATTAGAAAAGTTATTGGAGAGATAAGGCAATATTGTAAGACAAAAGAAGGGGAATAGTTGGGAGAAGAAAAGATTTCTTTGCTTTGAAATGAAGGGAGTAGGTAATGAATTGTATTTTAACCAAAAAAGGCTACTTATTCAACATGCTCATTGAGGAATGTAGACCCCATTTACCAATCCCAACTCATTTTAACAGGAACCTTAGTTGTGTCAACACTTTTCCTCATTAAAAATCTGTTTATTATCTTTTCTACAACTATTTGTTATTTCAATTCTTTATATCAACTTTCTATCATTTTTTTTTCTGACTTGAGCTTGCTCAGTTCATTTAAACTCAGGCAAGTAAATCCCAGATTTTTCCAGTTTACTCATTCAGAGTCTGCCTCTATCTCCCAGGCCGACTTCTTTTGTAATGTTAACCAGCGGAAGCAGGAGCTTCGAGGCTTTACTCGAAGCAAAGGCTGTTTCAACCAGCCATTGCTGATGAGCGTGCTTTAGTTTGATTACAGGGCTGAGTCTCTTTAGGAGACAAAACCTGTGAACTTCAATTATGAGTACCTATGAATATGATATGATAGCTACTTTGCTCTTTAGATGGTGTGACCTCTACGGCTTTACAATTCTTCGCTTATGAGTCTCTGTGGTTGTATGTACATGTAATAAACTAAATAGAAAGTAAATGATCTAATGCATTTCGGATTAATGATAGAACATAATAGCGATTTGCAAACAATAATGCATACTTTCAATGCAACCTTGTAAACATCAGCAATATAAATCTGAATTTTGCCATATTCGAAGCAAGCATTATAGTATATACTTCAATCTAGATTTATCCATGAAAGATCTCAAAGATTGATCCAAGTTACATATAGAAAGATCAGGTGGTTCACAAGCATTCTTCAAGTTCCTCCATCGGAGATCCATGAAAATGAGAAAAATCTCAAACCTGGAATAAGTCGAGCATGACCCACCTATGCCCCTGACACTTCACCCATTTCCTGCTCCACGGTGCTTGGCGTGACCGGATAATACTTGTAGTGAAGCTCACCGACATCATCACCAGACATCTTTGTCCATCCATTTGGTCCCACGTGGTAAACTGATTTAGAGAACAGTATTAATCAAAGTAATCTCACGAACACAGTTGCTTAAGATATGAAAGAGTGAAAAAGAAAGAGAGGGTACCGCTAGCAACGCCACCACTAGCTCCATCTCTGAATGTTGCATGATAAATTGATCTCCTAGCCAGCTCTGCAGCTTCTTCGACTGACATGTCAAAGCGGTACCTAGCAAAAGTATTGCAGGATACAAGAAATCATAAACAAGAATACAGAAGTCATGAGAATAGTATGTCACTAACAACATAATTCAAATACAGAAAATAAGACTCGATTATATTTTCACAAGAATCAGGATGCGATGGGAAAACTTCAGCTCTGTGCAATCTAAAATGATGCATCATGGAATTAATTAAGCAGAAACTCATTAAGAAAATAATCCAAGCTATAAGACTTCCCAGATGTACCACCATTCACCATCTTAATCGAACGTGGATTTATTAAAACAAATACCAACTATCTTGCCACAACATGATTTGTGGTGGACTGGTGGGAGCCCACGAACTTATCTTTCAATTCACCAGTACAACCTTTGTAAAAGGGGCAGAACAGCACAAAAACAAGTATTTCCTTTTCCACGAATATAGAGAATGTTGATGCTGGGCACAGTTCACAATTCTTTCCCCATTTTTTTTATTGCCTATCAGTACAATTTCCATTTATGATTTATATATGATCATTCACAGAAGAAATATTTTGCTGCTTACAGATTTAACAAGAAGCAAAGAATTGTCTTACCCAAAATAAAATGCTAGAAGATACATAGAACTTATATTGCATAACAATAGATTCAAACGATACATATAAAACTTAAGATATAGACACTCACCCACTGTCCAATACACCATAAGCGTATGGTGAACCAGAACCAACAGAAAAACGTGTTCCTTTCAATCTTCCTCCTTCACTGTCGACATAATACAGCCCAGGACCCTACAACCAACAGAAGAAATCTTAGAGGAGTCTTAACCAGTAATGCAAAACAAGAAACAAAAACAATCTCTCTCTCTCTCTCTCTCTCTCTCTCTCTCTCTCTCTCTCTCTCTCTCTCTCTAGAATAAAACTGTATTATACAAAAATGTCAAAAAACATGAAACAAAGTAACAAACAACAAAAACATTCATTCAATTACCGTTTCATCCCATCCAGCAATCATAGTACCAACCGACAATCCCATTCCACGATAAGAGTAAAGAATGTTGGCAAGCAGCTTTGATGCCCCTGTAACTGAGATCCTTCGCTTGTTTGCCAGTTCATGTAGACGGCACTAAATTATGCAAACAAGTCTATTAGCACTTCATATGTGAAGACACAAGATATTGAATACTAAACAATTCATCCATTAACAATAAGTCCTCGAGTGCAGGGCTGACACCCATGCAACGAGGCAGTTGATGTTTTTCTGCATTCTGATGACGAGGACTCTGATAATTTTTATAGGACCTGTATCTCAAAATGGATTTAATTTCAGTTCATTTACATGATCTGAGAAAATGAGAGGGGGTGATGGGGTTGATAATTCATTCCATCTAGTGACGTATCTAAGATTTAGAAAAGGCAACAAAAAATAAAAAAGCAGACACTGTGTACAAAAAATCCACCACCGGACCCTTTGAAGCTAGAAAAACAACTGCCAGAAATTCAGTCTCCAACATGGAAATGCACATACTAGTCCTAGTCCATATCTTCTTATTGTCTACACTTAAGACCCAACACACAGGATGGAAAATACTTCACAGCAACCAGTAACTACCTAACCTAGTAGCTATACTACGACAGTACGACCCAATTCAATATTAATCCTATTTGACTGTCTTAACTCTTAAGGGCATAATCTTCAAGTTTTCAAAAAAAAACAAAAAACAAATTCAGGGATATTACCTTAATGCCTAGATTTCTGTGCCAAAACTGGCAATCAGCAGCTCCTCCAGCCATAGTGCCAAGCATGTGCGGATTTATTTCAATAATTTTCTTCACAGATTGGGATGCTGAAAATTTCCAGAAAGGAAAGGATATTATAATTTGCTTATTAACATCCAAAGACTATGAAACACAGTCATTAAAAAGTAACTGGCACATAATAGAAAAACCATAAAGCAAATGAATCCAAGTATCCAACATTACAATTATAAAATAAACAAAATATAATCATAAACAAGACATACAAATGTATCCTCCCATGCTAGCTCGTGAATCAGCAGCAACCATAACACCCTCCTTAAAGATAAAGGCAAGCGTGGTTGTACCCTTTGCAGGCTTCACCATCTGTATTGCTTCCTTTTGAAATCCATCAAACTGAAACAGAAAGCAAATATAATAAAAAATAAATCAATTAATCAGTAGCTATATCAGAGTTCAATCTCTTCATACAAACAAAAGGAGAAATAATAAGTTCATCGCAATATAACAAGCAGAACGAAACTCACATCGCCAGTGATGGGAAGATCAAACGACGGAGCAGTTGGGAACCCGTGAGAGAGCCCATCGCTGGTCCCGAAATGGGGAACAGTCGATTCCAAACCACTTAAATCAAGCTTCATGCTATAAAAGACCTACAACATACAGAAACTAATCCCTCAAAAACAGTACAAAATAAAACTAAACCCGATCATTATTGCCGAGAAAAACACAGCAGAAACAGCATTTTCAATACAGAATCGTAATATATAATGTCGACAACTATTTTTGCATCCAAAAGAAAACTTATCAGATCAATTAATGAAAACAATACAATAAAACCTAAATTTCAGAACACAACAAAAGGATCTATAAATTAACATACCCGAATCGAACTCGAATAATAAATTAACCTAAAACGAAATTTTTAAGTATATTAAAATATAAACCCTAGGATAGTGAGCGACACTGGTTTTACAGAATCTCAAACGAAAATTTCAAGACAATTGAAACAGAGAAGAGATTGGAATGGTACCTTTGAACAAAACAACAAGAGATAGAAACAGAGAGAGATTGAAGAGTATGTGAGAGTGTATGCAGATATCTGATTGTAATGGAGGAATTGCTTTTGATGAGTATAATGAGAGCAGAGAAGAGTTTTCTTGCGCTCTGGGCAAGTTTCGTATGAATATGGGCCGGGTTTTGGGTTATTTGGGCCCAATACATGATCCAAACTCAATTCATGTTTTGATTTTTTGGGGTTTGGCCCGTTTGGGATAAAGATGGGCCATGAGTTTGCTTCCATGGTTTAAAGTCTTTATATTATTAAAAAAATAATAATAATAAGAGAGACAAAAAAAAATTACACGAGTCAAGTGTGAAGGCTTATCATCACCTCGATTTTTTTTGTCAAAAGTGATTTTTAAATTTATGATTTAACTGTTGACTGGTAAAACTCCTCACATCTAAGTCACGAGGTTATGTGTTCGAGTACTCTTCCTTTTTAAAAATATCCAGATTTATGTAATATTTCAAAAAAGAAAAATAAATTATGACTTAACTGTGCCAAGTTCGTATCGTTATTATTGCAAATGGTATATAAAAAAAAAATATATATATATATAACTTTAACTCTTTTTCACTTCAATATCCAATTCCAATCATTCATTTGTTTTTCATCTGATGATTGTTAAGTCTCTATTACAGGTTACAAAATTTACCTCAATAGCGTATAAATGATTAGATTTTGACAGGGCGAGAGAGAGGGGGGACTCATAGGGACTATGCCCCCATTCCCTCGTAAAAACTTTTAAAATCATTTAAAAAGAATTGTAATATCTTCTCAAATTTTAGTCATTTTACACTTTGGCATCCCCAATTTTATATATATATAATAGCCCTCTCAATCTTGAATTTTAAGTTGATATAAGTATATAACTCGCCCATGATAAATTCACATAAAAATTTGTAAGTTTGACCATTCATATCATATAAAGTCATCATCTTGGGGACCATAGGTCATTTAGTTTTCCAAGATAATCAATAGACGAGAAAGTAGATAATGACTTCTCACAAATATAAAAAAATATGGTACAGCTAAAATAAATTGGATACCAAATCAAACAAAATGAAAACACGTAGATTTTACTTAATTAAAAAAAAATTATACATTTTAAATAGAAGAATTATTTAAAAAATATAATATAGTATAATTAATTGCTGGCTATGGGGTTCGAACCCATGCGCACTTATGTGCAGAAGATCTTAAGTCTTCCCCCTTAACCTCTCGGGCAAACCAGCAGATGCTTACTTTAAATCAAATTATATTATATTTATTGTAATAATCATTTTCATTTTTGCCAAAAAGGTGATCAAAAGAAATAGAAACAATAAAAAGCACTGATGTGGGCATTTGTGTTTTTTTCTGGCCCAAAAGAGGAAATGGAATTTTGTTTGGACAAGAAGCAGTAAAAAAGACAAGGTCCATCCTTGTCATATATATCTTAAAGTGGTGCACTAACAATAACCTAAAAACAGGGATAGATTAGTCACAAGACCCAAACAGCCCAACTTTTGTTTGGCTTAGTTTATGATATGATTTGAGAATTGAGATAGATACAACATCAACTTGAGCGGTGAAAAGAGGTTTTGTTGAATTTTGAAGTCAAAAATCAAAATCAAAATCAAAATCAAGAAAAATTGATATTTGTGCATATAGAAATGCATGCATGGACACTTTTATTGGCATTGGTCAAGTAGTTTTCATGAAGAGAACGTGGACCTTAAACGATCAACTAACACTTTTGATGTCACATGAATTTAGTGAGTCCACATTAATGTTTGTCCAGTCTTCCCACTAAACTTACTTTTTTTTAGACCTACTTTAAAACAACTTGTTCGATCATGCTAAAAGTTTTATATTGGATGGATCAGAACAAAGAAGTCTATTAGGAGCTAGGACCGGTCGAAATCAAACACTACATGGGAGATTTAGATATATATTTTTAAATGTAAGAGATATTTACTTCCACGATATGGATAAAACAAACTCTTTACACATATCTATAAAATGCACATAAAAAATCAAACCTTATTGCAAACTTGGAGGTGCATATAGCTAGAGCTAAGAGGGGTTGTATCGCTATAATTTTTAACTTGTATTTTTAATATTGTCATGAATATGAATATGATATAATATGATAATGTTAAAACTTTGACTATAAATGAGCAGAGATTAAGGAATCTGTTAGAGATTAGGATCTATCGAGACTAAGCACTATATATAAAGTTTGGATATCAACTCATACAATATTGATAAAAAAATGTATCACACGTACAATATGACTTTAAACTTGTATTTTTAATATTACTATAGTGAATACATATGTTAAAAATGAAAATCTAAATACTAGTTTTCAATATTAACCATATCAACTATTAATTAAAATGGTTGCGTACTTTCATATGAGTTCAAACCTCACGTTTGAACATTAAATCACCACCATCATGCTGGAAAATATCTAACTCCAATGGTAAAAGTATCATTTTGAACCGTGATTACCATGGTTGATCTCACCGGTAGACATATAATAATGAATTGCCGTATATATAATCTCGGCCACTAAGTTCGGGAAAAAAAAATAGTAAACTCGGTAAATAAAGCAAAGATGAAAAATATCAATCAAGTGGCAGCCAGCAAGGAAACCAAATGATGATGATGATTGATGTGGTGGAAATGTACGGCTGTGATGATTAATTTTCATACCCCACCTGTGAGTTGTTTTGCTAATTGCTACCTAGCCTAGCTTATGTACATGATAATAAATGACGATTAATTTTGGTAAAATATAAAACAATGAATATGATTGAAAATTGAAAGCAAATTTCACTCTCGAGTTTCAGCGTTGGCTTGATTGACTGTCCTTTTTCTTCAATTTTTGCATGGTCCATGGCTGCATGACAGCCGGAGAATGTCCACCAATATTATTGGAATCTTTCATGAAATGTAATTCTATATGTCGGCATTTTGATTTACTTCACGCCTATGTTGGAAATTAACCCTTCTCATTAATTACTTTTTAGTTTTTACAATCAAGAAAATGTCTATGACCTGGGCTAGATCGAGATATCTAATCCCACAATATGGGAAGAAAAACTCCTCATACTATACAATGTTTAGAGTGGGTTTTTTTTTTTAATAATTTTATCGTAACTGTTTTTATTATTTAAAACTTTTTGTTAAAATTTTAATAGTTTTTAATTGACCCTCTAAAATATTAGAATTTATCAGGTTAGATATATTAACTATCTTATCGTGTGGTTTCATTAATTCTCGTTGTCAAAAATTAGTGTCGATAATTAGTGAAACCGTATAATAATATCGTCGGGTTTACCTGACATGATAACTGCTGCTAAAATATCATAGATAATTTCATATTTGTCTTACACATATTTATAAAATGTATATGGTAAGATTTGAATCATTAAACACCGATATATAATAACATGTACTGATGTGCATATTATTCTAATTTTAGCATGAAATTAAAGGAATCTCCATGATTGTGAGTAACCCATTTAAGCCTATATAATTATACAACTCTCGACATTATTTCTTTAAGACTTCATGATTTACTGATTTAGTTTATCTAAACTATTCTTGCAATCTTGTTTGGACACAGCTTTCAAGTGATGTGTCTCTAAATTAATTTATATATATATATATATATATATATCAAAAATCAGTTTAAATGATCGCACATGACACAACAATGAACAATCCCAATTAACGTGGTGGTGGTGCTAGAGGGGATCGTTGTCTAGCTAATTTGCACATGTTAGACGATAATTAAATTATGTTTCAAACACAATAATTGGGTTTTGTTTGGGGTCAAAAGGTTTAGCAAATGAAAATTAAAGCAAATCATAATAATAATAATTGATTTTTGCTTTTTTAGTGCATATTTTGACCCAAAGACGTGACACGTTTGTTTCTTGTGCTCCTTATAATAGAGACCGCATTTTCAGCCCTTGATCATGTTTTGTGGAACTTGGTCCCACTTTTTGAACGACTGGATTCTCTGCTCCGATCCGACGATCATCTTCTTTCTTCTTAATTTACTGATGTGCCCTTGTCTTTAATTTTTTTTTAAATATTAAACTATTATATAAATTCGGGATTTATAGTGAGAAGAAGGACTCGAACTCGTAACCTCGTTATATAAGTTTAAGGGTTTTTACCACTGGACCAACCTCATTTCGTCCCTCAACTTTAGATTTTTAATTTGTCACTAAACCGGTTATAAATCTATTGAAAACCTATCTAAATCAAACACCACGTAAACCATCCAAAGAAATACTTATGCAATCAAAAGATATATATTCTCGTAATATTAAAAGAGAAAACTTATCACAAATTCTTATAAAATAAGAAGTAGACTTGAATCTCGACCATTGACGTGAAAATGGAGGTATATTCACATTATTTTGAAACTACTATTCACTCCCTCAAAACTTGATTGGATAATCCTTTTTTAAGAGTAAAGTTTGTTAATCTTGCTTATCTCTACAATCATTAAAATTTTGAAAAATTGTTGTGTCCCTAGCTTTAAATTCGTTACATTTGTTCTTTTTGAAATTATTTGAATTTTAACAAAAAAACCTCTTGTCATGTGTCACGTCTAAATAGATGTTATTCTTAATGAGATACCAACCTCATATTTCTTTAAATAAGCAGACAATCTTTGCTAACAAAACAAAATCAATACCATCATTTCTCACAAGATATTTTCCTGACATTATACAAAAAGGTATAAAATGTAGACGTTTTAAATTTAGTTAATTTTAAAAATTATAAATTAAAGATATGGGCGATGGTATATAAGATATAATAGATTTACTATTCAATCATCTTAACTTTGTCTTAAAATTAAAATCTCAAGTTCTCAACCAAAAATGACAAAAGATGAAAAATTGTATTAGGGGCTTGTTTATTTCTTTGTATTGTATAGTAAAAAGAATTAAAATGTATTACACGATATAATATGTGTGTTTAGCAAAACAAATCGTATTGTACTAGATAATACCAACAGTGTCAACGTTGCTTCTAACACAACAAACTTTGTATTAGATAATACATAGTGAAATGGTGGGTTTATGTTGTATTAAATTTGTAGGTGATTTTTTTTTCAAATACAATTATATAAAAGGATTAAATTAATCATATAAATATTAAAATTATACAAAATATATAAAAGTTTAAAATTAATTAAAATGTAATTTTGAAAATTAAAATTTATAATAAAAATATTATTTAAAAAAACAATACAACAAATGTATACTTTATAATATTAATTTTTATTCAAAAAATATATTAATTTTATTTGTATACAAAATATTTGGAAACAAAAATCATATCCAAACATTGTATAACTTAATACAGTATAATACGAAATATCTCAAAACACAGGATTGTATAATAATAATACAGTCCAATATTATACAATACAGTCTAATACTACACAATATAACGTGTCAAACATGCCTTAGGGTTTAAAATGTATTAGAATAATACAATACGATGTTTAATTTATTTTGCATTATATTGTATTAGTTAATACATTTTAATTGGTCTTATATTGTGGATGTCATATTAGCTAATAAAGAGTAGAGAGATTGTATTCGCTAATACAACATAATACAGTCTAATACAAAATATCGTCAAACGCACGATTACATAAAAATAAATACAATAAAATTCAATACAACTAATACAATCAAATATAATCCAATACAACGTACAAAATAAGCTCTTTATGTGCATATATATATATATATTAATATTAATAGACTAATAGACTTGGATGTGCCCTAAAAAGTACATGTCGATGGATCTAACATAATACCCATTTAAAAAAGTGAACACCATTAACAAAGGTGGGTGAAGGAACGTGCTTTAATGCTCTCCGCAACAACAACGTTATCACATTGCAATTTGCAACTCCTTTTTTGTTTTTTTGCATTTTCATTTTTCAATATTTCATGTGCCTTTCAAGTTTCAACCAAATGCATACCAACAACCATCAATTTGATTTCTTTATTATTTTTTACAAAGCTTAGTCCTAATCAAACAGTTATCTCATTTTTACAATTCAATTTGATCTTAAGTTCTTTATATATGAATATGGTAATATGACTCATGACAAATGAAATAAATTATTATTATGCGGAGGAAAAGGCTAGCCAATAGTTATTTGTATATTTATTCAACATTTTTTTTAATATAAGTTATCTTTTAACGTGATATCTATTTCGTAATATTCATTTATATTCAAATTCACATATATCATAGTTACATATTCACATTTATGTCGTATTTTTTCAAAGTTGAGTGCTTATTATTCTAAAGCATTAATTTTCGAGATAATTTCTTATTAAGAGTTTTAGTTTACTTTTTCAAAAGAATAAAACAACTTTTGATCGTTTGATATATTTTACAACCATAAAAAAATTCAGATTCGAATGAATATTAAAATTCAAACATATATAATCAGGAAGATCCACTGTACGTTTGTACAAAATAACTCTTTAAACTTTTTATTTTCTTTGATTCAAATTTTCCTCAGAACTACCATTTGATTCTATCAAACTCAATATTCAATTCAAGAGCATTTGAGGCAATGAAATGTGATCTTAGAAAATAGGTTATGGGGACATTACCCAATGTAGCTCTTAGTGTTAAAATAACGTTTATTCAATCCGATAATATTTTAAGTTTAAATTACCAGACGATATATATATATATATATATATATATATTTATATATAAAAAGGCATGTGGGGTGAAGTGAAAGATATGAAAGTAAAGTGTTTTTGCTTTCCAAATACAATGAAATCAATCATTATATCATCATGTGTATATCTTGTATTATAGGTAAAGCTTTAAAAAGGAGCATCTCATTCTCAAGTCTCAACTGTATAATATATTATGTATTAATATGAATTGATGGATACCTGACTTGGCACACACGGTGGTGGTCAATTTGATCATATGTAATCATGCATGTATTACTAACAATCCACATCGAGTGACATTTTTATCCACATTTGTGTAAACTATTATTGTCATTATTTCATTTCGTATTGATAGTATATACACCTATAGACATAAAGGTTGTTATTTCATTGTTTTTTTTTTAATTAATAGTGTGAGTTTTAGATGTAGACATATCTTTTGATTTATACAATTATGATATTAAATTGAAATCAAACTATAAACCAACAATGTAATCGGGTTTAAATTGAATGGTTGTACGAACTATCAATAATATTTGTCAAAATGTATTATTCAAATCAAAACTAGAGTTCGGGAAAGAAAAACAAGTTTTATTCATATCCCTTCAATATTCAAAGTAAATTTTGCTGGAAAATGTTATGATAAACAAGCTTTTTGAGATTGTTATTTGAGTATAATTAATTTCATAAAAATAAAATATCAAAATATATTCGAATTCTCCTCTATGAGAGCATCGAATTAGTATATTCAAACTCCTAAAATAATTAATGGGTTAATGAGAAATTGAATCTCAAAGTAAGGGGTCGTTTGTTTTTTTTCACTTAAAACTTAATGGGTCTGAATTGAACTCATTAAGTTGTTTTGTTTGTTTTGTTTGTTTTTTTAAGTGGTCAAACAACTTAAAAATATCAAAAAATAACTTAAAATAAAAAGTAAGAAATCTTGACTTTTAACTTAATTACAAATCACTGGATTACAATTAAAATATTCTCTTCCAAGTCTATCCTCCAAAAAAAGATATATTTCCAAATTTATCTTAATTTAATATGGTGTAAAAATTTTTCTTTTAACATATTTCTTATTTTAAACATGTTTTAGAAAAGAAAAAAAAAATCATAATTACTCTCATAATGAAATTTTTCAAGGATTGAACAATTAAATTTCTCTCATGTCAAATCCCGATAAGAACTCTTTATTTATTTATTTTTATCTAACTATTCGTATAATACTCAATAAATTGGTTTATTATATTAAGTAGATTTCGTGGCTCGAAAAAGTTATAGAATTATTATATATAAAAAATTCAAGAACCTTTCTTTTATTTGGTTTCTGGTGCATATGATCCAACAAACCAAAAAACCAAAAATGGTTTCAGGAATTATATTCACCTAGAAACGTGGACAACATATAAAATTGAACTTGAACTTGAACTTGAACTTTTTTTTGACAATAAATCTAACTTAAACTTTATTTGTAGAATATGCAAAATTATATTATTTGATTGATTTTTTATTTTGTTAAATTGAACTTTATTTGTAAAAAAAAACATACAAAATATTATAAAGAATGGTGCATGTTAAATTATCTCTTTTAATTAGTATGAGTATAAATGTAAAATTACTTATTTTCAGACAAGTTTTATTTTTAAAAAACAAACATGTTGACTGTATATTCAGATGTGAGGAAAAAAACAAACAAACATATCATTCAGATTCAGATTCAGATTTCAGTCCCTATGAAAAACAATTATATGTAGCATTGAATGTGTGTTAATAGATTATCAAGCATAAAGAGTCTCTCTCATAAAGGGTGGTCCAAATCGCAGGCCTTGAACCCTCGGTTTGACGCTTAGTGTGTGGACGCATCCTGCCGTGATAAAACATTTTTGTTTTTAAATTTAAGTTGTCAATACTCTACAGCGCTTCATTTACTGCATTTACACTCTGAAAATTATCTACAGCAGCAGAAAAATTAGTCAAACACAAACTAGCTTTTATCTCACAAACTCATCATCACCATCAATGTAAACAAAACAAA
The DNA here is from genome assembly GCA_033220585.1 of Dipteronia sinensis. Taxonomy (NCBI): domain Eukaryota; kingdom Viridiplantae; phylum Streptophyta; class Magnoliopsida; order Sapindales; family Sapindaceae; genus Dipteronia; species Dipteronia sinensis. The sequence goes on along the minus strand of CM065638.1, from coordinate 75,210,947 downwards.
CAAAAAGCCTCCCATATTTTTCTTCCTTGAAGCTTTATATCCAATCTATCCAAAAGCAGGGTCAATACTCAAACAGTCAAACCCAATCCTCATGATGACTTTTTGCATTTCAAGACAACAAAAACAAAAAACTCTCCAATACAATCTCTGATTCCCGTCAACGGCAGAAATTAAAACGGCCTAAAAAACTTTGAATTGGGGTCGGCGGAGAATCAGCACAGAAATCAAAAACTTTTTGTATTCATTTGAAAAAATAATCAATGAATCCGATCCAAAAGTCCTACTGTACTATACTCTCCCCACAAAATAAATATCCTCAAAACATAAATATACATATATATTAATATAACCCAGCAAATGCCCGCCACGTGTGCCTCACTCTCGTTGACGTCGACAACTACCTGTAACATGTACTGGCGCAGAGTAGTACTCTGTTTACGATGACCAACAAAAGGTTAGAGAAAACTGGATTTGGAATCACTAATCAAGTAATCAGTCGTCCGCGCTACTGGTGGGGCGTGCATCAGACGCTCGTCGTGAGTCATCCATGACATGGTGTTACGGTGGATAGGGGAATTGTTCGTTTAGGTCTTGACTCTCGACGGATATGTTAGCAATTATAGAAAATTATCGTGTCACGTATGTCATGTCTTATTTTCTTAGTGGAAATGAGACCGACTTTTTTTAAATTGTCTCATTGTTGTTATCAAACCATCTCATCAAAAATAATATGGTGTTAGACTGATAGAGTTTCGGGATTGATTGTATGTCGAGTTGCAATTGTTGATTTGTTGGCCACCAAGTCATGTGTCGAATGTCTTAGGTGCTATCGATTCAATCAAAATTTCTAATTTTTTTATGTTTATCATATAATTGGATATTCATCACATATGACGAAAATTTGATATATTTTTATCATATCGTTCGGATAGTTACTAATAAAACACATTGTTAAATATTCAATTCAATCAATTATCACCTATCATATATACAATATTTTTTATAGTTACTTTTTATTTTTTGTATTTCATTTATTTCCATATTATTTTATATTTTCCGGTTTGATGTGTTGTCTTATACCTCCGGGCTCTGGATCAATTTCTACTATAATAAAATTTGAATCATGAATAATAAAATTATTTTTTGCTCCTAAATTTACACACATTATGTGATAAAAACAAATTCAATTTTTGTTATAACATCTAAAAAATCAACTTAAATAACGTGACTGAGTTATTTATTTTTACCACATTTGACTATCTTATGAGAATGCTTTTTTGCCAAAGTTGTGAGATATTATCTCATAAGATAGAGATAATCATTTTCACCATGTAGTTTGTCTTATTCTCCATTTTTTCTCTTCTAATTTCAATATTCTCCACTTTCCCCTTTATATAACTATATTTATATTGTTGAGATTAAGTTGCATTTATTCGTAGGAGGAGGAAAGTGAAGAATGTTGAAACTAAAAGGATGAAAGTAGAGAATATGACAAACTATAGAGGTAAAATGAGTATTGCCCTATAAAATATCCAAGTGATTCGTGAAACGGTGGAGTTTAGTGATGTGGTGGGCTATCGGATTTGCGCGAGTGGTGGTGATTTTTTCTAGTGTTTTGTAATTTGCATGATGAATTGATGGATGTGCTTTGAGCCGTTGATTGTGGTGAAAAAACTACAGAAAATTCCGTGAAAAACGGATCTGAGTGGTGTGTAATAATGAAAGAGGGAACAGTAGTGGGTTTCTGTTAAAATCGATGGTTAAAAACATGACCACGTGGAGGGGTTGTGACCCTGCCATTATTATAAATTTAGAATCACAACTCTTCAGCCAATTCCCTACCTCCGTACTCCTACATGGCGACATCCACCACCAATCAAATCAGTTTTTCCATTCACTGACCAAACTACCCTTGCATCACTAAACTTTTTATACAATTAAAATTCCATAAATATTCAACCAATTTTAGTTTATCTCATTCACACACACACCTCTTCTCCTTGAGAAGGCCTTGGGTGCATGCAATGCACAATGCATCGCTCACCCTGATGCTGCCACATAAACAAATTTATTGACGTAACATCATCTTGTTGATGTGGTAGCATTCAGTATCTTACATCATGCTGCATCCAAGTTTTAACCATTCTTCTTCCATATTAGTGGTAGGGGTTTGATTCTTACAATTAGAGGTGCCCACGGTTTGGTTAAACCGTGGGTACCAAACCGAAACCGACCACCCAAAATCGATACCGAAACCGACCATTCCAAAACCGAAACCGAAACCGTAACTGAAACCGTAACTGAAACCGGCGGTTACGAAACCGGTTGGAAACCGATTTCGAGCCGGTTCGGTTACGGTTAGGGATGTCCCAAAACCGCCCAAAACCGGCGGTTTGGGGCGGTTTATATATATATTTTTAAAATCCAACCAATAGAAAAGTGTCACGTTGACAAAAAAAAAACCCGAAACCGTAACCGCCCAAAACCAGCGGTTTATATATTAAAAAAAAATCTCAACAAATAGAAAAGTGCCATGTGGATACAAAATTGAAAATAAAAAATAAAAATCGAAACCGAAACCGTCCCAAACCGAAACCGAAACCGAACCGCCTAACCGGCGGTTCGAAACCGAAAACCAAACCGATTTTCTCGGTTCGGTTACGGTTTGGGTGGCCACAGAACCGAAACCGTCCTCGAAACCGAACCGTGGCCACCACTACTTACAATACCCATCTCATAACACATGTATTGAGAATTTAAGTAGATATCTCGGTTGTGGAACTAAATACCGGACTTTGATTTCGATAGATCTTTAACCCAAGTTAAAATGTATATTTATCAGTTGTGGGATTAGATATCCTAAACGTTCATGTAATGTCGATAATGTATTCACTATTTGTAAGTTAGATTTAATAAGTCACATATTAACATTACAACACAATAAATATATAGTAATGCTAATTTGTCCAAATTTAGTATCCAAATGATGTACAAATACAATTTAAATAAATTGATTAAAGTGTTGCCACATCATTTAGACATTAGATTTGGACACTAAATTTAGGTAAAGTAGCATTATTACTAAATCTAAAATCGAACTTGAATTTTCTTTCTTTGAATTAATATTTGTCAAAATTAAGACCCATTTTAAATATCAATGTGTTGCACACTTGTACTCAAAGTGTGAATTGAATATTACATTGATAGATTTGCAGGCCAATTCACAATCTCCAACGTATCAAAAATATCTAGGTATTTATGTTAAAGCAAAATACTTTACTCCATTGAACAAAAGAAATCTTTTATTTATATATTTTTTTTGCTAGGAAGAATCTTGTTCAATGTATTTAAAATTAAATTTTTTAAAATTGCATATTTTGGACGCAAGTTCAGTATTAATTTTATCGTTTCAAATTGTATAATATTATCAATAAAAATAACTTGATTTAAATAAATAATAATAATAAAAACAATTATTCATATATTTTATAAGATATATTGCCACCTCAATTATGATACAGATTGGGATAGCCTTTATAATTCATAAATAAATGTAAACACCACATTAGTACAAACCATTAATTTCAATTCAATAAACTTTAATTTCCATTAATTTAGTTTTACAATACCTAAAAATTTCACATTGTAATTTACAATATAATGTGCTTAGTTATTGTACTCAATCAATTATTCTCTTATTATTTAACATACTTTTTAGTCCAAAATTGAACCTTTTTTTTGTGTGTGTAAAATCAAAATAAATAATACAAGTCTTTTACATTTTTTTTTAAAATTTCCAATTCAATTGTAAATACCATGTCCATTATTTAAGAGTAATGTTAGGGTTCCAAGATTTTTTTTCCAAATTTCTTCCTAAATGGTATCGGGCACGTGACGTGTACACATCACATTACTCACAACATAATATCATGATTTATAAAATTTTGACACGTCACGTGCCGATACTATTTGAAAAGAAATTTGGAAAATTTATAGAAAACCTAGAATTACGCATTTAATTTTTATTGCATGTAATATCGGTATGTATGAAAAAAAAAGTAATTTTGGAAATTATTAAAACCATGTGGTAGTATCCGTGAAGTCTATGAAAATTGCATACATGTTGTAAATAAATATTGAAAGCAACTAAACCTTGATTAGAAGGACAAAAAGGTCTTTTAAAATTTTACATGTTTTATGGCAGCCAGATCTGCAACCCGACAAACGAGGAGGTCGGCAAATGTCGGCCGGTGAACCGGGGAGACATAACCGGCAAAATTCCAAAACCCCACAATTTTCAAATATTATTTAATTATTCCTTAATTAAAACAATTAATTAACTTAATCCCTTTCATTATATAAAAAAATAAAAAAAAACAATCTCCAAAGTCCATTACTCACAGTTATTATTTATTTATTTATTTTTATTTGTTTTTTATTTCTCCCACTAAAATAAAAACAATTTCCAATATTCCTTGTCAATTACATTACACAAAATCTTTCAATAATATATCAAAACCAGACCAAAAGAAAGCCACATAGCTCCTCTGTGTTCTCTTCTGCGACAAATTCGCTCTTCAACAAATCTACATTTTGAAACCGAACAAGCACCCTAAACCCAACTTCGAATTCCAGATCACATTTCGAATTACAACTCACCTGAAAGTTCCTGTAAATGCCGTTTTATGAAATCTCCATTGTCGGTTTCCGATTTTCTCGGTGAGTTTGTTTTTCCGGTCTAAAGATTTACATCGAGTCCGTTTTTCCTTTTTTTTTGTCTCATTTCCAGCGATTTGTTGTTGGTTTCACACGTTTTTATTGGTTCGAGTGTTGAATAGATGTGCGTGGCAATTTCGCGTTTTTGTTTTTTTTGGTTTGCAGTGGTTTTATTTGTTTATATATATTTCGTGAGTCGAGTTTTATTCAGTTTTTGATAGTGTCGATAGCTGACGGTGATTTGTGTGTCTTTTCTCGGTTAAGAGATCTCAACCCACAAGGTCATTTTCGATGAATCATCGTTTTTAATTTAGATTATTATTATTATTTTTTAATTTTGAAATAAAGAAAAAGAATTGGAATCTCAAATGCTTGCTGTTCGATGAGATGTCTAAATCAAATTGTGTTTTGTGTAATCTTTGGTTGTATATTTGAATTTATCTGTTGAAGTTTCGTATTTTTTTGGATGTTTGATGAAATGTCTAAATCAAATCGGTGTGTTTTGTATTTTGTTTTCTTATGTTTCTCATGTCCAGACCAATTGCTAATTCTGAGAATGGTATATTGAAGTAGTAATTTTCTGTTTGGCTGCCAAGAAAAAAAAAAAAACTTTGAATTTCTATATGAAATACACCAATTAAAAAAAAAAAATGAAAACTAATTGGCTTAAGTGGGAAGGGCAGATTTTTATAACCAGGATATGTAAAATTTATCTCGAAAAATGCTGTTCTTCTATTCAATCAATTCAATTTCGGGCCGTTTGTATTCTCCAAAAGTTTGTCAGACTTGTGAGTTTGCTGATTATGTTTTTGCATACTTTTCCATTTCAGACTATATAATTTGCATTCTAGTTTTCCGCGGTGAAGGTTTGTCATGGAGATTGCTGAAGTTGAAGAAAGTCTATTTGCTGCCAGTGATGCCAAGGTATGCATATTGGTTGATTATATTTGTATGTTGGATTTGGCAATTTTGTTGTGGATGTTTTCTTAATTCAACCCGAGAAAGGCTTTAATTTCATCTGATTGGTGTTTATTAGCTTATGTGTTTATATGTTTTCAGTTTTTTAAGTTTATTGATTTGGATGTTTATCAACATGTTTTTGGGTATAAGAAGTGGAATTCATACTTCAAGTAGTTAGTGCAATTCAAGACTTAAAGTTAACAAATGCTTTAACTAAACTCAAAGAGGACATTCTAGCTTTTTATGAAAGTGCAATTCCTACGTAAAGCTATAGTGCCGTATGTTGTAATATGTACTGTACTGGTCCTTTGAAATCCAAATTTGTCTTGTTGACTTATAAGCATGAGCTTGTTGACTGAATTTTTTTTAGCTTTAGAAGCATGGTTTTTCTTACTGCTCTATTTATGTATCCTGATGCAGTTACATGGCGACATGTGCAAGAAACTCTCTGCAATTTATTGCCGGAATCTTGTCAATTTTCCCTTCCTTGGAAGCTTCCCGGCCTAGGAGCAAATCTGGTATTCAAGCGTTATGTTCATTGCACATAGCGCTTGAGAAGGCCAAGAATATTCTTCAACACTGCTCAGAATGTAGTAAATTATACTTGGTACGAATTAATTGGTGTCTGAATATTCTGTTACAGTAATTAGCGCATACATATCCTGTGTACTAACGGAAAAATTCATATCATGTAGGCTATAACTGGGGATTCTGTGCTTTTAAAATTTGAGAAGGCACGTGGTGCTCTTGTTGAGAGTCTCAAGCGTGTTGAAGATATTGTTCCACAATCGATTGGGTGTCAGGTAAATATCTTCCAATCTTTATATTTCCTAGTGGATTGTGACACTATCAACAGGAATATTGTTTTTATATGATGATCGGTTCTTTTTACTATTATGGTTCTCATGAATTTACATAAAACTAACTGCTATATTTCCCTTTTTCAATTTTGTTATATAGTGTTTTTCTGTGGCTGTTTTTTTGCTTCCACACTTGGAAGTATTCTTAACTCCTTTTCGATTTGAATCACTTTCAGATTTTGGAGATTGTCACTGAACTTGAGGGTATTGTTTTCGTGCTTGATTCTTCGGAGAAGCAAGTTGGCGATGAAATAATTGCGTTACTCCAGCAGGGTAGAAAATTTAACGACTGTAATGACAATAATGAGCTTGAATCGTTTCACCAAGCTGCTACTATACTCGGCATTACTTCTTCCAGAGCAGCTCTTACAGAGAGACGGGCTCTCAAGAAACTTATTGAAAGAGCTCGTGTGGAGGAAGACAAACGGAAAGAGTCAATTGTGGCCTATCTCTTACATCTTATGAGAAAATACTCCAAGTTATTTAGGAGTGAGCTAACAACAGATGACAATGATTCACAGGGTTCAGCACCTTGTTCCCCTACTGTTCTGAGTTCTTTCGAGGATGGAGTGCCTGGTGGCAATAACAATGCCTTTGATCGCCAGTTGTCGAAACTTAGTTCTTTTAATTTTAAGCCAAACAATAGGAGGTCAGGTCAGATGCCCCTTTCACCAGAAGAATTGAGGTGTTCAATATCTTTGCAGCTTATGTATGATCCCGTAATAATTGCTTCTGGACAAACTTACGAGAGGATCTGCATTGAAAAATGGTTTAGTGATGGGCACAACACTTGTCCAAAGTCTCAACAGAAGCTGCCTCATCTATGTTTGACCCCTAATTACTGTGTTAAGGGACTCATTGCTAGCTGGTGTGAACAGAATGGAGTTGCGGTTCCTGATAGTCCCCCTGAGTCTCTTGACCTTAACTATTGGAGACTGGCTTTGTCGGAGTCTGAGTCCACCAATTCAAGATCAACTGGAAGTGTACGCTCTTTCAAGGTGAAGGAGGTTAAGGTGGTTCCCCTGGAGGAGAGTGTTACTGTTGAGGAGTCAGGATGTGATGAAATTGAAAATACATCTGCCAAAGAGGAAGAGTCCGAGTTCAATGTGTTTGAAAGATATCAGGATCTCTTGACGGTCCTGAATGATGGGGAAGACTTAAGGAAAAAGTGCAAAGTTGTAGAACAAATAAGGCTTTTGCTGAAAGATGATGAGGAGGCCAGGATTTTTATGGGCTCAAACGGGTTTGTTGAAGCATTGTTGAGGTTCCTGGAGTCAGCTGTCGAGGAAAGGAATTGTAGTGCTCAAGAAGTTGGAGCTATGGCTCTTTTTAACCTTGCTGTCAACAATAACAGGTTTGTGCTCAAGAATTTTCTTCTTTTTCATTGTTTTTTTCCCTTCCCATTACTATGGAAATTGAGTCCCGAATACTATGCTTTTGTAATTATTTTAAGTGTTTACTCAGTATAGATTATATTGCAAGTCTTGTTCATTGGCATCATACTGTTATTATGTATCATTTATCATAGTGAGAGAAGTTGCCAACTTTTCCATGAGGCACCAAATGCATCATTGCTGGAGAGAATGCATCCATATTTTTCATCCTTTACACCTTTGGACTTCATGTCAAATTGGCATTCTTTTAGGCAACATTTTTGTTTATATGAATGATAAATTTTGCAAACTAAATTATTCTAGACTCAGTTTAGTATTGTTGACAAATGTTGAGTCTTTCTTTAGCATTTTTTGAAATAACTATAGTCCTTATTCACTGAATCTTCTAGTTTTGTTTCTTTTCTATAAGAATTCATGATTCCTAGTGGTGTCAATACTTTCAAATATCAGTCCTTTGCTCATATAATTTTTCTCTTTGGAAATTTCAGAAACAAGGAATTGATGTTAGCAGCAGGAGTAATTCCATTGCTGGAGAAAATGATCTCCAACTGCAGCTCCCATGCATCAGCAACAGCTCTCTATCTTAACCTCTCTTGCTTTGATGATGCCAAGTCCATCATTGGCACAAGTCAGGCAGTCCCGTTTTTAGTTCAGCTTTGTAAAGGTGAAACTGAACTGCAATGCAAGCTTGATGCCCTCCACGCCCTTTATAACCTCTCCACTCTGCCCTCCAACATTCAAAACCTTCTTTCAGCTGGGATTATCAATGGTCTTCAATCCCTTGCGATTGCCGGAGACCGCATGTGGACAGAAAAATCGTTGGCTGTCCTATTAAATTTAGCTTCTAGTAAAGCTGGAAAAGATGAAATGACTTCAACACCTGGTCTTATTTCTGGGCTGGCAGCAACGTTGGACATGGGTGAACCCATTGAGCAGGAGCAAGCTGTTTCATGCCTTTTAATGTTGTGTAATGGTAGTGAGAAATGCTGTCAATTGGTTCTACAAGAAGGGGTGATACCTGCACTGGTGTCGATTTCAGTTAACGGGACCACGAGAGGGAGAGAGAAGGCGCAGAAACTATTGATGCTGTTTCGGGAACAGAGGCAACGAGATCATCCCCCTGTTGAGATCAGACAAGAACAGGAGGTTAATATTAGTGAGAAGAAGGCTATGCCCATTTTCAATGCGGCTCCTGACCCTGCTGCAGAATCAAAACCGCTATGTAAATCGATCTCAAGAAGAAAGATGGGAAGGGCCTTTACCTTTTTGTTTAAGAGCAGCAAGAGCTACTCAGTGTCGCAATGTTAACAAAAAAAGTTAGGTCACCCTTGTAAATGTCTCTCTTGTATCTTCTTGTCTCCTGTTCCCGCGGCACAGGCACAATTACTTTTTTTTTTTTTTTTAAGATTTCATAGAGAAGAAGAGATGTACAGCCCTTGTAATGTGTATGGATTTTGGTTTCCTCTTGATGGGTAGAAATACATAAAAAGATGTATTCCAGAACTGAAGCCTCGGAATCAATTATGATACAAGCTTCTTGTTGTATCTTTTGAAAACATTTATAGCGAGGCCGTGATGGTCATTTGTTTTTTCCACTTAAAACTTAATGGGTCTGAATCATAATTATTAAGTTGTTTTGTTTGATTTTTTTAAGTGGTTAAATAACTTAAAAATACCAAAAAAACAACTTAAAATAAAAATTAAAAAATCGTGATTTTTACTTAATTACAAATCATTCAATTGCATTAAATGCAATCCAAAATCTTCTCTTCCGATACTATCCTCTATATATAACATATTTCCAATTTCATCATAATTATATATGGTAAATAAATCTTGATTTTAATATATTGCTTATGTTAAATAGCTTTAAAAATAAAAAAGAACCCTAATCACTTCTCATGTTACTGTTTAATATCAATACTTTATTATGATATTATGGTGATGTATTTATATATTATTTTTTTGAGTATTTTGTGAGTTTTTGTATTGCCCCTTTTATTTTTGAATTTTTCTTTTCTTTTGTTAGTAAAAATAAAGTTTATTTGTAATCGAAGAAGAAGATCATGATCATATATAATTATTATTTTTGGATTGTTTTTGTTCCATATTATATGTATAATTGTTTAACGTGGGTATAAATGTAAAATTACCTAGTTTCAGACAATTTGACCTTTAAAAAACAAACATGTTGACAATACATTCAGATGTAAGAAAAAAAAAAAACAAACATGTCATTCAAGTTCAGATTTCAGTCCCTATTCAGTCTTCAGAAAAATTCAGGACTGTTCAGTCTTCAGACCAAAAAAAACAAACAACCCCTTAATCTCCACCAATTACAATGGCAAGTGATTCTCGAGGATAATCTCAATTGGTAAAATATAAATGTTTGAGCAAAAACGCCCACCGTAGGGCTCGAAACCACAACCACAAGGTTAAGTGCTCGGCGCTAGATAAGCTTAAAACTCTCTCTAAGAATCGAGACCATATAATAGACTTAATCTTTAATGAACCTAATGATTATTTACAAGATAATATATTTGAAAATATTTGTAATAATCTAGACTTAGATGATAATGACATAGATGAAATCCTTCTAGAAAATATGGATTTTGACCAACTTAGAAAAAGTCTGCAAGATATATGTTATATAGAAAATGAAGTCTTTGTAGGAGAAGATAAAACAAAAGTAGAAAAAGGACAAGGTAGTAGGGGTGGGCGTTTTCTGGTTGGGTTGGGTTGGGTTGAATTTTTTCCAACCCGATCGTATGTCGGGTTGGAAAAATTTAACCCAACTCAACCCAACATTATTTTTCAACCCAACCCAACCCAACCCAATATTGTCGGGTTGGGTTGGGTTGGGTTGATTGGGTTAGCAGTTAGTCTAAAAAAAATCATTTACATACAACTACATCGCATATTAATTAAAATATTACATCGAATATCAATAATGATAATATTGAATCTCCATACAATTCAAACATCTCATATGCATCAACATAAAAACATAATATAAAATAAGTACAAATGTTTAATCCATAAAATACAAACAAAAAGCATGGAAAAATAAAACATAGTTTTCAATTTCTTCTTAAACCTCTTCCAAACATTTTTTTTCCTTGAGCTGTGTCCAAGCATTTTCGAACATTAACAGTCTTTCCTATTGATAAAAAAAACAAAATTATCACATCTTGAAATGTAATATAGGTATGTATGTATAAGTTTTTGAAGAAAATAATTACCTTAGTAAACGTCAAAACACTATCAAATTTGATATCAACGTACAACCATTTCGTCCAATGAAGTGTTCATTCCAATTTCTACATAAATCGAAGAACAAATATTAGCAAAGAAATAAAAATTTCCATTAAGCATAACAATATATAGAAAATAAAATTAATAGTTTACCTGTTTCAAGTGCATCATAAAACTCCATCTCATCCGTGGTTGGTGCAATATCTAAACAAATATTAGAAGATCTCAACCAATTTTGCAAGCAAACCAATATCTCTACCATCTTTGGAGTCAAGGAACTCCTAAATGGGTCAAGAACACGCCCTCCGGTACTAAACGCGGACTCAGAAGCCACTGTAGACACCGGAATGGCAAAGACATCCTTTGCAATTTGAGATAGAATCTTGTATTTCGAAGAATTAACATTCCACCAATTCAATAGATCAAAGTTCTCATCATCTATGCATTCATCGAACTCTATCAAATACCTCTCTACCTCATTTTTTTAAATCAACAAAATCTTTCTTCTCTTTCATTTTTTTAAACTTTTTAAGTCTTTCCAAGCGAAAATCAGAATTTTCATGAGTGTTCCCCACATCAACCTCATTTTCTAAAGGAATGGAGCTAGAAACTTGATCACTACTTGAAATGTTATCAACTCCTTTGTAGCAATCATAAAGTTGAATCAAAATCTCCTTAATATGAAAAGTCATCTTCTTAACCTTATTATCATCAAACAAATCACCAAAACAAAATTTCACATAATCTAACTTGTATCTCGGATCAAGAACAAGCACAATTATTAACAATGTATTGACATCCTCAATTTTACCCCAATATTTATCAAACTTAGATTTCATAGCACCCGCCATTTCACTCAACAAATAATCTTGACTATTAGCCAATGTAGTCAACTCAGTTGCAATTGAACACAATTCATGGAAGAACATATTAGAAGTAACAGATAAAGAAGCACTAAATTTCAAAGTGATGTCATAAAAAACATGTAAAAATTGGACAAACACTTTAGCATGACTCCAATCATCCTCATTTGGTGGTCCTATCTTTTTTCTCCCACCATCTTCACATTCGGTGAAGTACAAACCATAACGTCCATCCTCCTCCAATAGCCTATCAAATGCTTTTTCAAATTTTAAAGCAGTAGATAACATCAAGTAGGTGGAATTCCATCTAGTTGGCACATCTAATATCACCATGCTCTTACTCTCAATTCTTTCATGCTCAACACAAGTTTTGAATTTTTGAAGTCTAGAAGGTGAAGATCTTACATATTGTACCGCATTGCGAATACGAACAATAGAATCATTCATGTCTTTCAATCCTTCAGACACAATTAAATTAATAATATGAGCACAACATCTCACATGCAAAAAATTCCCTCCTAACACAAGCTTGGATTCATTCCAATTTTTCAACTTTCTTTTGATATAATCTATGGCCACTTTATTGGCAGAGGCATTGTCTACTGTTATTGTAGACACTTTCTCAATACCCCAATCTAATAAACATGACTCAATAATTTTTCCAATGGTCTCTCCCTTATGGTCAGGAACCATACCAAAGCTCAATATTCTTTTATGCAACTTCCATTCACAATCAATAAAATGGGCAGTGATAACCATATAATTAATATTTTGAATGGAAGTCCATGTGTCGGTGGTTAAATAAACTCTTGGTGTTTTTTCAACGAAATATTTTCTTAGTTTAAATTTTTTATCCACATAAAGTCGAAAAATATCCCTAGCAAGTGTTCTTCTAGAAGGAAGAGTAAACCTTGGACAAACAATTCTACAAAAATCTCTAAACCCCTCTTTTTCTACAAAAGAAAAAGGTAATTCATCAACAATAATCATCCTAGTAAGTGTCTTTCTACACCCTTCCTTATCAAACCCCACAGCCACAAGATTTGTGACATTTTTCATATCATCACCGCAATCTAGATTATTATTTGGTGCTCCTAAGGTTAAGACTTTTTGACGTTTATCCTCTGCTGCCTTTGCACAATGATATTTTGTATATTGTGATTCTAAATGATTCCACAAACTTTTAGTGCCACATGATTTACTAGAGCAAGCATAATCTTTTCCACAATAATTACACTTACATCTAGTGTCGTCGCCATACTTCGTGAAGAATAACCACACATTTGATGGACCTTTCTTTGTTCTTTCTCTCTTCATGCCAATGTTCGAAGTTTGTTCATCCATCTACAAAAAGAAACACATATACGTTGAGTAGCTAATTAAGCTGCAAAGTGCAATCAAACTTACTGAATTTTATAATCTATTATCATCCTCTTATGTATAAATATTATCTAATTCAGTTGTAATTGGAGGATTAATAATATATAACAATTCATTTCTAGAAGAATTTAATATATTTTTATTACCACTTTCAACGATTCTTTTTTAGAATAATAATAATTGGGGTTGGATGAATTTGATCAAGTAGTAGACATGATATTATGTGTGTGTGTATATATATATATATATATATATATACAATATATTTATTATTTCAAGTGGGTAGCTTTTCCGTGTGTCCACACACACATATATATATAATATAATATATTTCAACACACACAGTGTGTGTCCAAGTCAAACAAATGTTTGTAATTTTGTATGTGTTCTGTGTGGATTTGCAAAGATAGTTATCCAACAATTAAGAGTTAAGACCAACCTATCACACTACAACCAATTAATTAACACCTATGTTTTAAATCGCCTCATATCTGACATCTCCTTAATTTTATTACTAGAAATCTGGTGACTACTTGATCTTCAGCAAGTTGATTTGCTAACGTGGATTAGGTGACTACTAGAAATCTTCAACAAGTCAAATGATTTGGTGACATCTGATTTATTTTATTATTCAAAAACTAAATAAAATGATAAGACTGGGCTTTTTTTTTTCCTCTCTTGCAGAGTTACAGTCTTACAGATAAGCTATTAAGCTAAATTAATTTAAAATGTATAGGAACTAATCATTTTCGACTTGCTGTCTGTTTTTTCCATTTTCGACTCTACACTCCATGTCTCCATGAGCCTTCTTCTTCTCAACTAATCAATTATTCTCAGCTTCCAGTTTTTGTCAGATCACCACCCTTACCTCCTATTATATATAAAACTATTCAGTATTCACATTTCTAAGAATTTTGAATCTTGTTAAATTTGAGTTTGAAGTACGAAGAAGGGAAAACAAAGGCAAAAATGGGGCAGAGAGATAGACAAACAAAATCAAAACAGAGCACCTAAAGGCTAAAGCAAGAACACAAACAACTGGAACTAGGAAGAGCAAGTGAGCAACGAATCTGGCCCAGGCACCATAAACATCACTACATCAGCCACACCACTCCTAGGCTAAGAGAAGGAAGCACCAGAAACTCAGAAAGGCAGAAATCAACCCAAAAAAGAAAAATTCATGAGAATCTAAATTCCAACCTTAATATCACCACACTGGAAGCGTACGGGAATCCATTTGAGCTAGCAGATGGACAATCCAAAGTCGATGGAAGATGAGAGAGATGTGAGAGAAGCGGCTGTAGTAGATGGATTTTAGGGTTTCAAACGAAAAAAAGGATTTGTCTTCTGAATGATTTCAGCAGAATTTTTTTTTATATGTATAAATGTCGGGTCGGGTTGCGGGTTGACCACATCACCCGACCCGACCCGAGTAAATTTTGGGTTAGTGTTTTTTGACCCGTTTTGACTGATTTTATATGTGTAACCCGACCCAACCAGCCATTTTCGGGTCGGGTCGGGTCGGGTTAGACGGGTTGGGTTCAATGTGCCCACCCCTACAAGGTAGCGGACAAAGTGGTAGAATCCCTGATATAGAGGATTTACCAGAATCTAGAATAGATGAGGGAAACAGATGAAGCTCTTAGAGATCTCCAGGAAGAAGAAGAAAACACCTTTGGTGATCCTACATTTCTAGAAGACGATCCTCTCTTAGAAGAAGATGATAATTTAGATGATAAAGCCTATCATAATCTTAACATTTAAGTCAAAAGCAAGTGTCGGCAGAACAAGACAAAGTTAGTCAACAGTAAAGCATCAGCAGCAGACAAAAATAGGAAAAACATAGCAATAATGAAGATCACGAATGACGAGAAGATAAGATCGAAGACTTTCAATAAAATAAAAGATAAGAAGATAAGAAGATAAGATCAACTACTTCTGTACACTTTTCTGTAAATATATCCCAGTGTCGGCCATTGTTTAGGCCATGTTTATCTCTTTCCTTGTATAAATATGAGTCTGGCTCTCAGTTGTAAAATACACTAGTTTCCTCACTCTTTCTCTTTGCAATCTCAGAGCTCTCACTTCCTCTGTAATTTTCTTTATGTACTATTTTTCCAATCATCAATAAAACTATGAATATTCTATATATCCGATCAAAGTAAGCATTCTCCAATCTCAATCTTTTCTTTTAATCTGTTTTAAAACCTAGGAAGTCTTGTCAGGTTAACGAAAATATAAGATGAATATTAAATTTCTAGTGTAACTGGGTCCTTGTAATTCTGTTGAAAAATTCTGAGGCTGTTTATAATGTAAACGTATCTAGTAGAGTCCTGTTTTTATTGAAACAAGATTTTATAATTTTCTATTAAAAACTCCTTAGTGGTCCTGTGTGTAAGTCCTGTTGATAGGCATTTATGAACTTTAAGAGCATTTGAAAATTCGTTTTGAGCCAGTAAAAACCATGGGATATTGAAAGATCTGTGTAGACAGCCACTCCATTTTTCTCTATACCAACTGAGCTAAACGGGCATAATGGTATCAATCAACATATTTGGCTGACATTTTTGCAAGCAAGATTAGTCAAAATAGTTATAATTATCACGTATTAATAGGATATGTACGTCGAATACGTTGACTGAAATCAACAAGCCCGTCTAGCTCAGTTGGTAGAGCGCAAGGCTCTTAACCTTGTGGTCGTGGGTTCGAGCCCCACGGTGGGCGTGTGTTTTTTTTTTTTTTTTTGTCGAAAATGGAATGCTCTAATGTTAATTGATACACTGTTGCAATCAATCAAGTTTAGTCTGTCGTTGTGATGGTTGTGAACACAATTATTCTCTCATCACACCACAACCCAACCCATCAATGAAATTAAGCAACTCTGATATAGAGTAGAGTTACCTGGCTTTTCTCATTGAGGTCTTGTATTGCATATTGTCTATTTTGTAATTCAAGGCTGCAATCAATGTCCTCAAATTAATTACAAGTATTGGTTGATAGAGTAGCCATTGAACTTATCAACGACGAGAGTCATTCAAGAAGGAGTATTCCCGCAGAGGCCACCAAGTTTCGACAAGATTATTGCTTGGAGTCTCTTCGGAACAATCTGGGTGGTCACTGTCTGGACCTCATTAATCAGTCTTCACTAGCATTACTGATGCAGTGGATGAAGCATATGCTGATCAAACTGATGATGTTGAAGGCATGCTTTTGATTTGCAAATTGATTTCAAGATGATTTGGATGTAAAATTGATAGGTTTTGATTATGCAAACCTTTAAATTTATACCAAAATCTCAAAAGTGCTTCCACCGAAAGGTGTTTGATAACAGCACTAACCCAAGTTACAAAAGTTATATTCTCATCAGCTTCTGTGAAAAGCATATTCATTTTCTTTAAATCATTACCAAACTTTAAACCATAAAAGAACGGATATAGTAAGGTTACAGCAATCCAAAGTCAGATCAATGATCCCTGAAGAATCAAGTACTTTGCTGACAAACTTATCTGAGAAATTCTTGCAATTTGTGGACATCTTTTGATTCACAACTTTTAGTGTAGAGAAGAAGAGATTATGCATTGAATTTGGCACGTTAATGTTTTCTTTGGTTAATGGAATATGCATACAATAACTGGATGTGAAAAAAAAATTAGGGAGATTTTGTTCAGAATTTAGAACTAATCATATTCGTCTAATAATCAAGCAAAAGGTCAAGAAAGTGTGTACTGTTAACTCTAAAAAGCTTAATGTTACTACATATTAGACTTATTATATCTGTGATTCGAATCATAGTCCGTGATCTTGATCAACCAGTCATTCAAATACTAACAACATATGATGATAATAATAGTTGTTGTGGAGACAAAAACATGGTAATTAGCAACTAAATTACAAGGTTCTCCCTACTGGTTCTGCCCCACACAACCATGGTGAGCATGCTTGCCTGAGGCCTGCTTGATCTCTCATTAGAATCCTCATCTTTTTTGCCTTCCACTGATCATGATCATGATCATCAACAACATTAACGTTCTCATCTACATCGATTTCCTCTCTTGCCTTCCTCTTATTATCACCAATTTCTGTCTCACCTTCGACACTTTCTGTCTTCTTCCTCTCGAGAAATTTGATTAGTCCTTCGAGAGCAATATCTGTATCTTCACTCTTCATCAGCTCTTCCGCGATCTCTGCTGGAGTTGCCTGAACTTCAGTTATCAATTCATCCATGTCAGGAAACAAATCGTGATCATTGATCCCCAAGTAATTAGAAACCAGGATCCTGAACCCACTAGGAGTGCAATAGGACATGTGAATGTGCATGTCCATCCGACCTGGCCTCAACAATGCAGAGTCCAGCCTCTCTTTGTGATTTGTAGTGAACACAATAACTCTCTCATCGCCACAGCTAGACCACAATCCATCTATGAAATTTAACAACCCAGACAGAGTTAACTGTCCAAAAATAAAAAAAAAGCAACCATCAATAATGTATCAAATGTTATGAAATATGCAAACTCAAAGCAATAATTAAAACACGCGAAAACAATAAAACAATAAAGAAAGACACAAGATTTTAGGTGTATTGACATAAACCTATATCCACGAAATGCACCAGCACTCAACTTCCACTATTAAATCGATATTTATAATAGTTAAACACCCTCTCTTTTAATTTGGGTCTTTCTTTTTTCTATCGCAATTTAAAATCTTAGAAATTACAAGAGTATAAATAATAAATACCATTTTAAAATGTTTTGTTTGTCCTAAATAAAACTGGAAACTACTTTCGAAGAACGCAACAATACTGATTCATACTTCATAACCCAACATTAGACACATAATCAATGTTAAAACATATATGCAATCATTACTAGACTAGTAATCTTTACCTGGCTGCTCTCACTAGGTTCATATCGTCCAGATTGTCTGTTCTGCAACTCAATGCTACAATCAATATCCTCGATCACAAGTATCGAACGGTTCGAAGTAGATACTAACAGCCTTCTAAGCTCTGAATTGTTGTAAATACTCGCAAGCTCCAGATCATAGATGCTGACTTTCAAGTAGTTGGCCATGGCTGCAATCAAGCTTGACTTACAGTACCAGGAGGTCCATACAACAAGTACCCACGTTTCCATACTTTTCCAACTCTTCTATAAAATCTCTCCTCCTCACAAACCTGTCCAAGTCATCTATCAAGGCCTGCTTGAGAATTGGATCCATTGCAATCTTGTCGAAAGTAGCTGGATGGTCAAGATTGGTCGAGCCCCATGCTCCTCCACCACCACCGTCGCTGTCTCCACCAAAATTTCCCAATGCATAGAGCTTCACCACCTTGTTTTCTTCTTTCCAAGCATATGATCTCTCCATCACATACCTCAAATAAGAACTCACCACTTTCTCCATGTACTTCTTATGAAAACTCAGCTCAATCACTCGTTTCTCGAATTTCCCATTTAGTGGCATCTCATCTGTTTTCTCACTAGCCATCACCCACAAGAGCTGGACACCTTCGAAAACATCAACAATCTTTTCGCCTTTATTGATTGTCAATGAAAAGTTGTTTTCTTTTGGCGATTTGGAAACCTTGAGGCTGTTGAGTGATGGGTTGATTTTTGTTCGCAAGTAGATTTCAGAAGCCTCGTACAATTGGTTGATGGAGTAGCCATTGAACTCATCAATGGTGAGTGTCATTCGAGACCCATTTCCGCAGAGTCCTCCGAATTTCGACAAGATCATATCTTGGAATTTCGTTGGTATGATCTGGTTGGTCACGCTCTGAACTTCATTAATCACTGTCTTGACAAGCATTGCTGTTGCAGTGAACACAGTATACGCTGATAGAACAGATGTTGTTGAAGGCACATCTTTGATAGAGAACATGATTGCTTCTCTGAATTTGAATCAAAAGCTCTGGCTTTGTGTTTGCTAGCTTGCTTGCTTGATTTCTGGGATGTTTCAAGTCAATGGGTTTATTTTTTTTATAGAACGAAAAATTGCAAAAATGCTTGCAGTGCAAGTTTGTTTGAGATAGCTGGAACTCAGAAGTCAAAAGACTTTTTATATTCATCTTGCTTGAGTAGAAAAAAAAATCAGAGTAAGCGCAAGTCAACCCATGTGAACATAATCAAGCAGCAATTTTGGAAGGTGAAGTTGTTACAAATTGTGAACTTTTCATGACTCATGAAACGTGAAAACTAATTTTGATCCGAAGATGGTTACAAAAAGTTTCTTCGACAAAGATTCCATGTAAAACCAAGAAATAGTTTTTTATTTGATTGTGAAAACAAACAAAGTCAGATCCCAGTTAGCATCGTTTGACTAGTAAATGATTGAGAGACAACGAGACTGAGAGACAGCGAAAACTAACCGGTGAAAGCAGAGTTGATGATGTGATTTTTCAAAGCCAAAAAACAGAGCTTGATTACTCCTGTCCGCTGCTGGAGGAGCTACAAGCTAGTATCTGCGTTTCCATGCCTATCCAACTCTTTAAATTGATTAATAATTAAAACTGATGATGTTGAAGGCATGCTTTGATTAAAAACATATTTGCAAATTGATTTCAAGATGATTTTGGATGGAAAATTGATAGTTTTTGAGTTTGCAAACCTTTAAATTTATACCAAAATCTCAGAAGTGCTTCCACCGAAAGGTGTTTGATAACAGCACTAACACCACGTTACAAAAGTTATACTCATCAGCTTCTGTGAAAAGCAGATTCATTTTCTTTATATTAGTATTTAAACCATAAAAGAACACTTCATACCTGTATCACAAAAGTTGCGGATTCGAGTCCACCCTCTCTCCAAAAAAACCCGAATTAATGTAATTAAACCATAAAAGAACCAAGTCAACTCAACAATCCCTGAAGAACCAAGTACTTTGCTGACAAACTTATCTGAGAAATTCTTGCAAATTGCATTGTGTGGACATCTTTGATTCACAACATTTAGTGTAGAGAAGAAGAGATTATGCATTGAATTTGGCACGTAAATTTTTTCTTTGGTTAATAAAAGAGGCATACAACAACTGGATATGAACAAAAAGTATAGATATTTTGTTCGAAACTTAGAACTAATCATTTTCGTCGAATAATTAATCAAGCAAAGGTCAAGAAAGTGTATACTGTTAACTCTAAAAAGAATAATGTTATTGGACTTGCATCTGTGATTCGAATTATAGTTTGTTATTTTGATCAATCAGTCATTTAAATAACAATATATGATGATAATAATAGTTATTTTCTAGACAAAAGCATTGTAAATAGCAACTAAATTACATGATTCTCCCAACTGGTTCTGCACCGCAGAACCATGTTGAGCATGGTTGGCTGAGGCTTGCCTGATCTCTCATCGGGATCCTCTTCTTTATCACCTTCGTTTGATCATGATCTTGATCATAAACAACGTTAACGTTCTCATCTACATCGATCTCCTCTCACCTTCCTCTTATTATCACCACCACCACCAACTTCTGTCTCACCTTCAACACTTTCTGTCTTCTTCCTCTCAAGAAATTTAATTAGTCCTTTGAGAGCAACATCCGTATCTTCACTCTTCATCAGCTCTTCCGCGATCTCTGCTGGAGTTGCCTGAACTTCAGTTATCAATTCATCGATGTCAGGAAACAAATCGTGATCATTGATCCCCAAGTAGTTAGAAACCAGGATCCTGAACCCACTAGAAGTGCAATAGGACATGTGAATGTGCATGTCCATCCGACCTGGCCTCAACAATGCAGAGTCCAGTCTCTCTTTGTGATTTGTAGTGAACACAATAATTCTCTCATCCCCGCAGCTTGACCACAACCCATCAATGAAATTGAGCAATCCAGATAGAGTTAACTGTCAGAAAAACATTTAACATATAAGGTATTACTATAGTCAGGACCAGACCTGAAGTTTTTTTCAAAGATTATCACATTGAAACAGCTCGAAAAAATGACCGGAGAATTATTCTAACATATAAACAACCATTGTACAAACTCACTAAGTGATTAATCTAGACTCAAGTATTTCATCCTACCTGGCTGCTGTTACTGTGGTCCAATATTCGACTAGATTGTCTATCCTGCAACTCAACGCTGCAATCGATATCTTCAATCACAAGTATTGATCGATTCGAAGTGGAAACCAACAGGTTTCTGAGCTTGGAATTGCTTGAAATGCTTGCAAGTTCCAAATCATAGACATTGAATTTCAAATAGTTGGCCATGGCTGCAATCAAGCTTGATTTACCAGTACCAGGAGGTCCATACAACAAGTACCCACGTTTCCATGCTTTTCCAACTCTTCTATAAAAATCCCTTCTTCTCACAAACCTGTCCAAGTCATCTATCAAGTTCTGCTTGAGAATTGGATCCATTGCAATCTTGTCAAAAGTGGCTGGATGGTCGAGACTCGTCGAGCCCCATGCTCCTCTGTTGCCTTCTCCACCAAAATGTCCAAGTGCATAGAGCTTCACCACTTTGTTCTCTTCTCTGATAACATCTGAAGTCTCCATTACATGTGACAAGTAAGTGGTCAACACTAGTTCCATGTACTTCTTATCGAAACTCAGCTCGATCACTCGATTTTTGGTTACATCATGATTAGATAAGTCCTTATCATCTTTAGTAGTGATTTCCCAGATGAGTTGAATACCTTCGAATTCATCGATGATCTTTTCGCCTTTGTTGATCGTCAACGTAAGGCTCTTCTCTTTTGGTGACTTGGAAACCTTGACCCTACTGAAAGATGGATTGATTTTTGTTCGCAAGTAGATTTCAGAGGCTTCGTATAATTGGTTCATCGAGTATCCATTGAACTCTTCAATGATGATTGTCATTTGAGAAGATGCTTGATTTCTAACAAACCCACCAAGTTTTGACAAGATCAGTTCTTGGATTGGCTTTGGTATGATCTGGTTGGTCAGAGTCTGGACTTCTTTGATCACTGTCCTGACCAGCATTGCTGATGCAGTGAAGGTGGTATACGCTGATAAAACTGATGATGTTGTAGGCATGCTTTTGATGGAATACATATTTGCTTGCTGCTCAAAATTTTGATGAATTTGGATGGAAAAATTTGATTGTTTTTTGAGTATGGAAAGCTCTGTTTTGTGGGAAATTTCCAGGTAGTGGCTGTGTTATTTATAGAACCAGAAAATTTTGAGAAGCACTGCTTCACTTTGACTGACTAGCCCAAGTAACTTAGCAATTAAGAAGCTAAAACTTTCAATACAAGTCAAGTCAAATACAATTAGGAAAAAAAATCCAAAACAAATTATTGTTTTTGAAAAATGATCAGGACTAGATTGATAATGATTTAAATAATATGGATGATGATGAAATTATGCCTTG
Organism: Dipteronia sinensis; assembly: GCA_033220585.1. NCBI lineage: Eukaryota > Viridiplantae > Streptophyta > Magnoliopsida > Sapindales > Sapindaceae > Dipteronia > Dipteronia sinensis. The sequence goes on along the minus strand of CM065638.1, from coordinate 75,188,183 downwards.
TAATAATTAATTAAAAAGAATCAACCACATCATCTGGGACAAGTTTATCTTGATTTCTTCCTGTAAATCATAATTATGACCTGTCTTGACGTTGTTAAAGTTAAAATGTCTTGAATGGTAGGGTTGGGTGTGTGTATGTCTCTCTTGCTTGCATCGCCATTAGATATGATTGCCAGGTTGTCAAGTTTGGTTTTTACATGCAAGTCGTTGTCAATGTTTTCGACATGAAATGCGGTAAATAAGTGCGCTTCCTGTTGTCTTCTTCGTTAATAGAATAAAAATAACAAGTCCACTTCATCTCCCTATGCATGTAAGTTGTGGGGTTTACGCCCTACCGAACACGATTATTTATACGTGTGGGGAGTTTTTTTTAACCATATCGTAAAAGTAAATGTCTTCCGATTGTAGGTTAGATATTCGGGTTTTTGTAAGAGAATTAAGTTTGGATTGCTAATTAATGCACTTTTTTAAAAAAAAAATTCTTTGGAAATCGGTAGATTTTTCATTCCATCTTCTACTATTATTATTTTATTGAGAAAATTGCACAAACACCCATTAGTTTAATCAATATTGCACTCTGCTGCAACTCTTGCTATTTCCTCTGCTTTTCGTTGACTAAGTGTTAATTGACAATTTGACTAACCGTAAAATTTAAAATATCTAAATTACCTCTAAATTAATTATTTTATTATAATAATTGTTAATATTTTTGAGATTGCATTATGATAAAATTAATTAACTAGCAATTGTTTTTCAGATAATCGATGACTTGTTCTTGATCATTTATTTTAAAAAAAAAAATTAAAAGACTTGTACGTACTTCATTTCAATTTTTTATTAATTTGTCTCTAGACTCTACACTCCTCCCATGGAAAAGATTTTTATTTTTCTTAAAAAAATGTTTTTTTTTAAATAAAAAATTGTTAGTTAATTAATTTTATTATAACAAAATCTCAAAAATAATAATTATTATAAGGAAATAAATAATTCATAGGTAATTTAGACATTTTAAATTTTATGGTTAGTCAAACTGTCAATTAACACTTAGTCAACTAAAAACAAAGGAAATGTGTACACTTTAGACAAAAGTTGCAGCTGAGTGCAATATTGATTAAACTAATGGGATGTTTGTGTAATTTTCCCTATTTTATTTGTTTTTTTTTTTTTTAAAAGTTTTAACTGCACCCGAGTGAGAGATTTACTGGGACATGGCGAGATCAATGGGTGCACTGAAAATACTGGGTTTTTCATTGCAGCCTTCCCGATATTGGTTATTTATAAGTATTTTCTAAAAAATTTGCAATGCTAGGGGATTCATGGAGATGATGCATCTTATATAGTACCCTAATTTTCCTTTAATCAAATTCTTTTCGTTAATATAATGTTTTGATAAATTTTTAATATATCAACTCAAAGGCGGAGCTAGGAGTTTAAGAGGCTATTATACAAAAACAAAATTTTAGGGAGCTAATGTGAAAAGGATTTAAAATTTATTAATTTTTTTTAAAAAGGTTTTAATATTTTTCCTCCCCTAACTCTAAAGAATATGATTGTGCGTTTAATGGATCGGTTCATTTTTCAGTAGAACCGATAAAAAACTGATAAAATTCGGTTTTGAAAATATGAACCGATCTAATAAAATTTACAATTTTCAACCGATCAAAAACTGACCGAATTGGACAGGTTCGGTTCAGTTTTTTTTTCTGTTTTGGTCCTACTGGACCAAATTCATGGGCTTTAATTATTACACATATTTTCATATTTTGATCATTTTGAGCATTTTACCAAATTAATTTATGGGTTTGAACAAATTGAAAATACTAATTTAAAATAATATCAGCAAAAAAAACAAAGAAAAAAAATATGTTGTGATACACTTTCATAGTTTTATAGTTTCCTGAACTGTTTTATAGTTTTATGGACTGCTAAAAATTAAACTAAGGTTATATATATATATATATATCGGATCTCGATACGGTTTTGTTTTCCGGTTTGGGATAGCCAATCGGAAAAAAACCCGATCCAATCGGTTTTTTTAAAAATGAACCGGTCAACATAAGAAGAAAAAAAAACCCGATTGGATTGGTTCGGTTCACCGGTTCGGTTTATTGGTTTTTAACCCACCCTACTAAAGATATTATATTTTACTACATCCTCTGGCTCTGCCCCGTAGCCTACCGATTCCGGTCTTCATCTTACTTCAATACTCTCATCTTTTTTCTCTTGCAGTTATTAATGAAATTATGCTGATCATCTCCATCTTCATCCTCAGTCCAATAATCTCCATCTTCATCTTCAGTCTGATCATCTCCATCTTCATCTTCAGTCTGATCATCTCCATCTGCACTCATTGTCTTCCTCTTATTATCACGTGCTTCATCTTCAACAACTTCAATCTTCTTTCTCTGTAGAAACTTAATCAGCCCATCAAGAGCAATGTCAGCATCCTCGTTCTTCATGAGCTCTTCTGCAATCGCTGCTGGAGTTACCTGCACTTCTGTCATCAATTCATCGATTTCCAGAAACAAATTGTGATTATTGATCCCCAAGTAGTTAGAAACCAGAGTCCTGAATCCACTAGGAGTGCAATAGGACATGTGTATGTGCATGTCCATCCGCCCTGGCCTCAACAATGCAGAGTCCAGTTTCTCTTTGTGATTTGTAGTGAACACAATAATTCTCTGATCGCCACAGCTTGACCACAATCCGTCAATAAAATTCAGCAACCCTGATAGAGTGATCTGTCAGGAAAAAAAAAATCAACAATGTATTCAATGTTACGAAATATTTAAATCTAAAGCAATAATCAAAACACACGAAAGCAAGAAAACAATAAAGAAAGACACAAGATTTTAGGTGGATCGACATAAACCTATATCCACGAAATGCATCCGCACTCAGCTTCCACTATCAAATCGATATTTATAATGGTTAAACACCCTCTCTTTTAATTTGGCTTTTTCTTTTTCTCTCTCGCAATTTAAAATCCTAGAAATTACAAGAGTTTAAAAATAAATTCCGTTTTAAAATGTTTTGTTTGTCCTAAATAAAACTGGAAACTATTATCGAAGAACGTAACAATACTGATTCATACTTCATAACCCAACACGTAGCACATAGTCAATATCGAAAATATATGCAATAATAATTACTTGACTAGCCATCTTTACCTGGCTTCTCTCATCGGGCACATACCGACCAGATCGTCTGTTCTGCAACTTAATGCTACAATCAATATCCTCAATCACAAGTATTGAACGGTTCGAAGTGGACACTAACAGCCTTCTAAACTCTGAATTGCTGTCAACACTCGCAAGCTCCAGATCATAGATGCTGAATTTCAAGTAATTGGCCATGGCTGCAATCAAGCTTGATTTACCAGTACCAGGAGGTCCATACAACAACTCAACAAGTACCCACGTTTCCATGCTTTTCCAACTCTTCTATAGAAATCTCTCCTCCTCACAAACCTGTTCAAGTCATCAATCAAGGCCTGCTTGATCGATGGATCCATTGCAATCTTGTCAAAAGTGGCTGGATGGTCAAGTTTGGTCGAGCCCCACGTTCCTCCATCATAATCGTCGCTTTCTCCACCAAAATGTCCCAATGCATAGAGCTTCACCACTCTGTTTTCTTCTTTCCAAGCATTTGATCTCTCCATCACATACCTTAAATAAGAGCTCAACACCTTCTCCATGTACTTCTTATGAAAACTCAGCTTGATCACTCGTTTCTCTAATTTCCCATTACGTGAAGTCTCATCTGTTTCCTCAATACCCATCACCCACAGGAGTTGGACACCTTCGAAGACATCAACTATCTTTTCGCCTTTACTCATTGTCAATGAAAAGTTGTTTTCTTTAGGCGATTTGGAAACCGTGAGGCTGTTGAGTGATGGGTTGATTTTTGTTTGCAAGTAGATTACAGAAGCCTCGTACAATTGGTTCCTGGAGTAGCCGTTGGACTCATCAATGGTGAAAGTCATTCGAGACCTATTTCCATAGAGTCCTCCGAATTTCGACGAGATCATATCTTTGATTTGCTTTGGTATGGTCTGGTTGGTCAAATTCTGAACTTCATCGATCGCAGTCCTTACAAGCATTGTTGTTGCAGTGAACGCAGCATATGCTGATAGAATTGATGTTGTTGAAGGCACATCTTTGATAGAGAACATGCTGCTCTGGATTTGAATCAAAAGTTCTTGATTTCTGGGTTGTTTCAAGTTAATGCTTTTTTTTTTTTTTTTCGATGAGAACCAAAAATTGCAAAACTGCTTGCAGTGCAATCTTCTCGGTTATCCTTCTTATACTTCAGATTCTTGTATGTGGGCACAACCCTAATATATATACAAGGCATGATTAGGAATTCTAATCGGAAAAGAGTGTGTTTACTGATCAGTAATCCTACTTAGAAAGGGTGTGTTTACTAATTAGTAATCCTTCTTAGAAAAGACAATTAGGTTCCTGATATAAGAATTTCACTTTTACTAAATTTTTAGGTAATTAATTTCCGTGAACCCTATTCACAAATCAGGAATTAAGTTCATGATGGAAAGAAGATTTGATTCCTCCCACTCAACCTAGGAATCAAGTTCTCATTTAGATTAAAAAAGGAATTCATGGTATTTTACTAAAATATCATTACTTACAAAAGCAAAAAAGTGAATAAAAAAAAAAAAACTATATCATGACCTATAGACATAGTATACGATTATACGAGATTTATATATATAAAAGAAAAAATTAAAAAAAGTGAATTGTTGAGTGTTTAAATCAAATCAATTAAGTTATCTCTTATATGTTACAGTGTGCGACTTCGTTTTTTTTTTGTTATCGAGTTATGTCAATATAGTTCTTTATTTAATTAGTATAAATTTTTACAATATAAAGATGTTAATTATTATGGGGTAAGAATATCATAATTCAAATTTCTAATTCAATTATTTGATTTCAATATCTCAACCATTGGATTAAAAAGCACATGAGCAAATAAGTGGTTGAGATATTAAAATAAAAAAATATCATTATTATAATTATTGTGTTATGAGCAATATAAAATATATTTTTTCGTAATAAAAAAATATTACATCATATTATATCACAAGGGTATTTTTGTAATCAACTATGTATCATTATGATTTCTTAGTTTAAGTAAACACTAGAAAAAAAAATAATTGATGTCGTTTCTGATTCATAAATTGTTAGTGAAAATAAAATTCGATATAAACAAAACAGATTCGGATTACCGTTCACCATACGAAAATCCTACAGCAGAAGCAGATCGAACACTTGGGATTGATCACCGGTCAGAGAAAGATCACGGATCAAAAAGTCCCCCCTTGCCAAATACAGTTACCCACACTTTGATTGAAGATGGGAGAAAATTCTCCAGATTTTCTCCCATCTATTTGTGTCGTAGAATTTCTCCACATCTATTTGTCTCACACTGTATTCTCTCATATATTGGCACACATGCACACTAGTGTTGTATCACGTTATTGCACACATATTTTACTGCACACTTGCCTCATGCATATTTGCATACACTTGTAAAACGGGCCGGCCCATTTGGGCGGGCATGTGTGCAAAAAGAAGTGCATGTGGCTTGGGATTGGCCCACTTGAGTGTAAATGGGTGTCCAACCCATACCCAAATATACCAACAGTTAGGGGTCGTTTGTTTTTTTGTCTGAAGACTGAACAGTCCTGAATTTTTCTGAAGACTGAATAGGGACTGAAATCTGAACCTGAATGACATGTTTGTTTTTTTTCTTCTCACATCTGAATGTACTGTCAACATGTTTGTTTTTTTTAAAATAAAATTGTCTGAAAATACGTAATTTTACATTTATATCTATATTAATTAAAAGAAGTAATTTAACATGCATAATTCTTTATAACATTTTGTATGTTTTTTTTTTTTGCAAACAAATTTCAATTTAACAAATTAAAAAAATTAATCAAAGAATATAATTTTGCATATTTTGCAAACAAAATTTAAGTTAAATTTATTGTCAAAAAAAAAGTTCAAGTTCAAGTTCAATTTTTATGTTGTCCACGTTTCCGGCGAATATAATTCATGAAACCATTTTTGTTTTTTTTGTTTCCTGGATCATATGCACCGGAAACTAAATAAAAAAAAGGTTCTTGAATTTTTCATATACAATAATTTTATAACATCTTCAAGCCACGAAATCTACTCAATATGATAGAAAAATTTATTGAGCTCTATACGAATAGTTAGATAAAAAAAAAAAAGTTGTTACCGGAATGTTGCAAGAGAGAATTTCAATTGTTCAATCTTTGAAAAATTTGATTATGAGAAGTGATTAGAGTTTTTTTTTTTTTTTCTAAAACCTGTTTAAATAAGAGATATGTTAAAAGAAGTATGTTTATACCATATCAAATTAAGATAAATTTGGAAATATATCTTTTTTTAAAGGATAGACTTGGAAGAGAATATTTTAATTGTAATTCAGTGATTTGGAATTAAGTTAAAAGTCAGGATTTCTTACTTTTTATTTTAAGTTTTTTTTTTTTGATATTTTTAAGTTGTTTAACCACTTAAAAAAACAAACAAAACAACTTAATGAGTTCAATTCAGACCCATTAAGTTTTAAGTGAAAAAAACAAACAACCCCTTAGTAAATGTTGGATTGTATTTATATCCGAGTTGCTTAATTCATTGATGGGTTGTGGTGTGATGAGAGAACTTGATTTCGATTCCTCCCTGTTCCTTTTCTAGTAGAACTTGATTTCGATTTCATCTATTCCCAATTAGTAAATGCACCCATATATAGTAAGAGTACATGGAGCCCTAGTCTAAATTTAATTAAGCTAGTAGAGGAATTGACATAAGCTTCCCAGCTTCAATTTAAAAAACCAATCCAAACCATCTCATGACCCACTAATATTTTTAAATGTTATTCCACTAAAAGTCTGCACTCTAGTAACCCATGTTACTATGTAAAATCCATTTTAATTAAAACTATTGTAAATTATAATTGAGCTTGGTCTTAGACCAATAATAATCACATAATTAATCCTCTATCTGATGCTCATAATTAAACTTGTCCCAAAATCATTGTCATGTCTTTAAATAATTAAATTACTTATTTATCCCCAAGTTACTTAATACTCTAAAGACCATTTTTAATACATCTATATTTGTAAATTAAATTTATGAATAAATATTATTACTCAATAAGCAATTTATTGAATAAACTGTGGCCACAGATTTAAATGATTAAGTTCTGCATACAGCTTAGGTGAGTATCAAAATATAGGGCTGAGCACGGTCCTATTTGGTCCGGTTTTAACTAGGATTTGACCAAAATAAAATTTTGGGTCTTTTAAAAAACTGAACAGATTTGGACCAATCACTTTTTTCGGACCAAACCAAACCAAATTATATTGTTCGGTTCGGCCAATTCGGTTTAGCAGTTTTGACTTATCATAAAAAAAATTAAACGTAATTAGTTGCATACATTTTGTTTAAAATAAAAAATATACATTTCAATCTTTTTTGTTGATAAATACATTTCAAATTAAAATAGCAAGAAAAGTCAAAATAGCTTGTAAACATATTTACAACGAAAATAAGTTGTTTTATACTTGATGATTAAAAAGTAGAAACAAAAATAAGAATTATATCAAATCACTTGTTCTATATTTGTGGCGCTTCATTAGTTTAATTTTTTATATAATTTTTTTTTTACCATTATTCAATGCAAACAAAATGATAACTTCATAAAGGAAATGGAAAAAAAAAATTCAATTTCATCTTAGAGTTCTTTCAACCTTGCACTAAAGTTGGTGGTTAATAAAACACATGAAATAATAAATTAGAGTTTTTGTCTTTAATGTTTTGTTTTAAAGTTTTATTGAAGAGTTTTGGACGTGATCTATACCGAAATAAGAGTTTGTGTTAAAAGTATTCGGTATACGGTCCGATCCGGGTTCGACAAGCTTGGGTCATAGACTGGACCATATCATACGGTTTTGTTAAAATAAAACCAAACGGTTTTTTTTAAGTAAAAAATCGAACCAAACCAAACGGATGGTTTGGTTCGGTTCGGTTCGCGGTTTATAGATTTTTTGGCCCAGCCTTATTGAAATATAGATTATATCTTACAAATATATGTTCCTACGATCCATAAAATTAAATCTCAAAGTCATCACAGTTTTGACCATATACGATATGTCTCGCTCTGTGATAACTCAAAAGAAATAATTTATGAATGTACGTTCATTATTTACTCAAGATTAAGGGCTAGTTTGGTAATACTTTTAAAAAGTTTAAATCAACTTATTTTATAATTTGACATAAAATGATATTTAGTAAAACTTTCAAAAGTGATTAATTGATAATCTGACAATGATTTTGAGAAGTAGGTAATGTCATAAGGGGTTACTTTTTGAAAGTGATTATGGAATAATCTATTTCAACATTTAATGAATTTTTTAAAATATTATTATTATCCTTATGAAATCAAGTTGAAATCATATATATAATTTATTTCATCTCAAAATTAAATATTTTATTTAAACATTGATTTGATTTATAAAATCTTTTAAAAATATTTTTATTGTTCTTATGGAATTTTTTTTTTCTAATTTAAATATTGATTTAATATATATATATAATGAAAAAAATAATGTAGGGTTCTAAAATCATATAAATGATTAACTTTACAACTGATTATTCATTCAGTATAACTAACAGTGATTATTATAAAAGTTACAGTAATACTAAACTGACCCTAAGATCAACTAAGTTTATTAAAACTTACATAAGTCATGATCAAATGACATTGGTTATAACAGATCACAACTTATGTTAGTCCTATTCAATATACATATAATATACACTAGCTTCCTCAACCGGAAATCTCAACTTCGTTGACCAAGATAAATCACTCACTAAAGAAATACGAATGCTATAGTTTATAATTATAAAACACAGATTTTATAATAAATGTGAACAACTTATATTTATAAATAATTCATGACTTATATCTTTTGGTATTAACATCATGTTAATTCATAAATCACACACTTTATAAATGTAACTTTTATATAACATATACTCAAATATGTGAAATAAAGACAACTTTATTGAATCAGAAAAACAATATTATTGCAACTTATGCTTCATCTTGCAGAGAAAGCTGTTTGAGTGGAAAAGAAGTCAGAGCAAGCACAAGTCAACTCAAGTGAACAAAATCAAGCATCAATTTTGAAAGGTTAAGTTGTTTCAAAATTGTGAACTTTTTATGACTCGTGAAAACTAATTTCGATCAAAAGACGGCCACAAAAAGTTTATTTGACAAAGATTCCATGAGAAACCAAGAAATAGTTTTTTTTTATTTGATCGTGAAAACAGAGCAAGTCAGATCCAGATAAATATAATAACAATAACAATAATCAAAAGCGAAAACTAACTAATGAAAGCAGAGTTGATAATGTGATTTTGAAGTAAAAAAACAGAGCTTCATTACTCCGGTTCGCTGATGGAGGTCGGAGGTGCCTACGATTTTCGTTTTTCTCTGTTTTACGTTACTTTATTAAGTTTTAACATTAAACGGGCCTGTTCTAGTGTTCTGATCAAAAGAAAATAATTTAATTAAGTTAATTTTTTCAGTGACAGTATTTGTATCCCTCTACAACGGTGTATATATATAAGACGGCGAGAGGCCCCCCAAGTATGGCATATTTCTAAATTTTTCGTTCAAATTTTCAGATATTTATATTTTTATCTTTGTTTCATATTCCTTAAAGTTTTAGGTTTTACAAATTAATCCCTTAAAGTTTCAGATTTCTATGCTTTTACCCTTATTTCATATTTAGATTTTCTAATCCTTTTGTAAATTAATTTTCTCCTAATCACATTTAAACTATATTTGATTCTAAATATATTATTATTATTTCTTTATGTCTCAAATATAAATCAAATCGCAACATATATATTTTGTTATATCAATTGTAATTTTTCTTATCAAAATTACACTTACTCAATTCTATCTTAACTAATTTTATTATATCTTAAAAATATTTTCTCTTTCCCCAAATCTCACTTATCTCGCCCTAATATTGTAAATACAATGTCATACTTTTTATAAGTTATTTATATAGCTTTTGCTTTTTAAAAAACATTGTGTTGATTTATATAATTAAAATATATCAAGTAATCATAGTCATATAGTTATGTTTAATTATTAAGAAGGTTTATCAAGCATACTTTTATAATTGTTAACAATTAAAATAGTTTTTGGATATTAGAAAAAGACTAAGGATAATTTTTAATAGTGAAATTTCATCATCTTAAATGTTTTTCATAAATGCATAAATTAAGATAATTTTTCTCAATAAAATATTATTATTCGTTAAAAATAATTAATGAAAAAAATTAACGTTTTAAACTATAAGTATTTTTTTTAATTAACGTCTAAAATATATGTCTATTTAACTTATTATTTCATGATGTCCCTCCTAGAGCATAATCTTGAATCCGTCCCTGCGTATGTATATCCTAAATTTATAAAATTTTAAAATTCCAACATTAATCTTAAATTAAATTATTAATATCTTAATTAAAAGTTAATAATATTTTTTTATAAAAAATTACTAAATAAGTTAATTTTAAAAAGAAATTAAATTAAATTATTAAAAAATAAATAAAAACCTAAATCGAAAAGTTAGGAGAAGACCACCGCCTTTCTCCCGAGTACCAAGTTTGAAAGGATGTTCATCATAGGATAGAAAAGAGATGCCTCCATCAAAAGCAAGGAGAAAGCATAATCTCTTCAGTCTTCCCAAATTTGGGAGGCGGTGGCCTTCTCCCAATTTTTGGTTTTTATCATTTTAATTATTTGTATTTTTTTTTCAAAATTAAAAGAATGGATATAAAAGAAATTGGAACGGATATATTCTTTAAAGAAAAAAAGAAAGAATGAACATATTTAGTAACGTGTGAGATATACTTAGAATATATATGTTTTTCATAAAATTTAATCGGTTATCTATTTAAAAATAATACATAAAGAGTTTTCGAGGGATACAAATATCATTTTTATAATTGTATTATAAGTCCAAATTTTATAAAAAAACAAATGGCCCAAATCTAGAAGGTATTTTAACTGGGCTGAACTTGTTGTAACCCGTAACCTGACCCAAAATTCAGCACGTCATTGGTTTAAAAATCAATACACACACTAGGCATGACGTATTTAGGTACATCGTCAAAGAAAAGGTGACATGGCCGACACGTAAGCAAGCCAACGAGGACATGAACAAATAGGTCGGCAAAAGTCACTCACGTCAACAAAAGGCGCTGACTTTACATTAAGTTAATTTGTTCATAATTGTATAATAGACCCAAATTTTATTAAAAAAAAGCCCAAATCTATTAGGGTAAACTGGGCTGAAACTGTTTTAATCCGAAACCTTGCCCAAAGCTTAGCACAATACGTTACCGTTTCATCGGTTCTAAAATTATTGCACACAATAGACATGACGTGCCCGGACACGTGACCAAAGACGTGATGATGTGCCGGCACGAGAACAAGCCAACATGGCAAAAGTCCTTGATGTGCCCACTCACGTCAGCAAAAGATGCTGACATGTCCCAATATGTCATTGATTTTTTTTTTCTTCTTATTTTCGATTCTCCCTTCTCATCACTGTTAAACACCAGATACAGAATTCGCTGCTCACCGCCGTTAGCCTGAACTCTAAAGGATGACAAAGATAGACAGTGCAATGACGATAGCCGATGAGATACTGAGATCAAAATGTACGTAACTTTTGTTTCTCTGTGTTTTGCAATGCACCGTTTTCTCACTACATTATTAGGAATAAAAAAAATTGAAAAGAAATTCGTATACTTAAAAATTCATAATATTTCTTTTAAAAAAAGATTCATAATTTGATATTTAATATTTATATAAAAAACATTTGTATGAAAACATTTTTTATTAAAAAAAGCATATTGTAAATATAAATACATTTCTGTACAAAATAAATCTGCAATTTGAAAAAAATACATAAATATGGTGGCAAACGGGCGAAAATATATATGTTTCATTTCAATTTTCAAAGCGACATCCACCATCAATCCTGATCAAAGATCTATCGGAATCTGTCGAGATCAAACACTACTTACATAGTTATATACTGGTTTTTTACTGTAGAAATTACACTAAATCTACCAAATGTACAAAAACCAAGAACCATTAATGTTGTTGCATATCTTTTTCCATGTCAATTCTTTCATATCAATCATCCTAGGAATGAAGATGAAAGTGTCAACCGGTTTTCTTTACTTTCTTTTGATGATTTTGTATGCCATCCTGATTCAAACAGTTCCATTATAGGATCACTCTTGTCTCTTGGTTATATATTCGCAATCTTGATGATCAATTCCTTTTTCAGCTTCTTCTTCCACCACGAAAACATCCTCATCATCATGATCCTTGTTTTCTCTAGTAGTCCCCTTTTCGTCCTCACGCAATGGATTTCGGACAACAATCTGCCTTTCTTGTTCCCTTCCCCTTCTCTAACGCTTCCTTGTAAGTGGGATGCTATTTGTGTGAGTGAGGAAATTTTCCTTTACTCTCTATCCCAACGCGGATTGATGATTCTGTACATTGGTTTCCTGATGACGATGTTGAATCAATGTTGCATTCATTGCTGTTTGAATCAATCATGATCTCTTTCTCCTCGGATCGTCACCAATGTGTCAATCTATTACTGAAAAGATTCAACCATGAAATGACTTGAACCAGTGCCCAATCTAGTAATGGAACTTGATCTTTGATCATCATGAATTGGTTCACAGCATCGTCAAATTTGGTTTTTACATGCAAGTCAGTTATAAAATGTCTTGAATGGTATATCTCTCTCTTGCTTGCATCGCCACAAGAGTAGCTAGCCAGGTTGTCAAGTTTGATTTTTACATGCAAGTTCGTACGTTATCATGTTTTCAACTTGAAATGATGTAAATAAGTAATTTTAGTACAGATGTTGAAAATGAAACATAGAACAAAAATAAAACGTCCATTTCACCTTTCCGTCCATATAAGTCGTGGGGTTCAAGTCCTTATATACTCGTGTGGGGGAGATTTTACCATATATTATAGGAGTAAATGTCTTTCGGTTGTTGGAGTTGATATTCGGGTTTTTATAAGAGAATTAAATCTTATAACTACTAATAGTCAAAGCTAATTTGCAATGCTAGGGTATTCATGGAGATGATGCTTCTGATTTATTACCCTAATTTCCCTTTATTCAAATTCCTTGTGTTAAACTGTTAATAGAATGCTTTGATAAAATTTAATATATCAACTCTTACAAATATAATGTTTTCTTCTACACATGAAATTGTTGCTCACCATTCAGAATCATACAATTTATTTTTGACATTATTTATTGGGTTTGACAGTGTTGCATGTGACACACTTGATTGTGCCACGTACTGACTCACAGTACCAGTTGTTCACAATTCGACCAGACAGGTGGGCATGGATGCCTTCCATTTCCATGATTTTTCATCTTACTTCTCATCTTTTTTGTCTTACAGTTATTAATGAAAATATGCTGATCATCTCCATCTTCATCTTCAGTTTCACTCACTGTCTTCCTCTTATTATCACCAACTTCAGCTTCAGCTTCAAAGATTTCAATCTTCCTCTTTTGCAGAATCTTAATCAGCCCATCAAGAGCAATGTCGGCGTCCTCATTCTTCATGAGCTCTTCTGCAATCTCTGCTGGAGTTACCTGCACTTCTGTCATCAATTCATCGATCTCCGGAAACAAATCGTGATTATTGATCCCCACGTAGTTAGAAACAAGTGTCCTGAACCCACTAGGAGTGCAATAGGACATGTGGATGTGCATGTCCATCCGGCCTGGCCTCAACAATGCAGAGTCCAGCCTCTCTTTGTGATTGGTTGTGAACACAATAACTCTCTCATCGCCGCAGCTTGACCACAATCCATCGATGAAATTCAGCAACCCAGATAGAGTTAACTGTCAGGAAAAAAAAAGAACAACCAACAATGTATATGTGTGTTACGAAATATGCAAACCCAAAGCAATAATTAAAATACACGAAAACTAAAAAATAATAAAGACACACGGATTTAACGTAGTTCGGTATAAACCTACATTTACAATAGTGAGACACATCTCTCTCACTCTCTCAATTAACCCTAGAGTTACAAGAGTATAAATAATAAGACCCTGATTAAAACTGTCACTCCTAAATAAAACAGAAAAACACTCATGGCTCAGTGAGGTGCAACAATACTGATTCAGGCTCACAACCCAACATTAAGCATGTAATCAATATAGAAACATATATTCAATCATTACTAGACTAGTAATCTTTACCTGGCTGCTATCATTGGGATCATATCCACCACATTGTCTGTTCTGCAACTCAATGCTGCAATCAATATCCTCAATCACGAGTATTGAACGGTTCGAAGTGGATACTAACAGCCTTCGAAGCTCTGAATTGCTGTAAATACTAGCAAGCTCCAGATCATAGATGCTGAATTTCAAGTAATTGGCCATGGCTGCAATCAAGCTTGACTTACCAGTACCAGGAGGTCCATACAACAAGTAACCACGTTTCCATGCTTTTCCAACTCTTCTATAAAAATCTCTCCTCCTCACAAACCTGTCCAAGTCATCTATCAAGGCCTGCTTGAGAATTGGATCCATTGCAATCTTGTCGAAAGTAGCTGGATGGTCAAGATTGGTCGAGCCCCATGCTCCTCCACCACCACCGTCGCTGTCTCCACCAAAATGTCCCAATGCATAGAGCTTCACCACCTTGTTTTATTCTTTCCAAGCATTTGATATCTCCAGTACATACCTCAAATAAGAGCTCACCACTTTGTCCATGTACTTCTTATGAAAACTCAGCTCGATCAAACGTTTTTCGAATTTCCCATTTTGTGGCATCTCATCTGTTTTCTCACTAGTCATCACCCACAAGAGTTGGACACCTTCGAAAACATCGACAATCTTTTCGCCTTTATTGATTGTCAATGAAAAGTTGTTTTCTTTTGGCGATTTGGAAACCTTGAGGCTGTTGAGTGATGGGTTGATTTTTGTTCGCAAGTAGATTTCAGAAGCCTCGTACAATTGGTTGATGGAGTAGCCATTGAACTCATCAATGGTGAGTGTCATTCGAGACCCATTTCCGCATAGTCCTCCAAATTTCGACAAGATCATATCTTGGATTTGCTTTGGTATGATCTGGTTGGTCACACTCTGAACTTCATTAATCACTGTCTTGACAAGCATTGCCGTTGCAGTGAACACAGTATATGCTGATAGAACTGATGTTGTTGAAGGCACATCTTTGATAGAGAACATACTTGCTGCTCTAGATTTGAATCAAAAGCTCTTGCTTTTTGTTAGTTAGTTTGATTTCTGGGATGTTTCAAGTTAATGGGTTTTTTTATAGAACCAAAAATTGCAAAAATGCTTGCAGTGCAAGCTTGTGAGACATAGCTGGAACTCAAAAGTCAAAACTCTTTTTATATTCATCATCTTGCAGAGGAAGCTGTTTTCGTGCATAGCACAAAGTCAGAGCAAAAGCAAGTCAACTCATGTGAACATAATAAAGCATCAATTTTGGAAGGTGAAGTTGTTTCAAATTGTGAAATTTTCATGACTCATGAACTGTGAAAACTAATTTTGATCAAAAGACGGCAACAAAAACTTTTTTGACAGAGATTCCATGAGAAACCAAGAAATAGTTTTTTATTCGATTGTGAAAACAGAGCAAGTCAGATCTGACCAGATAAAAATAATAATAATAATAATAATGAGTTGGGTTAGTTACTTAGTTAGCATCGATTGACTAGTAAATTATAGAGAGAAAACGAGAGTGAGAGACAGCGAAAACTAAACAGTGAAAGCAGAGTTGATGATGTGTTTTTGAAGAAAAAAACAGAGCTTGATTATAGAGCAAAACACAGCGTTTTTTTATAAATTGATCTGAAGAAAATAATTCTAAGTTAATTTAAATATTAATTTTTTCATAATTGTATATAGGCCCATAAAAGAAAAAGAAAAGCCCAAATCTGATAAAGTATATTTAAAATGGGCTGAATCTGTTTTAACCCGAAACCTGGCCCAACATTTCATCGGTTTTAAATCATTGCACACAACAGCCATGACGTGTCCCATCACGTGACTAAGATGCGCTGAAGTAATCAACATGTGGTCATGTGGACAAGCCAATGAGGACATGAGCTAACACGTCAGCAAATGTCGTTGACGTGCTCACTCACATCAGCAAAAGGCGCTGACTTATTTATCGTTTATTTTTTTATTTTCGATTCTCTCTTCTCTTTCCTCTTCACCGTCAACACCAGTCACAGAATCCGCCGGTCACCGTCGTTGGCTTGAAGGATGACGGAGACTGGCGGTGGAATGACAATATCCGGCGAGATCAAAACTGAAACTTTTGTTTTTCTGTGTTTTACAAAGCACAGAGCACAGTTCTGTCTACGTTATTAGCAATTTAAATAAAAATAAAAATAAAAATTTTGATTCTCAAAAGATTCATAATTTGATGTTAAACTTTTTCTTTGTCTGAAAATTAATTTAATAGTACCATAAAAAAATCAATTTAATAGTACCATAAAAAAAATCAAAGAAAACATATTGTAAATATATATGCATTTCTCATTTAAAAAAAAAAAAACATATTGTGTACATAAATACATTTCTGCACAAAATAAATATGCAATTTGAAAGAAATACATAAATATAGTAGTGGCAAACAGGCCAAATTATATATGTTTCATTTCTATTTCCGAACGGACATCAATCCGGATCAAAGATCTATCGGAATCTATCGAGATCAAACACTACTTATATAGTTGTATACGGGTTTTTTTACATGGAAAATTACACTAAAATCTACCAAATATACAAAAACTGAGACTCTGAATATATATATATATATATATACTCACAATGGTGAAGAACCATTAATGTTGTTGAATATGTGCCATGTCAATTCTTTCATATCAATCATCCTAGGAATGAAGATGAAAGTGTCAACCGGTTTTCTTTACTTTCTTTTGATGATTTTGTAAGCCATCCTGATTCAAACAGTTCCATTATAGGATCACTCTTGGTTATATATTCACAGTCTTGATGATCAATTCCTTTTTCGGTTTCTTCTTCTACCACGAAAACATCCTCATCATCATTATGATCCTTGTTTTCTCTAGTAGTCCTCTTTTCGTCCTCACTAGTAATGGATTTCGGACAACAATCCGCCTTTCTTGCTCCCTTCCCCTTCTCTAACGCTTCCTTGTAAGTGGGAGGCGATTCATGTAAGGGAGGAAATTTTCCTTTACTCTCTAGTTCAACGCAGATTGATGATTCTGTACATTGGTTTCCTGATGACGATGTTGAATCAATGTTGCATTCATTGCTGTTTGAATCAATCATGATTTCTTTCTCCTCAGATCGTCGCCAATGTGTCAATCTATTACTGAAAAGATTCAACCATGTAATGACTTGAACCAGTCCCCAATCTAGTAATGGAACTTGATCTTTGATCATCATGAATTTGTTCACAGCATCATCAAATTTTCCCGGTACAGTTTCTGTGAGCTGGACCAGCTCGTCAATTTTGTTGAAAACATAGCTTGATTGTGGGAAAATTGACTCAACTGTGTTTTCAATGGCTAGGATACATCTATCCGAAAACGAAAGCATTTTCAACCATTGATATAGCAGGGCACAGATAATTGGACATACTAATTTCTCAAATCTTGCCAAATTTTTTGTAATTGAACCTATTGGTCCATTGAAATCTTGTGATCCTTTGTAGGTACTATGAGCAATCATCAAAAACGCAACTCCACACGTATGCAATGGAGGACGCCGATGTCTAGAACTCATTCCGGTGGTTGTTGATTCCTGGGAAATCCAAAGCATGTATAAACATCTCAAAATCAACAAAAAAAATTTAAAGAGAAAGAGAGCTCATACCATTGAAGACAAAAATTGTTGTAGAGAGTTCAAAGATTTTTCCTGTCAAAAACCCGCTTTGATCAAAAACTTAGTGATTCAACGATGTATCGAATCCCTTGTTAACATAAAATAAATAAAGAGAAATCTAAAAAAAATATTCAAATTAAGGTGCAACCAACAAGAACCAATGAAACTACCTGACTAAAAGTGTGCAATTTTTAAAGGTGGGAAAATGGACGGCTGTTAAATTTTGGCTGGGACAAAATGGTTGTTGACAGTTAAAACGGTTTTTTAACTGAATCTGGTAGGTGGTCTGATATTTGTTATTAGTGTCTATTGAAAATTTGACAAGTGTAAAGTCACTTTTTTTTTTTTATTGGAGTTATTCTACGATGGAGAAGCAGAATTGAAGATAGAAGTCCAAAGAATTTTCTGTCAACATTTGAGCAAAAAAAAAGTGCAATCATGGAAGGAATCAAATTCTATTCTTTGTAACTTTGTTGCTCACTCTTACACCACAACTTCAAATGGGAAAATCAAAAATCAAAACTCAATTCTCTGATAAAGCTTTCATTTTTGTAATCAAATGAAGGGATTTCAAATGGTTTAAATTTCAAAATTTGCAACACTAAGTATGCACAAACAAGGAACTATGATCGGTAACAACCCGACTTGGTATCATCAAAAGATTCGTATGTGTTTGCTGAGAATTTTTAGTTCTGTGGAAAATGAAAACGTTTTACTTGATTAAGAATTATTATGTGTAGTCTAAGAGAAGAATTGTTAATTTTCATATGCTTTTCTTCTTGAATTTGGTTATCAACTTTATTATTATAATATTATTCTTTGCTTGCATTTCCTGCTATCGTGTGGTTGATTTTCAAGTCACTTTGATTGTTTTCAATGTTTTGATTTGCTAAAAAAATTCTCTGGTCTTTTAATATGGATTATGGTGAGGGTATATGGTTCATCAACCACATGTTGGTTTTGTTTTTCGTTTTAATTATTTATAATCTGTGAAGATTCTTGACTAAAATTCTGTGTTTGCATATATGTATAAAATGTTGTAACATAACAATTTTGAAGTTGTGATTTCAGGTGTAGCTGGAGATGGAAGATGCTTGTTCCGGTCAGTGGTTCATGGCGCTTGGTTGAGAGCAGGACGACAGCAACCTCCAAGTGAAAGCCGCCAAAAAGAACTTGCAGATGAGCTCAGAGCTAAAGTATATATACAATAGATTCATCCATTCTTTCTTCGTGTATCTAAATGCTTCGGGTACATCTGTTGTAACGTATTTTGCGAATTGTGACAGGTTGTAGATGAATTCGTTAAGAGACGGGCAGACACTGAATGGTATAAATTTTCTGAAGAATCCTGAATTAGATTATTACATTGTCATATTATGTTCTCAAAAACCCACCAATCTTGATGCATTGGCAGGTTTGTTGAAGGTGATTTTGATACATATGTTGTACATATGAGACAACCACACATTTGGGGAGGAGAGCCTGAGCTACTTATGTCCTCTCATGTGCTTCAGTGAGTTTTAACACAGAATTTGCCTACAAAAGATGATTGTTTTTTAATGAAACATTTTTTAAACATCTTTGATTTTATTTGATTTTTGTTCTTCAAATGTCTGCTGTTTGATGACTTGTATTAGGATGCCAATCACAGTTCACATGAAGGATAAAACTTCTGGTAACCTCAAAATCATAGCTGAGTATGGCCAAGAATACGGCAAGGAAAACCCTATCCGGGTGCTATATCACGGTTATGGACACTACGATGTGTTACGAAATCCGGTGTGGTGGTGGTACACAATCCAAGCTGTAAGATGTCTTGCTTCTCTGCTATATATATATATGTTACATCTTTTACTTCATCAAGTTGTGCATGATGGTTGTTCATGCAAGTCTTAAACTATTTTCTTTCATGGAATCGACAGGTCTAAGAACAGATGAAGGCGACAGTTGCTGCAGTTCGTAGTCATATTCAGATTTCAGAACATTTCATTTCGAGCAAGTGAAGATTATTACTCTTTGGAGTTTAATTCGAGCAAGCCTTCATCTATTTTACAACTATCTAATTGAATATTTGATTGATGAACTGATTACACAAATTGATGACAATATGATGCCTATTAGTGTATTCACAACTATCCAATGCAGCTAATATTAATCTGTGGTCAGAATTCAAACCCAGGAAACACAATCCTTGATTAGTAGTGTGTCTAATCAAGTTCAATCTACATTTATAATAAAATACAGTTTTTAAAAATCACTTATGGCCGAGGCTTAGGCGCAATCTCTCATGTTTCCATAATAAAAAAACACGTATGATCCATTTGTGACTCATATGCATGTTCCGTACTTTATCCATACATTTTCATGCATGTCCCGTGATCCATTCATGCATCCCACGCATTTTGCGTCATAAAAAAAGTGTGATTGTGTTGTAATAAATAATATTTTTGTAAGAATTAAAAGCACAATCTTACCGTAAGATTGTGTTTACTCAAATGCATGTTCCGTGATCTATTCGTACATTCTCATCTATGTTCCGTGATCCATTCGTGCCCCATACATCTTATGTCATCAAAAAAACGTGTGATTGTGATTTAATAAAATGTATTTTGGTAAGAATTAAAAACACAACCTAATCGTAAGATTGTGTTTTTATTGGTCATAAATAGGTCATAACGATACTTTTTAAATTGCTTGCTATATTTAATTTTTGTAAACTATATTTGATTAAATTTATAAATCTCCGATATAAAAACAAACAATAAAACCAAAAAATAAATGGATAAATAATTACTAATTAATAACTCAGATTAAATAAAAAATCAGTTAATTACTATAAAATCAAAAGTTGAGATTAAAAAGTTGATCTGCAAGACTGCAACTACAATGTGTGGAGATTAAAAAAAAAAAAATCATCATTTATCATCAGCTAAATAAAGATTGGTTCTAATCAAATTACAAAACAGAGATGTTTCACGATCCCAGAAACAAGATTCGGAGCATGTGTCGCCATAATCATCTTCTTCCCATCCTCTGCTTCTTGTATTCCAGCAGTTGCAGGTACTTGTAATGAAAACATTAATGTTGTTGTTATGTATCCACAAGCTCGAAACCACCAGTTTCACTCTTTTCCTGCATTCTTCGACTTTTAAGGGTTGTCGTCTCAAACAAGCCAGAAGCTTCAACCCTTGTCGTCGTTGTCTATTGTCTCCACAAAAGAGTGATAACAAGAGAATGCCACACACGTAGGTTGCTTCCATGTGTCCATTTTGAGCGGCTCTTTGCAAGAGCTCGAGTCCGGCTTCTGTTTCCAACAAGGTGAAGTACTCAAACATGCCTTGTCTGAACAGAGCCTCGTCATTGCCGCTCTCTCTGCAGCGCCTCAAGAACGAAGAAGCCTTGTCGCTGATGGGCCAGGGAGCGACGGGGAAGCTGTCCATGCAAGCATGTTGGAGAACGTAATCATCGTTTCCCACCTCAAGAAGATCTTTACAGCTCCTCTCCACGTTGAACAAGTTGGTGACAGAACTAGAGGCCACACGAGAGAGAACGTCGGTGAGCAAGTCCTTCGGAAGAGACTTGACATTGCAGCCGCCACCACCACCACCCACTTTGTTGTTGGGTTTGGTTCTTTTCATCTTCATATAAGAGAGAATTTTTGAATACATGATTGAGCCGTTAGATTTTTGAAGAATTTGTGTATATGTTTGTGATATGGAGGAGCATATATATATATATATATATATAAGGATGTGTTCGGTGTTCCTTTTCCTATTAGGAGGAGAATTCTGTTACTCATCTGCATTTATTTTATGTTTCGGATTCGATTTCCTTGACAGGTATTGTAGTTTCCAAATCCGATTTAGATGCAGAAGTTTCTCATTTCCTCATTGCCTAGTACTTCTCTCTTTGGGTGGGATTAGGAAACTTATTGATGAGCTAAATAAAAAAAAAGTTAAATATATATCTACAGTAAGATAAATAATATCCCGTAGATAAACGAGAAATTTATATATTCTCAAATCTAATCCAAGAGCAGTTATCAGGTGCAGGATTTCCCTTAAGGAACCGTCAATTGCTACCGGTAGCAACGACGATTCTGTACGGAAAATCCTGCACTTGATAACAGATATCTAATCCACTCAAACATACAAGAACTCAAGAACATTCAATTATTTATTATGCCGGCCTATATAAATTGAATGTATAAATATATGTACATGAGAGAGGTCAGATTAATGATACTAATCGCCATCCCTCCATGCTTCCCGGAGGAGTTGATATCTGACAACTTTTCGACCACCATTTGCCTTGGGCATCCAGTTAGGAGCTGCTGAAGCGGGAGAAGCACGGGAGGAGTTGTCAATAATAATTGAAGTTAAGGGTGAATCCAACCCATCAAGCTCATCATCGCTAGTGTAGGATTTTCTAAGGACTGCTGATCCACTCCTCTGCAGAGTTTGGCTTCCGACCTCCCCTATAATGGCAGTCAGTGAAGCTGCAGGAGGGGGTGAATAGGTCGTAGGAGTGGCTATGCATGGGAAGCTCGTATGAGACTCTTCCTCAGCCTCACCGAGGTCCTAATTTAAAACAAGAGCAAACTGATAAGCAAAAATTAAGTCGCAGAATTATTAAAGGTCTGGAGAATAGTATCCAACCTCAGAATCCAGGGTCTCGAAAACTGCATTTGGAATTGGATCCGGGTTAAACTCGTCTGGGACAAAATTGTTAAGAACCCGCTTGATCAATGGGACACCGAGTGTAGGGCATACCTTCAAATATAAAGTTTGAAGAGAATGCTATTAATGTGGAAACAAGAAGGAAACAAAAAGATGTATACACACCCAAAACGAAATATTAACAAAGCCATCAACGACTATCGACTAGTTGAATGAAAATTTGAGGCTCCAGGATTTCACCTCTTTCCTAGTGGAATTATCTGCAAGCATTTCAAATGGAAGCATCATGAGATCACTCAATGCATTGAGGAGAGGGAAAGGCTTGAAAAATATCTCATGTTCCATGCTCTTCATCTCATCACAAATGCTGTTTATATCTTCAAGAGGGTCATTATCGTCAAGCCATCTGGACCAGTTACCTATCTGTCAACATGAAGAAAAGAAGAGAAAGATCTTTAAGAACGTGGTTGTTACAATTTGAGACTCGGTTTTCAGTTGTCATAGTGCAGGAGGCTGTGAATGTAAGAAAATTGACACAGGTTTTGCACATCGAGGGGATAAATACAAACCCCGATTATAGCAACGCTAAATTAGATTCACATTATCAGGTCTCTGTTACTCACAGCATTTTTTAGTTGTGCACCAGCCCCAAAGCTTGATTTTCCAGCTGGAATGGGAAGAACTTTTGAATCACTAATGGGATCGGATACAGGATCTGTTGGCATCTCTTCAGCTGATTCACGAAGAATAGCATTAAACATTGCCACATCCAATCTACTCACCAACTGCTCCATTACCTAGACACAACATATGAAAGACACATTTGTATCAAAATGCTTTCAACAACAGATTGAATCAGATAACATCACAGAAAAGAGAGGTTCCATTGTTAAAATCATTCGCATAAACCAGAAGATACACACGAAAGAGTGTTTTAAGAAGGATCGGAAGGAAAATTTCAGATACTCGCATGGTGAAAGCTGGCCATTAATTAAGATATGCTTGTCAATTAACACACCCACATATTTAATTGTCATTTATATCATGGTCATGTAAACTCAGAACATCAGAAGTACCAGTGCATGCTATGCAACCAGATATAAATAATCATGAAAAAAAAACTCAAAATCCTAATGTAAGTCAAAGGAGGAAACTAAAGGACGCTAACATACCATTTTAGACAGTGAAGGCAAGCAGCCACACTCGTGCCCACCAGCTCGAGTTGGACAAAGTCTTTCACACGCATCTTTGAAAGCCTTCTTCCAGAGCTCAATAGAAAAATTTCCCTGCTCTTGATCGCCCAATCCATGTCTCCTCCCGTTGGTTTTCCTAGAGCTTGAGCCGCCCTTGGCAGCTGCAGGTTGCATATGTGGAGTCAAAGTCTGTAGAGTTTGAAACGGGAAAAGAGATTAGGCACTCCAAGTAAAGATATTTTGAATTAATCTACACCAAGGAACTCAACAGCAGCGACAGAGGAATAGATTAAAAAGAAGAAAGATTCACCTGCCACCACACCAACTCAATGATTCGGGAGAAGATCCAAGCTTCAAACTTCTCCAATGCAACAATAAATGTTAGAGGATCTTCCCAATCATCAGGACTTTCAATGGAATTTCTTTTTACTTTCTTATCATGAGTGGACTCATGCCGTTTTGGTGTAAACTTCTCTTCCAATCCTTTTTTATCACCATTATGTTTGGTACGCGTTCCATCAGAAAATTGCAATTTCCCATTTAACTGGCTAACAATTGCTCTCAGCACAATTGAGTTAGACAACCAGAAAGTCAACCTATGAGAAGAAAATAAATTACTCAATCTCCTAAGAACAGAAAAGAATATGACTAAATCATGACAATTGAAGAAAGTGAATATCAATTATCCAACTTCATACAGGTATATGCATGTGAAAACAGGTACTGCAAACTGAGACTGTTCTATGATTGGAAAAAGTATATATATGTTAACTAAAATTTTTGGAGTTCAACTTGATTGAAATTGATGAGTGCTGAGGGTTTAAGAGATACCTTGCAACATCGTTCCCACATGCTTTAGAAACCAAAATTAATCCTGAAATAGCAGCCCTGGCAGCACTTGCCGTCTTAGCTTGGGACTTTGTTTTACAAGCATGAAGATAGAACCTAGAAAGGCGCCGTGCTGGAGCATGAACCTTGTTTGTAGAACTGCCATGCTCTGGAACCACAGAATAAAGACCAACCTCGACAGCAGCAGTTTCCCTAAGCTCTTCCTCTAGCATTTCAATTTTAGACACCAGCTCAGCTTTTCCATCAGAAAAGCCTTTTTTTATTTCCTCCCTTTTGCTTTGCGCATTAATCATACCACTATTATGAACATCTTTAGCGAGCATTAATTTCCTTTCCCTTCCCTATGAACTGACTATTGCTCAGTGACCCATTGCTCTTAGCTGGATCAAAATTCAACTGAACGGAATTCAGATGTTTCAGTTTATTATTCGTAGCAGTACCACTCCAGGCTCCAAGTGAGGTTCTGCTGTTAGCAAGGGTATTGCTCCTTAATTTGATTTGCTTAGTTGTAGCATCTTGAGGTAATCTTAAAACTAGTTGCTCACTGAAATCATTTTTCTTTACATCGACGACCTGGTTGTCCTGATCCTTTTTCTCTTG
Organism: Dipteronia sinensis; assembly: GCA_033220585.1. NCBI lineage: Eukaryota > Viridiplantae > Streptophyta > Magnoliopsida > Sapindales > Sapindaceae > Dipteronia > Dipteronia sinensis. Next base: position 75,162,825 of record CM065638.1, on the reverse strand, counting down.
GCCCTTCAAAAGACTAACATAAGAATTACTAGTTGCAGCTTCCTCTGGACCATTTTTGTTGTTTCTCCAAGTTTTTACATCTTCCTCTAGACTGTTTAGTGAATTCTCAACCCTTACTTGGCCTGTGTTGATATCCACATGATTTATATTTTTACGGGTTCCAACCACTGGGTTCACCTCTTGCTTTGTGGGTGCTACACTGGAGAGTACCCGATTAGCCTTTCCGGTGCCATCCTTCGCTGATTCTGATCCATTCTACAATTTAACCGCAGCTGGTTAATGCTTCAAATGACACAACTAGAGTTGCTAAAATGAAAGGGGAAAGAATCCCATCGGAATTCCATAAATTAGAATTTCAACTTCTGTCTAATTCAGTGCTACTAGATATACCACGATAAGTTTTCAAGTTGAGTAACCAAAATGCTCAGAATCACAGAGAAACATAATTCAAAGTAAAGAGTGTCACAGAAAACTGATAAGAAGTAATAAAGTCGAGTACCTTGTAACTTTGAGCAGGTGAGCTTCTAGTATTCTCCAAAGCAGAAGATGAATTTGCCCAAGATGAATGTGAGGAAACACCATCATCATCATCTGTAAAAGCGGCAATATCTTCATTTGTCAACTCTGAAAAAGTTCCACTTCCATCTTTGTCCAGTGACGATTCTTCAGACAAGCTGCTCTTTCGTGATGGGGAAGAGCCATCCTTATACAATGACTCGATAATAAGATCAAGAACGGGTTGTGCCACATTCTTAGAGCTCTTCTTTAAGCTAATTTGAGTGCTGATTGCTATAGCTTCCTTGACGATTCCATAGTCTCCAAGGTTTACGACAGCCGATCCCAAAACTTGACCTTTCGCTGCCTTGTCCTTTCCGGTTTCATACAAGTAAAACTCCAAGTAATTCTTCTGAAAACTACTATCATTGGCAGTGCTTTTTTTGGATTTTTCCTGGCGCAAAGTGACCGAAAGCCTGAAAGACTCATTGAACTCAAGTTTCCCATCTCCAACAATAGATGCCAATGATCCGGAACTCTGATCACCGTTTTCCCATTGAAGCAGCACAGATTGAACAGGCTTTGAAGATTGTGATGATGATGGGGGCCAAGGTTTGATCTCTTGTACATGGATCCGGTAATTAACCTCAACTGAATTGCGCTTCTTCTTTGTTCTCAGCCCAAGAACCATTATAGAAACAAATAATGGTTTTGTTCTCAGCAGATATGATCAATCAATCAATCAATCACAATGCCTTTCTATACATGAGACCTCAGAAGCTAAAACAACAGAAGCAGATAATCTCATGAACAAAAAATAATAATCCACATTCCACACACAACATTTTTCACAACAGCAAATCAAATACAACAAGCAATCATTGACAATAATATAAAGTAATGGCAATTTCATATCATATAACAAAAAAGAGAAAAATATATATACATATAGAGGACGTGGGTCGGTATCAGAAACAAAAACAACTATTACTTATTGGTATGAGTAATGGCCCACTTAGTTCAATGAAGTAACCAGAACAGAAGACCAACAATTTTCTTATACAGAACCTAAAAGAGGACCTCCACAACAAATGAATAACTACCGAAAAATATATATAAAATTGGAGTAAACAATTAGCTCCCAAAATTGATTAGATTACAAAGAGAGTCAAAACTCAGAACAGAACAGATATATAAATAAATCAATAGATAATAAACAATCTAAACCCAGTTCAAGTAAGTCGATTTAAAAGTTTATCAGCAGATCAACAAACAAAATATCAATAAAAGCAAAGAAAAAATGGAACTTGTGCAAAAACAGAGTGAAAGATAAAAGCTTTAAAGAGAGAAAAATGTGATTTACTTACAAGTGAGAGAGAAGAGAGATGTCTACTACTGTTATGAAAGTGAATTGAATGATTGATTATATGTTGTTGTGGAGAATCTAATGTAGTACTGTATGTTTGTTTGTTTGTTTGTTTGTTTGGTGGGTCTTGACGTCTTGTTTAAAGTGAAGAATTGTGTTGTGTATTAGTGAATGTCTCTTGCTTTTGATTGAAGTTTACATGCAAATGTGGACAATGTGTTCTGTTTTTCGAGAAATGGATACGGACAGACTTTGATAGGACTATAAAAAAAAGTCGAAATATATCTTCTCATGTGACTTTTTGGTGCCTTTTTTTTAGTTGGAATTTATTGAAATTGAGTTGAATTGTTAATGAATTTGCAAAGTTTATAAAATTTCTTCCTCGTTTGGTTGGAAAGGAAGGAAAAAAGAAAAATCCAGCACTTTTATAACAATTATGTTATTTGTCCAAAATTGGTGTCTAAATCTAGTACACAAATAATGTGACATAATAATTCATTCATTTAAATTGTATTATATTTGAATGCTTTAAATGATTGGATTAGAATGTTGACACTTAATTTGGACACCAGATTTAGATACCAAATTTGGACAAATTAACATTACTCCATTTATAATTATAAATCAGAAATATATATATATATATATATATATATATATATATATATATATTTACAAATAGGGTGGCAGAGCTTTATTTCAAAATCTTCGACCACCGACACAATATACCCTCGGTATCTCTTCTCAATTACTAAACATACTAATTATATATATACACACACATTTGTATATTATATTTGATTTTTTTTATGAACATAGTCAAAATTACTTTACTTATATTAGAAATATATATTTATAACAAAAATTGCTTAAAATGAAGAAGAGATGAATCAATTGGTAAGTTCAAATGTCAATGTTGAGTTAGGAGAGGTTGGGTATTGAAGCAAAGAAATCTTCATAAAATGAAAAAATGATTGTGAAAATGATGTGGTTTTGACTAATTTAATTTAATTTAATTTTTTCAAATATGCATCCATTCATGAATAAAGACTACTATTTTGAATTTTCTTTGTTTTTTCATGGCAAACAGAAAGAGAGAAATCTGGGGTTGTATTTTTTGTCAACGGACCCCCCATGTGAAATGGAAAATGATGTTGAATTTTGGTCACCGTAAAAGGAGACACAAGTTTCAAACTCTTGTTAAAATAATTCGTTTCCCAGATCCGATCCATTTACTAATTCAATGACTAATCAATTGAACCAGATTGCCATTTCTAGTACTAAATAAAATAGAGCATTGTAACTCAAGCACAAAACCTGAACTCCGAAATCAAACAACAATTAACTTGATCCTGATACTGATCTTGCAGTCTGCACCGAGCTCGTTCATGGTTCAAACTTGCAGAAATTCAAATACGATCAGCTGAACATATTGTATCGGCAAGTACGGATATTATTAACAAAGTTCCTCAGAAGTGTTAGAGAACAAAAAATAATACATGAAACAACTTCCAACAACTCTTCAAGTATATCTGTGTCCAGATATGAAGGAGACAAATATCATTTCTCCGGAACAATAAGAAGTCATAGTTGATACAGCTTCAAAATAAATTGAGAAAACTAGCAGGAATACTAGATGCTTTAATCATCTACCTTCCCAATATCAGGGATATTCTCCAATTTTATTCCGCAATATCCACCGGTATAGGAATTCCCTGCACAACACAAGTAAACGTTAGGCAACGTTAATGACTTTATTTTCTCTTCACTATCATGGTTGAAGTGATCCGAAATAGAAAAACGATGACTAAAGAGAATTGTCTGTGTTGTCCAAGTTCTTGCAACTACCACAAAAGAAAAACGACTGCATGGAACCACAGGAAATATATGATTTCCCTGCGATTCTTCTTGAACATAAGAACCATATTTGGTCACCATGTAGGCCTTCCAAACACTACAGCGCCCTTCAAGGTGTCTGACATGTAACGACTAGAGATATAAATTACAATTACTGAGCTTTTGAAATAAATAGCTACTTCTTAACATATTTCTACATAGTTCATCCATGTAATTTCACACGTCTACTTTATTCTGCCTGTGTATTTGTGCATCTTGCAGCCCAAGAAAAACATAATAAATATGACAGAAAGGGGGCCTCATACCAGCTTTTGCATTGCACAACAGAATCTAGACTAACATATTTTAACTTTCTAACTGATAATGAAAAACACATATCGGAGTACTTCGTTTTTGGGGGAAAGACATCTACTTAAGAAATGTAAGTGGAAAAAAAACAAAAAAACAAAAAAAACAAGGAGAAACCTGAGTAGAACTTAAGCAGTGGCCTCCAGCAACTCCCTCTCTGCACGTTCCTTGATCCTTCTCTCAAGCTCAGGCCTAAAATGCCGTATGAGACCCTGAACAGGCCAAGCAGCAGCATCACCCAATGCACAGATTGTGTGCCCTTCAATCTGCTTGGTCACCTCCTGAAGCATATCAATCTCTTCCAACTTTGCGTTTCCAACCTTCAATCTTTCCATGATCATCCAAAGCCATCCTGTTCCCTCTCTGCATGGTGTGCACTGTCCACAGCTTTCGTGCTTGTAGAAGTAAGAGAGCCTCGCAATTGCATCCACAACATCAGTTGATTTATCCATTACAATCACGGCAGCGGTCCCCAATCCTGACTGAACAGCCTTGAGCGCGTCATAATCCATCAGCACATCATCACATATGTTTTTGGGAAGTAGAGGAACCGAGGAACCCCCTGGAATTATTGCAAGTAAATTGTCCCATCCACCTCGAACACCTCCACAGTGCCTCTCTATCAACTCCCTTAGGGGCATACTCATCTCTTCTTCAACTGTGCAAGGGTTGTTCACATGACCTGACACACAATACAATTTTGTCCCAGAATTGTTCTTTCTTCCAAAACTGGCAAACCATTCTGGCCCACGCCTTAAAATGGTAGGAGAAACAGCCACAGTTTCTACATTTGTCACAGTTGTGGGACAGCCATATAACCCTGAATTGGCAGGGAAAGGAGGCTTCAATCTTGGTTTCCCCTGTTTACCTTCAAGGCTTTCCAAAAGAGCCGTCTCTTCACCACAGATATAAGCACCAGCACCATAGTGGATATGAACATCAAAATCATAACCTGATCCACATGCATTCTTGCCTAATAATCCAGCTTCATAAGCTTCTTTTCTGGCTCTTTCAAGGTTAAGACGTTCATTTACATATTCGCCCCTTATGTAAATGTAAGCTGCTGAAGCCCTCATTCCTACACCAGCAATCAAGCAGCCCTCTAACAATTTGTGTGGATCATGGCGCATGATTTCCCTGTCTTTACAGGTTCCAGGTTCACTTTCATCAGCATTGACAACAAGATAGGAGGGGCGGCCATCAGATACCTTTGGCATGAAGGACCACTTCAGACCGGATGGGAAACCTGCACCACCACGTCCACGGAGGCCAGACTTCTTGACTTCATTGACAATCCAATCAGTACCCTTGAGTACCAAGTCTTTGGTTCTGTACCAATCACCTCGTTTCATGGCACCTTTGAGAAAAGGGTCATGCAACCCATACAAATTGGTGAAAATCCTGTCCTCGTCTTTCAAGCCACCAAAATGGGTTTTCTCTGGAGGAGGGGGAGGTGGCGGAGGCTGTGGAGTACTAGCAGTTGTTGCCCCTTGAGTGCTCAATGATCTGAAGCCTGTACCCCACCTCTCACTGTTACGCTGAAGCAATGCTGCCCTTTGCAGGGAAAAAATTCCCTTCATTGGCGCCTATTGCCACAGAAGGACAGATTATATATTATGGCACAAGAAATTTAAACAAAAAAATGGTACTAAAAGAAACAGACTCAACAGTTACATCACTTTTCATTGAAGCCTATTGCCACAGAAGGACAGATTATCTATTATGGCAGGAGAAATTTATACAACAAAAAAAAAATGGGTACTAAAAGAAACAGTTACATCACTTGAAATTGATTGCCTACAATCCAAATCCATTTCAAGCAACCCACAAAATCTGTGCACAAGTATCAATTGTAACCACCATGGATACAGCTAAATTTTAAGAAAACATACAAGCAAGTGCAAGGTCACAGAAGTTAATACAACGCAGAAGTGAACATAAAAAAAAAAAGATCACAGAGTACAACTGAGACACTAAAGCTACGAGATGCAAGTAATTAGTTCCAATAATTTTTCCATCATGAAACTTTTATCCATTGCAATGTTTCGTGCCTTGGGTGTGGTAGAAAAAAGCTTTGATTTCACAAAGTTAGTGTGTTTCCACAACTCTTTGGGTATTTGATTGGAAAGGAATAGGAGAAACTTTAAAGAGGATAGCTAGGGAGATTGCATTTTTCTTTAAGGAGAACCTCACTTTATATTCTCCTAATGGATTTCGGTTTCAAATGAATTCAAATATGAATTGTAGTTCTTCATTCAACAATGATTGAGAAATGCCATATTAGATAATTGATACACCATTGATTCACCCTTGTCTACCCAATTTTAACCCTTTTTTAATACTAAAAACATAAAAAGAAAAAGAAAAAAGAAAAATAAAAATAGTTCCTATTTTATTGATGTACTTGATCACTAATAAACACCAACAGCAAGAATACATAACACCCACGGTCCACAAAGCTGGTCAAAAGATGATCAAATTTAAAGGCCAAAAAGAAGAACGCATTAAATTTTTCCAATCTTAAAGCCTAAAATTTAAATCTAAACATAAGAGTCCCAATTTCAAAACTGTATTCCTAAACATGCATTTCAGTGTCCGAATTCGAGTAACATTAAGGCTGATATCTAGATAAGCTATAAAGCCGCGTTTGATTTCCATTCATTTCAACACAGATTAACATGAATTCAGCTACTCAACAGAAACACACAAAAATAAAAAATAATAATAATCAAACTGAGCTCAATTTGAGAGTTTCTCAATCTAGGAAACCAAAATTACAAGCAGCAGCCAAAGAGAAACAATAAGAATCTACATTCAGATCCAACACGAACGTAAACGATTCAACGATCACTAACAATATGGAAATGAAAGTGCAGCAACCAAATCCAAACCCTAAGTCAGACGATAAAAAAATTCCAAATAGACGGAAATGATACAATAGAAAGCGAAATAAATGCGAGAAGAGAGAAAGTGTGAGAGCGTACCATAGCATGAAATGTTGAAGAAGCGTCTGCGACTTTAGCTGGTAAACACAGAGAATCGAGATACAAAGAAGCAGAAGAAGAAATCGAACGAGGATTTGAAGGTGGGGTGTGATTGCCTACTGTCCCCGACACTGGCTGTGTGTGAAATGGACGGTGGAGATTAAATGATCAGGGAGCGAGTTTGGTGATGATCACCGGTTGTACGGCTGAGATTCGAGTGGGTTTTGTGTTGTTTTTTGGCGATACGTATTAGAATTTAGAAGCGTTGTGATTCGTTGGACCATCTGTGTTGGGCTTTGATTATAATATTTGGGTTACGGTTACGACCCGAAATAACCGAAATAACCAAACCCGACGAATCCAGGATCGGTTGGTTCGGTTTTTGAGCGAAACCCAGAGTGAGCCCAATCGTAGGTTTTGTTTTTAAAAAAGCCCAAAACGTTTTTCCAAAACAGTGAAAAGAAAATCTGATCACAGAATTATATACGTTTGACACATGTTACATGTAGATAAGAGAACTAATCTCATTTTTTGAAGAATTTTTCCTTAGAATGATTGGATAGCAAGAAAATGCCATGAAAATCATAAATGCTCTGCTGGGTTTTTTTTTTTACTTTTTTTTTTCTCACCTACTTCTTTATGACAACGAATCCCCATATTGAAAATGAGTAGATTTTTGTTTTTTCTTTTAGAAAAAAAGAAAATAAACAGTTGTATTGTTTCTATTAGAACTATAACATGCATGCATCTATTTATAACAGTTCATTAATGCCATACTCTGTGATGCTGCCACCTCCATCTGTGTTTGATGAGAAAATCTTTGATGCACCGAATCCATTGTTGGAGACTTTTGGAGCGACAAACTTGGTCACCGGTGCAGATGTCAAATATGGTCGAACTGTCAACGTGATATGTGTACATTTTTTCTATCACATATCACATTTTCGCGATTAGATGTACTACTCAGCAATATATCCGATATATAGATATACTCTATATTACGGCCACCACCATTTGTGTTTGATGAGAAAATCTACGATCCATCGAATGCATTAATGCTGAGTGATACACTTGGCCACCGATAAAGATGTGACATCTTGATCGAACTGTGAATATAACATATGGCATTTTCTCACCACATATCAGCATTTTCAGTGGTATAATAATGTATCACTCAGATATATACATATTGCACTGAAGATTTTATCGTGTTTGATTTGTCTTGATTACTTCGAAAAGATATACGGGGTCCATGTCCATATCTGTAGACAGCACAGTATGTTGATAGACTTCAGTGTCCTGTTTGTAGAAGACAATGTGGAATGAAATTAATGGTGGTGTACTTCATGTATTGGTTCAGTTAATATATATTCATATACTTGTATGTATGTGTTGTTTACAAGATGCATGGAGGTCCCTACATGCTCTTCAGTCCTTACACTACATGTGTAAATCGGCTACAATCCATAAAAAACAAAATAAACTATAATTCTACGTTAGCAAATAATTATATATTAAAATTATTAGATACGGACCGGCATGGTGTTTTTTTGCTGCTGGTTCCTCTATGACAATTATTTCATAAAGTTAGACAATTGATTATAAGATCTACTTTCGTAAAATAGTAATGTTTGATCTCGGTATTTGACGCAGAACGGAAGTTCTAGGATCACAAGCGTAACCCTAACAGAACATAAACTGGAATCCACCAGAAAAAAAAAAGAAACTGAAACCAAATTGTAAATTTTATTCAATACTTCGAAACTGATAACAAAAGCCTTAAATAGGCTTTGAAAACCCTAAAAACGGAAAAGACTAAAATATCCTCAGCTAAATAAAATAAAAACGGAAAACAAATAAAAACATAAAAATCTTCGGATGCCCGATAACCTATCTTAAACAGCTCCGTTGAGGGAGTAAATGACGTCAACCGGGCAAGCCCGGGTTGTACAGCTATGGAGCTTCGAAAACCCTTTCCGAAAACATATTATAATAGGAAATCTGTCAACCGAGCGAAAAGTTATGCCCGTTTCATTGAAACACCTCTTTTGGACAATTTTCTATCCATCTCTTCTTCAAAGTCCAAAGCCAATTGTCCTACATCAGTCTCTCCCACTTGTGAAGAACTCGACCTCGACCTCGAGTTATAATCTGGATAGAGCGGAACATCTTCACAAAACTCATAAAGGTCAGCTACGTTGAAAGTTCGGGATATGTTCATATCAGTAGGTAAGTCGATCACATAGGCATTATTGTTGATCTTTTTGACCACCTTGTACGGACCATACTTCCTTGGCTTCAACTTATTATAGGTACCAACCGGGAACCTCTCCTTACGCAAAAACACCATAACTTGGTCTCCCTCAGCAAACAACTTCTCACGCCTTTTAACATCTGCTGCAGCCTTATACTTTGCATTCTTCTCCTCTAACCGTGCCTTCACTTCAGCCTGAACATCACGAACCTGCTCAGCCATAGCCTCAGCAGCAACACTCATACCAGTGACCTTGGGAAGCTTTGCCAGATCCAACGCGTGCTTAGGAGATTGTCGATACACTAAAGCGAATGGAGACTTACCCGTAGCAGTATGAACAGCATTGTTATATGCAAACTCAGCTTGTGCCAGAGCCACGTCCCACTGTTTTGGCTTATCCCCACAGATACTCCGAATTAAATTCCCCAGTGTTCGGTTTAGATTCTCTGTCTGTCCGTCAGTTTGTGGATGCGCAGTGCTACTGAACTTCAGAGTGGTATCCATCCGTCGCCACAATGTCACCCAAAAATGACTAAGAAACTTCGAGTCCCTATCAGATGTGATTGAATGGGGTACACCATGTAAACGAACTACCTCCCGAAAGAACAACTGAGCCACATGTGATGCATCAGATGTCTTCCGACAAGGAATAAAATGCCCCATTTTTGAGAACCTGTCAACCACAACAAACACGGAATCTACCCCACGCTGAGTTCGTGGAAGACCCAAAACGAAGTCCATTGCTAAATCCTCCCATATGGCATTCGGAACAGGTAGTGGCATGTACAATCCCGTATTTTGAGCCTGTCCTTTAGAAGTTTGACAGACGTAACACTTGCGAACATAGTTACCGACATCGCGTTTCAACTGCGGCCAGTAATAACGTTCGGACACCCCACTAATAGTTTTGTCACGTCCCAAGTGACCACCCAAACCACCACCATGCAACTCTCGAATCAGTTTCTCTCTCAGAGAGCTCCGCGGGATACATAACTGATTGCCACAGAACAAATAGCCCTCGGTCATATGAAACTCCCCTTCAGTCTGTTTCAGAACACACTTTTCCCATATCTCTCCAAAATCCTCATCATCAGGGTACAATTCTTTCAGAAACTCAAACCCAATAATCTCTTGCTGCATAGTCACCAATAAGCTTGCACGCCGACTCAGCGCGTCAGCCACCTTATTTAACATTCCAGACTTGTGCTTCAAAACAAACGGAAACTTCTGCAAGTAAGTTGCCCACCGAGCATGCATATTACTTAAGCTTCTCTGACTGTTCAAGTACTTCAGAGCTTGATGATCAGTGTAAAGAATAAACTCGCGCTGAATTAGGTAATGCTCCCAATTCTTTAGAGCACGAATAATTGCATAGAATTCCTGATCATAGGTACTCCATTTTCGCCGCGCATCACTCAGCTTTTCACTAAAAAACGCCACCGGTTTCTTCTCTTGTGACAACACTGCTCCAATCCCAACTCCACTAGCGTCACATTCCACTTCAAATAACTTCTCAAAACTGGGTAGAGCAAGAACATGAGTGGTGCATAGTTTTTCTTTGATGACTGCGAAGGCTGTTTCGGCTGCCTCACTCCACTGAAACTTTCCCTTTTTCAGACACTCTGTAATAGGGGCCACAATACTACTAAAATCCCTCACAAATCGACGGTAAAACGTCGCCAACCCATGAAAACTCCTCACCTCTCCAACTGTCTTCGGTGTAGGCCAATCACGAATAGCTCTAATCTTTTCTTCATCCACCAAAATTCCGTCCGAACTGACCACATATCCAAGGAATAGTAACCGCGCTGTCATCCAACTGCATTTTTTAAAGTTGATAAACAATTTGTTATTTAACAATACCTCTAACACAGCTCGCAGATGCTCCATGTGGTCTTCCTCACTACGGCTGTAAATCAATATATCGTCGAAATAAACGACTACATATTTTCCAATGAAAGGCCGCAACACCTGGTTCATAAGCCGCATGAAAGTGCTCGGTGCATTGGATAGTCCGAAAGGCATCACCAACCACTCATACAGCCCATCCTTAGTTTTGAAAGCAGTCTTCCATTCATCCCCAGGTTTGACCCGAATCTGATGATACCCGCTCCTCAGGTCGATTTTAGAGAATAATTTCGACCCCTCTAACATATCTAGCATGTCATCCAATCTCGGAATGGGAAAGCTGTACCTGACAGTTATCTTGTTAATCGCACGACTATCCACGCACATCCTCCAACTGCCATCTTTCTTCGGAACAAGTAATGTGGGAACAGCGCATGGACTCATGCTCTCTCGAATGAATCCCTTCTTCATTAACTCCTCCACTTTTTCCTGTAAAATCTGATTCTCCTTGGGACTCATCCGATAGTGTGGTAAATTCGGTAAGCTTGCTCCCGGAACTAAATCAATCTGGTGCTGAATATCTCTCAACGGTGGGAGGTCATCCGGTAAGTCTTCTGTCACCAAATCACTAAATTCAGTAAGCAGGGTCTGCACCTTCTCGGGCACTACAATTCTTTGCTCTCCTCTGCTTTCTGTCACCAAAGCCCGCACTACTACAACATGTACCTCTTGTGCCTCTTTAATCTCAGCTTCTAAATCAGTTACAGACGTGATTAAAGTGACCAAAGACTGCTCATTTACCGTGGCTTTAGTTGAACTCCCTACTGGATTCCGTTTCGGAACCATCGCAATTCTCCTGCCACCCCAATTGAAAACACAAACATTGTCACGTCCTCTGTAGGTTATGTCCACATCAAACTGCCAAGGAACGTCCCAGTAAAACGTGACCAGCATCCATGTCGACTACATCACATGCCACATCTTCCCGGTAGTATTGCCCAATCGAAATAGGAACTTTGCACAACTCTGTCACATTCGCCTTGGGTCCCTTTTGAATCCACCCAATCGCATAAGGCTTGGGATGTTTCTCTGTACGCAGATTCAGATGTTCTACCAATTTTCTGGACACAAAATTCTCACAACTCCCGCTATCGACAATCACATCACAAACCTTTCCTTGCACACTGCAACAAGTCTTGAAAATACTGTTTCGTTGCGATAAACCCTCCAATTTTGTTGCACACATGACTCGCTGAATCACACAGTTTACCGGCTCCCCTTGTTCCTCAGCAATTTCTGCACCTTCTAAGAACTCGTCCATGTTTCCCTCATCTTCAAAATTCTGTTCTTCTTCTTCTTCAGCATCTATGAAATTCACCGGTTTTCTGGCTGGGCATTCATTCGAACGGTGGCCAGGTTGGCCGCACCTGTAACACTTCATACCGCCTGGTCTACTGTATGGATTTGGCGCTCCTCGTGGGGTTTCTTTTGTACCCATCATTGCTGCTGCTGCGGTTGATCGTGTCCCGCCAAAATTGTTATTTGGCCCCAAACCCCTTTGATCTGCAGTATTTTTAACCTGACCCTGTCCATCACTTGGTGAAAATCTACTCATGTTCGCGGCAGTGTTGGATGACTCACCCATGTCCTTCTTGTAATGAGAAAAACGATTGGGTGGTTTTTCCATTAACTCCGCTTTCAAGGCCATGTTGTGCGCCTCATCTACTGTCCACACGACTTGCAACCCAATTTTATCTCGAATGGTCGACTTTAAACCCCCCAAATACCTCGAAACCTGCTGTCCTTCTGTCTCATTGAGGTTGTTACGAACTGAAAGTCTGGACCACTCCTCAGTATAATCCGCAACGGTTTTGTTACCCTGAACACAATTCTGATAACTCTGAAAAATAAATTGTTCATAGTCAGGAGGTAAAAACCTGCTCATCATAAGTTGTTTCATTCGCCTCCAGGATCGTATAGGAACTTTGCCTTGTCGCCGTCTATCCATCTGTAATTTCTCCCACCAAACAGCAGCCCCGCTTCTCAACTTGTACGCTACCAATTTGACTTGACGTTCTTCTGTTACCTCAGCAAACTCGAAGAATCTCTCAACCTCTGAAATCCAGTCCAAGAACTCTTCAATCTGTAACTTTTCATGGAACAATGGTATGTCTGCACGGATCCGATAACTAGGTTGATTTTGGTTCAATCGATGATCTCCTTGGTAACCCACGAAATCCTCTTCAGAATCGTTATCGCTCCATTCTTCGAACTGCTAGTGTCTCGCAGCCCTAGGCGGTCGTCTACCTACAGGGCGGCCAAGGGCAACTCCCTCGACTCCTTCTCTGTTGGCAGGGGCAGGGGCAGGGGCAGGGGCAGGGGCGTTGGGATTAGGCTGCTGCGCCATCAGTTGCTGCATCATGGTCTCCAGCCTCGCCATCGATTGTCGTTGTTCGTCAATCGCTGCCCATAAATCGGTATCCCTTCGACCAGCGTCGTCAGGGTTAACTCTTCCGGCTTCGTTGTTGGCCATCGCACAAGGCAAATCCTTTTGCTCTGATACCAATTGACGCAGAACGGAAGTTCTAGGATCACAAGCGTAACTCTAACAGAACATAAACTGGAATCCACCAGAAAAAAAAGAAACTGAAACCAAATTGTAAATTTTATTCAATACTTCGAAACTGATAACAAAAGCCTTAAATAGGCTTTGAAAACCCTAAAAACGGAAAAGACTAAAATATCCTCAGCTAAATAAAATAAAAACGGAAAACAAATAAAAACATAAAAATCTTCGGATGCCCGATAACCTATCTTAAACAGCTTCCGTTGAGGGAGTAAATGACGTCAACCGGGCAAGCCCGGGTTGTACCGCTATGGAGCTTCGAAAACCCTTTCCGAAAACATATTATAATAGGAAATCTGTCAACCGAGCGAAAAGTTATGCCCGTTTCATTGAAACACATCTTTTGGACAATTTTCTATCCATCTCTTCTTCAAAGTCCAAAGCCAATTGTCCTACATCAGTATTTTATGACAAATCTCTAATTTGTTCGATGTCGAATATTAGAGAAAAGAAAAACATAGAATGAAACACGGTTTGGACTTTGGGCTCAAAGAACAGCCCCCCTTATATTAAGTTGGAAAGGATGGTATTTAAAAGGTGGTTTTCGTATTAGTACATAAAAGAAACTCGAGTAAAGTTTAGGGACCATTATTAAATTCAAGGCCCCTACAAAAGCTATGTGGATGGGTTTGAACTTTGAAGAATGTTTATATATATATATATATATATATAATATTTATAAATACATTTTATAACCTCAACAAACATCTTAAACGCTATTATACTGCCAAAAATTCCTTCCAAACACACTTAATTATTAATTTGATCAGATGGAATGACGTTGGTCCGGTGGTAAACCCCTCACACCTGCACCACAAGGTTGCGGATTCGAGTCGCTCTCCCTAAAAAAATTATGAATTAATGTAATATTAGTCTTTCTATTGTCAGCTCGAATTAATATAAGATATATCAGTTTCTTGCATGTGGATCATTGGATTTAAAAGATGCTTTGACAAATGCAGAATTGACAATAGAAAAATTATATATATATATATATATATATTAATTTGATCATATTCACTCTTAACAAAGTATTTGCGCACTTTCTTTTTCACTTCTGTGACAAATTGTACTTATAATTTTTGATTTCATTGAGTCCAAACAAACCTTGACCTAATTGATAGGTATCATATTTGGAAAATGAAAAAATCATATTAAAATGAGAGTGTTAACGGTTGGTAATTGGTTGAACTGCGATAGAACATTAGACATTGCAGGCCACCAAATTAAGACATCAAATGATTTGATAATTATGATTATAAAATATGTTTTTTTTTAAGTATTTTTATAACTTGTGTAGCTGTGTTGTTGAAAATCCAAGAGAGCGACGCAGCAAGAAAACAAGGAACTAAAAAGAGTACACAATCATGAACGAAAATTGGCAGGCCAAATCCGGCTGTTAATTGACATTGTTATTGTTTCATATATATACATAATTAATCTTTACATTCGGCAATTCTATCAAATCAATTCATTTAATTTATAAGAAAACAATGTGAGAGTATATATCTACATTGTATACACTTGGTATTAAATCAACCCAATTACAATATAAGAGCCCTAAATGCATATAAAGCGGTTGATTTTGTATTTTCATAAAATGCTAACAAATCTTGATTCGTTCATATAAAATTTAACAAGAAAATAAAAAATAAAAACTATACAGAACCTTAGTCTAAAAATTCAAATTCAATTAATGAAAAATATTAATATAAAATTAATAAATATTACATCCACAAATTATCTATGATATTTACGTAGTTTGAAATGAAAATTTAAATGTGTTATAAATTCAAAATTTTCAAATTCAATTTGCATAATGAATAAAAATCTCTGAATTCAACTGATATAATCAACAATCACGAGCGATTATATTTCATACGTTCATTTTTTTTTGTTAGCACTATCATACATTCGAATTTTATTATAAGTGAAGAACTATCAAATCGTTTAAATGGAAATCTAATATACACATGTATATAATAATTATCAAATGTAAGATTACATAATGAGTTTTGTAACGTTATAAAATGATAGTGTTCACACCATCTAGAAATCCCGAACATGGTCACTGGCACGAGCCGTAAACTCGTACGTTCTGGGTTCGATCTCTGACAATCACATTTCTCATAGGACCACTGAAGATTTACCCGGTTGTTAATTCCAGGGCTTTATGGGATTAGTTGAGGTGTGCACAGGCAGGTCCGAATGTCACGGATATCAAAAAAAAAAGTTAATTTTACCAATTGTAGAAATTTGTAAGATAAAAAATTGAAATTGAACTTTGAAATGGAGCGGACCGCGCCTAATTGTTAACGAATTACGACCTAGTCAAATATATCTTTAATTTTTTTTAATCATAATTTAATTAATCAAATCACCTCTCTAATAAGTGATAACTAATAAGACGCGCGTGCTTTATCTCTCGCTCTCTCTCTCTCAAGCCACGCCAAAAGTCTCTGCTTCTTCTTGTTATACACTGTCAGTCTCAGACGTTTTACTCGCACCAAAAAACCATATTTCGTACACAGAGACAACAACAGCTAGCAAGTAGCAACCACTTCAAAATTTTCCAGTCAGAAATTTACGGTCGACGGGAGATGACGGTGTTCGGGAGCTCCGGCGCCGGTTTTCTAGCCGGAAAGCAGCAGGTGTTCCCGGTGGATTACGAGGCCGATGTCTCGCAGCGTCTCGTCGACGCCTCTCACGAAAACGACGTGAGTTCGGCGTTCGAATGTGTTGCTGATCCTTTCGTCGACGTCAACTTCATGGGAACTGTCAGCTTGAGAGCCAAGAGGACGGAGGTCGTCCTTCACGACGAGACCGCTCACGAAGTCCGCGTCGAGTATGAGGAGTTCAAGACTGACGTCACCGCTCTATTCCTCGCTGCTCACGCCGGAAACCTGACACTTGTCAAGAAATTACTGGTAACGTAAAATCGCGACGGTCTTGATTGATTAATTTTTGAATTTGAAAATCGTGAGAGATCACGGCGTTAATGCTAGAAATTTACGGTTTAATCGTGATTTTTAACGGTTGTTAATATTTACTCGTATATCTGATATAATATATGAAAATGATAAGTATTAATTTATAATCTAGAATTTGAGTGTCATGTAATTTTCGTGATCTTTTTTATACAAGTTGATACTCCAGCCGACTAATCAACCTGAACAGATAGTCTGAGAAAATACAAGACGATGACGCCTGCAGATTTTCGTATCCAAATTGATTGTGAAAGCTCGAAACAGCTACTTCTACCTACTTGATTCTTCCACGTGTTGTGGTTGGATTGGATGTGGTCAATGTACGGAGAAAAGGCCAAGAATCTCTGTTTGAATAAACTACTGTGGCTTTAGCTTGCAAGTTGACATAGTATATTAGTATTTGCTGGAATATCATATAATTGTTGTTGCTTATTGATATCTGGGTTTAAATTTTCATATTATGAGCTATAAGCTTATAATGTACTGATTAATATGTTGAAATGGCTTGATCATGATGTGTGAGATTGTTTGTTCTGGATTAATGTTTGACGGTAATTTCAAATGAATTGGGCAAAATTGTGGGAAATCAATTTTTTGTTGCTTGAATGCTTTCCTGGTTGTGTTTGTGAATGGTTGATGGTTCCGACTTCCGATTATTCCTGGTGCGGATTTTGTATATCTTCCTTCCTGCTATGCAAAATGAGATCAAGACCATAGATTTTGAACTTAAGTGTCCTTTTAATGTTGCTGACCTTTGTTATAATGTTGATGTGACAGAGTGTTGGTGCCAATGTGAATCAGAAGCTATTCCGAGGCTATGCAACAACTGCAGCTGTGAGAGAGGGTCATCTGGAGATATTAGATGTTCTTATCAAAGCAGGTGCGTCTCAGGAGGCATGCGAGGAGGCTTTGTTGGAGGCGAGTTACTTGGGGGAGGCCAGGTCTACCGAGCTGTTGATGGGTTCTGATTTGATCCGTCCACAAGTTGCTGTGCATGCTCTTGTATCGGCATGCTGCCGAGGCTTTGTCAATGTTGTCGACACTCTCATTAGGGTAACTCATGTTACCAATGCTTCACATGATTTAAAAAAAAAATATTGTAAAGATGAATTGTTGACGGACAATTTTTTCATGACAAAATAATATTGAATTTAGCACGCTCTTTCTCTATACGGGAAATATATGCTTAACTTTGTGAGTGTAAAGCATCAAGTTTTGATTGCAACCATTCTGACTTCCCATTTCTAAAAGCCCTGAAGATAGCACGTGAAATCAATAAGCAAGCAATTTCAAAATATAAATAATAAAAAATTAAGGAAATCAATGAGCAATTTAGATATTTCTGTCTCTGATAAAGTTGAAATTGCGAAGTGACATTGATGCTTTTGATTGGTTGCAGTGTGAAGTAGATGCCAATGCAATTGATAGGGTGCTGCTTCAATCTTCCAGGCCTGCTTTGCATGCCAATGTTGACTGTAATGCACTTGCTGCTGCTGTTGTTAGTAGGCAGATCTTTGTTGTTAAATTGCTGTTGCAGGTAAGCATCTTGGCACTTAATTTCCTGAGTTTCTTGTGATAGATACATTCTTTTGGTAAAACTAATGTGCCGAGACATTTTAGTGTAATGACTATGTCTCCAAGGGCTGCAACCAGTGGAGTTCCATGTAGGATAATCTGATGTGGTTGCTCATGAAATGTGAAGCTGCATCATTAGAAAGAAAAACCATTTATATTGAAAGTATGGTCATGTATGTGGTGGAAGACAACATTTTTTATGATTTCACTTATTAATCTGTAGTAAAGTGATATAAATGGTCTTCGATGAAAAAAAATGGTGCAGTAGCCTATACCTTCTCCATGCTTAGTGGGAGTTTAGCCTTGGATGATGATACTAACAGAATTGCTCCACCATGAGAGAACCCTACCTACCATAGTATCTATTGAAGCATGATAAGCTATAACATAATTCGTACCTCTTTCAAAAATGAATTTTATTTCGTCACTCTTTAATGCAGAGGAAATTGATCCTATACTCTTTATGGGATTTCAAATTTGAAAATATATGCTGGTTGCGCTTGCTTAGTTAGCTTATTAACACTGAATCCTCCACAATGCAGTACAACTTGAAAAGCATGACTCTGTAATTCTGCTGGAGGCCGAATCATGTGTATTATGACCGAGTATATGCCATAGATGTTATCTCAGCATCTCTCAAGTTTTAAACTTAACATCATACTTGTCTTAATGTGCACAGGATGTAATAAAATAACAAGTTTGCGGTTTTCTAGCAGAATTATTGGCCTTAATCTTATATTGATAACCGTTTGACACTGTAAAAACAGGCTGGTGTCAAGACGGACATCAAGGTGAGACTGGGAGCCTGGTCTTGGGACATGGATACTGGAGAAGAATTTCGGGTGGGTGCTGGACTAGCCGAGGCTTACTGCATCATCTGGTGTGCTGTGGAATATTTTGAAGCCAGTGGTTGTATCTTACTCATGCTTTTCCGACACCTTTCCCCTAACGCCCTGCACTATGGGAGGACTCTCATCCACCATGCTGTCCTATGTAATAATGCAAGAGCAGTAGAAGTACTACTAAATAGTGCTGTTGATAAAGAATTTCCTGTGAAAACATCGACAAAAACAGAGTTCCGCCCTATTCATTTGGCTGCAAGGCTTGGATTTGCTAACATTCTTCAGTGCCTGATAACCGCTGGCTGCAATATCAACTCCCGAACAGCATCAGGGGAAACAGCACTAATGATTTGTGTTAGATATAGGCACGAGGACTGCCTTAAAGTTCTGGTCTCAGCAGGGGCTGATTTTGGATTGGTTAATTCTACTGGTCAGTCTGCAAGCTCAATTGCAAAGTCAGCTAGGTGGACTCTTAGCTTCCAGCAAGCAGTGGTAGATATGATTCTGGCAGGAAAGATTGTTCGATCAAGAAATGCCTCTATATTTTCTACTTTGATGTTTGTGACTCAAGCAAATAACGTTGAGGCCTTGGAAAAACTCATTGAGCAGGGAGACACTGATCTTGATGAACAAGATGATGATGGGTACTCAGCTGCCATGATAGCTGCAGCAGCAGGCCACGCGGAGGTTTTCAGGTTGCTCCTTCATGCCGGTGCCAATATAAAGCTGCAAAACAAGTATGGTGAAACGGCAATCAGCTTATCAGAATTAAATCAGAACGGTGAAGTACTTGAAAAGGTGATGCTTGAATATGCACTTGAAGAGGGGCGTAATAGTTCTACTGGGATTTATGCTCTACATCGTGCAGCAATACGTGGAGACTTAGACTTGGTTCGTATGTTAATAAGCAGGGGATACGATGTTAATGCCGCTGACAGTGATGGATATACCTCGCTTATGTTAGCAGCAAAGGGAGGACATGGTCAACTGTGCGAACTTCTGATTTTAAGCGGAGCAAGATGTGACATCGAGAATGCTAAACACGAGACAGCACTCATGCTTGCAAGGAAAAACGGGTATGGCAGTGGTTGTGAGCAAGTAATATTAGACGAGCTTGCTCTAACTCTAGTGATGGACGGCTCTTACGTAAAGAAACACACCAAGTGTGGCAAAGGATCACCCCATGTTAAACTACTGAGGATGGTTGAGGCTGTCGGGATTCTACGGTGGGGGAAGTCGAGTAAGAGGAATGTGATATGTAGAGCAGCTGAGGTAGGCCCTAGCGCCAAATTCCGATGGAACCGCCGGAGAAAATTCGACGTGGAAGATCCAGGAATGTTCCATGTAGTGACTACAAAGAACAAGGAGGTGCATTTTGCATGTCATGGTGGGATTGAAATGGCTCAGTTGTGGGTAAGAGGGATCAAACTAGTAACAAGGCAAGCTATTTTTGGCAATAAACAGATGAGTTTGAGAGGTCAATAAACTCTTTGTTAGTAGTTTATGTGAAATAATATGGAGAAATAGTGCATCTCCTTTTTATATATATATATTTTTTGTAGCATTTCTCTTCTTCATGCAATGTAAAGATTTAGATGATCGGTTCTTATAATGTTCTAAAGAAAAACTACAAGTGTTTTCTTTAAAACAATATTTTTACATTTCATTTTTACAAAAGTGTGTAATCACACATCCACATTAGTGGTGAGGTGGTGAGGTTTGAGTCCATACTATACAGAAACAAATATTTATAAGCAGAAGGCCTTGTGGGTCATGGACTCATAACCCCCAAAACTGTTATAAAAATATAATGAAATTAAAGCTACGTTTGAGATTGTTATCGACTTTATAAATTATCAACTTAAAAAAAAAAGTTCAAAAAAAATGTTTAGTAAATTTTAATTGATTATTAAAGATGAATAAAATAGACAAGATTATTAAATTTTAATATATTTAAAGTTTTTTTTTCAGCTTTGTTTATATATATATTTTTCCTTTTTCTCTCTTTTTTTCCGAATATATATATCTATATATTCCATTTTATCAAATGGTTATTATATATTTTAGGGTTTCAACTTTCAAAACTTTTTAAATTTATTTAAAATTTAAAAAAATTTAAAAAAATCAACATTCAAATTAAAAAAAAATGAACTGAGTCGACTCGTCTGAGTCAACTCGTTCATTATTGTCTCAATAGTTCCAGATCTGAAATCAGCATCTTCCTCCGTCAACCTCTCTGATTCCGCTCCTTCCACCGATCCACCAGATTCTCCACCTCAAGCATGTCGCCGGCCTCAGCCGTTAGATTGAAATCGCAACATTCCTCTTGAAACCAGTCGAAAAAATGGAGGCTTCCTCCTCCATCCATCGCCGGAGAAGAACCGACCTTTGCGTCGGAAACACGAATGTAGCCTGTCAGCCGTCCGACCTCCATCGTTGGTGGTGGCGCCACCTGAGCAGTGGTGGCCACCGTACATTGTTCAAACAAATTATTTTCTAATTTTTAAAATTTTAAATTTTTTAAACTATTATTAATTCAAAAAATTATCACTATTAAATAAAAGGATATTATTGTCTATATATATTAAAATGGTAGGGGTATTATAGACATTTAAATGATAAGAAATCAGCTTCTCCCATAATCAACTTCTAAAAGCTGTCACCAACCAACTTCTTAAAAACCGATTATTGAAGGAGCAAATTATGAAATAAGTTGATTATGGAGTGTTTACCAAACACTTTATGGATTCTAGATATTATGATACAAGTGATTATTTTTCAAGTTTAAACAATCCTAAATATGGCATAAAACAAATATACTTAAGTAGAAGGTCTTGTGAGTCCTGAACTCATGACCTCCAAATTGTTTTATAAAGGGGTAATTACCCTGGTGGCTATCGACTTTTGCCACCACTCTCAAAATGGCCACCAGTTGGGGATTTGGTTTAGAAATGGTCATTTTTAGCAAACAAAGTTACACCGGTGGCCATTCCGTTATAACACCGTTAACTTTTTCAAAGAATGTTACACTAATGACCATTAATTTGTTCACTTAGTATCAAAATGGCAATTATAATAATTTTTCTCCAAAATTACTCTAGTGGCCATCCATTTGGTCAATTGGTATCAAAATGACCATTATAATTGTCCCATTTTTTCTAAAACATGTGTATTGACCATCCATTTGGTTAATTGGTATCAAAATAATCATTATATGTACAACTATATTCTATTATATGTACAACTATATTCTATTAGAAAAATAAAGTAAGCAATCATTAAAAATAAAATTTCATTTCAATAGAGAAAATAAATAATTCATTTGATTCAATATAATTTTAGCTAGTCATACACATCAAATACTACTTGTCAAACTGTACAAGTATACCAAAATCCTCTACACAAGTATACCAAAAAACTGTTCAAAAACCATACCCAATTGCACCATATTCAAAACCACACAAAAGTTTGCCAACCAAATTTCATAGTACCTAAAATAACTACCAACCTTAACAAAAGGCAATGCACTTTCAGTTAAAACAAATGGGACAATTATAATGGTCATTTTGATACCAATTGACCAAATGGATGGCCACTAGAGTAATTTTGGAGAAAAATTATTATAATGGCCATTTTGATACTAAGTGAACAAATTAATGGCCATTAGTGTAACATTCTTTGAAAAAGTTAACGGTGTTATAACGGAATGGCCACCGGTGTAACTTTGTTTGCTAAAAATGGTCATTTCTAAACCAAATCCCCAACTTGTAGCCATTTTGAGAGTGGTGGCAAAAGTCGATGGCCACCAGGGTAATTACCCCTTTTAAAAATATAGTGAAATTTTATTCAACTTTTGCTCTAAAATTTTTGTTATTTTCATTTTCTTTTTAAATTTTTTTGCTATGGCCTCCAAGCCTTCAAATTTTAATGAAGATATTTCCTAATTATGAGAATGGATAAATGGATCAAACAATTTTTTCATCTTTGCTTTACAAACAAATAACATGTTCCTCGAGTTAACTTAATAATTATTTTTTAAATAAAAATGGTAGATATTAAGTAGATATAAGACAATTTTGTACAAAATAATATTAATAAAAAAAGTAGTTGACTTGATTAGTATGGTGGATCCAAGTTTTGTCCCAACTCCAAATCCAAATTCCAAAGTCCAAAATCCAAACCAAACCCAAACACTTTTCCGGGCTAGATGCAATCCAGTGGATTACACCCCACAATAAGAGTAATTACATTCGGAGATCAAACGGCAAGCAAGAAACAACACCAAAGATCAGAGAGGTCAAATCAGACACCAAACAATTATCTGACCACACCAACTTCCCAAAAACCCACCCAACTCGTATAAGGAAATCCAACAACCACCGCAATTCACATTATACTATTATAGCCTCCGTTTAAATCTTAGTTATCAAATTCAAATTTCGAAGCAAAGCCAACCAGAGAGAGAATGGCGAGTTCTTCAGTGGCGATTGGAGGATGTGCCGTCGGTTGATATAATGACGGAGCTTCTCCGTCGCTTCAAGTGCTCTTCTCAGCCGGACAAGCGTCTCGTTCTCATCGGTAACAGTTTTGTTTTGTTGCTACTTTTTTTGTGTTTGAATTTTTTCTGGGTATTGTTTAGTTTTGATTTTTGTGTGTTGGGAGGTAAAGTTTGTTTTTTATGGGGTTTTAGGAGGTTTTGTGTGGATGAATTTGCTGCCTTTGTTTAAGTTTGTGGTTCTGTTGTTGTGCTTATGGATCTGATTGCACTTGTAGTCCAATTATGGTGTAAATTCTTTTGTTTTGAATTCATGTTAATAAGTGATGATTTACAACAATGGATACTGCAATAAAAGAAGGAATTGGAGGATAATTGAATGTAATTGTTAGGGCTTTATGTCCAAAGAAATTTGCTTGAGTGAAGTGCAACATATTCCAGAAAAAAATTGTCCTTTATATCCCGGTCAATGTTACTTGTATAGCATGTTGTCTATCTCATGAGTGAAAGGATTATTTTTCTTGTATGTGACGAAGTGTTCTGGTGTGGTTTTAGTAATGTGCGAAATACGAACGGGTTCATTAAAATGTGTATAAATCATGATGAATTGCATCTTAGGTCCACCTGGATCTGGAAAGGGGACACAATCACCGATAATTAAGGATGACTACTGCTTGTGCCATTTGGCCACTGGTGATATGCTTAGATCTGCTGTGGCTGCAAAAACCCCACTTGGAATTAAGGCAAAGGAAGCTATGGATAAGGTAATTTGTTTTTGGTTTAGATACGCATTTCGTATCATGTGTCTGTATTCTCTACAGCATATTTATTTGGCGATTTCTTTGTGGGTGTTTTACGTGTAAATATATTGTAATCATGTAGGGAGAACTTGTCTCTGACGATTTGGTTGTTGGAATTATCGATGAAGCAATGAAGAAACCTTCATGTCAAAAAGGTTTCATTCTAGATGGGTTCCCAAGGACAGTGGTTCAAGCAGAAAAGGTTCTGTGGATTTGGTTTTTTTTTTTTCCTTTTAATTTGCTTACTCTTTTGCGGCTTTGATCTTCACAGTGTTGAATCCTAACGATTTCTTTTTCACTTGTGATACAGCTGGATGATATGCTTAGAAAGCAGGGAACCAAAATTGACAAAGTGCTCAACTTTGCAATTGATGATTCCGTATTGGAAGAGAGGATCACTGGTCGTTGGATACACCCTTCAAGTGGTCGGAGCTACCACACCAAATTTGCACCTCCTAAAGTCTCTGGTGTAGATGATGTAAGTTGATATTAGTTCCATTGTTCTTCTTTTGGATCTCTTTTTGTTATTAGTTGATGAATGATGTTGGTCTGAGCTTTAGCAAGTTCTTTTAGTTTAGATACCTTGGCAGATTAGTTAATTATTGGTCACATGTAATTAGTTCATAATATGTAGCCTTTTGTGCATATTTCCATAAATTATATAAGAATATGTGCTCTGCACTATCAATATAAATTCTTGTGACTTAGAGGTGCATCGATAAACTTAGGCCAAAGCCTGAATCAGGTGACCCAACATATACATATGGAAGCAGTTAAACCAATTCAAATTTATTGCAGATTAAGATGTCAGCATTAACCTCTTGATAATACTTGATAAATGTCTGAAAATTGTACATTAGATACATTAAATGCAATAATGCATGTGCAGAACTGTTCTTAAAAGTTGAATTTAATTTTGTTGGTGTATTATATTTATACTTATCATTTGTTCATTCAACCAAACTAATGAACATGCGGTGGCTTCTGCTCTGATGAATTTCTGACCTTTTTTCCTTTTTTAAAAATGCAGGTCACAGGAGAGCCTCTAATACAGCGAAAAGATGATACTGCACAAGTTCTCAAGTCAAGGCTGGAGGCGTTTCACAAGCAGACTGAACCGGTAGGATTTTTTTTTTTTTTTTGTTCCTTCAATTGAATCATACTTGTTTGCTGACTATACTTACGCCGAATAAGAATAACTTCATGGTAAACCATATAAGCAACTTAAATTTTTATTATAGAAGCAGCTTTTAGAGGGTTAAATTGGCCGTATCTGACTTCTTGATATCTTTGGGGAGGGGGGGTTGTAGAAAGGGGAGAAAAAAACATTCTGACAATATTTCTAGTTATCTACTATCTATGTCATTCAATATTTAGCACTAAAATATTAAATGGTTTGACTTCCATCTTGGTGCATCATGTGAAGTTACAGATTGGTTATATTTTGTCGATATTCAGTAATGGGCTATTACATCTTTCTTTATAGAAGTGTTGGAGGGTGAAATTGACTATCTTTGTACACAATTGGAAGTCTACTTGGATGTTGGTTTACATGTACTCTGTTCCTTTTTAAGGGACAGATTATGCGTGTGTGATTCTTTGGTCAAAAAGTGCAATGGAAAAGCAGTTGTTAGCAATTAGCTTTTCAGGCACATGCATTGCATACGAATACTTGGGCATCCTGTAATACACATATTAACAATAACTTGTTTTATTTTAGAGCATGGTATATTGTAATATATGTTAGTTTTCAATCTGCTGCTCTATATTGCTTTGCTAACATTCGATTTCTAGAGAGTCGGAATGTGATCTTCTCACACCACCAAATCCATGTTAGATAACAAGGCATCTGAATTGTCAAAGTATACAATGCTTCTGCCATATTTACCAGTAGCAATATTCCACTCCTTTTCAGAGTGCATTTTGCTCGTGTGTCGTGCTTGTGTCTCTAGTTCTTATTTAAACTACCTGCTAACTAGTTCCATATTTGTGTGACATGCAGGTTATCCACTATTATGCCAATAAAGGTGTTCTCGCTCAACTTCACGCTGAAAAATCCCCCAAAGAGGTCACTGCTGAGGTCCAGAACGCACTCTCTTCATAGGAGTAAATCAAACTCCTTTTCTCTTGTTTCCTTTTCCATTATATGATCTCATATTTAATCCGGTACATTGTCGGATCGGCTTTATTGCTAGACTTTGAGCTTCAATTCAGGTTTTGAATTCCCAAGGTGTTCATTAGAAAATAATAGCTTACTATGAATATAAATTTTATGGTAATACTTAAAGTCTTACAAATGATTAATTTTCTGAATATTCGACACATCATTGTGACTGCATCGTTTGTTTACATGAGAAAATGTTTTTTTTTTGGAATGTCTTTTTGCATTTTCAAGCAGCATTTGAAACCTTATAATGTACTTAATATATGATATAGTGGAAACAATAATTTAACTATCAAAAGAAAAAAAATTCCAATGCTACAGAGCTGGAATGAGCAAGCTTGCCAATCAATGCTGTGACTTTTCTTTCTTCAAAATTGCCCAACACGATTGTCACTGCTATTCACTGTGTCACCAGACTAAGGGGTCGTTTGTTTTTTTTTTTGTTTGTTTTTTTTTAAGTGGTCAAACAACTTAAAAATATCAAAAAACAACTTAAAATAAAAAGTAAGAAATCCTGACTTTTAACTTAATTCTAAATCACTGAATTACAATTAAAATATTCTCTTTCAAATCTATCCTCCAAAAAAAATATATTTCTAAATTTATATTAATTTAATATGGTATAAAAAATTTTCTTTTAACATATTTTTTATTTTAAACATGTTTTAGAAAAGAAAAAAAAACCTAAATACTTTTCATAATTAAATTTTTCAGAGATTAAACAATTGTATTTCTCTCCTGCCAAATCTCAGTAAGAACTCTTTATTTATTTATTTTTATCTAACTATTTGTATAGTGCTCAATAAAGTTGTCTATCAGATTAAGTAGATTTTGTGGCTCGAAAATGTTATAGGATTATTGTATATAAAATTCAAGAATTTTTTTTTATTTGGTTTCCGGTGCATATGATCCAGGAAACAAAAAAAAAACAAAAAATGTTTCATGAATTATATTCGCCGGAAACGTGGACAACGTATAAAATTGAACTTGAATTTGAACTTTTTTTTGACAATAAATTTAACTTAAACTTTGTTTGTAGAACATACAAAATTATATACAAAATTATATTCTTTGTTTAACTTTTTATTTTTTTAAATTAAACTTTGTTTGTAAAAAAAAAACCATACAAAATATTATAAATAATGATACATGTTAAATTACTTCTTTTAATTAGTATTGGTATAAATGTACAATTACTTATTTTCAGACAGTTTTATTTTTAAAAAACAAACATGTTAACAGCACATTCAGATGTGAGAAAAAAAAAAAAACAAACATGTTATTCAGATTCAGATTTCAATCAGTACTTCAGAAAAATTCAGAACTAAGAACTATTCATTGTTCAGACAAGACAAAAAAACAGCAAACGACCTAAGTCACTATCGCTTGGATGTGCTGACTTGGTTGAAAAATTTCACAGCAAGTTTTGTATTTTTCAAGCTTCTGGCTTTTCTTCTCATCAAGCAGCTTCTCATGTAAGCCACAATGACACTCGCTCTATAAAAGCCATTTTAGTTATCACAACTTGAACCCACCAAGCAGATTATCAAACAAAGCCTCTGACAACCAATTTTCCAGAAATCCTTCACAAACAACCATGTTTTCTCTTACAAGAATGCCTTCAACAACATCAGTCTTTTCAGCCTACACCACCGTTGCCGCCTCCACCATGCTCGTTAGAACTGTAATTTCTGATGTGCAGAGCTTGGCTAGCCAGTTGATACCCAGAACACTCCAGGAAAAGATACTGTCCAGGCTTGAAGGCTTGTCTGGGAAGTTTTCTTCTCAGTTGACAATCACCATTGATGAATCCAGTGGATTGTCTGTCAATGAAATCTACCAGGCTGCTGATATGTACTTGAGCACAAGAATCACTCCCTCGATCGAACAGCTCAAGGTTTCGAAAGAGCCGCAGGAGAAGGACGTTTCAGTCACCATCAACAAAGGCCAGAAAATCATCGACACATTCGAAGGCATTCTGTTGACATGGGAATTCGTCTCTACTGCAACCCAGAAAACATCTTTTGACGGCAATAGTGGTTTCTATGTAACAGAAACAGCTGAACGAAAATCAATTCAGCTCAGTTTTCACAAGAAGTACATGGAGAAAGTGTTACGAATTTATCTCCCGTACATTGTGGAGAAAATGAAATCCATTAAAGAGAACAAAAAGGCGGTGAAACTGTATTCACTTGGGAGTTACAGTGTATACAATTCCATCAATCTTGATCATCCATCAACTTTCGAGACAATGGCAATGGACCGGAAGCTTAAGAAGGAGTTGATGGACGATTTGGACAGGTTTTTGAAGAGAAGAGGGTTCTATAAGAGAGTTGGGAAGGCATGGAAACGCGGGTATTTGTTGTATGGCCCTCCTGGTACAGGCAAGTCTAGCTTGATTGCAGCCATGGCTAACTATCTGAAATTCGATATTTACGACTTGGAACTTGCAAGTCTGAGAAGCAACTCAGACCTCCGAGGACTCTTGGTCTCAACTGGGAACCGTTCCATACTTGTAATAGAAGATATTGACTGCAGCATTGAATTGGAAAATCGACAATCTGGAGGATACAAGCAAGATGACAGTCAGGTTAGTATATACATGTTTTAGGTTTCAGTCCCTATTCGATCTTCAGAAAAATTCAGTTGACGTCTATGAATGGCTCTAAATGTTCTTCTCTCTCTTTTTTTGACAGATAACGCTATCTGGGTTACTGAATTTCGTGGATGGTTTGTGGTCAAGCTGTGGAGATGAGAGGATAATAGTGTTCACAACCAACTACAAGGAAAGACTGGACCCTGCATTGCTGAGGCCAGGTCGAATGGACATGCACATACACTTGTCTTACTTGACTCCAGATGGGTTCAGAATTCTTGCTTCCAACTATCTCAATATCAAAAGCCATCCAATGTTCCCTGAAATTGAACAACTGATCAATGAAGCCGAGGTTACTCCTGCTGAAGTTGCTGAGGAGCTGATGAAAAGTGAAGAGAATGCTGATGCAGCTCTTAAAGGAGTGGTTGATTTCCTTGCAAGGAAGAAGAAAGAGCAAAACAAATGTGGAAAATCCAAGGTTGTTGAAGAAGGAAAAGATGAGGACAATGAAAATGAAGAGGAAAATGGAAGCAAGAAAATGGATGAGAAGAGAAAGAGAGGTGGGAAGAAGAATAAGAAGAGAGAGAAGATGATGACAAAGAGAGATAAAACCAGAAAATGAGGAAGGGAGCATTTGTTGTTGAGAGAATAAAATAGTTGTATTCTAGACATCATAATGATGTCTCTATCTATTAGTGGAAGTGAAGTGTTTGAGTGGCCAAGACACCAAGAAAAGTGACCACTAATCAATAAAGAGGACTAAAATTATAATCCAACGGTTCCTAGTCGAAAACAAAAACAAATTACTCAGAATCATTAGAATCAATAGAAGATTAAACACTATTTCAATTTGAACCCTTCCATAAATACCGAAAGAGATGTGTACACTACTTACTTTATAATATACTAATCATCTCGCATAATACAACTCTTAGCAAAGTTTTTAATTTTTAATTTTTTTTTTTTTTTTCATATAAGAGTTTGAATCTGACCTCATATGTTCCGGACCGTCTCTATAGAATCGATTCAAGCATGTGACCGGTGTCACTATTTACCTTTCCAAACATTAAAGTGTATAACACGTGGGAGAATGAACAACTGGATCTAGAGTTGAAAAGTGGAATCAAAATAATGGTCCCCACCTGTAAGCTTCCAATCGGGCTCCACCTCATATAGTATGTAAATGAAAATGATACTATAATCTCGTGTATTTTTTCAACTCTGTTTCTCTCATCGACGACGACTCTGGTATGGTATCTCTCTCAAACTCTGATCAAATTCGTCTTAATTTTCTTCAATCTCAATCTGTTTTTTGTTTTATTTCTTTCTTCAAACTTGACTGTTATAAATCGAAAATTTTATCTTTCGTTTTCGTTGTCTAAGAATAGTGAGAAAGTGAAGAAGAAGAAATGAAACTGGTACCCAGAGAAGTGGAGAAACTGGAACTGCACAATGCAGGATACCTCGCGCAAAAACGACTCGCGCGTGGCTTGCCACTCAATTACACTGAAGCCGTCGCACTCATAGCTACTCAGGTATTACTCTAATCACTTCACTTTCGTTTTTTATTTTTTATTTTTTATAAATATTTATGTTCATGATTTTTATTTTATTTATAAATGTTATTGAACAAATTACATAGATTTTGGAGTTCGTTCGTGATGGTGATAAGACCGTCGCTGAATTGATGGATATTGGAAAGCAATTTTTGGGAAGGTGTTAACTGAAATCTGAATTAATCAAAACTATTGTTATAATGTTTAGTTAACATTTTCAATTGCTGATGTTTATGTAATTAACAGAAGACAAGTTCTTCCGGCTGTTCGGCATCTTCTGGAAACTGTCCAGGTATTGATTCAGTTTGGATTCAGAAGTGATTTTTTTTTTCTTCTAGTGAATAGCTACTGATTGGCCTTGTTGAATTATAAGTAGATTGGAAAGCTGAGCAAATGAAAGCATTTATTGAAATTGAACTCATGATGCTTGTGTTTCCTGTTATAAAGTTTCGATTCTGTTTTCGAATTTGGATGCAGGTTGAAGGGACATTTCCGGATGGAACAAAGTTAATCACTGTGCACGATCCGATTGCAAGAGAAGATGGGAATCTGGAGCTGGCTTTACATGGTTCTTTTCTTCCAGGTGACTGCTTACTGCAATTCGTAATGTGGGGAAATTCCTTACAAGGACTTTTGATTTAGGCTCCTGAATTTGGTGTTATTGAAATCTTTGCCAGCATTATCATCTTAGCTTCCATTGAAGGTGTTTTGGGTCCTTACCTTTGAACTCAAATGTACTATTTGTACCGTAGATGACCCACTTTGCCACATGGAACATTCTTTATTCCTTTAGAATGCAGATATGCAAAAAGTTTTCAATGATTCTTGGGTAAAAAGTCACATGTTTTAGCACAATTTCAGTTATCTTGAAATATCCTATTCATGCACCCAAGCTTTCTACAATTGAAATCTGTATATCTTTTAGCACAACTAGAGTGTGGTGGACATTTATATAGTATCATTAATTTTGCAGTGCCTGCACTGAACAAGTTTCCTGGAATAGAAGATGATACAATTCCTGGTAGATTCATTTGTCAGGATGGGAGTATTATGCTTAATCATGGAAGGAAAACAGTAATCCTCAAAGTCGTAAATACTGGAGACAGGCCAGTTCAGGTGTATTCCTTTACTTTATCGTTCCTTTTTTCCATTTTGTTCACTTTTTCCTTGTTTGTCATCCCATCGAGGCTAATTTGACATTTATTAAGTTTTCATTATCGTCCACTTGTAACTTCAGATTCCTTATGTGGGATTAAAGGATTGTGCCAAAAAAAAAATTGATTTATTTGATGGCTAGACCAGCATTGGTTACAACCAGTGTAGCAATCATTTATTTTCTAGCTCTAGGTTTCAACATTTCTACCGATTTGAAACCTTTTTTATTATCCAAAGTAGTTTTAGCCAAGTTGCATCATTTACATGGAAATGAAGTATTTCAAATTTTACCAGCAGGCCTTTGCCATATAGCAACGTGTCAAGAAGCATCATAAAAATATCTGACATTTTAATTGATAGAGCTTACTGGCATTTCATTTATTGTTTTCCTGAAGAATTTTATTGGAAAGAAACAATAATTTTTTATCTTTATCTAATAGTTTAGCATTCTTTCAGGTTGGAAGCCACTATCATTTTATTGAGGTGAACCCCTATTTGGTTTTTGATCGAAGGAAGGCTTTTGGCATGCGCTTGAATATAGCAGCAGGGACAGCTACAAGATTTGAGGTTGAATCCCTTAACCTCGTTCTATTATCAAATCTATTATGTTTTATTTCACTGATTTCAGGTTTCTTATCTTTTTGAAGATTGTCTTGTATTTTTTAAAGCAATATACCTTGTCAGTTCCTCCACGTGCTGGTCATAAATTTTGGCTGCTAGTAAACAACTCAGTTTCATTAGTAGGTTTGTTATTACTGATACTCAATTTTTCGGAGAGTCAATATAACTGAAAATTCTGATACAAGTTTCGGTAACAGAACAAGATAACATAGGATTTGGTGGGTATATTAGTGTTAAAACTTTTAAGGAAAATTTTTAGATTTTAGGACATCATAGGATATTAGGATGTAATAATACTAATAAATCTTGTGTTAAGAGAAGAGCACCGGTGATTTCTTTTAGTGTTACCAAAACTTTGTTTTTTCCTAGGTTTATTCTTGACTAAGATATATTCAGCTCTTTAAATAATACATCCTGTACATTTAGGTCCTTTACTGGAACTTTTTTTTTTTACTTTGTCAGCCAGGGGAAACTAAAATTGTCAAACTCGTAAGCATTGGAGGTGATAAAGTAATCAGAGGAGGCAGTGGAATTGTTGACAATCCTGTTAATTATGCCAAATGCACAGAAGCAATGGAAGCTGTAACCATGAGAGGATTTGGGAACAAAGAAGAACCAAATGCTAGGTTTAGAATTTCTACTGAGAAATTTTCAGCTGCTTGTATTGCTTCTATTATAGTAATCAATAGGATTGTTTGATTAGAAACATCAATGTAAATGACTAAGGATTAAACAAAGATGCCTCACTTCAGTACTGATTTTGCAGTGAAGGCGTGACAGGAGAAGATTCTTGTTTAGCCACTATTATTTCTCGGGAGGCTTATGCTAACATGTATGGCCCCACTACTGGTGACAAAATTCAGCTTGGTGATACTGACTTGTTTGCTGAAATTGAAAAAGATTTTGCTGTCTATGGTGATGAATGTGTATTTGGAGGTGGAAAAGTCATAAGAGATGGCATGGGCCAGGCAAGCGGGTATCCACCAGATGACACTTTGGATACAGTTATAACAAATGCTGTAATCATTGATTATACTGGAATTTTTAAGGCAGATATCGGTATTAAAGGTGGTCTTATCATTGCCCTTGGGAAAGCCGGCAATCCAGATACCATGGACAATGTACATCCTAACTTGATCATTGGGGTAAGTTCGATGTGAAAATGTACAAGCAGTTTTAAAGGTGCAACTTATGCTGTGTCACTGGCACAGTGGCACGTACTCAGACCTGCTCATTCTTTCTCAGGCTAACACTGAGGTTATTGCTGGAGAAGGACGTATAGTAACGGCAGGGGCGATAGACTGTCATGTGCACTTCATATGCCCTCAACTGGCATATGAGGCAATTTCAAGCGGTGAGCTACTCAGCTGGAAATTGGAATTACTATGGCTTCTGTATACTTATAAAAGACACAATTACAGACACTATATGACTAGATTACTCTATGCACTGTGCTTCAATGGTTAATAACACAGGAGTTGTATTTCTGATGCTTTTTTAATTGATCAAACTCAATACATGCTCTATTTAGAATATGAATGTAGTGCTTTTTGTTAAATTTCAGAAACAAAACATTGTAAAAACAGAGCCTTCTGAGTCAAACATCTTTGTGAAATTTTTAATAATATTTTTTCTCCCTCCCAAATCTTCAAAATATGTGTAGGCATTACAACGTTAGTGGGAGGTGGAACAGGACCTGCTGAAGGGACACGTGCAACTACTTGTACACCAGCTCCATCACAAATGAAGTTAATGCTGCAATCAACCGATGACCTGCCTCTGAACTTTGGCTTCACAGGAAAAGTAAGTTCATAATTTTTGTACTGTGATTCTGTCCAGTTTTAGTTATATAATATGACTGATTAAAATTTTAAAAAGGGTGGAAGGCTTAAATTTCAAACTTTTGGAGATCTTCTCTATTTATTTCTTCTGCTTGGTTGTGCAAAATCATTTGTTTTATTTAGGGGAACAGTTCCAAACCCGATGAGCTACATGAAATAATTAGGGCTGGAGCAATGGGATTGAAGCTTCATGAAGACTGGGGAACTACACCTGCCTCGATAGACAATTGTTTGGCTGTTGCAGAAGAACATGACGTCCAGGTTCACTTTTGTTCCTGAATTTTTTGAAATATTTTCAAACACTTGATGAGCTAACATCTATAACTTTGTTTATATATATATGATGATTTGGCAGGTTAATATCCATACTGACACCTTGAATGAATCTGGTTTCGTGGAGCACACGATTGCTGCGTTTAAGGGGAGAACAATTCACACTTACCACAGGTACAAGTTGCATCCTGCTCCTTTTTTTTTTTTTTATTACAATATACGAAACCACACTCTTCCCCATCCTAGTGTGAGCTGGACTTGAACCCAAGGCTTTTTGTACAACAACAAGTGACTTAACTACTCCTAACCACAGTCTTCTCTGGATTGTAATGCATGACTTGACTATCCAATGTTATTGCCGCAAAAGAAAAATTTATCCTTTTAAATTGCCACACGAAGGAGATTTTGCTATAGAAATGGAATAAAAAGTCCTTGTAGTCATGACTCAGATCTTTGTAGTAACATCTGATAGCCTATAATCTGGTATCTTGGCCAGTTTGATTGTGTACATAGTGTGTACCTTTTCATGCTTCAAAGATTTTTGCTTTTTGCTGTATATTCTTTGTATGCTTCAAAATCTTATGAGTTGTGATAAGTTTTTATTTTTTATTTTTACTACTTTCTAATTATTATGTTATTTTCATATTGTTCTATAGAAAAGATTTATTCATCATCTTATATCAATACTCTTGAAATCTTTTCTGAAAAGGTCTGTTAATCAGGACTCAGGAGAGAAAATGGGAAATCCCGTTAATTTTACAGCCTTTTGATGTTTCTTTTATTGATATCTTTTTGGACAGTGAAGGTGCAGGTGGTGGTCATGCTCCAGATATTATCAAAGTTTGTGGTGTGAAAAATGTCCTGCCCTCATCGACAAACCCCACCAGGCCATTTACTTCCAATACTATAGATGAACATCTTGACATGTTGGTATGAGAAAATAAAGCCAGTGATTATACGAACTTTTTATGGATGTGTCTTTTCATTTTGCTTTTGATAATTGCAGATGGTCTGCCATCACCTTAACAAAGACATCCCAGAAGATGTAGCTTTTGCTGAATCAAGGATTAGAGCTGAAACAATTGCTGCAGAAGACATATTGCATGATATGGGGGCAATTAGCATTATATCTTCAGATTCACAAGCTATGGGTCGCATTGGAGAGGTTCTTGATTTCTTTTGTTCCCCCTTAATTCTACTAGATTACTCATGAATTATGCCCCTTTTACATTTGAAACGACTCATGTTTGTTGTTGCTATTGCTATATTAGAAACCTTTGATCTTATAGGTATAGGCTACACAATTGCTTGCAAAAGACAGCTCAGATATTGTTATCGAGTCTTAGACGAGTTAAACTTCTCTTTGTACTAGGTGATAAGCAGAACTTGGCAAACAGCGCACAAGATGAAATCACAGAGAGGATCAATTGATCCTAGTGGATTGGACAATGACAATCTCAGGATCAAAAGATACATTGCAAAATATACTATAAATCCAGCAATAGCTAATGGGTTTTCTCAAGTTGTTGGTTCAGTGGAGGTATGCAAGTTTTAACCACTATGAACTCATTTTACAACTTGACCTGGACACTTTGTATGAAATTTTATATTTAGCTATAACTACTTGGTTATTAATCAAATTCATATTTTTATGTACGAGAAATAGTGGAATTAATTTATCTGATTTTTGGACGGGAACCACTAACCCATGTCCAATCCATCAAATATCAGGCACTGTAATTGACACAAAACTTTCCTAAATAACTGTATCTTCTGTGACTAATTATGTTGCGCAGGTGGGGAAGTTGGCTGATCTAGTTATATGGAATCCGTCTTTCTTTGGAGCAAAACCGGAAATGGTGATCAAAGGTGGGGCAATTACATGGGCTAATATGGGTGATCCAAATGCTAGCATTCCCACCCCTGAACCGGTACATATTGACATTATTTGTAGACAAACATTCACGCTTAATTTGCATGAAATATCATTTATACGGAAAACATGAATGGTTGCAGGTCCTGTCAAGACCTATGTTTGGAGCATTTGGCAAGGCCGGAAGTGCCAACTCCATTGCATTTGTCAGCAAGGCAAGATCTTTCTCTTTCCCTCTCTTCCTCTTCGTATTACTTTGTTTTCTCTCTAAAACGATCATTAAATTAGATTTATTGTCTTATCACAAAGCAGGCAGCTCTACATTGTGGAGTAAAAGCCATGTATGGACTCAGCAAGAGAGTTGAAGCAGTGAGCAACGTGAGGAAACTCACAAAACTCGACATGAAGCTCAACGATTCCCTCCCAGATATCACAGTCGACCCAGAAACATACACGGTCACAGCAAACAACGAGGTTCTTACTTGCTCCCCAGCCACATCCGTTCCCCTTTCACGGAATTACTTCCTCTTTTAAGCATACCGTCCATCTTTTATCACTTCTTTTTCTTGCACCACAAGCTCATTAAACTAAAATAAAACACTTGTTATTCAAACCTTAATGCTGAATTTCTTCGCATGGAAACAACTGCTTCGATCTTTAAGTTTTGTGTTCTGTTTTATCATGCGATATCTTGTAATGTTTTGAATTCTTTAACTTTCATTTCTGTGATCCATCAAATCCTCCTTTTGATTTCTTTGAGATCTTGTCATCCATAACACTGTACACATCACACAAAATCAAATCATATAAAGTTTACTTGAGTTCAACAACAGCCCCAATCGATTGATCATTACATGAATACAATGGTTACCGATTAATTCTTGATTTGTCCACATACAAATCAGGAATTAAGTTTCTATTGGAAAGGAAACATAATTCCCCCTTCTATCTAAAGAATCAAGTTCCTTTTCTTGAAACTTTTCTCGATAGAATTTGATTCTCATTTCAGATTAGTAAACTCGTCCTAAAGGAATCATAAAACAAAATTGTGATTCACGGACCAGCTCTGTTCAAATGAGACAAGCCCATCTCAAATCGGATGTAGAAAATGAAAACATGACTCGTGGTTGTGATATGATATGATATGGAATTGTTGGTAGTCCTGTCCACTTGTGATACATGTGATCTTGTACACATACATTAGAATCTCAGTGCTCTATTACCATGCACACACAACACGACACTCCATAAGTCTATATTCAAGTCTATATTCAATCATCTCCCACCGTATCTCTATCTCTATTTTAAAAATAAAGTTCTAAAAGCGAATATCTTCTCCAGATTCTATCTTAAAAAAAAAAAAAATTAATCCCAACACACTCTTCATCTCTATCTCTAAATGAAAAATCATTAAATAAAAATATTAATAATAAATACTCAATATTAGTCTTATTTTAAAGATGATTTAGATGAGACATTTCTAATGGTATAATTTTTTTATTATAATAGATTTATAAATTATAATATAATATATATTAATTTAATTTAATTTAAAAAGTAAAAGGTATAAATGCCAAAAATTTGTTTACAATTATAAGCAGGGTAAAGTTGGAATATAATTTATGAAAAGTTAATTTAAAGTTTCACTCTTAGTGCTCTATATTTAGAGTTTCAAAGATATAAACTCCAAAAAAAAAAAAAAAACAAAAAATTGGAAACAATAATTTAGAGTACGGTCTTAAAACCAAAAAGGCAAAGCAGCCAGGGGACCTCATATGATTTAGAGTTTGGACCAGTAGAAAGATGAAAACAGAGTTCTTAAAAGAGACTGGAGCATGAACAGTTGCCATCATATTTGTTGTTTTCTCTTCTCTCTAACATATAAATATATATATTTCTAATTACGAAAATGATTTGAAAAACTTTTATGTTGATGTCAACTGCTTCATGGATTTTATCAATTTCCTTTTGGTTCTTGTTGCTGGTGTGTGTGTGTCTGTGTGGTGTGATTGGATAAGATTTTCTTGTATAGTATTTCTACACCACTCAATGTGTCGATTGTTTTCATGCAATACTGACAATTCTAGTAAGACTCTTCTCATTCATTTAACCTACACACTTAAGTTGATGAGATGAGATCCTGAATTGAACCATTGGTATGTCCATCGCACTTACAACATGAGTTCATGGATTCGAATCACGTCTCTTCCCTAAATTTTGAAATTATTAGTTGTTATTATAAATGGCATCCTACCTATCTCTCTCTTTAGACCTCTTATATGATTCAATTGCATTTAACTATCAATCGATAATAACCCTTTTTTATAGTATTATTATCGTATATTTCAGGATTCTCATGCCACCGATACTAAAATATTTGATGTCAGCCACCAACAAAACTCTTTTGTCCTCTATGAAAATAATAATCTTTTTTATAAAATTTTTATACTTGTATAGACTGATTTGTTCAGATTTTCGGATAAAGAATATCTAATATCCAGCAAATTAATATGTCTCAGATTGTTCTAGGTTCCGACGCAAATTAATATTTTTTATAAATCAAATGTGTCGGATTTTTTTAGTTTTCGATGTACTTTTCCTTTTGACCTAATTGGGGTTAGATTAGTGGATGTAATGTATGTTTATAAATTTATATCAACTCTACACGATCTGATTCTGATATATTATATAATGCATGCACATATTAAAATTTGGATGTGTTCCCTATATGGATCCTATTGTCGCATAATTTATCATATAAATGGGCATATTAAACGATTTGACTGCCAAAACTGTTATTTTAATGGCTGGCCAGCCAGCCCATGTGATTTTTTAATCAATCAACAAATTTTTTTTTTTTTTTTTTTTAGAAAACGCTAAAAGAAAACACTATTAACTGTACAAATTATTGATTTGCAGGTGCCTCGTGTTGAGTGTTTAATTATTTTTCTTTCCGGCTTTCTTTAAAGCGTTATAAAAGTTTTATTTTTTCCAGTCAAACCTGATAAAAGTTTAAATGGGGTTTTTTAAAATAATAAATAGAAAACTGAATCAATTTAAATTTATATTTTAAAATCATTTAAGTTTGAGTAGATCTTATCTTAATCAGCAGTTTACAAGACAGAGTAGAGTACGCTATCTAAAGCTCTCTGTTCGGTAGAATTAGTCATGTTTGGAGATAAAAAGTGATCTATTTTGAAGGGGGGAGGGGGGTCACTTTCAAAATGTAGATGGCGTGGGGTGTGGGGCAGGGTGGGTGTGGGCTCTTATCATACATAATGATTCTTTTAGATTTTGTTTTAATTTATTGTACACATGAAACATTACTGGCTTTAGGTAAAAGTGTAAAACAGTTACTAACATTTGTCTTAATTATACAAGACAATTAGTGGAAGGATAGAGAAAGAAAGATACATACAAGAAAGTAAAAGTAAAATAAAAATCTATCTTTGTGTGTTTTCTATTAATTCAAGTTTATCATTAGGATTTTGAAAGTTTATTTTGGTCCATATATATATATATATATATAGTGGGCCAGGTCAATCACTAGTGTGCACATATGGACTCCATTTTAAGTTCACTTCAGAAAATGTTTTATCTAATAAAATGCTAATGATTTACATCACTTGAAAACTATCCATGCTTGACAATGTTGTCATGTTAAAAATATTTTATCATCTAAAGTCTAAACAAAAGCCAATAATCTTCTTTTGGTACAAATAAAAGTAAAAGAAAAAAAAAAACTCATCTAAGATAAGTCTTTGCTATTGTTCAACAAGTTGGACATTATATGATTAGGATTTAATTTAATATGGTTCATGTGTTGTATTAAATTGTGATTACTATTGAACAAATATGTCAACATCTTCTTTTCTCGATACTTTATCCGTGATTAATCAAAACTTTTTTTTTTTTAAGTATTATCACGTTATATAAATTTGAGGTTTTTTGGGAGACGATGAGTACGTTTGAGGTTTTTTGGGAGACGATGAGTACGTGGAGTTTATCAGTGGACTAACCTCATCCAAATATTTTTACTACTCTTCACATTTTATTAAAGATTATAGAGTTGAATTATATTTTCGATATAAATTTCATATTTATAACAATAATAATAATAATTCATTTTCTCAAATCTCAGCTGTTTGATGAGACCATCCAATAAGATTATATCGAATTATAGTTTAATGATATATATTTATATTTTTAAGATAAACAATACAATTTTATTGGGATGATCTCGTCACCGTTTCTATGAAGATTTTCTCAACGGTGAGCCATTTAAACAGATTTTTTTCAACAACCAGCAAGTTTCCAATTATTACATATTTACATTTACACCCACCATCATATCACGCTCCTTATGCTCAGTTTGAGCTTCACTTCCGAACATCAGTCTTATGCTCTGTCCACGCGCTACAAACTGAGAGTGGTGTTCTTGCAGCATGAACAACGCGGGACATTAAATCGAACTTGTCTCTCTCAACTAAAAATTTTATTACATCACGTTTTATTTAATGTTTTTTTTTTCTTGCTATTAAAAAATGACTAGAACTAATGTTGACATGAATCAACTTGAGACTTGAGGGTGAGCAGAACAGAGCACTGTATATTTATGTATGTATATGTATGCAATTGTTAGAGAAGAGAAGCCAATATCATCATGACTTCTGCTTTGAAGTTACAGTTCATGACCAGCCCCGGCGGCATCCGTCGAGCTCCGGCGGTTCCCGCCGCCGGAAAAGGTCACGGTAGGCTCCGGCAGCAGGCAGCCCGGTTCTCCAGGTCCAAGCGCGGGCTGATTCGGGCGGTGGTCAACAGTGATCAAAACAAGTCAGCAGCTACAGAGACTGCAACAAAGTCAGTGGATTCTTCAAATAATGTTAATGGGTCGTCACTGTCGGTTGCTTCGTCGTCTTCTAAAGAAGGAGGAGTGGTAGATGTTAGAGCAGTGATCACAGTAAGGAAGAAACTGAAAGAGAAGCTCACAGAGAAGATAGAGGATCAGTGGGAGTTTTTCATTAATGGGATTGGTCAAGGAATCTCGATTCAGCTCATCAGTGAAGAGATTGATCCTGGTTTGTTTCTTTGTTTATTCTTCTTTTTCTGTCATTTCTCTTGTTGGGCTTGTTGAAAAGATTCAATTTTTATATAGTCCATGATTGATTTTACTGGTTTATAATAGAAAAGCCAAGATAGAAACTTTATCTTCCTCTGTTCTGTTTTAGATCTTCTCTCTGTTGATATTTAACTGGCGCCGG
Organism: Dipteronia sinensis; assembly: GCA_033220585.1. NCBI lineage: Eukaryota > Viridiplantae > Streptophyta > Magnoliopsida > Sapindales > Sapindaceae > Dipteronia > Dipteronia sinensis. Next base: position 75,121,008 of record CM065638.1, on the reverse strand, counting down.
AGACATTGATTGATTTATTGTTGCTGCTTCAGTTACCAACTCAGGGAAGAGTGCAGAGTCTGCAGTTAGAGGGTGGATGCCAAAGCCGTCAAGCCACCCCAACATTGTTGAATATGGAGCTGATTTCACTGTTCCTTCCGATTTCGGTAAACCTGGGGCTGTTCTCGTAACCAATCTCCATGGCAAGGAGTTTTACTTGGGGGAGATTGTTGTTCATGGTTTCGATGAGGGTCCTATGTTTTTTCCGGCGAATACATGGATCCACTCGCGGAATGATAATCCTGAAAGCAGAATCATCTTCAGGAATCGAGTGAGAACTGTTGAACACTGTTTTCGATTACTTGTAATGAATTGGTTTTGGTTTACGAATTTAATGTACTAATTGTTGTGAAATTAGGCTTACTTACCTTCACAAACACCAGCTGGGATTAAAGATCTAAGACGCGAAGACTTACTGAGTATTCGTGGTAATGGGAAAGGCGAGAGAAAGCCTCATGATAGAATCTATGATTACGCTCTCTATAACGATTTGGGTAATCCTGATAAGGACGATGATCTTGCTAGGCCGGTTCTGGGTACTGACGAAAAGCCTTATCCTAGGCGCTGTAGAACTGGCCGACCTCCAGCCAAAATAGGTACTAATCTATCTGTTCTCAATGCTACATTTCCTTGTAAGTTTTTCTAGAGCTAACATGTAATTGATTGGGTGCATTGTGTATTGTGTATCGCGAATTTTTCATTTAGACCCTCTCTGCGAGAGTAGAATTGAAAAGCCACATCCAGTGTATGTACCTCGCGATGAAACTTTTGAGGAGATCAAGCAGAATACTTTCTCTGCTGGGAGATTGAAAGCTTTGCTCCACAATCTTATACCATCTATTGCTGCTACATTGTCCAGTTCAGACATCCCATTCAGTTGCTTCTCCGATATCGATAAGCTATATAACAGTGGCTTTGTCCTGAAAGAAGATGATCAAAAGGTTGTTCAGAATCCATTTGTTGGTCCACTGATGAGACAAGTTCTTAGTGTTGGTGAAAGATTGTTAAAATACGATACTCCCGCTATTATAAAAAGTAAGTTCCTCTCTCGCTTTCTCAGATCACTTGTACAACCAAATGAAGGATTGAGTTTTCAGTCCTGGGAGAGGCAATGTCTCACATTTCTGCACCTTTTGTGATTGTTATATCCAGTGGACAGGTTTGCATGGTTGCGGGACAATGAGTTTGCGCGGCAGACATTAGCTGGGGTGAATCCTGTGAACATTGAGATTTTGAAGGTAATGTTTGAGACAATCTGCAATCCGTGGCTTTTCATTTTTCTTTGTTCTCTCATCTTTAAGTCTCGAGTTTTGGTTTGGTTTAACAGGAATTCCCAATTGTGAGCAAACTAGACCCTGATGTCTATGGACCTCCAGAATCAGCAATCACAAAGGAATTGATAGAGGAAGAACTACATGGAATGACTGTAGAACAGGTATTGATATTCACATGTGCTACGTAAATCGATTCGTGTCCACCTTTCTTTCTGATCAAATGCTTCATTTCGTGGACGTTTTTGATGATACAGGCTATGGAGGAGAAGAGATTGTTTATAATTGATTACCATGACATGCTTTTGCCATTTGTAGACAAAATCAACGCCTTGCCGGATAGAAAATCTTATGCGTCTAGGACAGTTTTCTTCTATAACAAGACTAAAACGTTGAGGCCAATAGTTATTGAACTTTCACTTCCTCCAACACCTTCTTCGCCTCGGAATAAACATGTTTACACTCATGGGCATGATGCTACAACACACTGGATCTGGAAACTAGCCAAAGCTCATGTTTGCTCTAACGATAGTGGAATCCATCAACTAGTAAATCACTGGTAAGTCAAAACTCATTCAATATCTGCACAATTCGAAGTTTGTCGCATTGGATTAGTTTCATGCCTTGCTCTAACAATTGTTGATGTTTTGAATTTATCAGGTTGAGGACCCATGCTAGTATGGAGCCTTATATTATTGCAGCTCACAGACAGCTTAGCTCAATGCACCCTATTTTCATGTTGCTTCATCCTCATATGCGCTATACGCTAGAAATTAATGCACTTGCACGACAAAGTCTAATAAACGGAGGGGGAATAATCGAGGCTTCTTTCTTCCCGGGAAAGTATGCCATGGAGGTAAGCTCTGCAGCCTACAAGAGTATGTGGAGGTTTGACAAGGAGGCATTGCCTGCAGATCTTATTTGCAGGTAAGGTTTGGTTTTGATGCATTCAGACATTCTTTCTGTCTTAATGAGCTTCTGGTGTAAAAAAACATACTGAGTTACTGAGACTAACGTTTGAATTTTTCAGGGGTGTGGCTGTGGAGGATCCTTCATTGCCCTGTGGTGTTAAACTTGTGATCGAAGACTACCCTTACGCATCAGATGGGCTCCTCATCTGGTCTGCTATAAAAGAGTGGGTCGAATCCTACGTTGAACACTTCTATTCCGAGCCTAATTCTGTCAAATCTGATCTTGAGCTCCAAGCTTGGTGGAGTGATGTTAAGAACAAAGGGCACTATAACAAAAGGAATGAGCCCTGGTGGCCAAAACTCAACACCAAAGAGGACTTATCTGGGATAGTTACGATAATGATCTGGACCGCATCAGGTCAGCATGCAGCCATAAACTTCGGGCAGTATCCCTTCGGAGGATATGTCCCCAACCGTCCTACTCTTATTAGAAAGCTCATCCCACAAGAACATGAGCCTGGCTACGAGAAGTTCATATCAAATCCTCAGCATACTTTTCTGTCTTCTTTGCCTACTCAACTTCAAGCCACTAAAGTGATGGCTGTTCAAGATACCCTGTCTACTCACTCAGCAGATGAAGAGTACTTGGGCCAGGTGAACCGGCTACACAGTCATTGGACCAACGACCCCGTTGTTCTTGAAATATTTAATAAATTCTCTGCTAAGCTAGAGGAGATAGAGAACACAATCAATAAAAGAAACAAAGATGCCCGTCTTAAAGCCAGGTGCGGTGCAGGAATTCCCCCGTATGAACTGCTCCTTCCCACATCAGGGCCAGGAGTGACCGGTCGAGGAATCCCCAACAGCATTTCCATCTGATGGATATATACCTGAATTGAGGCAGTTGTTGCTTTGTGAGCATCTTTAATAAATGTATTGGTGAAATTTCTCTGGGAATGCCAAATTTGGTATGTGAAGCTCTGTAATTTGTAGGTACGATGTTACTGAAGACTGAATTCAGAGTGGCCTAGATATTATCATACCTAGTCTTTGTAAAGAACCGAAACAAACGTTTGTAACAGATGATGGTGTTTATATTTTACTTAAGAATAAATAAATAAATACAAATTTACAGCTTCGAGATTGCAGTCGACAATGCAAGTTTGATTAAATCCTTCCTCAACACCTTTCCTGGGGAATTCCTGGGTATTGAACTGATGAAAATCACTCGTCGGATTTTCTTGTATGGAGCAACCTACAACAGAATCTCCAAAATGATCATTCTCTGTATTCCATATTTCCATCAGATTATAAGAACTAGAAGAAAAATCATACCTGCTTGGCAATGAATTCCTTGATTTCTGATTCATCAATGGTGCTTCCGTGTTTTCTTACAACAAATGCTACCGGTACTTGACCCACTCGCTCATCAGGATACCTGCAAATTTATGCTTATTATAGACAAATGTGATTGTGAGTCCAACTGAGTTCATAGAACAATGGAGGCAGCAGGTGAATGAATAAATGGCATACGGAACAACAGCTGCATCAACGATATCCGGATGGGAATGAAGCTGATGCTCCAGTTCTGCTGGTGCAACCTGAGAACACTTGCATATACAGTTCAAGCTAGAAAATTATAGTAGATGTGAAACTGGCATGAAAACAGTTCTTAATTCAACCTGATAGCCTTTGTATTTGATCAATTCCTTTATTCTGTCCACATAAAAAAGAAAACCTTCTCTGTCAATATAACCGAGGTCTCCGGTTCTCAACCACCCTTCCCGATCAAGAATCGCTGCAGTTGCTTCTTCATCGCCAACATAACCTGTAGGCAACAGCAGATTAACACAAAAATCCTGCTAAAAAAACTGCATGTAAATGCAAAACTATTGATAGTTTTTAAGCGATAAATTTTACTCACATTATTATTAATAATGCTAATATATCACAAGATTTTTAAAATCAAACTCAAACATACTATAATTAGTAACGAATTGAGATCTCTTACCGATCCGAACATTTAAAAATCTCGAGACACATCAACATTACTAATAATAATAATAGACAAGTAAAATTCATTTACTTCTTAAATATGATTTTATTATCACCGTGACTTGAAGGTAAAGGAAACTCATTCAGATTCAAAACCGGTTCGTATATCATGATGTGTTGTCACGTACCCTTCATGATGAACGATCCTCTAAGCCAAATCTCTCCAGGCTTGGTAGGAGGCTGAGGAATGCTGGTTTCAGGATCAACAATTATTGCTTCATCAGCTTTCCGGTGGCTCCTGCCACTTTGCATTCTTCTGGACCCACTGTTCCGAACACTCTCGCCGTTGATTCTGTCATCCCATATGCCTTCATTGTTCATTAATTCATTATCGTTTAAATATTGGTTTAAGCAAATGGAACACAGCTTAACCACTAAAAAAAATTTCAAAAAAGAAAACTATTAATTACATTTATTATTTTAATCAATCCAATAAATATATCGAATGTTTCAAAATACGAAAAATATCGATAATATTTTTACTAACCTGGGCTAATTGCACTTTAGGAAACTGCTTTCGAAACTAGTCGATTACGCCAACCGTCAGGTGGGCCCCACCGCATCCGACAACTTCGAGCGAGCTCAAATCGTACCCGTCTGATATCACACTACTACCGTCCCAGGCCATCATCGAAACAACGGGCGGGGACGCTGCCACGTGGCGCACCCTCAGCTTCTCGATAGCTATCAACATGACTCCCAACTCAAACCTCCCCGTCCCGCCCATGAACACCAAAGTCTCTCCCATCGCCAGCGCCGTCAGCGAGTATCTGAATCCGTACACGTGAAAGTACGGGACCGTACACATCGCAACCGCAGGAGAAGAGTCCCTCACTTTACGAACCGCATGAGCCGCCGCCAGCGACGCAATCCAGTTCCGGTGACTCAACACCACTCCTTTCACCATCCCCGTCGTCCCCGAAGAGTATAGAATCGCCGCCGCGTCCGATTGCTGAACCATAACTCGGTCCGTTTCTCCGATTTCGAGTTCGGTACTCGTCGTGAGAGATTCGAACTCCGGCGAGTCGAGAAGGACGGTACCGTGTTCGAGCGAAGGGATCTTGTGAGCCGTCTCAGAAGTAGCAAACGCGATTACCGGTTTCGAGATCCGGATCAGTCGGGAAATCTCCGGTTCGGTACCGGACGGGTTCGAAGGAGAGACGACGACGCCGAGATACATGAGAGAAAGGTAGAGAACTGGAATGTGAATCGAGTTCGGAGAGAGAACGAAAGCGACATCGCCTTTGGAGAGATAGAATTTGGTTTTGAGAAAGAGAGCCAAGGTTTTGATCCGGAGAACGAAGTCAGGGTAGAGAATGCGGCGCCGGGTAGCGGCATCGATAATGGCGGCCGCGGAATGCGGCGGTGGATGAGAATCGAGGAGCGAAAAGATGTAAGAAGTGACGGAAATGGGCGCGGATTCGGGCTGGAGAGGGACGGCGGGTCGGATGCTGTGGTAGGTTTTGGTTTTGGAGCAGAACCCGCTTTTGGGATCGATTGATGAGTTGGTTATAAGAGGAACCGGTTTCGACATTTTGGAAGTTGAATTTGGAGAACTTTTGGAAAAAAAATGGAAGCATACAATGATACAGGTACAGTTTTGGCTTTGGGTCCACCTTATCTTGCATTCTTTGTCTTGTATGGTTTCTACAGTCTCTGCATGGTCTCTTCCTTTTTTCGGCTCCAAAAATATTTTAAATGTAATTGCAATTTGTTAATTGTACCGGTATATATACATAATACATATAGGGATACCTTTAAAATTAACCATAAAATTTAAGTTTATTGTTTTTATCCGAGATTAGTATTTTTATTGTTTCTATTGAAGTTTTCACTATTTAGATAAAATTGTCTTTCTTTATAAAAAAAATTATCTATTTTCTTTTTCTTCTTCTCGAGAAAAACAACTTTTTTTCTCTATTTCTTTTTCTTTTTCCCATACCTCTACTATTTTTTTTCTTTTAGATTTGGTGTGTTTAATTTGGTATTACACTAGTGTGTTTAATTGATTTTTTATGGTATGAACTGCTCTAGTGTGTTTAATTGGTCTGCTCTAGTGTGTTTCATTGGTCTACCATGGTGTGTTTAATTGGGTTGTCGTGGTGTGTTTAATTGATTTACGTCTGGTGTGTTTAATTAGTCTGCCTTTATGTGTTTAATTGGTCTGCCCTTATGTGTTTAATTGAGTTGCTGTGATGTGTTTAATTAGTGGTCAAGTGTGTTTAATTTGTGGTTTGGTGTGTTTAAAGAAATATGAAAAAATTTCCTGATTTGAATAGATTTGGAAATTTTCCAGATTTCCTCATACAAAAAAAATTAAAAAATCTTTGAAACAATGGATCTCTAGTAAATTTTATTTTTTTAGGAAGGAAATTTTGTTTCAAAGGAACAAAATCTGAAAAAAAAAATTAAAAAAACATAATTTGGAGAAAAAAATTAACAAACATAATCTGGAAAATTTTTCAAAATAAAAAAAACTTGGAATTGTATATGGAAAATTTTTTAAACGAAATTTGTAAAAAAATTTAAACAAAAGGAAATCTGAAATTTGTTTAAACAAACAATACCCAAACTTAAACACAACCATAGCTACCATTAAAATCAACAGCTAACACTTATTCACAATCACAACCACCCTTAAAATCAACAACCCAGATCTGCAAACCAAAGGAGAGAGAAGAGAAACAAAAAAAAATGCTTGAAACAAAAAATCCAGATCCGAGACGTAAGAGAGGATTAAAATTTTCAAAATTTGCTTGGATTAAAGAGGAGAGATGCGTGACTGGGTGAGAGAGGAGATCTGGTTGCAAAAAAATTTGAGGTAGAGAGAGGAGAGAGGCGTGAGAGAGAAAGAAGAGATTGAAGAGAGAAAGAAGGAAGAGAGAGAATGAAGAGGTGTGACTCATGAGAGAAAGAGAGAGAAATAAGAGATTGAAGAGAGAAAGAATGAGGAGAGAGAATCAAGAAAAAAAATTGATTCTGACCAAAGGAGAGAAAAGAGGTAAATAATGATGGGCATTTAGATTTTCACAGCCACTTATTGGATAAAAACAATAAAAATGCTAATGTTGGGTAAAAACAATAAACCTCCTTATTTTTTTGACTAAAAATGAGTATTTCCTCTTATAAATATATATATATATATATATATATATACACACACAGTCATTTTCTCCTCATTGCGCACTGATATAAGATATAAGTTATATCAGTACGTTGCATGTGGACCACTGATTATGGAAAGTTTTGACAAATGCATACACTTTGAGTCAAAATATGTAAATCTAATGGTCCACATCCAACACACTGATGAAGTTATATCAGTGCGTACTGACTTGAAAAATTTTTTCTCTCTCTATATATATATCTTGACATTAGGATTAATTGCGGGCATAAGCAACCATTTCTATAAAAAAAACAAATTGCACTCAACCTCCCTAAGGTTTTGTCTCTTGCACCGAAAAACAACGTTATCATTAATTGACATTCACACATTCTACCGTTAGGTCAAACTTAACTGTTACCTACAAAAGGTTAAAGTACCCCTGATCGCTAAATTAAATTAATAAAAAAATATTTTTTAAATGGATCTCCACTATCCATCTCAAACATGGATGGTGGAGATCAAATAAAATTTTAGATAATTGAAAATTGAAGTGGATTAGAAAATATATAAATTAAAAGAGAATTAGAAATTTAAAAACAAAACAATTTTAAAAAGTAAAAATAAAAAATAAAATTGAAAAACCGGAAAAAATAATATCATTGTTTGTGCATGTGAGATGCATCAATGATATTTATAAAATATGATATATATTTTTCCAGTTTTTTATTTTTATTTTTTATTTTTACTTTTTAAAATTGTTTTGTTTTTAAATTTTCATTTTTCTTTTAATTTATATATTTTCTAATTCATTTCAATTTTCAAATATTTAAAACTATATTTGATCTCCACCATCCATGTTTGAGATGGATGGTGGAGATCCACTTTTTTTTTAATGTTTTTGTTTTGTTTTTTTATTAATTTAATTTAGGGATCATGAATAGTTTAGTCTTTTAAAGGTAACCGTTAGTCAACAGTTAAGTTTGACCTAACGACAGGGGGTGTGAGTGTCAATTAATGATAAAGTTGTTTCTGGATGCAAGAGGTCAAACCTCGGGGAAGTTTAATGCAATTTGTTCTTTTGAAAATATAGAGGTTAAAACAAGGGGTAATATCACTAAAGTCCGTACTTTTTCACGAAATGTCACTTTTTTAAACGTCTTTTCCATATTAGTCACTTTGGTCCTTTGTTTTTTTTAAATACATCACTTTAGTCCTTCCGTTAGTCAAAGGTTAGTCAAAGATAACAGATCCAAGGGTATTTTAGTCCTTAATGCATTAAATTTCAAATTTCTGACATATTCACATTAATTAAAAATTTTTCTAACATGTGTCATAGAAAATATAATAAAAAATTTGAAAAGATAAAAAAGAAAATTTGAAAAGACAAACCAGAGGGATCTGACAAATTAATTTTAAAAGACAATAGAAAGCTTTTTGAGAGTGGTTCCAAATATCCCTAAATTTTTGTCTCTCGATCTGTTTGAGAGTGGTCTTCTCCTTCTCTAAATATTTTATTTCTGGTCTCCACTCCAACAAGCTTCACTCAGTTCGACGGTGTTCTCTAATCCAAGAAGCTTCACTCAGACACAAATCAGAGGTAAGATTATAATTTTTTTTTTTTGAGTTTTTATGTTGAGGCATATGCATAAGGCTTATAGTATGCCACAGCGGTGGCTACGAACAAAAATATCACAATAGAAACCAGAAGAAGCCATTGCCTTGGCTATCCCAAGATTCTCATTTCAATCGAGCTATGAGCTATTTGATTGTTTTGTGAGTTGCATGTGTAATCATAGTTGCTACCCTTTAAATACTGATCTTTCCAATCATTGATGACAGATACTTGCATGTTTGTATAGTATATATAACAGTTTGTATTAAAGATTTAAAGCTTAAAATATTGTAAATCTCACATTCCTTGAATCCATATTTATTTTAGGTTTTTTTCTTTAGGTGTTTTCGTTTTCTTTCTTTAGGTGCTTAAATTTGGTTTTGGGTAAATCTTACATTCCTTTATTTGGTTTCGCAGAATGCTTCCATTTTCCTTTAGCGTAAAAATTGGTGACAAAATTTGTGATTTGGGTATTGTGGAAGCAGACGGGTTCAGCGTTGTTAGCATTATTGTTTAAAAACTGAATTGGATTTGAAAATATATAAATTAAAAGTAAATTAGAAATTTAAAAACAAAACAATTTTAAAAAGCAAAAATAAAAAATAAAATTGAAAAACTGGAAAAAATAATATCATTATTTGTGCATGTGAGATGCATGCATGATATATTATAAAATATGATATATTTTTTTCCAGTGTTTTATTTTTATTTTTTATTTTTACTTTTTAAAATTGTTTTGTTTTTAAATTTTCATTTTTCTTTTAATTTATATATTTTATAATTCATTTCAATTTTCAATTATTTAAAACTATATTTGATCTCCGCCATCCATGTTTGAGATGGATGGTGAAGATCCACTTTTTTTTAATGTTTTTGTTTTGTTTTTAAAAAAAAATTTAATTTAGGGATCATGAGTAGTTTAGTTTTTTAAAGATAACCGTTAGTCAACAATTAAGTTTGACCTAACGACAGGGGGTGTGAGTGTCAATTAATGATACAGTTGTTTCTGGATACAAGAGGTCAAACCTCGGGGAAGTTTAATGCAATTTGCTCTTTTGAAAATGTAGAGGTTAAAACAGTGATAATACTCATATTTTAAATTTTAATAATGCTACACATCTCACCTAAAATAAATGGTGAGTGGATACATGTTGTAAATGAGATAACGCATTGTTAATGTGTATTCACTCACAATTTGATACCTTACATGTCATACGTGTTGGGATGAAAAAGTTGAGATTTTAGTTGAGATGTTTAACATTATTATTATTTAAATTTAATAACTAGGGCAAAATAGTTCGATACTCCCTCACTATCCTGGAAGTATTTTGTATATAGGTGTCAATATGGGGAATTAACCTGATTCGGCATGAATTTTTTTAGCAAGATTATCGTTTGAATTGGGTCGGAATATAGCAGGAACACTGTTCGGATCGGATCGGTCAAAGCCTAACAAAGCAACGAACATGAAAAACCTAAAAGTGATGATATTTGTACCCCTCTAAAGCTGTATTTATATCTTAAATTTATATATTTTCAAAATTTCAGCATTACCCTTAAATTAAATTATTAATATATTAATTCAAAATATAATAATTTCTTGTAACAATTTACTTTTTCGAATTTTTACCAACTAAATCCTTAAAAAAACTAACTAAATAAAATTAAAAATAGTAATAAAAAACAAAAACCCATATCAAAAATGGAAAACCCAATACCAGTCCATTCTCTTAAGAAAAGGAGGAGGAGACTGCCTAGAAAAGATGGAAGACTCCAGAAAGTAAAAAAATAATAATAAGAAACACATAATAGTATCTCTTTCCTTCCACAAAAAGGAAATAATAATTAACAATAGAAGCTACTCAAAAAAATTATTAACAATTAAAGTGACATGAAAAACAAGAAAGAAGGAGAAAGCTGAAGACCAATCAGATCTGCATTTTTTTCCCTTTTTTTTTTTCATTTTCCCTTTATATTTTGTTATAGGTAAAATAAGGAAAAATAGCCATTTAATGTCAACTTTGGACTTTAATAAAAATTAAAAGAAATGACATATTTGATAATACGTGAATTATGCTTACAAGATTTCATATTTTAAAATTTTTTTAATTGGATTTACATACAAAAATAGATGAACATACAGTTTTTTAAGGATACAAATATTATTAATCAAAATCTGATTATTGAACCGGATCAGACCTCGATCAACTTCTAATAGGATTTTAGTTAAACTCTATCTATAATGAAAGTACTTTCATTAAGATTCTTAAAGTTTTGCTTAACAAATCTGAAATCAGATTTTAACAATGTTTCGATCAGATTAATGGGGCTTTGGACCGGGCCGGATTTAGATCGAACATAATCAGATTTGGACCGGATCCATCTGGCCATTTCAACATCTCTAATTGTATCACTTTTGTCTATATAAAACATCAGATACATCATGATTATTGGTCTAGATATCTAAGTTGCAACTTAATAAAAATAGATAACTATTGATTATAGGCATAAATATCTAAGCTACCGAGCTCCTTTATAATATTGGAAAAACAAATATGAATTATTTATTTAAATGGCAACCCATGGAAGCAATTAATCAAACAAATATAGTTGAGTTTATTATAATTTTTCCTTTTATTTCGAAATTAATTATGCAATTGTTCACGCATACCTAATTAAAAAAAGAAAACCCTAAATTAAAAAAGATTTTTCAAAGAGTTGGAGACTTTTCCCATATACTTTTGGAGTTGTGTCTATTTGTCACTACTTGACCCAATGATGTCAACCCTAAAAAAATCAAAGTTCTTGTATATATTTCGTGCAACATGATGATACTCTGTCCTACCTCAACGTGTCAACATCTCAATTGACTCAACCATATCATCCTCTCTTACTCACTCCACGTCATCTCCACCTAATCCTTCACTCCAACCTCTTATAAATACTAATAAATTATTAATAATATCAACATAAAATAAATAAAAATTGAAATATTCTAATTATGGAACTAAGAAAACTATTATTTTTATTCTTGACCTAACCATCGTTTAATTTCAACTTTAATTTTGTCAAATTTAGATGATACAACAATATTGTAGATAATCCAAAAAAAAAACCTAAGGATTAATCATAGACTATGTTTTTTATTGAATTAAAAATTAGATTTCAATAAAAATATCTGAATTTTAAATTCATATATAATATTAAATTAATAAAGAATCTGAAGTTAATATCTTCACGCCATATAATCCAACACTTGCTTGCTCTTGGGTGCCTATCTTTTTGTCATTTTCTCTGTTTTCTTCTTTTTCTTTATATTTTTTTTTATATTTTTATTATTAAAGAAAATAAAAATAGAAGAGAATAAAAAAATATTCCAAGTTCCCAGGCGACGCTTGACAGCTTTTCAAGCAAAAGTCAGCAAAATCTAGAATTCCATGATCCCATACTACGCGCCCTATCATAACTATATGCACCTCGCCAATCACAAGGTTCTCTCACCAGTTATAAATAGTACCGTTTGAAATGGATCGAAAGAACCGATTTTGATCATCAAAATGAATACTTTTTTGAATTATCTGCTTTGTCCCTGTCAAATGTTGTCCTTAAATATTCTTACTTTTTAAGATCTACTGATTGATTGATTGATTGATTGATTGATTGATCTGGCTGGATTTTAGAACAAGAAACAGACTGATCAGAGAATCAGTAGGGTAACCTTTTGATTGGAAAACAATCGTTTTTGTTTTGATCTCTCTTCCTCTACAATGCAAACATTTTCTCGGGAAAATCTCATCTGGGTATAATCCATAACCATCAATTAGTATACTCTTTGTGTTCATTTACAACTTTGAATCGTTGATGAAGTAGTAGAAATCTTTGAAACTGAGCTCAGACAAAAGAACATTCATGGCCAATCTTCATATTCATATACAAACAGAGTCACCTCCAGCCGAAACTCCTCTACTCAATTCAAACCACAACCACAGCCACACCCAACAACAGCAGCAGCAGCAACAACAACAACAACAACAACAAGGACAGAACCAGAACCAGAACCAGAACCAGAACCGGAACCCAGCAACCGATCTTGATCAAACACTGCAAAAGCTAGAAACTTTTCTTTCGTTTCTCGGTTTCAGCCAGTCTTCAGTGTTGAGCTTCGTGTTATCTTGGTCTGCTTTTATATTCATAGGAGTTTTGCTGCCGGTTGTGATACTTGAACTCTCCAATTGTCCAGGATGCGAAAAGGGTCAAGTCAAGAATTTTGAGCTGGTTATCGTGGCCTCACAAGCCTGTTTAGCGGCTGTTTCATTGCTCTGTTTGTCCTACAATTTTCGTAAATATGGTATCAGGAGGTTCCTTTTTGTGGATCGCTATAGTGGACAATTGGCCCGGTTTCGAAACCAGTACATTCAGCAAATAAAGGTAAAGCATTTCCCTAAAATTCCCAACTTTTGATTTGATGTGATGTGTGCTTAAATTGGGAATTTGATGCGGTTCATTGATAGATAAAAATTGCAACTTTGCTTGGATTTTTAAGGAAATCATCAAGTGATGTTGTGAATTGTGATTTGATTAAGTTGGTATAAAAGGATTTCAATGTTTTCTACACATAAAAGGATATAAGTTCAATCCCAAATCAATTTTTGTGCCCCCCATATTTGGCAAACATTACTTCCTCTCTTAAAGTTACTGAATTTGTACCATGTACCATGTTGCCTCCTCTTGCGAATGATGGAATTTGATGCGGTTCATTGATAGATAAAAATTGCAACTTTGCTTGTATTTTTATGGAAATCATCAAGTGATGTGTTGTGAATTGTGATTTGATTAAGTGGGTATTAAAGGATTACAAATTTACAATGTTTTCTACACATAAAAAGGCTATAAGTTCAGTCTCAAAATCAATCACTGTATCAAAAAAAAAAAAATTATACCCCTTTATATTGAATACAAAATTGCAGAAAATATGGTCCTGCATAGAGGCTAGATAGAAGAACAAGATTCATGTAGCTGACTCTGCTTATTTGAGTTGATTATTGTACAAACGGTGCCCCGTTGTATATGGGATCTGCTAAATCGATTCCATGCTCAATCCACAACTCCCAGTACATTCTTTTCATGTTGCTGACATTTGAAAGATTTGGCAAACAATACTTGCCCTCGTAAAGTTATTGAATTTGTATCATGTTGCCTCATCTTGCGAAATGTCCGATTTTTCTCCAATGTTGGTGTCAATTTTTTTCTTCTCAATTTTAACTTGTAGCTGTTCAATTAGTTTCAAATCAAAATGTTCCAATCTGTATCGTAACATAACGAAAGAATTGCTTTGGACAATCTATTTTACGCAGGGTTCTATACGCCTCCTTTTGTTTTGGTCACTGCCATGTTTCATTCTCAAGGTTGTACGTGAAGTCCTCCGGATTTTATATGTGCGCCATGAATCATGGTGGCTGTCTACTGCTATATTATTAGCTCTGGTTCTATCCTGGACTTATTTGAGTACAATATCTCTATCAGCCTGCATTTTGTTTCATCTAGTCTGTAATTTGCAAGTTATTCACTTTGATGATTACGCGAAGCTCTTGGAAAGGGAATCTGATGTTTTGGTACTAATGGAGGAACACATTCGTCTACGATATCATCTCTCCAAGATAAGTCACAGGTTCAGAATTTATCTTGTCTTGGAGTTCTTGGTTGTCACAGTTAGCCAATTCATGACTCTTTTCCAGACTACTGGGTATACCGGGATAATTACTTTCATAAATGGCGGCGATTTTGCAGTAAGTTCAAGTTCTCAGCACCCTTTTTCTTCATATCATTGTCTGAATAATTGATTGTACTAAACTTGACATGAAAATTTTCCAGGTGTTCACAATTGTTCAGGTGGTTGGTATAATTCTTTGCCTTCACGCAGCCACGAAAATCTCTCATAGAGCTCAAAACATCGCATCGTTTGCAAGTAGATGGCATGCATTGGCAACATGTGCTTCTGCTCATTCTCAAATGAGAACTTGTAACAGTTTGGGAAACTTGCAAAGTTTCAGGTCATTGAACTCACTTCCTACTAATTATTCTGAAAGTGATTTGGAGTCTATGGATTATGTTTCAATGCCGACAAGTGCTCAATTGACTTCGTATTTGTGCTCTTATCACAAAAGACAAGCCTTTGGTATGGACTTCAAATCTTGTTTCTATATTTTCATATATGTGATCAGGCTGTGAAGCTTTTAGTGTTATTTCTGTATTTTCTGTCGCGTGGGGATGACGATACAAATTTGCCTGGACATACTACAATTTTTTACTGCTTTTCACTTAATAAGCACGAATAAGAGCCGTAGAAGTGTTGCACAATATGTGGTAGTATGGAGCTGGAGCCTGGAGCTGTCGGACATCAAGTGTTTTATTCTAGGAACAGTAGAACAGGCTCGTGGCTCTCTGCCTTGTTCATATATAAGTGTGCAGAAGATAGTGTATGGGGGAGTAAATACCGATACTGAAACACTCGCTATTACTTCTTGTAAGAACATTTTAGAGCAAGTGAAATAGAGATTAGTTTCAAAGTGTCTTAGATTTAGATCATATTCGGTTACACTAGCTATGCCACAGAAGATCAACCGAAATAGAGACACTTGGTCGTTTTGGATCAAACTATTCGATTTTGGAGGATCAACTCTCTGATTTCGAAAACTAAGAAAAGAAGGAACTTTTCGAATCAACCCATTTTGTTGTTTTAAATGTAATATCATGTTTTACTGTTCTCTATTAGTTATTCTGTTATCGCTCTTACTCATATATGCATGCGATAAATAGACATTGTGTGTAGGAAGTCGATACTCATTTACGTTTTTGTGTCTATGAAGTATTATATTTGCAGACAAACCCCGGGGGAATCACCATTTTCGGATGGACAGTTGATCGAGGTCTTATCAACACAATCTTCTTCATCGAACTCTCTCTACTCACCTTTGTGCTGGGAAAGACCATACTCATCAGTTCCAGCTGATAATATCCACAATGACAGTGCAGCTCAATGGAGCAAATCAAATTCATTTCAGGTCCATTTCTACTCATTTCAGGTACATTTCTACCACGAGATGTCTTCAATTTACACGTAACAGTTTCAAGATATGAACCTTACTTCTATCCTCCAAAAGAAGGAAAGAAACAGAGGTATAAAGATGAGATAGTGGTTTTTTAATGAATTTTGGCATAATTTTTTCATGCAACCATGTTTATCCGCAAGCTCCGGCCTCTAAGCACATCTTAGTTAAATCCAGGAAATGAGAATAAATATTATTTGTAAATTCTTTCATATATCAATGTACTTGGGTGATGAAATATATACAAGGGGACGAAACCATATTTAATACCATGTTGATCCAGACCAGTGATTCAATTTCTCATTTTACGATTAGTGGAATTAATCATTTGTTGTAATATATGACCCGTAAGATGCAAAAGTGAGGAACTAAAACACGTTCCAATATATTGATTGATTAGAAGCATAATTTTTTTTAAGGGTTGATTAGAAGCATAATTTAACCAGGCTTTGATGTCTACTTTTGATTCCACAAATGTGCATAATTTATTGAACTTGTATAGCCATTTGTGTATTATGTGTATACATTACAATACTGACACATAACACAATCAATCCTAGTACAAAACAAAGGAAAAATGAGGGCCAGTAGCCAAGACGAGAAAGCGAAGACTTTGACACCCGAAAAACACTTGTTTGTAGTTTTCTATGATCTATGCAAGGTTTCATGCAAGTCAAGGTGACTTGTAATGGTATTTGGTAAATGTTAAATCCCCCATTTTTGCTTAGTAATTACAAATCTGTTGAAATCAAGGCGGATTAAAATAAAAAAGGATGCGGAAGTATTTCCATTTGGTGGTTAACCTTGGAACATTTTCGGTTCGAGCAACAACCCGGACATTTCCATATTGTATATTCCTGCGATCTCTCTTGTTCGTCATGCTCTTCTGAAGTAAAAGGTTAAACTTTCCAGCCACTCAAATTCCTGAAAAGATGAGACAGGGAAGGTGGCATATAGAGAGAGAGAGGACTAGGTTCCATGAAGAGATGGGATCTTAATTGATGTCAGTGAACCCCAAAACTGTAAAAACAGATGCCAATCACCGATGTACCAATTCAAGACGAGCACAAGTGGGAACATAACCTGCCTAATTTCATACTAAATACGATAGCTGACTGGCTTCCACAGTATGAAAAAATTACACATCCAATTACACAAAAACTCGAAATTAAAGAATTAAGGGTAAGAGTTCAGAAATCCAGATGGTTGTCGACTTGTACAAGACTGACCTGCACTAAGAAGCATCTAAAGACATTTTGCAACAATAAACAAAATTATTTCACAAGAAAAATGAAACTGTATTTCAATGCTTCTCCTTATGCTGTAAGAACTAAGAACCACAACCGATAACAATTGCCGAATGGAGATGCCATAAACACCATGCTTTGGGATCCAAACAATTCTTCCTTTCATCATATTTCATCTTTTTTATTCAGATATAGCTTTATAGCTTTATAGCAATATTTAAGATCTGTAACATGTAAAATGAATATATATATGTATATATATATATATTTTGACAAACAAGTAAAACGAATATTGATCTTCACTTTGGTGCACAAACTGTTCCACTCTTTTTCATTTTTCTTTTTTGGCAACAGTTGCACAAGTTAATTTTGTACATGTCAGTTCGACAAAACTTAAAGTACCACTTTCAATGACTGTTAACGTAAAATTTACAACTGCATTTGAAATTTCCAAACTATATCCTTTTTTTAAATATCCTTGATGGCACAAAATAACTCATCAACAGGATTATGATGTATATCTGTGGTTCCTTGATTTTTGATGCAACAAATTCAGTTTATAGATGGGACAGTTCTGATACAACAAATTTAACTTGGGATTTTAGGATTCATCAATTAGACCTAAGTCAAACAAAGTATTATACATTACAAAAGATTTCAAAAGAATTATGGTAAATTAATATAGGAAATGGAAAACTAAATGTGTAATTAAATTTAGTGTGTTCCATTGGCTTGTAACATGTTGAATTTAGCAAGGGACAAATTACAGTAAATTTATCCTTAATCTTCTGAATAAATTCCTTAACAGAAACTCTTTTAACAAGAACTAAATGCATTTGACATCTATTAATGATGGAAAAATGCCGCTAGCTAGTCAAAGAACATACACCAACTATCAGAAAATTCAAAAAGAATGAACTAATCATATTGATATCACATGAACAACAAACCAAGGTTCGTAAGGTACCTCTAGTGAGCCCGAAGGGACAACTAATTGGAAGTTCTATAAAATCCAGAGAATACAGGTAACCTCCTCAACCTGCTTGCTTTGTGACTGCAGTGACATTTGCAGATAATGTCATAAATAAATTTCTGCAGCTAGTGGAAGATTCAATCTCCCACACCATCAATGAAAAAAGAATAGAAGGAATAAAACTACATTTAATTATTTTCATGTTAATGTGTCAGTTAACTCATTAGTTAAACTACAACAACAAATACGGTCAATGAGCAAGTGGAAAATGAAACTTAACCAAAACAAAATTATATATCAAAACCCATGTAAAATTGTAAATTGAATCTACCACAACACATAAGACCCCAAACATTCTTTCTTCATGTAGACATTGGATTTCTTCATTGTTACTACAACTTGACCCCATGTGAGCGAATATCAGATCAAAATATGAACTCACTCATAGTACACAGAAACTTTAAACATAGTTAGTTCATCAGTTGTTAAAATAAGTGAAAGTGTAAATACATTGAAAAATTGTTCCACTAAATGACATTTTATATTGGTTTGTGTGCTATATAGTCCATAGGTCCACATGACAACCCCATGTCCACAAGATCACCCCTCATGCTATATTATCTTCACTACAAATCGGAAAACTTATTGATGGAATTTCAGTATAAGAAAAGGAATGAAAGTACAACTGCTGGACCTAACCACTATATAAGAGAAACTATCACTATGATGTTCACATTGAAGACACAATTTCTTAGGGATGGAAAGCATAATCCTTATCCCACACAACATTCCACAGATATTAAATTGATAAATTACCTTCAAAGCACAATGGTTACTGTCAATTTCTTCGACAATGAAAAGCTAACAACGTCCCCTCCACTTCACATCAATCGTCTCTTGCAAACACAATGTGAATATTAAAAAGGATAGAAATGATAGTAGGCAGAAAAATCCATAATGTTCTATAAACCAAATATCAGGAGAACCGTTTACAATGTGTTGTTGAAATTATGTTACATACACAAGTTCCAGCCGAAACTGATTTTTTAAAGAAGAAAAGCTGTTATGCCACACCTTGCGATGCAAGCAGTGTCACAGGTGCATTTCTACATGATCACCATAGCTGGAGAACAAAGTTAACCTGCAAGACATCTGGTAGACAGGAGGATGCAAATAATTTCTCCACCCAAACCAGCACAGGTGCCTGCTAAAAAACATCATGAATGTTCGTCTGATAAGCAATGATCGCAACTTCCGGTGAATCATGACCTCACCTCAACCATGGTCTTTTGCAACGTCCTGTGGAAACCTAATGCAAGGGTATCTTTGGCTGCTCAAGACCAATTAATTAATTCTATTAGCCAAACAAACCACCAGTAGTTCCTAATTCTGCTTGTCGCAGCTCCTTTCTACGCTGCTCCTCTAAGGGGTCCGGACTCTTCATAATCCTTCTCATACGCCTAACCATAAAACAAAACGAACTTGGATAAATATTAAAACAACAAATTGCTATAACACTTGACATTTCAAATCCATAATTTACAGGGTTTAACCTGTCCTGAGCATGTTGAGCAGGAAAAGTAGGCATAAAATCTTTAGACTTGGGAAGAGGAACTTCACGGAACCAATCATGATTGAGAGCATCTTCAGCTGTTATCCGCTGCAAATAATACCATAGGATTTATACGTCATTGACCTGGTTTTTAATTATTAAAGAGAGATACTCAAGATAATTAGAAATTTACCTTCTCAGGATCATAAGTTAATAGTTTGTTCAACAAGTCAAACCCAGCATCAGATAGAACAGGTGATCCAGTGAAAGATGTTGCCGGAAATTTCTTACGCAACAGATTATACCTGAAAAGGAAATGTCAGTGGTTAATACAAAAAAGAAATAGATACTGTTTTAACTGAAAGAGTCACCAATGGAGGCCAGATAGCCAGATCAGAATCACCCAAAGCTGGAAGCCTGGGAAAACAGTGCCAAAAATAAGAACAACTCAATGTCATGGTCAACTTGGTTGTGAAGAAAGATAACGAAAAAATGATTACTTACTGATGCTTGACAAAGTTGACCTTAACTCCAGGCAGTTTAGTAAATCCAGGCCAAATTGTCTCATTAGGTGTGCCAAGGGTTCGGAATATCTGCAACCATAACAAAACGCATAAAAAAGTAATAAGACCACTGACCAACACAGGCAGCAGGAAGGTGTAATGAAGGTGATTTACCACCGTTTTGAGGTATTGACTAATTTAATTTACCTTGTCAAGTTGATCGAATTCGGTTTTCCCATTGAACAAAGGCTCCTTTGATAACAGTTCAGCCATGATACAACCCAATGACCACATGTCAATGGCTGTTGAATATTGTTTTGCTCCCAACAGAAGTTCAGGTGCCCTGAAAATAAGTAAACATGCAAGTATTTAAAACAAAAATAACATGTGATAAAAATATATAAATATATTGGAGTTTATGCATGCCAATACTGGAAAAACAGGCCTAAAGATACATGCTAAAGCAAAACATCAGTCATCCGAAGAAAAAAAAAAGGAACTAAGAATGAATTGTCACAGTTAGGGTAGAGCACAAGTGCCCAATACCACCATAAGCTCAACAAGCATCCATGAAATAATTACAGGAGATAAATGATAAAGAATCTAACAATAAGCCAATGCAGATGTCTGTGCTTGCTGAAAATAAAGCCATGAATATGACACACCAATTTTACAGACTATCAAATTGGAAATGAAAAAAAAAAGGAAATAAAAAAAAATGAAATAAACAGAAAAGTCCACATGCTAACAGTGTAACATTGAAAACAAAAAATTGGAAAGTGCAGCTCACCTGTACCAAAGAGTAACCACCAAATGAGTATATGGTTTCAATGGGCTTCCATATTGACGAGCTAACCCAAAGTCACAGATCTTCAACTCACCTCGATTATTCAAAAGCAAGTTCGATGTCTTCAAATCCCTATGGAGCACCCAATTATCATGAAGATACTTGACACCCTGAAACAGCTGGAGCATTAAACATTTAACTTCACTCTGACTAAATGGTTGCTTCATTGCCTCCATCAGTCCTTTGAGATCATGTTCCATGTATTCCATCACCATAAAAATGCTATCTAGGTTACTCCCTACAACAACTTCTTTCACATCCACAATTGATGGATGATGAAAAGAAAGAAGGATGTTTATTTCCCTCAGAGAAGTCAATGGAAAACCTTCTCTTTCTTTCTCCATCTTTACCTTCTTCAATGCTACAATTTCCCCAGTCTTCTTATCCTTGGCTCTATATACAACACCATAAGTGCCTTCATCTATTTTATTTAATCTCTCAAACTCGTCAACACTTCTACACCCCTGAAGCATATTTACACTTCTTTGGGGAGGTGCGGCAGGTTCTTGCATCGCCTCATGCGAATCAATTTCATCCTCAGAATCTGAATCAGATGCACTAACACTAATATCATTGTTATTTTGATCCTCATCAGTCTCCATGTAATCATCCTTCTCTGAATCCCCACTCGACGACCTAACATGGCTACCTTGTTCATCAGATTCAGATGACCTCGACCTAGCTCTTTCAGAACCTATTCTCTTAAGCTCCCCGGTCTCAGGACTAACGGATTTATTCTGTACCTTGGTTTGTAAAGACTCCGAAAGCGACTGTTTTCTTCCTTTTTCTGGGCATTTCTTCATCATCTAAAATTTCACCTTCAACAATTGGAGAACTGTTTCCAGCGGCCCATCTTGAAGAAGATATATTGCGGGTTGGTGCATAATCTTCATCATCTAGCTGCTCCACTTCATGATCATTACCTAATTGCTGCTCTTTCGATGGTGAAGCGTCCAACTCTGCTGGAGACTCTGATGCAGCATAAGGAACTGATCTAGAAGCCACAGGAGGATTAATGGGTGAAACAGACTGCAAATTCTGGATTTTCCTATTCTTCAGGGAAGATATATGTACAACCCCTTCTGGGACAACATTGGGTGATTTGCGATAAGATTTAGGCAAAGGCGGCGGGGGAGGGAGAGCAGTCACAATTGGTGAATTCCTACTTTTACTTGCTTCATTGTCATCTCTATCCCACACTATAGGCGAAAACTTTCTTTTCTTCTCCAATGGAGTCCGAGTCCCATTCTCCACCACATCAGAAACCTCATTATCCTTAACTTTTGACTCAGACTCGATTGCATCATCGGACCCACTTTCACTCGACAACTCACCAGGCTCCCTATCCAATGCCCTAACTGAATGCTCATGCTCACGGTGCCTAGTCCCACGACTTCCACTTCCACTTCCACTACCACCAGAATTGCTCCTGCTAGAAGAGGAGCGATACCCACCTCCGCCATTTACTGTCACTTCCCTCTCCTTAATATCCCTTTGTCTTACCCTAATCCTATCTCTCACATGACGTACTTGGCCCCGCTCGTTGTTTTCATGATTACCATTCCTAATCCGCTCCCGCTCGCACTCATATTTCTCCTTTGAATAAGCAAATTCGCGCTTAGACACATCGAATTCAGATTCTCGGTCCCGAAACTCATTATCACGATAACCACCATGTCTCCCAGCCGCCATATATGCGTGTCAAAATCTAAACTTCAACACAAACCCTAGTAGCAATTCAAATCCCCTGCTTTATTCTACTACGAACCCTAACTCTAGGGCACACGATCAATTCAATTTTTTTTTTCCAAAATAATTAAGGAAAACACAAACAGAAACCCTAAGAGAACCCAATTTCAAATCGAAACATAATACGCAATCAATCTACGAAGCAGAAAACAGTAAAAATAGAAAAGAAGAGAACAAAATTCAAATTGTTGATTTATCTCGCTATATGAGACGGAATCGAAGGTCGAAACCCTAAAAATGAAAGAAATAGAAAGTTGTGATACCTTGATCTCTCAAACAAGGAAATATTAGACGGCGCTTACCGATGTGAGAGAGAGAGAGAGAGAGAGAGAGAGAGAGATGACGGCAAGCACACAGCTTCGTGAGATATAGAGAGAGCGAGAGAAAGTGCTCTAGGTTCGCGTTGCGATCGTGAAGTGATAGCCCCCTGATTTTTATTTTATTTTTTTCTTGGTTTGGAAAAAAGCAGATATGGTAAGTATCTTGGGTTTACCTTATGGTTTGTTATAATATCATTGGCTTCCCTCAATTTCTTTTATAATTACCATTTTGCCCGATTCTCCTTGACGGTTATGATGAATCATTTACTTTCATAGTTTCATCTTCATATTCTGTTTTCACTTTACAATGCATACTTGTTTTTGTCAAACAATTTTTATTTTTAGTTTTATTTTTATTTTACTCAAAGAGAATGAGATTTGAACTTGAGACCGATATTCATTGAGCTATGTATTTACCGTCAGATTATGCTTGTGAACACTTTCATACTCGATCAATATTTATTGAGAAGTGTATTATCGTCAAATTATTCCCGCGAACACTTTTATATCCGATCAACATTCGTTGAGAAGTGTATTTACCATAAAGTTATGCCTGCGAACACTTATATTACTACCAATATTTGTTGAGAAGTGTATATACCGTCAAAATATGCCCGCAAACGCTTCTATACATGACCAACAATGATTGAGAAGTGTATTTACCGCCAAATTATACCCGCAAACACTTCTATACCCGACCAACATTTGTTGAGAAGTGTATTTACCGTCAAATTATACCCGCAAACACATTTAACACAAGTATTTACTTTAATAATTAATAAAAAGTCGATTTCTAATTATTATTTTTAAATGAAATTCATTAATATTTATCATATATCACCATATCGACCCATGTGGTTTGATGGTAAATGACACTCATCCGGTTGGCAAATATCCCACGTTCGAGTCGCAACACCACAAGTAGGTGTTGCATATCAAAAAACAAATCATACATAGCCACAAAACAAAACTTGATCATATACCATCATCAATTTGCCTTGTATTCTTATACATGGCCTTTGATGCTCATATTTTCTTCTATAAATGTCAAAAAATTTCCTCAAAAATAATTCCAATCCCTTTATTTGATGAAAATATATTTACATTTTCATGGTTAAGTTGTGAAGACTTTCACAATCGTCAATGGATGAGATTTGTAATTCAAGTTTATGCATTGAGACAGGTGCAAAATGCAGATTAACATTCTGTTAAGACTAGTTATACCACCAGAAAAGAAGATTGAAACAAGTATTTTGTAGCTGTTACAATATAAACATTTGCATTAGGCTTGTGTTTTCCTAGGCCGAATTCGAAAAGGGGGATTTTGATATTTATTCAAGGAATTAATCCAACATGTTCTTACCATATATATATATATATATATTTATATCGAAAAGAAGAAGTGGAACAACAAGCGGATGCGCTGGCTGCAGAGTTGCTACCAACAGAGTGAAGGTAGCTTAATTGAGAATGAAGTAGGCAAGTGACCGGTCCTTCTTATGTAGTCTGCCCTCTCGGACGTCCTCACAGCTTTCTCATTCAATTCGGCTTCTGCATTTGTGCGCTTTTCTTCAGCTATTCTCCTAGTAGCGGCAAGTTTGTTTGTCAACCTCTCTTGTGCCCGCGCTTTCAATCTCTCAGCCTTCACCTACAAATGAAACACAGATATAGTCAGATAGCTAAAAAAACGTTTAAGTGCTAGAAATCTGGTCAAAACAAATAAGCAAGACGCCTTTTTGGGTTCAATGCAACTCATGTCTCAAGAAATCATAAAGTTAATGCTTTTGTAAAGATATTTGAACATGACATATGGCAGCTGTTGAGGCACCCCTAGGCCGGAAGCTCGCTTGTCACAGGCATGGTCACGTATATAACAAAGCACGAGGAGCTTGCTGCTTGTATTTCTTAGTTTATTTATTTTTGAACTTCTAAATTAAGGACTTTTCGAGGTTGTCCTCCATCTGGGGATCTAAGTGAACAAGAAGGAAGCAAGAAGATGCTTTGCTTCAAGAAGGATCAAATAGTTATCTAAGATAACAAAACAGTTTATGCTACATTGCTTAGGTTGGGTTTACTTCATTTATTATCCGAAGAGATTTAATGGTGAATGCCAAATGAGCTATAGACCACGCCAATAAATGTATTCAGATTCCTTGAAAAAGCACCCAAACAAATAAAAAAGAGACATTTTCTTGCATAATTGGGAAGTGTAAAATGGTTAGCTACAGATCAGGCAAGCTTTTGTCGCAAGCGAAAGAGTTTGTGAAGGCGGTGTGGATCTTGAATCCTGAGATTCACATCTGCTGAACACACCACACAAGTAGTCTAAATTGAAGATCTCCTTAAAAACATCCATATATCTAAAATAAAGGTTGTCTAAGCAGGAATCCAGAAAAAGAAATACCTCCATTTTCTTCATTTCCATTTCAGCTTTCCTCTTCTGATGATTTTCCCATGCTTGTATCTTCACCTCTTCCCGCTTATACCTACCAACATGAAATTTCAAGCATACAGTATTAGCAGTGTCTCTTTCAATCCTGAGGCTTGTATGGCCTGTGACAATGAGGGAAAATCTCCCAACAATCTTATAATGAGTAGAAAATACTCAAAACTGTTGCATAATTACTTCTGGCAAGCTGAGTAAAAAAAGCTGCGAACTGTTGCTTAAATGGTGACATTTAGTTAGTAGCCAAAGCAATTCAATAATGGTATATTACCTTGCCATGTATTTAGCACGTTCCGCCTCATCCCAAGCTATTGCCCGACTCTCCAAAGTGTTCAGCTTTCTAGCTTGATCAGAATCATTGTTTTCAGCTATTTTGCAAGCGTTGGATTCATCACCGTATCTTCTGGTGCCACCGCTTCCTCTGCCAGCAACACCAACCTCTCCTCTGCTCTCTGTTGATGGTAGACCAGTCTGATAGCTCTCATTACCCTGCAATCCATGTTGACACCTAACTGGAGTTGAGGATCCTGAAGTTATAGGGCTCCTTGCCGCTGGAGTCGTGGCTCTAATTGGTGTAGCTGTTCTTGAAGGCTCCTGGCTTGCAATAGGAGTCATCTCAGTCCCCATGTCCCTCACACATATTGATCTAATGGCTGAGGTTGAGTTCGATTTTTCGGCAGCTTTGTTGACTCGCCAAACTGATTCATCACAATCTACGTTCTTGGTTTCCACATCATAATGAGTTGCCATTGCATCTATGCATTGTCCATTTCGTTCTTCTTCCCCGGCATTGTAATCACTGCTGAAGTAGTCTTGATCCTTCTGTGCAACAGGAGCTATTAGTCTCCTGTCATCGGCATTTGAGTTTCGCGGCTTGGATTGGTTCTTCTCTCCCCCTCCTCCTCCTCTTGACAACCCCACTAGCCACTTTTGTGCATCGTCCCATTTCGATGGTGTTGGTTTGCCTAAGGCTGTTCTGTGATGAGAAGAACTACGGTTTGCTCCATTCCCTTTATGAAACTCAAAACTAATAGCACTGCTACTTGAAATCTCCTGGGTTGGTCCATGATTGTAGCAACTCTTATCCTCTATAGATCTCATTTTCTCTCTGCAAATCTCTCTCACTCACACACACTAGTGACCACCACACCAAAATTTCCACCTAACTGTCTATTTAAAGAATATAACTACTCTACTACTACTACTACTCAGCAAATTTATCAGTGCAAATCAAACATTTTCATGCTCTCCAGATCTTGTCTTGATATCTAAGTTCATAGCCTACTTCAAAGTTTCAATTCCTAACTGTTTCAACAGATCTTAGGTTCACAAATAAGGTCCCAGATTATGCCCTCAAAAACATTTAATGACTTAAAATCATATAAGGAATCTATAAACAAATAAGTAAAAAGAGAAAGTAGCTTGAAATTTAACCACACAAGTCAAATAGTTTTTCAAGCACGCATTTGATCAAACACATAGGACACTAAATTTTCCCTACTCATTAATTAGAAAAAACACATGGTTTAACTCTTCAATTAGTTGAAGCACAAATTGCCAAATATGTTATACAAACAAAAGGTCATAATGCACTGTGTAGCTACCCAAAAAAATATCTGAAGCTTCCTTCACTGTAACAAGGGACCCATCTGGAAAATTCATCCATGGAGATAACTAACTAATTAATCTTCACAGTTCACAGTCAAAATTAAAAAAAAAAAAAAAATTTAAAAAATTGCATGTAGATGTGTGCTATCAGTTGTGTATTACTGAATCTAAAAACCAAGCAAGTACTTGATAAATCTAATCAAAGCTCCATAATTACTCAGACCCACCACCAAAAAGAGTGAACATATATAAAATTCAAGACTCAACAACAGAACATGAAAAGCCAGAAGGGCTTTAAAGGAAAATAACAAAAAACAAAACTACAGAGAATAATCCCTTAAAATAAAATAAACCCACCATTGATTTTTGAGATTTGCAGAGACCTAGAATTTTTTTTTTTTTTTTTAAAGGATTCGAGATCCATTGTACATTAAAATACTAAAAATAAACAATGAATTGTTGAAACTTGAAGCATGCAACATACATGGGCACTGTAATAGTAAAAAAATATCTCCATAAAGTAACCATTTACATAGAAAAAATACAACCTTTATCATCAACTAGCTTAGTAGCTTTCACTCACAATGGAATCTAGGGATGAGTTTCAAGGACACCTATATAAATATAAAAAATTGTAATGTGTAGTACTGTGTCTGTGCTCTGCTGCTCCCTAGAGAGAGAGATAAGGGTTTTTCATTTTTGTGTTTTTAAAATACGGTTGTCATCTTAACGGTAACTGGTTCGATTGGATGGATGACACGTGGACGGTCGAGAATCGGAGTTAGTGTTGTGTTGTCAGGTTTGATCAGAGATAATGGAGTTGTGTTTTTGACGATGATGTGGTTTTTCTGACCTTTTCACGTGGCTATAACGGGCCGTAATTGTGGGCCCAGTCTGACACTGCACTGTAGCCTTCACAAAATAAATAAAATTGACTGTTTATATAATTGTGTGCAACTAGTTTGACCGGACTCAGGATCTACTTTTGTACCTATAACGTGTACGTTTGATCCATATAAAATGTGAGTACCAACTACCAATTGTATGTGATAAATATTTTAGTGGGTCTAATTGGTCTATTAAAATTTTAATAAATGGTTTTGATAAGTAATCACGTAAAAACATATGAATGTTAGTGTCCGGTGTATAAACCCTGTTTAGTAAAATTATGTTGTGTGATTACTGATAAATACTTTAGTAGTTGTTTAGGTGTATAACATATAAGTCTGATCCATTCAAATTATATTATGTTATAAATGTTTTGAACCGTCAAACATATACATTTGTTCTATTAAAATTTTGTTGCATAGTTTTATAGTTATAAGAAAATGTGAATATGAGTGTCTTGACATATAATTTTAATTTTTGAAAATCATGTCATATGATAGAGAGAACTAAAATATTAAATGAATTTGAGATTTAGGTAAATAATTTATAGACACTGATTCAAATCTTATTGTTGATTAAAACTTAAAAAAAAATATTTAATTTAAATAGATAGATAAATACATACCATTAAAGAAAAAAATAAAAAGAACCAAAATTATATAATATAATAAATATTTTAGTACGTATAACGTATTCATATCTATTTTTCACTAAAATCACGAGTGGCCATTTTGGTTTTGCATGAGGTAGGTAGGGACCGGTGGGCAGCGGCATCATCAATGTTGTGGGACAGTGGACTCAGTTGCAGTGGATAATATCCCATTAAATGCAATAGCTATCAGCCTATCGTACAGATATACACGGCTGCGGGAATTTATATTCGAGAAAATCATATTCTATTCATGTGAATTCCAATGACTCGCAAGTCCAAATCTTAATTTTGTTGGTTGATAGATCATGCTATAAATTTCATTTATGTTTTGACTATTGAATGTACAAAATTCATTTCAATTGGTTACCTTTAATTTTTTCGATAGATTAAAATATTAAATACGTAACTAGCTTTACAACACATGGATAAAAGATATCTCTGTGCACTTTTTCAAAACTAGGTTTCAACTCGAAACTAGATATAAAATTAGTGGCCGAGGAAGAGGGGTCTTCCTAAAAAAAAATATATATATATATATATATATATATTTGTAATTTTTACACTTTTATCTGTAAAAAAATGTTAGATTTAATGCGATAGTTCCTTCAAATAAAAATGTCTGACTACGTCCCAATCTTGTACATCCATTACATAATATTGTACTTAAATGTGAGGCATTAGATTAGGATGATGACTGGGCATTTGTCGAATTGTCGCTATCTTGTAGTACGTTTCAGCAAGCTTGGGCTGAAACGAGACTTATATTGGGCTGGAAACTGTTACATCAAGAGCCCGAGCCCAGACGAACCCAAATACGAACACAAATAGGACCCAAATTTTTTGGATGATATGCTTTCTCTGGCCCTCATTTTGCCCCCAAGTCGGCTGTGTTAGGTGGCTTCAATCAAAGTCGGTCATAATCGGACCTAGTCGCAGCTTAGTCGGTGCGGTGGTCATGACCTGGCAATGTTGCAGAATGCAGATATTCAAAACAAATTTCATCAGTCAAGAGCAACATGAAAAGTATGCTATGTACAATACAACTCAAAATCAATATGCAAAACAAAATTCAATGGAGTACTTGCATTGACTTGCATCTGTTGGTAACCGCATTCCTTTATTGGAACAAAATATATATCAAAATCAATTTTTTTTATCTGTGAACGTTGTGATTAAGTTAAAATTTTAATCTTTTTTGAGTTAATTAGTGATTAAGAGAGATGTTTAGTACCAGGACTTGCAGACGACGGAGCAGCGAACAAGGTCGAAGAGTCCGAGAGACGACAAGATGATGCAGAGGATGTCGCGGTCGAGGGACTCGATCGTCGTCCGTGGTTTCAAGCTTCTCTTCTTCGACGGCGACCAGCTACCGGGTGGTGTCGGTCCCATTGGTTCGTCGCCGCCGAGGAACTTCATAAAAGCTGACACGTGTGTATTTGCGGTCTCGATGAGTGGTGGAAGATTAAATAAAGTGACCCAAAAATCCAAATTAGTTCTACCCTCGCCAAGTAATTGATTTTAAGACTATTATCATAGTCACTTACCTCCGGTGAAACATAATTTTTTAAACGTGTTTGATTTTTTTTTTATCATATGTGATCCCTTTGATTTCTGATTTCTCTGACTGAAATAACTCTTGTATAATTATTTTTTCTTAATACTTATAAAAAAAATATAATAACAAGATTTGGGATAATTGAGACCCAAATTAGGGTTAATTGTACTAATTTACCCTTAATTTATTAAATTTAGTAAAATTTTAAAAAGATGCCCTTGATTAACGCAAACACGTCTTGTTATCAAATCAATCTGTTAACTTTAACGGTTGACTAATCTTGACAATTGGAAAGTCAAATATACCATTACCACATCATCTCAAATATAAAATATTTTTTTAAAATAAAATTGAAAAACCAATTTTTTATTTATTTTAAAAACAAGATAATCTACCCGAAGGAAACAAAAGATCTTTGACGATCTCCTACTTATTAGAAAAGATCTTCACTGATCTCAGAGATCAACCTCCTATAGTTCGTAGAGGAAGCTCCTTCACAAATCAAGGATGTTTCCGTAGGCGGCCGATATATTATCTTTTTTTATATTATTATTTTCCAATTTTTAATTAAAAAATATTTTATGTTTTGGATTATGTGGCATGTGTATATTTGGTTTTCTATAGGTCAATATTAGTCAACTTATAAAGTTAACAGATTGACTTGATAACAATGTGTGTTTATGTTGATTCATGACATCTTTTTGAAATCTTACTAGACTCAGTAAAATAAGGGTAAGTTAGTATAATTATGCCCCAAACTTACAACAGTAAACATAATATTGATATTACCAAAATACTCTTAAGTAAAAAAAAAACAAATTTTTTTTAAACAAAATCAATTTTATTTTATTTTATCTTTTTAAAATGAAAATATAGTGGGATCCAAGTTAAATTTCCATCATCCATCAATCTATGGAGAGTGTGGATCTAGTTTGGATCTCTATAGCTTGGATCTCCATTTCAATGGAGATCTCGACGATGGGATCACTAAAAATATAGATCCAGATTGGACGGTGGAGATATAATATTGAATTTCAGATTCTCCACCATTTTTTTTAATTTGTATTTTGTAATTGGATCTCCAACATCCATCTCAAAGATCGACATTGGAGATCCATTATTTTTTTGTTCTTTTGTGTTTTTGAATTACAATGTTTAAATGCACACTTTTTAAAAGGAGTGAAATGATGAAAATACCATTATGACCATTAATGTTGAGTAAATTTGACTAACGACATGTGCGGTCAACATCGGTTTATGGGCAACGTTATTTCCGTTTGTAAAAAGCTATACCTCAAAGTGATTGAGTGTAATTTGTTACAAATATTAACAAGTGTAATTATGGCACATCAAGAATTGAAAATTTTATATTTATCCTTTTAAAGTACAAAAAATTAGATATAAAAGATTACAATTTTTCTACTGTCAGTTCGAACAGATGAAAGATTTATCAATTCCTTGTGTGTGAGTCACTAATTTTACATACTTTGACTAGGTATGTATGCACTTGTCAAAGCTCTTCCATAAATGAGTGGCTCATATTCAATGTCCTGATAAATTTTATGTCATGATGAACTGACGGTAAAAAGACTGTAAAAGATTGTACATTTATGATTTATATATTATTAAAAAAAACTCAAAATCTTATTTTAATTTTATCTCCTTTTCATTTACCTTTATGGCACATATTAATATTTTCATTAAAAAAAAGACTGTTTATTGACATAAAAAAAATACATGTTGGTTAAAATGGGCGTTGAATGAAAATCTAGAATTATTTTTTGAAAATATCTATTAATCCGTAAGTTCTTGACTGATCTAAAAGTTGTTCCAGATTTGGATAAGTCCATAACACTTTATTGTGATAATAGTGGCGTTGTGGCTAATTCCAAAAAACCAATAAGCCACAAAAGAAGGAAGCATATAGAGAGGAAGTATCATCTCGTTAGAGAGATAGTGCAGAGAGGAGAAGTGACCGTGACCAAGATCGCGTCGCAGGACAATCTTGCTGATCCATTTACGAAGACCTTGACGGCTAAAGTGTTTGAAGGCAGCTGGAGGGTCTGGGATTACGAGATATGTCTCATCTGATTTAGTGCAAGTGAGAGATTGTTGAGATTTATGCTATAAAGCTTGTAATTTGTAAATGCTAGAAAAACATAAATAAAAGAAGTAGTTATTTCATTCAATGAATAAGACTCGTATGTTTATATCATATGTGCTAAACATCTAAGATTGCTAGATGTAATCTCAAACTGAGTATATGAGTGTCATATACATAGGTATTCAGTTTGAGACGTGCAATCTAAAGAGTCCATAGAGAACAAATAAAGATGGATACTTTATTTGTGGTTAATCTATAACCGCGGTCTATTCCGTAATGTACTGTGGTCTTATCCTACACTGTTCATATGGCGATATAAGAATGGATGCACATTATATGATGTGATCGTATATGACTGAGCTACGATCTATATGAATCTCTTAACAAGATCATGTTGGGGTTTTTACTCTAAATTTTGTAATTTGTAAATGTGAATTGAACATAAATAAAAGAAAGAGTTTATTCATTCATTCAAATTATTTCATACTTTTATATAACATGTGTATTTAACATTCGAGATTGCCAGATGTAATTTCGAACTGAGTATATGAATATCATATGCAGATGGATTCAGTTTGAAACGAGCAATCTAAAGAGTCCGTAGATAGCAAATAAAGCTGGGTACTTTATTTGTGGTTAATCTACAGCTGCGGTCCATTCTGTAATGTACGGTGATCTTATCCTGGATCATTCATATGATGATATGAGAATCGAGGCACATTGTATGATATAATCATATAGGACTGAGCCATGAATTATATGAATCTCTCACTAAGAATTGTTTACCCTGAGATTCATATATATCGACAAATGATGACTATAAATGAGTGATCTTAATCATGAGTGTTTTATCGAATCCTTCGGGTTAGATCGTGATTTTTGATGTACCATGGGTGAAATTGGAGTTGCATTACCGATCAATATGCTCCGTATGTTGGGATCGCGGTTAGGCTTATGGCTGGGAAGGTTTGTACATAATAGTGGAATTCACTCCTTGTTGCGAGAAGCAGATAGTAGTTCTCTTAAGGGTTGATTCGGGTCTTGAACAATATGAGTGCTTTCTTAATTCCGTGAGGAATCTAGGATTTATTGTTTATTAGAGAATCAATGGTACTTAATGGAAAAAATGTAATTAGAGGGGTATAACAGACATTATGACCCAACTCTAGTTATGAACTACTTATGGATGATTATACCATATGTACTAACTATATCGATGGATACCGAAAGTTAATGGTTTGTGTAAAAACATCTATAGTTGAGAGAATACAGCTTCTGGTTTTTAGTGGAATAACACAGAAGTTAATAATCATGAAATATTAATTAAAGAGTTTAATTAATGATTTCTAAGGATTATTGGAGCTCAAAATACTGTGAGTCCATTGGATCCCCTTGCTAGTCCGATTGATTGAGGTAATAAGGGTCAATATTAATTAATTGGATTGTCCAATTAATTGTGTTACGAAAGTAACACATGTCTATTCGAAAATTAATTGAATAATGAGATTATTTAATTAATGAATATTAATGATTATGTTAATTAAATAATTAGATTATTTAATTGGTAATTAATCATTAGATGGAGGGTGTTGATTGATATTTAATTTTGAATGAAGATAAGATAATTTGATTATTTTATTTCTATTAAATTAAATATTCAAATTTGAATTTAAAAGAGTTTGAATTCGAATCAAATCAAATAAATTAATATTAATTGATATCTTTAAAGATATCAGATATCTTAAAAGATTTGATTAATTAGTTTAACTAAAAATATATATATGATATATGTTTTTGGAATTAGACAACACAACATACGTTCAGAATTGAGAGTATAGAACTAAAGAAGAAGAAGAAAAAAAAAAACCCTAGAAAGAGTTCTAGGTTTTTTGAGGCCAAAGAAAAAAAAAATTTCTTCTTCTTCTTCTTCTCTTCATCCTCTTTTTTCCTGAGTACCGTGACGTACGCACACGCCGTTACCAATCCCGGTAGATAGCCAGGAAGATCTTGTGGTTCAAATCAGGAAGCAGATCGAAAAGAAAAATGAGCCTACAAACGTTGGTATGAAATAGTTTCATCTTTTTCTTATTGTTTTTGTGTATACTGCACAAATGAGTTAGTTTATGTTTGCATTAATATTTTTAAAAACCCATTTCCGCTGCGCAATCCAAAATCTGGAACCAACAGATCCGTTACATGTAGATATTCATATATATCGACAAATGATGGCTGTATATCGGTGATCTTAATCTTGAGTGTCTTACTGACTTCTTTAGGTTAGATCGTGGTTTTTGACATACCATAGATGAGATCGGAGTAGCATTCCCGATCAATAACTCCATATCTTGGAATCACGGTTTGGCTTGTGGCTGGGAAGATATGCACACAATAAAGGATTCCACTCCTTCTTGCGAGAAGTAGAGAAGTAGTTCCCTTAAGGGTTGATTCAGAACTTGAACAATAAGAGCGCTTTCCTTTTTCTGTAAAGGAATGAAGGATATAATTGTTCATTAGAGAATCAATGGTACTTAAAGGAAAAGATATAATTAGAGAGGTATAACAGACTTTATGACCTAGCTCTAATTGTGAACTACTTGTGGAGGATAATACCATATGTAATAGCTATATCGATGGATACTGATATTTTGGTTTGTGTAAAACATCTACAGTTACGAGAGTACAACCTTGAGTTTATAGTGGAATATTAACGATGTTAATAATCATGAAATATTAATTAAAGAGTTTAATTAATTTTTTCTAAGTATTATTGTAGCTCAAAACTTTGAGTCCGTTAAGTCCCGTTGCTAACGTTTTACGATTATTGGTAACTGATAACATTACAAAATACACCTTTTGAGGTCCCCATTTTCTATCGTTTGCTTTCGTTTTCGAGTTTATTTTTGTATATAATATGTTTTGTGAGCCTTGTGTAGGTTATATCCCTTAAAATAAGGTGTTAGAGCTTAATTGAAGTGTTTGGAGGTTATTTGGGCAGAAATTGTAATGGCTTGTGCTGAACACCTAACTTTGGAAGGTCATATCTCACTCCTCAAATCGAACCACGTTGAGATCCAAATAGATTCAGAAATCCCCGGCTGTCTTCTTTCCAACAATTTTTACAGATTGCAATTCTGGGTTTTCTAGAGAGAGTTATGCTTATTTCCGTAACGGTACGCAGAGCTATCAGACCATTCCGCTGTTCGCGTCGTCAAAGCGAACCACAGAAATGAACCGCGAAAATCACCAGAAAGTGCTAAAAAGTGCTTCGTGGTACGTCCGTCAAAGTGAATCGCAGAAGACCAATTTGTGAACCGTGAAAATGGGCAGAAAAATGCCGCAGGACGTTCCGTTGATGGGAACCGCGGAATGGCCCAGAATTGCCATTTTCAGCCCGTTTTTGAGGGGAAATCTTGTCCTTTCACCCCCAACTCGTGATCTAACCTCCCAACACTATAAATACCCTATTTTCTCCTCATTCTAGAGACTTCCCTCTCCTCTCTTACGCCCAAAGACTTCTCTCTTCCATTTCCTTCATCTTTTTCACCACAATTAGGAGAGACCTAAGCTCCCATGGAGGATTTTCCTCCATGGGAGCTCGCCATTCACCCCCACCACACCTCTATACACTTCTTCCATCCATTTTTAGACTAGATTGCAAGGAATTAGAAGCCAAATCCGAGCTAAGAAGGTTTGGAGCATCTTTGGAGGAGTTTTTCTTCAATGGTTTGCTCTTATTTACTCAATTCTTTGTATTTCTTGCTTCTTTAATGTGTAACCCCGATTTGGGAATATTGTAAACCTTCACATGTGCAATATATGTATGTTTGTTCTTAAATTCGGTTGAGTTTTGTTTTACTCTTTTTTAATTTCATAATTTAAACTCTTAATGTGAAATCCATGTGTATAGAGGGTCAAAATTGATACGTATGCATGATTTGGGATTAAGAGTAGAGTAATTGAATATAAGAGTAGAGTAATTTAGCTTCCCATGAGTATTTATATATTAATGAATGGCCAAAATATCCTATATTGATTAATTTAAGTGTTAGGGATTTTAGCCTCAAAGAGTGAAAAATGTTTCAGTTCAGGCATTTAGTTGCTAAATTAGTCTTGGATCACATCCTTGTGCTTAATGAGTATTTGTTTCAAAGACACAATTACTCATCCTTGGCCGGATTGAGTAATGAATTGATTTTGGAGAATTTCTTAATCAATAGGATGAACCTCTAACTTAGACTGAATGGTTTTAATGATATAGCAACCGACTTATTGCACATTGTTGTTTGGTGAACTTGTTTACCATTTTTAGCCATCATAGAGAGATTGAAAAAACCGAATCCTTATCTAGCGTTAAGACAAACCAAATTCCTCTTATGCTCGTGTAGTTATAAGGACATTTCATTGCTTAATGCTTTCACTCGGTTAGCCACCTTGTGAATGATATTGAGGTTGTTTGTATTATATCGCGTGGTTCGCATTAACATGCTCAGCATAGTATCCTCTACATTTGACTAGTAAGTTGAGAGATCACTAGACTGGCGTGTAGAGCTCGTGTGTGTGTGTGTGTCTTACAGAACTTAATGGATTCATGCTTATGCTTGGATGCAATCTCTATATGCTCGAGAGAGGGTAGAGATTAATTAAGGGGACACGAACATATAGCATATGTGTTGTTTGGGTATCTCGTATTCTTAATGCTTTCACTTGGTTGTCATCCCGTATTTGGTTAGCCTAGTGAATGAATTATTGGCTGTACTATGGCCCACGCGGTTGCGCATTACATGCCCAGCGAAATAACCACTGTATTTGACCAGAAAGTTGAGAGATCACTAGGCTGGCGTACAGGGCTAGAGTGTGTGTCTCAAAGTACTTAATGAATCCATGCAATTGTGTGGATGAGATTTCTAAAACATCGAGAGAGATTAGAGATCAATTTAGGGAACACGAGCCTATAACACATACTTGCACATTTGAGGGACTAGGTGAGTCTAGAACTTAATTAGAAGGATTGTCACGGTTGAGTCATTTCCCTAGCGTAACCACATTTCATGCATCTCTCCATTTTATCCTATCACTGTACATATTTATTTATGTAGTTTGTTAGTTAGTTTAGCATTTACCATTCGCATATTCTTTTTGCATACACAATATACGAGTTTGCTTGGCGTGTTGTATAGCTAGAACTAGAGACGGTCGGTTAATCCCACCTTCCTGTGGAATGATCCATTGCTTGCTGCTGTGCTAGTCTCTGTGACTTGCGCCCTTACGAGGTCGAACTTAAATGTTCATATTTGGCGATATTGCAACGACGTGTCATCAGTAACAAGGTTCACAGTTAATTGAATGGTCCAATTAATTATGTTACGGACGTGACTTGGATTTACTCTGAGAATTAATTAAATAATATGATTATTTAATTGATTGATTAAATATAATTAAATAATATGATTATTTAATTGACAAATTAATAATTAATAATTATTAATTGGAGGTTGCAGGTTCGAACCTTGACAAGAGAAAATGATTAAAATACTAAAGATTATTTTCATTTATTTTAAAAATGTCAAGGGTTCAAGTCTTAGCCACAATCCATATTAATATAGGATTTAGAATCATATCTTAACTGGGTCACAAAAACCCTAGTCCTATGATAATATATATATATATATATATATATATATATGATATCATGAAACAAACATAACCTAACCCTAGTAAAGAGAGAGAGAGAGAGAGAGAGAGAGAGAGAGAGAGAGAGAGAGTGCGGCAAGAAGAAATAATATATATATATATTATTCTTCATTGGCCGAATTTCATCAAGAGGACAAGCAATTGTCTTCTCCTTTCTCTTGAGCCTCCATCCAGTACTCCCGGAATCCGTGATGTGCCCACATACAGTTGCTAGATCGAGGGTCATAGCTCGGAAGGCTGAGTGGTGACAGATCGAAAAGAAACGAAGGAAAAAAACAATAAGGTATTCTTGAATCCTTATCTTATATTCGTGTAAATGTTAAAAATGTCCGAAATAAAAATTTTAACCTAATTTTTCCGTTGCGTTGATTTTATGAAAATCACAACTTTGTATTTTTGATCTTCGAGACCTACAATTCTCTATCAAAGTACGGTTCATCCGTTCTGTTACACCGTTTTGTTGTAGCGAGCCGGGAACTATAAAGTGTCTGATTATCCCTTCATCCTAACAAAATTTTATGAATGGATCTGATTTGTATTCCCTACCATTGTCTGATATGAGCCTTTTGATCTTCCGACCTGTCTGGGTTTCAATCATTTTCTTCCATTGAAGAAAAATATCCAGAACTTCATCATTATGCTTTATGATGTATACCCAGACATACACTACAAGAAAAATGTATATCTACTACAGGGCATTCACTACGGGCTTGGAATGCCCGTGATGGAAAACCATTATTCATTATGGACCCTTAGAAGCCCGTAGTTAAGTTGTGCCAGTGAAATTATTTATAACGGGCCTTTAATGCCCATGATGGATAATGAATAATTAGTACCCGTTAAAATGAGCTTGTTGTAGATAATATATGTATTACGTGCTTTGTTCATAGTCCATAGAGTTATTCATTACGGGAAAAGACCGTATTGGAAAGTCATTATATTGTTGAAAAAATGATTTTTACTACAGACATTGCCAATTGTAGATTTTATAAATTACTACGGGCAATGTCCGTTGTTAAAGATAGTTGGAGGGAAAATAATTCAAAATTTTCATTTTCCGCTAAAATTGAAAAGATATTTTATTTATTTATTTCATTCATATTGTTTTTATAATATGCATATAAATGCCTGTAGTAAAAGGTAAAAGGAGGGAAAAAAATTCGAAAATTTTCATCTCCAACCAAAAACAAAATTTTTTTTATTTAAACTTTTCCATTCTCTAAACATTATCACTTAAACTCTTTCACAAAACCTAAGTGGCCACACCGTTATCTCTCCCATTTCATTATTTTCTTTGCATTTTCTCCAAAATTTGTTTCAAATCCATATTTCTGTTGTTATACTTTCTACTTATGTTGTAATTAGTTCTATATTTTTTTATGTTCTTCATCTCCTATATGTCTTGGACTTAATGTTATATCTTTGGTTTTTTGAAGAGAATGTTATGCTTTTACAGATTTAAAATGGTTGGTTTTTATAGTTTGATGTTTAAGATGTTTGTTTAATTAAAAAAGAGATTTAGTTATTCTTGTTATTTTATTTATAAGGTAATTTTATCTGTTTTATACATAATTGCTATTATGATTCTTTTAATTATTTGAATTTTATTCATAATTCTTAGTTTGTATATTTATCATTTTGTTTCAATTATGTAACTTTTTTTTAGTTGATTTATTATGTGTGTGATAATGATTATTTGTTTCCATTATTTTTAGATAATTGTTTTTTGTTTAGGTACCAAATAAGATTTCTACAAAAAAAAAAAATCTTGACATGGAATTAGAGAAAGTTTGGGTGAAGAAAATATAGATTCAAGAATTATTTAAATTTCAATTAAAAAAATCATAAGAAAGTCTAGAATTTTTGGATGGACAAAATTTGAAACCCGAATTTTATAAATAATATATATATATATATATATATATTTATTAAAAAAACGTGAGAATTTTTAATATGGGCAATACCTGTTATTAATAACACATTGACTACGCGCGGTGACCATAGTAATTACTATTATTACTACGGTTTTTACCCGTAGTAAATAACATGATCTATCACGGACAACACCCGTTATTGAAACGCGCTATTTTATGTCACACCTTCGGAGACAACATGTGTTGCAATGGGCAATATCCGTTGTAAATATACATCTACTACGGGCAATGCTCATAGTAGATGAACGATTTTCTTGAAATGATATCTCGAGAAATCATCAATAAACGTCATAAATAATGTTTACCTCTCAATGAAGCATTATTGATGGCCCTCAAACATCAATGTGAACATAGTCCAGTGTTGCTTTTGTACGATGAATGGTGGTGCCGAACTTGACTCTCGTCTGTTTGCCCATGACACAATGCTTGTAGAAATTAAGTTTACCTGTCTTTGCACCTTTCATGAGACCTTGATTCACCAAACCTTACAAAGCCTTCTCCCCTACATGCCCTAAGTGCATGTGCCAGAGTTAGGAAGTATTAGATGCCTCTTCGTCGGAACTTTTAGAGATGACTGCTTTCCCTGTGACTGTGTACCCGTCCATGAAATATAGATTTCTTTATCGAGTACCTTTCATTGCCAATAATGCACCTCGTACAACCTTCAGAACTCCATCTTCCATGGTCACCTTGTAACCGCTGGAGTGTAAGACCCCCAGTGAAATGAGGTTCTTCTTCAGATCAGGGACATGTCTGACGTCTGTCAGTTGTCTGGTTGTACCATCGTGCATCTTCAAGTGAATTGTTCCTATCTCTTTCGTCCGGTAGGTGTTGTCGTTGCCCATAAGCACAACTCCTTCGTCAAGCTCCTGGAAGCTTGAGAACCACTGCCCGTTAGGACACATATGACAGGAATAGCCGGAATCTAGAATCCATCTATCAGAATGGATGTCTAATTATGAAACTGTAAAAGCAGTAAAAGCAGACCAATTTGTCACCATGTACTTGTCCTCCAGCTTTTTCCAAAGACTCGATGCAATAGTCTTCTTCATGACAAAATACTTCTGGTTCTTAGCTATATACAACTGAATTGTGCCACAGGCTTGACGATTTACATATTTCCAATCTTTATCGAAAATATCATTGGGTTTGGAATCCAAAGCAAATATCAGATCCTTCCCGAAATATCAGATCCAGAACTTCGCATTAGCACATGCCAAAGTTGTTAGTGCCGTCAAACTTCTCAATATTAAACTTCAAGTTTGACATCGAGCTCATTTGCCAAGAATTGCTAGTTGATGCTGAGGTTTGAGCTTCAATTGGATTTTTCAAGATTTCTCTAGCTTTTAGATCTTCCATCGTGCTTGAAAACAAAGTAAATAAAGCTTGATTAAGTCAAAATAGTACTTACAAGTGGAATTAGCTGAAACTGATGGCACCATTGCGTTCGCAACAGTCGAAATAGCTGGAGACACCTCCGTCTTGGTTGAAAACAGGTGAAAATTGTACTGAGTTGAGTAAAAAACACTTCTAAACTGAGTTAACTCTGGAATATTCCGTCAGAATAATGAAATATTCTGACGGTAACAGAATATTCCTTGACAGGTGACGTGTCGCTGACATGTCGATGTAGTGACACAGGCTGTGGCTGACTGAGCGCTAATTGGAAGATGACTTGGTGATGACTTGTCGCTACAGTGATCGTCTTCTTCGTTGAGAAATTTGTAGAAAAATTCTGAAATTTTTCCGGGTTTTACCAAACGTTGACTGGAGCTAGGGAGTTCGTTAGAGCTCCGTTTGAAATGCAGTCAGTGGCGTTGGAATTGTATTTCCGTGGTTAGGCAATTGCTTACGTCCACGGGAGGGCAGCAAGCTGATATTATTGAGAAAAATATACAAAACAGAATTCTCTCAACTCTCAAGAACACTTTCTAGAAGCATAAATACAGAATTGCTTTTTGCTGCTTACTTGCCTAGCCTTGCCTCCTTTCTCCTCTTGCTGAAGGGTTCCTTTTACAGGAGAAATATCGAAAACATGAAGCCTCACCTGTCAACAATGGTTGCTGCACTCATCAACAATGATGAATACCCATTGTCAACAAAGGCTGCCTGTCAACAATAGCTACTGCAGATAAGAGATGGTGGATGTGAGCCAAGTTGACAACAGTTTCCATTATAATCTAGAGTAAAATAATTTAACAGGAGATGCATGTGATGTCGCTGATGAACTGCCTCAGTCTTGATGTTTCATAAATTGTTCTGATTTCGATTGTTTACCTTTTTAATTAATTGACCTTTACATCTGCAGTT
This sequence comes from Dipteronia sinensis, assembly GCA_033220585.1. Lineage (NCBI taxonomy): Eukaryota > Viridiplantae > Streptophyta > Magnoliopsida > Sapindales > Sapindaceae > Dipteronia > Dipteronia sinensis. The sequence goes on along the minus strand of CM065638.1, from coordinate 75,078,529 downwards.
TCATTATGATGATTGATGAGCATCCAGCTGCCAATACTGTTTCGATATATCTAGTAAAATTTTGACTTGATGGACTGCAGCATTTGTAATTACACCATATCCATTTCAATCACATGCATTCAAGCACAATAACGCAAAATGCAAAAAACCAAGGAAAAAAATTATTGTGATTTTCATGTCCTTTGTTTGATTTATTTCTTATGATAATACGATCTCACCAGAACAGTGTGCTTATATCTGTGATATATATATTCTGCTTTTGTTTGGTTATAAAACGCTGCACCTTTACTTCATGGCCGGAGGATGAACTGAAATATGTATACTTTCCCTTTGTTGTTTCCTATCCAGTCACAATTTCTACACCAGATATCCTTGGAATATTCTGCTTATGATCTTGGTGGCAGCATGCCAGCCGCACAATCATATCCTACACTATATCCGGATGGATAATTTGACAAACCAGGTGTCTTCCCTTCAGTTAGTCATAGACTATCCGGATGGATAGTCTATGACTGACTGAGCATGATATATCTATTACGTACCGACTTGTTGTCCAAGTTATCATATAAAATGATTAAACAAATTTAATTTTGTTAATCTTCTCACCTATACCCTTGGAATTTATTATAAGTAAAGAAACCCAAAGAAAGGTTGGGTGATTATAATTTACTGCAGGTCAACATGTGGCCTAAAAGACGATTATATATTCTTATTACATTTATTTAACAACAGCCTAAAAGACAAATTGTGTGAACTAAAGGGGTAATAATGGACATTAAAAGAGCTAGAGATGAGATAATGGTGAATAGGTCAAACTAGAGGGGTTATTTTGATAATATCTCTTTTTTTTTTTCATTTTTGGATTGTGTTTTGATGGGCTGCTGTTTTTGGACGGTTTGATGAGAGTGGTGGTGCTTCTACAGAGACAGATAAAAACAAAAATGAAGATTCTTTATCTTCTTTTTTGTTTATTAGATACTTCGAAAGTTAAATGTATTTTCTTGTTTACTTGGGTGAGATTAGCTTCGTTTGCGTGCCTTATTTTTCTGGTTCTTTTTTTCGTCCCTTTGTCTCAACTAGGATTAAAGGAAAATGATTTTTCTGGTTTTTTTTGTCCTTTTGTCTCAACTAGGATTAAAGGAAAATGATGTTGGAACTTACCATTTTGTATTGATCAGCATTTGCAATGTGTTTAACGTACATATTTTCATCAACTTTTAAAAATATTCATTTGTGTTTTATTTATTTTTGTCAACAACTTTATTGAATTGGAGCGTCATGCTGATTTTCGTAATCAGCATTACGTTAATTTGCCATCATTCAAGAAATTGTCACTATGTAATTGGAAAAAAAAAAAAAAAGTAAAGTTTTGCTTTCTGAACTCCCTTTAATGAGAAAAGTAAAGTCGAAAAACAGTATTTACTGTATCTGTTAAGGGAGGAATGGTGGTGCACATATTGATTCGGTTCCACTGTACTCACTTCAAATTAAAAAAATCTCTTTTTCTTCTCTTGAATGGAAATCTCAATGTTGAATCTTTATTTGTGATTTTCATTCAACTCTGGTTTATTTTTCATTTGATCTAGAAAACGGAACAAAAAGAGCAAACATTAAACAAATTTTTTAAAGATGTTTTGGTTTTAGGCGTAGATTTGTGAGCAGAAATCCTAGTAAGATTTTTGTTTACTTCCATTATATAAAAAAAATATTTATGTGGGATTGTCTTACCGTTCAGCAGAAATATAACATTAAATTTAAAATATATTTTACGTTTTATTATACGGTCTCGTACATGATAGTAAGATTATTCTATATATTTTTATTTTTATTTTAATAAAATATTTTATTAACGAGTATATCCTTTTTATTTATTTATTTATTTCGATATAATAGACAGATAGACACGTACACGTTCTTCTCACGCATTCTTCCTTAATTTGTACACTATTCAATCTTCCCATATGATGGGTGTACGGACCTTTTATTAGATATCTGCTGCTATATATATGCCTGTAATTCTTGAAAAGTTTACGTGCATGTTAAAACAAAAGTGAGAGACTGAGAGTTGATAACTCAAAGAAACGTACTAAGACTGATTTCATATACACTTGCACAAACCTTGAGATTACATACGCAAGCTGTCACTCACTTATCACCATGTCTCAGCACCATGCCTCCAAGTGCTTCGACGATGATGGTCACCTCAAACGAACAGGTAACCACCAAAAGCTCACTACTTTTCAACTTGTTTTTTTTAGTTGTGTTTGTTTTGTTACCAACACTCTATTTTCACTCTCTATAAATAAAATAATGGACCTTGTTTTTAACTTATCATTAATCTCTAATTAGTATTTCACAAAGCATATAATAGTTAATTTGTTTCTTCTAAATCCCAGCATCCATGGGATCGTTTCAAGAACTTCAGGCACCACCACCCACGCCCGCCGACCATGGAGCAGCCATTTCTGTCGACCATGGAGTAGTCATTTCTGTCGACAATGAAGCAGCCGCGGATCACCATCCTCAACCCGGACCCGAGGCAGTTCCCGAACCGGAGGCAGCTCTGCCTGCTGATTATGATCAAGAGAACCTCGACTGGGCACTGAAGATGATAAGCTTTTACTTGCCACCTGCTGTGGCAATAGCCGTCCAATTCTTGAAGACTAACCAGTCTCATGAACTCCCGTTGGCCTTCTATTTTCTTTTACTCGCCATCATTTTATCCTTCACTTTCCTTTTGCTTTACAAATTCATTGCTCCTAAATTTCCTGAAATAGCTAAGCTGCTCGGGCTAGTTGGTGTGTTTTTGGCGGTGACGGATATTTATATAGCCATTACAATTCCAATTACTGGGTGGCTCTGATGCGTCACATGGATTGTCTTTATTCACGCACGCTTCTAAAAGTCATATTCACATTCCATTAGAGTAATATTAATTTGTTCAAATTTGGTGTACAAATTTAGTATCCAAATAATGTGGTATCACTATAATCCATTCATTTAGATTGTATTATATTTTTATAATTTAAATCAATGGATTATAGTGATACCACATCATTTAAGTATCAGATTTGAATATCAAATTTGGACAAAGTAACATTACTCTTAATATAGATGTGCGGACCTCTATTGGAGATTTGGAGGTTTGTGTTTGTCTGTAAAATAATATATAATATGTATATATATATATGTCAAAAAAAAAAATGAAAATTTGTACAAAAGCAATAAAACTTTATTAATTTAAAATTAAATCAATGTAAAACAAAGCAATTGATATGAAAAGTTGAAAACTTATCCTTAGGAAAGTTTGATACAGTAATACTGTTAATGCAAAGAGTAATGTTAATTTGTTCAAATTTATTGTCCAAATCTAATGCCAAAATGATGTGACATCACTATAATCCATTTATTTAAATGATACAAATATAATACAATCTAAATGAATGGATTGTAGTGATACCACATCATTTTGGAACTAGATTTGAACACTAAATTCGATCAAAATAGTATTACTCCTCCATGAATGGAAATGTAGGGTCTATCATGTAAGCGTTTTTCAGTGACTGTTTTTCGAAAATAAAAATGAAAATGAAAATAGTGTTTTTTTTTTCGAATTCTGAAAACGCGTCTGGTAACATATACGGAAAACTGTATTCTGAAATTGAAAACACTAAAAACGCGTCTAGTAGCTTCACTGAAAGCTGAATTCTGAAAATGAAAACAGTAAAAACACGTCCGGTAGAATAACTGAAAACATCAAAAACTGAAGAACTTTTACATATGTAATTTGACATTCCCATATCTTTAAAATATCCTCATAGGTTGTAATATTTATTTTCATTCACTTAAATTTATAATTTATAGTTTAAAACTAATATATATATATATATATATGACATATTTGTACAACTATTTATAATAATATAATAATTTGAATTTAATCATTTTTTACGGACCATTCAATCATTTTTAATTGAATTATAAAAAGGATTACAGATATTAGATTTGTTAGCATTAACAAAAAATACATAACTATCAATTTCCATAATCATAGATTATGGAAATATTTCATTAAAATTATCATAACATAACATTGACATAATTTAATTATATAAGATCACGAATAAATTACAGAAGACACCACCTCCTATTACAAAACATCACCTCCTATTGCGTGAGCAATCTGTACACATTTTTTTTGCAATTTCATCTCTAACATTAGTCATTACTGCTGCATTTGATGGAGATAAGTCAATATTAGGAATTGGTCTACTTTCTCCTTCTCCTTCTCCTTCTCCGTCAATTAACATATCTTCATTCTCATATTCCCTAAACATCCTATCACCACGACTTTGTGATCGAATAAAGTTATGTAAGACACAACATGCTATAGGTACAAGGCGCTGCCTACGTAATTTGTAACTATGCATATTTTTCAAAATAGTGAATTGTTTCTTTAAAACACCAAAACACCGCTCAATTACATTTCGTAGCGATGAATGTCTATAATTAAATAACTCCTTTGGACCTCTTGGTGCATGTTCTTGTCCTTCATAATCACGTAAATGATATCGTTCACCTCTGTAAGGTGTTAAAAATCCTGGCATGTTTATGTATCTCGAATCGACAACATAATAATATCCTGAAAGAATAAAAATTGAGTCTCAGACTTTTGCTCAAAGCTTCCGGTCTTCCACGGCTATTTTCCTCAATAATCACTGCAAATTTTTTTTTAACAATTACTGGAAATTAAATTTCGGTTTAACAAAGACAATTAATTGAAAAGTTACTTAGATCTACATATATCCAAGTAAATCAACAATAATTTCAGTTTATGAAAATTAAAAAATTGAGAAATAAAAGATAACAGAATGTTGATCTGAAGAAGAGGAAGAAGATGAAAAAGAAGAAGAAGGATGAGGAGATCGGTCGAGTAATAGCACGAAAAAGAAGAAGAAGTTGAAGGATATCTGAAGCTCATCTGCAGAAGATGAGCAGCTCCGGCGAAGAAGAAGAAGATCCGACGAAGGAGAAAGAGAAGAAGAAGAACATCTGCAGAAAGAAGAATAGCAACGACGAAGAAGAAGAGCAGCTCCAGCGAAGAAGAAGATCCGACGAAGAATGAGAAAGAGAAGAAGAAGAACATCTGCAGAAGAAGAACAGCGGCGATGAAGAAGAAGACCAGCTCCGGCGAAGAAGAAGACCAGCTCCGGCGAAGAAGAATAGCAGCTCCGGTGAAGAAGAAGAAGATCAGACGAAGAAGGAGAAAGAGAAGAAGAAGAAGAAGAAGATCTGCAGAAGAAGCACAACAGCGAAGAAGAAGATCGGTACCTGAGAGAGTTGAGAGTTGAGAGGAACTGTGATTTTGTGAGAGGAGTCGGGAAAACATATGTAAATATGACTTTTTTTTTTCAAATTCAGAAAACAACTTTCAAACGTTTTTCAAAATTTTCACTTTTAACACTAAATGTGTTTTTCAATTTTTTTTTGTTTTTCTAAAATAAAATAAAAAACGGTTAAACGAACGCGAATTCGAAATCGTTTTTGAAAAACAAAAAGGAAAAAAAAAAACAGCTGCAGGACGGGGCCGTAATATCCTTAAAAGTGGCCGAATCAATTAGAAAATAGATAATACTCAAGAGGCCTAAATTAAGGCTAGATTCATTCTCAAATACCATTGAACCTAATTTGTTTAAATGACTATGACCCATTGCCCTTTATAGCGAAAGTTTTAAACCATTTTCTGCTTGATTGAATATCTGGGTTTTTTGAGATGGGGGCTTTACAGTTTTTCAGGAGGTCTATTAATGGCCTCATCGGAAGGAATATCATCACCAAAATATACCCAGTTGCTTGCATTCAAAGCAGAGCCTTGAAAATATATTCTTCGTTTGTTTGTGTTGAGAAATGAGAGAAAAAAAAAATTGATCATAAAGTGTTTGAGTTTTGGCTTATGAGAAAATGTGGTTGTGAATTGTGATGCTATTCAAAATTTTAACTTATTTTTGGGAAATTAACGATCCTTTAAATCTTTATATTGAAAAAAAGAAAGATTAGATATCGGTTGTGATATATTAGGAGCCAGTGCTTGAAAAAGAATTGTGAAACAGAATTGAAATAGAATTATATCATTTCTCAAGGATGGGAAACAAATGGAGAGAAATATTCGGTGTAATATTCTCCTTGGTATAGATGGTGCGGGAAGTAACGTAAGGAAGCTCGCATGAGTAGATCTAAGAGCATCTCTAACCCGAATAGTGGTTTTGGTGCAACTTTTGCATTAAAATAGTGCAACTGTCATACTATATCACTATTCCATCTCCAACCCACTGCACCAAATTCTACACTAAAAAGAATATTCCCTTGAATATTCACTTTCTTTCCCTTTTTTTAATATTTATCCACAATTAACATTTCACCCCATAATTACCATAATATTGCAATACGATAAGAAATTATGAAATTAATACATTAAACAAAATTAAATTAAATTATGTAAAATATTTCATTTATTATTAAAATTATTTAAACATTACATTTCAGCAAATAAAAAAGAAAAAACATAAAAATAAAATTACATATTGATCATCATCTAATTATCTGAATTAGTAATTTCATCCCACAAATAATTTATTAAGGCATTTCGAAGTGCAATATGAACATCTTTATCCCTAATTTGTCTATGTCGAGCCAGGAATTCTTGAAATCAGGTATTTTCATCTAACATCATCTCAACTTCTGGAGTCGGTGCTTCCATATGATCCTCAATTGATGCATCAACATCACGCTCATCCTCGATTATCATGTTGTGCATAATAATGCACGTAGTCATTATATCATGTAAAACATGTTTATGCCAAAAACACGTCGGTCCTGCCACAATTGCAAACTGTGATTGGAGAACTCCAAATGCACGTTCTACGTCTTTTCTACATCCTTCTTGTTTCATTGCAAATAATTTTTTTTCCGACCACGTGGATCTTGAATAGTTTGTACAAGTGTAGACCATTTTGCGTATATACCATCAGCTAAATAATAACCCATATTATATTCTTTTCCTTGAATGACATAATGAGCTGGAGGAGCAATACCTTGAGCGAGGTTGGCAAAAAGATGGGATGCCTCCAACACATTAATATCATTGTTCGTACTTGGCAAACCAAAATATGCATGCCATATCCATAGATCATAATCAGCTACAACCTCTAGAATAATAGTTAGGGATCCACTACGACCTGCATATTGTCATGCCCAAGCCGTTGAACAATTTTTCCACTTCCAGTGTATATAATCTAGACTACCCATCATTCCTGGAAAACCATGATCTTTACCAATACGGAGTAGTCTGGCAACGTCAGTAGCATTAGGTGATCTGAGATACTCACCTGTAAATTCCTCCACAGCAGCATGACAAAATCTCTTCAAACTTTCAATAGTTGTAGACTCTCTTATTTTAATATACTCATCAGTAGCATCCGCTGGACAACCATATGCCAACATCCGAAATACTGATGTTATTTTTTGAAGAGCGGATAAACCCAGTCTACCCACACTATCCCTTCGTTGCACAAAGTAGTTGTCACGAGCTTCCACTTTTTCAACAATACGAAGGAATAAACTTCTGCCCATTCGAAAGCGTCGACGGAACATTTGACCGTTATACCTTGGGTTTTCGGTAAAATAGTCGTAGAACAAACGACTATCACCACTTTCCTGGACTCAATTGATCACTATATGACCAGGAATTGAGCCTCCATGGGTCACTGGGTTATTTTGTTGATTGAGATACTTAGCGATGGCCCGTTGGATGTTACCATGTTGAGCAAGTATTGCTTCTTGTTCAACACCAATCGTTTCAAGATCTGCAATAAGTTGATCTTCCTCATTGTCGGAAGATGAAGATGAAGATAAGAAATTAGATGGACCTCCAATATTGAAATTCATTTTTGCTTGGATTTGAATTGAATGAGTTTTAGCAGACTTTGATGTATGCTATTTATTATAACCCTGAAATATACTATTCTAGATAGGAAATATGAGCTTGTCTAATTGCCAACCATTGGATGGATTGCATCACCATGTGAACCGTAGGATTAAATCTCGAAAATAATCTCTTCTCTTTGTCCATGTGGCCGACAATAACTGCAAGCCCACGTGAAAAAAGTAGATACAGACAAAAACACTTTAATTCAAAAAAAGTTTTCAGAGCATCTCTCTGCAATAATATCTCAATTTTTTCAGAAATTTGATCTTCACTTTTCCCAAAATATAAAGATAAGATATCTAAACTATTAAATATCAATCATTGGATGGATTGCATCACCATTTGAACCTTATGATTAAATCTCGAAAATAATATCTTAACTTCTCCATAATTCTTATCTTCACCATTCCGAAAATCTGAGGATAAGAAATCTGATTTCAAATGCCAACCATTGGATGAATTTCCTCACCATCTGAACCGTAGGATGAAATCTAAAAAGAGTACCTCCTAGTTTCTATAAATATCAACCCACACTAAATTAAACCTATCCCTTCAAATCTTTTAACCTTCGAATCTCTTATCTCTTCAAGTCACTTTTCCCTTCAAATCACATTTTCCACAAAATGGCTACAAAAAGAACTTCTTCATACACACATGCAGAAGACACACATCTTTGTCACATATATCTTGATGTTTCACAAAACCCGATTATAGGTATTTACCAGATATGTTTTGGGCTCGAGTTGAGAGTGATTACAACAATAAACCGGATTTTATCACTGAATTTCTTAACAAGAGAAGTTTGTAGTGTCGCATGCAGACTATCCTTACCGCAATTGGGAAATTCCGAGGATGCCTGCGACAGATTGAAACTCTTAAACCTAGTGGTGCCTCCAAAGCTAATATTGTGAGTATTTGTTAATATTAAAATTGTAGAAAAATTATATTTAATATTAAATTATAACAATATATTTGTATCATTTTACAGATGAACCAGACAAAAATCTTATTTGCCCAAGATAACAAATATAAACATGGATTCAAGTTTGACCATGTATGACCCATCCTAAAAGATATGCAAAAATTTACAGATAACGATACTTCAACATCAGCCTTTCAAAGGGAAAGTGGTCATTTTGTATCATCACAAGAAGACTCTCCAACTCCTGAGTCTCCCACAATGGCATCTCCTGGACTATCTTCATTTTCTCTTAATATAACTAGTGATGACGTTGAGGGTAGTTCATATCAACGACCATTGGGGTGAAGAAAGCAAAATTTAAAAGGAGGGTTGAGGAACAAAATAGCATTTTGTGATACTTTGAAAGAAGGACAACAACAATTCATGGAAGTTTTTAAGCAAAACAATGGGGAGAGGCAAATAACTAACGATATTTTGGAGAGAAAAGTGGAGTGCCGGGAAACCAAAATTGTGATGATGAATTTGAATACCATAACTGATCCAATGAAGCGTGAGTTTGTGAAGTAACAATAATTAAAAATTATGGCAAAACAAGCTTGGCAACAAAGTAAGAGATCCTAAAATACATCTGGGTCTTTTGGTGATTTTTTCAATAATCTCCAAGGACCTGGAAATGGTCTTCCAGACTACTAAATCGTTGTTATAATTTATGTTGTATTTTCCTTTCATTTTAGTGGTAATTTATTTTATCACTATGAACTTTGTATTTCGTTTTTAATGTAATTATTAATTAATGTATTTTGCTTTAATTTCTGCTGTTTTGAATGAAGTGGTTTATTTAAAAAAAATTGCATTTAAAATTTTTAATTATACACTTCATTTTAGTTTATTATAAATGTTAATAAGAATAATAATAAAATCACATCAAAATCATTAGATAATAAAAATGACTAAATTGAAATAAGTTTAATTGATTAGAGTAAAATTGTTATTAAACAAAACCTTTAAATAAAGGATATAATCAAAATAGATTTTAATAAAAAAGGTTAAACTGTGATTATATAAAATTTGAGGGATTGAAAAAAAAAACAGAATAGCTTTTTTGCGCCATCGAACAGTGTCGCGTAATATATTGCACGACACTGTTCATCAGCAATGAGATGGCAAGGAGATTGGCGCTGCGTTGAAGGAGTTTTCTTCGCCAAATTGGAGATGGCGTGAAGAATGGAGCAGGGTTAGAGTTGGTCTAAGAGGTGAAAAAGACTTGGAAAAGCTTGTCGGTGTTCATTTTCTAAGCAGAGACCTTGGAGATTACTTGCCCATTAAAATATAAACAAACTTAAAAGTATTAGAGAATTAAATAAACTTAATTTTAAAAAGTTATGCTAGATGTTCAATTTTTTTTTTTTAAATGATATGGCATGTGAGGTGTCAATATTATATCGATTATCATAGAATTTCATAACTTATAAGATGTTTACAGCTCACATGCTACAATATTTAGAACAGAATTTGAGAAAAAAAATATAAAACATCTAGCATTACTCAATTTTAAACAGTCGATTAGTTGATTAGGCATCCAATTGTTGATAAAAAACCTATAGATAAAAAACCTATGTTTTTCAATGCTAGGAATTTTTTTGAGAATCAAAAATTAAACAATAAAAATCTATAAAAAATAAAATAAAAATATAACATTGAGTGCTGGGCATGGATTCCTTTTGAGGAGTTTGTTCAAACTTCAGAGATGAAGACCGCAAGAAGGAGAGTGTGTTTACGTGGCTTTTTTTTTTTCGTTGAGTGGCAGACAAGAAGAGTGGCTCTTGAAGAAAGTGAATATGAGGTTCTTGTTTTGCATTCTCATTGTTGTTGGAATTTTTTATTTGGAGGAGATTTTCCTTTGACCAACCGGGTTTTCTTTTACTTTTTTTATTTATTTATTAAAAATAAATATATTTTTCCATCGAAGATCCTTAACTAACCCAGAAAACTTTATGGATAAATATTGAGGATAAAAATAAAATAAAATAAATTTAATAAAAATATAAATAAAATATTATTATAGAAATACGCTACCTTTTAAATAATCGGTTTAAATGATATGACAAGTGAGTTGTCATTACCACATAAATCATAATATGGTTAATGAATAAATCACTTGTCACATCATTTGAATTGATTTTCGAATTAATTTTTTAAATTGTGTAACATTTATGATATTATTCTGAAGATAATATTTAGGTGCTGATCGGTCAGCACCCAAGATACCGACCCACCAATTAGGTTTTGATATGTGGTCTTTTTTTCTTTTACTTTTTATATTTATCTTTTCGTATTCTTCACAAAATGGATCATGTGTCAACACCTAATTGATGAGGTCAACATCTTGGATGCTGGCCGGTCAGCACCTAAACATTATCCTTATTCTAATAGTATAAATATAAAAATTAATTAAGTTCATATATTGTATTTCGCTCATGGTTCAATTCTTGGGTCGGTGGACCGTGGGCCACATAAAACCTCAACATATGCTTCATCTCAATTAAGATTTTATTGTTCTTTTTTCTCTTTCATATGTGTAGAATATAGAAAAATGCACATGAATTTTATTAGGTTTTATGAGAATTCAATGGATTTGTTTTTACATATTATTGGATCTTCATCATCGGGGAGACTTTATGGAGATCAAATAAAATTTTGAAAGAATTAAAAACTGAATTGATTTTTTTAAAATTAAAAAATCTAAAATTTGAAAGACCAAACCTTTTTTTTTTAAAAAAAAAATCGGTCGCCACTAACCAACTCAAAATAATCGGTGGAAAAAAATTTGGTAATCCCAGGCATTACTCTATAAATAAGGCCACTTTATTTTCAACCTATCATTAATCTCTAATCAGTAAACCACAAGGCATATAACAGTTAAATAGAACATTTAAATCCACTAGAACTCATGGATGTTGTTGAATAAACACATTTGTATCGATCCATCCGAGTTTTGATTTTAAACCAAAACATTACTGGCCCATTTTTCTTTACAATATTCTGATTTCTCTGTCAGCTTAATCTGCAGTCGTTATGCATTAAAACCTTGTAAATAAGACCATTGTCTTGACTTAAAATTTCCTGGAGTCCTGGGTTTAGACATAGGGAAAAAAAAAATTGTTAAGAGCAAGCATTACTCTATAATTAAATAGGCCGCCACTTTGATTTTTACTTATCATTAATCTCTAAGTAAACCAGGAAAGCATATAACACTTAATTTGTTTCTTTCAAATCCAAGCATATTTAAAATTAACACTTAATTTTAAAACCAAATATATTTTTTCTTGCTCCAAATATTTTTATTTTTTTACTTTATTTTATTATCTTTATTTTAAATACAAATATATCAAATTATTAGGGTATAATGTTTTTTTAATGGCTTTCAGATATTGAAACTCAACTACTCAAGCTTCATTATATAGATAGGAATCGTTTGTAATAGCTTCTACTTTTGACTTTTGATGGTAGAAGAAGAGAAGTAAAAATTTTAACTTTTCGGTTATTGTTTCGATAGTTTATTTCGGAAGGGTTTTTATATCTAGAAGAGCTTTTGAGACCGTTTGGTTGAAACATTTTAAAATTTATTCTAACTATGATTTGACGATTATGACCTTAATTTTTAAATATTTAATGACATTAATTGGATTTATATATGAATAATTTTTTTTTTGAATTAGAATAATTCTTAATTATAGCTGGAAAAAAATAAACAATTAAATAATTAAATTTAAGGCTTAAAAAAACTAGACAATTAGAAACATAATAACATTAAAAATTTAAAATGTTAAATGTAAATACTAAATATAATTATAAAAATAAAATAGTTATAAGTAAAAAATTAAAATATAATTAAAAAAAATACTCCAAACCCTAAAATATCATCATCCAAGTTCCAACACAAACCCAACTCTCATCAGCAGCCGCAGCCAGCAACACAAACCCAGCACAACTCTCATGATTATCTTCTTTTGTTATCAGATTCACAACAGCAACACAAACCCAACAACTCTCATCATCTTCTTTTCTCATCAGATTCACAACCGCAACATAAACCCAACAAATACTACCATACTTTTTCTGACTTGGCACTTTGGCAGCTAGCCAGCTAGCTGCCTTAAGTTCAATTTTCAAACACATCTTATGACTTCATTGCACAATCAGCATGTGCTGAGTGTTGCACTAGGGTGCAACCAAGATTTTCTCATAAATTAGAGTCATTGGACCTTGACTTGTCATTTATCTCCAAGTAAACCAGTTAATTTATTTCTTCAAATCCCAGCATCTATGGACCTGCCAAATCTCTTCAAGAACTTGTTTCACTCAACCTTGGCAATGTTCATCCAACTGTTGCCAGCACCACCATCGCCAGCCATTCCTGTCGACCATGAAGCAGCCGAGGAACACCATCCTGAACCCGAACCCGAACCGGTGGAAATGTTCATCCATCGGTTGCCGGCACCAACACCACCACCTGCCATTCCTGTCGACCTTGAAGCCGAAGCCAAAGCCGAAGCAGCTCTGCTTGCTAATTATGGTCAAGAGACGCTCGACTGGGCCGTGAGGATGATAGGCTTTTGCTTGCCACCTGCTGTGGCAATAGCTGTCCAATTCTTGAAGACTGATCAGTCGCATGAACTCCCGTTGGCCTTCTATTTTCTTTCTCTGGCCCTCATTTTGTCCTTCAATTTTCTCTTCCTTACCAAATTCATAGCTCCTAAATTTCCTGAAACAGCTAAGCTGCTCGAGCGATTTGGTGTTTTTTTGGCCGTGACGGCTATTTATATAGCCGTTACTATTCCACTCCCCCTGTGGCTCAAATGCATCATATGGATCGTCTTTGTCATATCTTGCATCACCATCCTATTTTGTTATGGACTCTTCTAGAAACATCCTTTGTTATGGTTTTACATTACTAGTATTAACAAACTTTACAGGAATTTTTTTTTTTAATAAAATAAGGTTGGATTAACGGGAAGCCTCTCATATCTATATTTAAAAAATTTTGGGTTTAAGTTATACCTACTCCCTTGTTTTCAAAATATTGTAATAGTTACAAAATAATAATAATAAAATTTTATTGCAATTGATTTGCTCTCCATGTGTTTTATTGCTTTTTCTACAAGTTTTATTACAGGTTGGACGCACCTAATGGTGGCAATTCGGGCTGGCCCGGCCCGTTCGGCCCAGGCCCGTTAGGCTCATGTGGTAAACCGGCCGGCCGTGCCGGCCAGGCAGACAGAAGAAGGGGGTCGGCCCGGGTCCGAGGCCCGTGTGAGGGCAGGCCGGGCCTGGCCGGGCCGGCTCGTTAAGGCTTTAACGAGCCTGTATTCGGTTGGAGAAGTCATGTTGTCGTCTGAATGTTGCATTTTGTCAATCTTTAAGGCATATCAAAGCTTTCACCGCATCATGGGCCAATGAACATCTTCTTTCTTCTAGTATTCGTCCGGCCGTGCTGAACACCTGCTCTGAAGAAACTGTTGAAACCGGGATAGCAAGGACGTCACATGCTAATCTCGATAGAATGGGGAAGTTGATTCTCTTACCGCGCCACCATTTCAGTAGATCGTTGGTTGTGAAGTCATCGCTCTCCGTGATGGAGTACTCTGTAGTCAAATATCTGTTCAGCTCCACGTGTTGTCGTTGACTTTGACTTTGACTTTGACTCGAACTTCCTGGACTTGAAGCGCGAGAAGTTATGGCCTTGCTAAAAAAAATCTTCATGAGCTTCGATTGTTGTTGGGATTGTTGCTGAGGAGGCACCGATACCGCTGTTCCATGGCTGTACCTGTTCTCATAAATAGAAAAAATCACGAACATTTGGGATTTTAGTGTACGAAGATGTTCAACAACATCAGTTTCACTTAAACCCAGAGACTCACCCAATTCTTTGGAAAAAACTTCTAAACCATTAAATCTGAATCTAGGATCTACAATAATACCAAGGGCATACAAAAGAGGAATTTTCCCCCAATATTTTTCAAATTTTTTTTGCATAGCAACAACAGCGGAAGCTACCATCACATTTTCACTATATTGTCTAAGTACATCAGCCATGTCATAAAGTTTAAGAATTGCAAGAGGAGATGTAGGGTAATAAACCCCGGAAAGTTCTACAGTAACATCATAAAAAACTTTTAAAAATTCAACAAAAACAGTGGCCACATACCAATCACCATCCGTGAGTTTTTCACGTCGGGTGTCGTTGGCGGTGTTCACGTTATAAAAACTAGTAATCAATTCAGCATATGGTAAAGCAGATTTCAACGATAAATATGTTGAGTTCCACCTTACTGGCATATCTGTTTGGAATTTACGGGCTAATATGTCCTTTGATGCACAATATCTGGAAAACTCAACAATTCTTTGGTTAGATGCCATAATCCAACCCAAAGCCTCCCTAATATTGTCGATTCGACTTTCCACCTGCTTTAAACCTGATTTTACAATCAAGTTTATAATATGACATGCACAACGGGCGTGGAAAAATTTTACCGCAGTATTAGGGATTCTAGAATTATCGAAAAGTTCTATAGCTTTGGAGTTAGCAAATGCATTATCCAAAGTAATTGATAAGATGAGGTTTTGAATGCCATAATCTTGTATAACGGACATAATAACATCATGAATATTTTGTGCAGTGTGTGAATAATCCATGACACGAAAACCAAGGAGCTTTTTTTGTAAAATCCTTTCAGTGTCTACATAGTGTCTAGTGACACATAAATAATCTTGTTTTGAACGTCCGCTCCAGATGTCGGACGTTAATGCAATTGAAAAAGAAATGTTTTGCAATTCAGAAATCAATTCAGTCCTACGTTTTTGAAAAGTACGAATCAGATCGCTCCTAGTTGTGTTTCTAGAAACAGGGACATATTAGGGGGTTAAAAGCTTTATTAATAATATTTAATAATTAAATAAAAAATGAAAGTTAATTAAAAAAAAATAAACAAGACAATACCTTAGAGTAAGAGACTAAGAGTCTTAGAATATGTAGAAACTAGAGAGTGGAAGGTATGTAAATATATAATATATAATGTATGGTGTATAGTATATTAGTATAATAGTATATAGTATATAAATAATATATTAAATAAATAAAATAAATTTCAAAATAGTTGAAAGATTGAGGGAGAGATGTTGGAGATTGTAGAGAATAGAGAGAATAAGAGAGTAGGGAAGTAGAGAAAATGTAGAGAATAAGGTGAGGGTGATGGGGTATTTATAGGAAAAAGTTAGGTGAGGGTATAATTGGAAAAAATTGTAAAAGATTTAAAAAAACATAATATTTAAAAGTTTTGAATATTCCCCCCCTCCTCCCCCCTAACGGTCACCAACGGTAACCTGGCTAATTACAAAAGCCATCCTTCAATTCAAATTTTAAAAAAAAAATTGAATTTATTTTTGTACCGTGGGCTTCGCGGGCCTACACGGACCCGGCCCAGTTTTCTGAAATGGGGGCCCGGCCTGGCCCGCTAGCTAAACGGGCTTGGACTTGGCCCGTTTAGTTGGCGGGCCAGGCCGGGCGGTCCATTTGGGCCCGGTCCAAATTGCCACCACTAGACGCACCCCCGCTGCCACCACCCCAAATGTATTTGGTAAAGAGTAATGCTATGTCTTAATTTTTTTTTTCAAATTCACATGAGTGTCAACAATAAATTTAACTATTATATAATTTCATGATTTACGAGATGTTAACACCTTATACGCCACATCCTTTTAGAAAAAAATTAAGACATCTAGCGTTTCAATTATATATATATATATATATATATATATATATATATTTAGCCATTACTATTCCACTGCCTACTTGGCTCAGATATGTCACATGGGCCGTCTTTGTCGTAACCTGCATCCCCACGATATTTTGTCATGGAAGCTTCTAAAAATTCACATTTATTTAGGCAAAGGAAAAAACCACGTTCACATCGTTTGTTAATTTTGTTTTGCTCAGTTTTTATGGTTTTACATTATTAGTAGGGTTAATAGTTGGTGCAGGACCTGTCGGTCTCGTTCTCTCTATACTTCTAACCAAGTTAGGTATATGTTTTGTTATACCTAAAATTTCCAGTACATACGCCATATCAGCAACGTTGACAAGTCAAAGATGAGTCTGTTAGTGCCACATCTTGGAAACATAGTTGACAAGTCAAGGGTTCCCATAGTCAAAACCACTGGGTTGTTGGGCCATCTTATGGGTCGCTAAAAGACGTTTTCAGTCGTGGGTCAGCTAGTTATAGACCTCAATACCATGATACATGCCCTAATGTTGCCTCAGGTTCATAACAATTCACCCAAGTCCCTCGGGACTCATAAATCACATAACTTCTCATAAGTAAACGAGAATTAAGGAGAACCGTTCGTACCATCTTGAAAGGCGTGTACATGGACAGTGTCAACACCGCTGGCTATAGGGACACGCGGCAAACATACATAGGGTTACCCACTTCGACACTCAATGTAAAAGCATGAACCTGGACCAATGCATCAAGGGGGCTTGTGTCATGTCTGTCAGAACCAATGGCAAACCCTGGTGTTTACTTGAGAGCTGGTTGGTATTCACGCAACCTGGCATATAAATAGATAAATGATCATCATAAACAAGGGGAGAAAAAATTAAGGAAGTTGTTTTGTGAGGAATCTAACATCTCTTTAGATCAAGATTAACCCCAGCAAAACAGAGTATAAACGTTGTTCACAGGCAGCGCTCCGCCTACTTTTCCTATTACCGAAACCAACCAATTTCACTCGGGACTACCTCGTCCTAACATACATTTCCTTTTCTTTTCATTGACTATTCAACGATTGCCCACATGACGGTGTTGAATCTTTGACCTTAGTGTTAGCAAATTCTACCCGTTAACACTCCTTATAAAAGCACTATTAGAGGACTCCTACGATCTTGCTCGTGCTGCCTTCAAGGTGGCTGAGGATTTTGAAGTTTCTATCAAGTTTGTAAATGATGTGTCATCTACATTAGAAAATTCTCAGTTGGATATTACCAAAAAATTAATATGATTACAATTGAAGATAAATGACAATGATGAGCTTGTAAATGATGTGCCATCTTCATTGGAAAACTTTCTGTTGGATACAGAAGCTTGAAATCTAACAACATCTTGGCAGTAAAGTTTCTTATATTTAATTATGCTGTTCAAAAAAAAAAATTATTGCTGTACATGCTGTTTAATCATGTACTTAGATTGAATTATTATGATGTTAATCATGTATTTGATTCTATCTAAGTGAAAAATATATTAACATTGTGAAATTTCTTTTCACTTCAATGACTTCATAGTCCTAAATTACTAAAATACCTTATAATTTATGATAAATTACGTGACTTTTTTTTTGTGTGATAGTCATATATATAAAGCTATTTTGTCATGAGACCAAAAGTTTACGATATCTTATGGTGGGCTCAAAAAATAAATAGCACTATTTGGGGTGGGTGTTGTGCAAATATCACCACATTACTAATTCATGTTTAAAAGGCACCAATATAGGTGTCCAGACAAAAATACCCCTTCCAAGTGAGTTTTTGTCGTTTTCAAACTTAGTGAGAAAAACCAGAGAGAGAAAACATCGGCTGGAAAAAGAACCGGCGTTGGAAGATCAGTGGTTTTCGGACTGAAAAAGACGTCGAAGTAACCGGCGGTAGGACAACAGTGTTTTTTCGGGTATTCAGACGAGAGCATCTTCAATCGATTGTGGTAAGTTGAGTCAGATTATGTTGTAGATTTTGTTTTTAATAAGTTCATGTTTGATGTTGGTTGTTGATTAAACTTGTAGATTAGGTTTGTTTGTTGATCTGAGAATGGTTGGGGGTTAAGTTAGGGTTTGTAAATCTGTTGAAGATCTGGGTTCCCGAGCTTTTTCAAGGTGATTCCGAGCTTTTTCTGGGTTTTCGGTTCCGAGCTTTTTCTGGGTATCCGAGCGATTTAAAAATGAGTCTGAGCTTTTTTAAAATGCCCGAGTTTTTTGAAACTGTTCCCGAGCTTTTTTAAAATGTGGCCGAGCTTTTTCAAACAGTTTCCGAGCTTTTTGAAACAGTGTTCGAGATTTTTTAAACAGTCCGAGCTTTTTTAAACTGTCCGAGCTTTTTCAAACAGTTTTCGAGCTTTTTGAAATAGTGTCCGAGATTTTTTAAACAATCTGAGCTTTTTAAAACTGTCCGAGCTTTTTCAAACAGTTTCCGAGCTTTTTTAAACAGTCTGAGCTTTTTAAAACTAAATCCGAGCTTTTTAAAACTAAGTCCGAGCTTTTTAAAACTGAGTCCAAGCTTTTTCAACAGTCCGAGCATTTTCAAAATGTGTCCGAGCTTTTTCAAACTGTGTCCGAGTTTTTTCAAACAGTGCCCGAGCTTTTTTCAACAGTCTGAGCTTTTTTTAAATAAGTCCGAGCATTTTCAAACTGTGTCCGAGCTTTTTCAAAATGTGTCCGAGCTTTTTTCAAACTGCCAGAGCTTTTTCAATATGAGTCCGAGCTTTTTGAAACTGCTTCTCTGCTATTTTATATTATTATGTCCGAGCCTTTTATATTTACTGATGCATTGTTTCTGTGAAAATGCAAATGGGTAGTGAACTAAAGGATTTGCTTAAAACTCTAGAGGATGAATGGTACGATGGAAAAATCACTCGGCATGACCATTTCAGCGACCTTAAAGATATCGACGTCGCACTGGACAGTGTACCAGAACAATTCAAGGTCGAAGACCGACGTCGGTATACAGAGTCTTGTTTTGGTCATTTCCTTAGGATGGATCGGGGGATGAATTTTTCGGGTAGCATAGTCCATCCACTGCTATTGCGCGAGCAACATCACGATGGGCCGGAGGATGAGATGAGATTTATGTTAGGTCCTCGTTCGGTCCGGTTCTCCAAGGTTGAATTTTGTCTGATCACCGGATTGAAGTTTGGAGTGATTCCCGACACGACGAGGTATGAGATGGTTCAGAACGAGATACACCAACCGTATTTCAATGGTGTAGATGAGGTGGATTATGAACAACTGAGAGCTGTTCTACGAATCGGTGTATTTGAGGAGCAGTACGATGCTGTGAAGCTGTGCCTATTTTATATGCTAAACTGGATATTGATGAGGTTGGACGAGAGAGAGAAAGTTCCATTATGGCAGATCCGGCTAGTCGAGGACTTGGACGCTTTTGATGCATTCCCGTGGGGTGCCCACGTGTATAGGCAGTCCATTATTGGATTCAAGCATGCCTTGGACGGTCGACGTGTGCGGTATGAGAGACGACAGCAGGAAAAAGGGCGCTGACGTTCACACATTGGAGACGTACAACATTTACGGTCTAGCTCACGCACTGTTAGTGAGAATTTAGAATTTGTATCATTTGAAAACCTGATTATTTTTTTACATGAGTTACGGAATAAATGATTGAATTCTGAATAACTTGTTTTTTTACATAGGTATTTGCGTATGAGGTTATCCCCGAGCTTGGGACCCGATTTGGGACTCGTAGGCGGATTGAGTTGTCCCCCCGTATGCTGAAATGACAGTTGCATAAGCAACCAAGGTCGAACAAGTTGGACAAGATTTTCTTAGCAATGGTAAGGATCTATTGTGTTAAAGTGTTTACATGTTACGATTATACAAATACAATGGTCTAACAATGATTTCAGATGTTTGCGAGGACTGCACTGGTGCCGACAGCAGCTGAGAGGGTTGCACGGTACTACGAGGGTTGCACGGTACTACGAGGGCATAAATGAGGGAGGCACTCTATATATGGCCGCCGATGGACACGACGGCTCGGTACCGGATCCCTTACATCATACGATTGCCGGACCCAGTCATACAGAGGGTTTCGACCAGGAGTTTGGCGGTGGGAGTCCCCTCAGGCACAGGCCGGATACGGAGGGTTCGGACCCAGAGTTTGTCGCTGAGAGTTCTCTTAGGCGCATACAGGTTCGATTTGCTATGCCCGGTGAAGTACATTCACGAGAAGACGTTAGAGGGCATCGCCAGGTATGTCAAAAATGGTGTAATACATTATTTATGTTGAAACAAGTGTTGGGTTTTAGTACTGACAATAATGATTTTGTTTCAGGACCGTTTGGAACGAAAAATCCAAGATGTGATGGATGCAGTCGCTGTGTTACGGGAGGATCTCCGGAAGAGTGATCATGAACGGGATAGACAGCATAGGGAGGTGATGGACTTTCTCTGGGGGCGGTGGGGTTCGACATCACAGTCAGGCAGGGATGGTCCACCCTCCCATGATCGAGACTCTCCACGTAGAGACAGAGACGGAGGGACAGACCCAACCACCGGACCTACGACGGAGGCTGATGGACCTCAGACGCAAGGTCCAATAGCTGGAGATACAGTACGAGACCAGCAGATGCAAGTCCCTGGTGGCACAGATACATGAGTATTTGGGGAGACAGTTACCCAGGTGTTATTAGAGTTTCCGCTGCTTATGGAGGTACAGGATGTGGATCCTCCTGTTCATATCCAGGACCACACAGCGGACCCGTCCAGTCCATTGGGTCAGAGTCCCTCCTCCTGTACAGTCCACACTCCTGACCTGACCAGGCGATCCATAGGGAGCACCCTGCGGTCAATCCGACACCGCTCTCCTCTACTCGATCCCGTCACACCTCACCCCCCAGTGACACTGCCGGTCCATCCCGACACAGCCCACCCCACAGGTCTATCTCATCCCATCGGAGCCCTCGACGTGATCCACGGGGACAGAGTTCCTCCTCCCAACACCCTCTAGTGGTCCACGGCCAGCATAGGCAGCAGCGGATTCGTAAACCAGGCTGGCAGTTGGTGAGCCCATACACTAACCCCTGTCGGCCGAAGAGGCCAAAGACACTGCTCCTGTCATCAGCACATACATTCAGGCCCAATGATTTGGTAGACGCTGACCAGCTTGCGGCTTTCAAAGCCTACAAGAGGAACGTGTCGGGGGAATTGTAAGTATTATAATATTGTGAATTTATTTTAAAACACCTAAGTTAAATTAGTTGATTTTCTAAATAATTGAAAATTACGCAGACGTGATGTGGATCTGATGACCCCCGTGCCTGTGAGTTGGAGGACACGGTACTTTCCTTACTTCGATTGTCTTTTAAGTTTGTTTAACTTATGGAAGAATACTAACAATGTATAATGTTTATATTGTCAGCATATAGACGCGTATCTGTATATTTTACGGAAGCGTCAGCTAGCATTCTCCACTGTCTACATTCAGAGGATGAACCTACTAGATTCTCAGTTTTATGTAAGTGTTTCAAATGTACTGTTTTCCCACGTCTGTTTGTTGTGTTTCATCCTGTTTCTAACGTTTCGGTTCGTTATCTATTTTCAGCCAATGCTGGAGTTTCAAAGGCGGAGAATCATGCCTCGCGATGCTGTGGGCAAAGCCCCGAAACACTGGTATGTGTTGAAGTACAGGTGGTCTCCTGAAGATCTGATGACGGTACGTGGATTGCTCCCGGTAGGGAACCGACCATGGCACGAGGTTGACGCGGTGAGCGCAATACAGTTATGGTTTCAATGTGTTTAATTAATAATTCTTATTTTGACCATAACAATATCTTGAACACTTGGTACAGGTTCTTATTTCGTGCAACATTGGTGGCCAGCATTGGCTCGTGGCCAACGTCGACCTTACTGTCGAGAAAATCTACCTGCCAGACCCGCTCAGACAGGAAGTCCCCCTACAGATCAGGAAAGAGCAGGTCGCTCCATTGCGGTGGTTTCTACCCTCGATGTTGCATCAGGTGGGGTTTCACGATGCCAGACCAATGGGCGAGGCGAAGTACGAGATGCGGAATAGGCCATTTGGGGTAAACATGGTGTCTACAACACATGTGCCCTAACAGACTAGAGGGTATGACTGTACGAACATCATTTAAACTTTAAATTTGTTTTATTAAACTTCAATTGTAACAGTTGTTCATGTGCTGAGTCGCAGGGGTAACTGTGGTGCTCATACCTTGAGATTGATGGAGTACGTACTGGTGAACATGAAGACGTTCGACTGGTCAGAAGAAGATATGTGCACCATACGGGAGAAGATGGCTGTAGAGATTTTCGTAACTCCAAGCCCCATTAGATGTTGTAGTTGTCGATGTACAAACAATTATAGTAATGAACTTTCAAATTTCAAATTTTTTGTTTAAAATTTCAAGTGTTTGCATTTACAAGTACAGCACACGCATTTCATACAATAACAAAAGTAATAATTAACACCCCAACGACATGAACAATAAGTATGAACGGATCGATTCACTCCACGGAAGATTCCTTGTGTGGGCACGTTTGTTTGCTATGTCCAACTTGATGACATACGCTACACTTGCGACGGTATTCCTCGAGAACAATTCTGCTCGGACCTTCATTAATCAATGGCGGATTAGAACACCTTCTGCTATTATGACCTGATTGTCCACATCTTCTACACGATTGGGTGGTTGTCCTCTCGGAATACGATGCATGTAGACCCTCCATCGGGCGACCTGATTGTCTCTTGGTCTTTGGATTTAAAACCACCCGCTCAGCGATGTCGGATGTCACTACCCATGAAGAAGGATGGCCAACAGGCATAATAGGAACTGAGTATGCATCAATAAGTGTATGTCTCTTGTAGTAGTCCTGAACACAGCGATGTGAAGTCCAAGTTCCATTCCCTGCAAAAGCAATGAAAAAGGTGACAATCATGTTTGCTTAATATAGCGTATAATTGTATACTGTTAATGTACCTTGCCGCTGCGAGTGCGTGAGAACACGGAAAATGGTCCATTTAGAATTTGTTGCATGTGCATGTCTTCCGGGCTAAGTCAACAGTCCACTACTTTCCAGGACCGTTTGACAGAGAATATGTTCCAGTCCACTAGATTGGCGGTCATATAACCGCACTTCTCGACCCGTTGTAGCATCACAAGATGTGATGCGTCGGTCTACTGATGACGCATGGACTGTACAGCTCGATGTCGATCGTGAAACCAACGCTGTAACATATTCCTAATGAACTCTGCCAATGTCAACATAGGGAGTTGTCGTGCGAATTTAAGGCATGAGTTTATGCACTCTGTAACATTTGTTGTCATCACCCTGAACCTTCGTTGGGGACAGTGTACACGAGACCATTTGTGTGGACCGGCAGATTCAACATAATCGAAAGCATTATTGTGTAGGTTACGTAACTCACCCATGTAGCGGTTATATTTGAATTCAGTGCACGCTCTAGCGGCTTTGTCCATTAAGCTGACAACATCTTTTCTGTGAAATCACTTCTTCACATTTTTAGCAAAGTGCCAACAACATATGGTATGAGTTGCATAAGGAAGCATTTTAGAAATCCCTACTTCAATGCTTGCATGTCGATCGGAAATAAAAATCAGATCATCTATATGACCAAGGGCACCCTTCAAGCAATCCAAAAACCATTCCCATGAAAGGTTATTTTCGGAGTCGCCGTACCCAAAAGCAATTGGATACACTTGTTCGTTTCCATCTTAGGCAGTTGCAACAAACATTATACCCTCGAATCTTCCCTTCAAATGGGTACCATCAACTGCAATAACAGGACACATGCACCTTCGAAAACCTCTAACTGAGGCCCCTAACGATATGAAAAAGTAAAGGAATTTACCGTCGTCAGCGCACTGTAAGTCAGTGATTGTGCCTGAGATTTTGTTGTTCCAGCACGTAACCAAAAGACGGCGGTAGTTGGAAGGTTTCTTCATGTGTCCCATAGAGTCAGTGACAATGCATAATACAAGGCTTGATATGTCTTACTGTATATGATTTGGATGCCATACATTGTTTTCATATCGGAGATTATATCCTTGGGACGCATGAGACGACCATCTTGTTGTTGAAGTCTAGGTGCAACCACTTCTCCAATTATAACTGCACTAGCTTGTCGGTGGCGACGGTGAATCTCCTCCAAGAGACAACTGTGTTCATTGACAAAACTTCTTACTTGGAAGTACGTCCCTTCATCTCTTCTCACCACTATTAATTTCCATGTACAGTTGTCAATCAAACAAATAAGATGTAACGTTGTCTTATTGAGCCTTTCACTTTCCATTCGAAGTTTCGCCACATTGTAAAAAGGCTAACTAGTCTCTTCAAATCCTTTTTAGTCGGAAAGAATTGACCTTTATAAATCATGCTTGTAGGTTCTTCTGCTACCAAGGTTGTGCTTCTACCAATCCCAAACGAGTATGAATCTGCTCCGGGAATAACCCACGTTGTGGTATTATCAGAATCATCTACAGATACATTATGCCGGACCTCGGAAGTACCAGGCATATCTGCTCCAGTGCAACTAACTCCTTCTACACGTCTTCCACGTCTTTGAATTTGGACATGATCTTCATCAGTGTTCTCTACATGATCTACCAGATCAATATTTGCCTCATTATCCACCTCCTGGTTCGGCCTAAGGTTCGGTTCAGTGTTCTCCTCATTGTACATCTCATTGTATTGCTCATTGTACTGCCCATCATTCATCTCAAATCGACAACCAAACACATCGTCGAATTGAGGTTCACCAACATCTGCATGGTCGACCACTACCGGTTGGACAACACATATGTTTTCCCAACCTTCAGTGGCACTACTTTGTGTGAACACTTGGTTGCTACCGCTAGCGGATCCAAATGGTTGGGTATTTTCAGGAGCAGGAATATCATTCCGTATCATATCTCCAGTTGCCCTCTCAATTAGACTAACACATATTTGAGGGATCACCCGATCTTCCCCTAGCATAAACTGAACATCATCGTCATTTCTTACAAATGTGCGACATGTAGCGCTAGGAACGATTAATATTGACTGTAGATCAACATTGTATTTGTTTACATCATACTTCACAACGGTATGCAAGATCGACACTAATTCTTCGTAACTCATATTCTTTGACACTTACATTCCTTGGTTGTCGGATCCAACAAACCTCTGACTTCCGTTGAGTAACTGCTCCCATCGACCGTTGTAAGATATTACTATTCTCACCCGATTCATTCTCTTGTAACATTCATCACCACAAACCATTATGACAAACATAAAAGCTATGGAAAAGGCTCAGAGCCTTTTAAAATAGTTTCCGAGGTTTTTACTATGATCTCCGAGCTTTTAGTAAAGGCTCCAACTTTTTTTCCAAAGATTTCGAAAGTTTTCCCAAAAAAGCCGAGCTTTTTTACAAAGTCTAGAGCTTTTTTCAAGTCTCCAAGCTTGTTTTCTAAAGGCTCGAGCTTTTTGTCCAAAGGCTCGAGCTTTTTCCAAATCTCCGAGCTTTTTCAAAGGCTCCGAGCTTTTTCCAAGGCTCCGAGCTTTTTCAAAGCCTCCGAGCTTTTTCAAAGCCTCCGAGCTTTTTCAAAGCCTCCGAGCTTTTTATTAACAGCATCGGAGATTCAAATTTCATAGATTCAAATTTCACAAAACCAGCTTCATGTTTATAAAAGGAACGTTTTTTTTAAAATGAAGGATAAAAAACAGTATTTCAGTACAAACATATTACTTTATTGTGCTGAAGAACATTGAGTAGTTTTGAAATTTATTGTAGAAAGAGAAAGAGATGAGTTACTGCGTTCAGTATTTCAAGTGTGGAGATGGAAGTACAGAGACAATAAAAAATTGATTATTTAAGGGCAATTTTGGTAGTTCACCAAAATATGTGCATTTTAAACATAACTTATTAAACCGGTGACGTTGGTGCAACAACGAGATAAAAATGTGACATTTCTCACTATTTCCACCTCTTATGGTTGCAATACATAGTGAAATAGCTGGATTCGAAGCTTTTGACACTTTTTAATCCAAAAGCTTTCTCATTTTCATATTGCTCCCAAATATTAAAGCCAAGGACAAAGAAAATACGGTCAACATAATTTTTTTTTTGATACAAAATGTACATCTATCTTATCATCCTATTCAAAATTTATAAAAACAAAAAAAAATTCAGATATTGTAAAAAATTTATTCATTCTTAACTAATCATTTATCATTCATACTCTTTTATTTCATTTTGAAAAAATGAAAATTGATTATATGTTTTTTTTCTTTTTTCATGATTATGTAAAGTTGAGATGTGAGAGTAAGAGGAAGAAGAAAAAGAAAAAAAAAAAACAAAACTGTAAATAGAATAACTTGGACAAAAATTTTAGAAGAAAATAAATATCAAAAACTGGAAAAAAAAATGATTTCGGAAAGAGATGGTCGTCAAACATATCTTTGTCAAAAACTCGCGAGTCGGGTCTGGGTCCAAAATAGCAGATCCGATTCAGGTTCGGGTCGGGTCTGGGTCTGGGTCTGCTTAAGACCTGCGGGTCCAGACCCGTGGACCCGATTAATACAAAACACTTAAATACAGACGTTTTATACATTTAGATGACCTAACCTATTTTAATTCAAGTTAATTATTCATATATTGAACATGTTTTCCTAGTTAAAAATTGAATAGGTAAAAAAAAAATAGAAAGGAAAAACGAAAAAAGTGAGTTTTATAGTATATTAAAGGTTTTACGGGTCTGCGGGTCCAGACCCGGATCCATGAAATTTCACGGATCCTCGGGACGGGTCTAAGTCTGGATCTGGGTCTAAATTTTTTTAATGGGTCTGGATTTAGGTCTGATAGGACCCGATCCGAACCCGATCCATTGTCATCCCTAGTTCCCACACAATTTCTCTTATTTTAACAAGGCATTTCATTGACACATTTATTCTTTTTACTTTATTCAATCTTTCCATCTGACGGGGAAGATAATTTCTTTGTTTGAACAAATGTCTTTGTCAGCTGAATTTGACATAATTTCCGGTGGGCGCTTTCTAAGGTGCAAATGACTTATGTGGTTTGTACCGTACAAACCAACAAAAAGACAACAGAACAAATAAAAAATAAATAAAATGCTTGACAGCCACCAAAAGCAACCTGTTGCTGAAAGTTAAATAATTTTTTATTACATATATATTAATAATATAATTATATTACATTACATAATAATTAATAAAAAAAATCATTTTTTGTAAAAAAAGTTATTGAAAAAATTCATTTAAAATATATGAAAATTATAAAATTTATTATTTAAAATAAATAAAATAAAATAAAAACTTAAAAATTTTGAATTTCAAGAACGAGTTCAAGGTAGGCAGAACGAGTTAACATTAAACTCGTTCAGTGAACAAATCAACATAAATTTTCATAAACAAGTTCAATGTATGTTGAACAAGTCAACGTAAATCTTCATGAACAAGTTCAACGTAGGTTAAACGAGTGTAACTTTCATATCAACGTTAAACTTGTTCTGTGAATGAGTCAACGTAAATCTCCATGAACAAGTTCAATGTATGTTGAATGAGTCTAACGTTCATCTGAAAGTTAAACTTGTTCAATGAACAAGTCAACATAAATCTTCATGAACAAGTCAACATAAATCTTCATGAACAAGTTCAACGTAGGTTGAACAAATGCTCTAGGACAGTTTCCTTCTTAGCACACTGGAGCCTTCCTGCTATCACTCTCTATGTTGAATGAATCGGGACATGCGAATTGGATCGGTCCAGGATAGATATCGTGGTACTTGGACACCAGGTAACAGGTGCCGCGGTACCGGTACTTTTAGGTACCAGGGAAATAGCGTGCAGTGGCATCACGAAACTCTCTATAGATCATGACATCGGTGTTTCTCGGTACTAGAGAACTGGGGTGGTCTCGATTCATGTCCTGCTAGGAGTCAACCTGATGAAAAATTATTCTTTAAACCCCTGCCAAAAAAGGCTATTAACAACGTAGTTTGAACGAGTTTTACGTTCATCTCAACGTTAAACTTGTTCGGAGATGAACGTTAAACTCGTTCGGAGAACAAGTCAACGTAAACCTTCATGAACGAGTTTAATGTTCATTCGCAACGTTAAATTTGTTCTATGATCAAATTAGCGTAAACCTTCATGAACAAGTTCAACGTAGATTGAATCGGTTTAACGATAGTATCAACGTTAAACTTGTTCGGTTCGGTGAATAAGTTTACATAAATTTTCATGAACAAGTTCAATGTGTGGGTTGAACAAGTTAAACGTTAATCTGAACGTTAAACATGTTCGTTGAACAAGTTAACGTAAACATTTATAAACAAGTTCAACGTATGTTAAACAAGTTTAACGTGGTGAACAAGTTTACGTAAATATTCATGAACGAGTTTAACGTTCATCTCAACGTTAAACTTCTTCAGTGAACAAATTAACGTAAATCGTTATGAACAATTTCAACGTAGGTTGAACAAGTTTAACGTTCCTCTCAACGTTAAACTTTTTGATGTACAAGTCAACGTAAAAATTCATAAAGAAGTTCAATGTAGGTTGTACTAATTTAATGTTCATCTCAACGTTAAACTTGTTTGGTGAACAAGTTAACGTAATCCTTCGTGAACAAGTTCAACGTTCATATAAACTTTAAACGTGTTCAGTGTACAAGTCAATATAAATCTTCATGAATGAGTTCAACATATGTTGAACAAGTTTAACATTCCTCTTAACGTTGAGTGAACAAGTCAACGTATACCTTCATGAACAAGTTTAATGTACGTTAAACTTGTTTAGTGAACTAGTCAATGTATACCATCATGAATAACTTTAACGTTCCTCACAACAACTTATTCCTTATGTCTGTAATTGTTTCTTTTTTATTGAAATCTGACCCACTAAGTATGATTTGGAATGTACTCTCACTTTAGTGGAGGATCTTCCCACACTTTATGGTTTAATGTGTAAATGTGAGATTATATTTACGATATCTGTTTTGAACCCGATGGTGGGGAGGCTTCATTTTGGCTTCATTTTGGCTTCATTTTGAAGCCACAAGGGTAGCCCTACTGATATGTAGAAACCAGAATCAACAAAAAGAAAAAGGTAAAAAATCTCACTAGAACTGATACGCAAATAATACCAATAAAGAAATTATCGAGAAAGAGAAAGAAATCAAGAAGAAATCATATGTATACAAACATAAGGAAAACATAGACAGAAAAGGCAAAACATGAATACCCAACTAAGAAAGATTAGCCAAATGGTCTATCGTGTATGTGTAGTATCCGTTTTAAATAATTGAACAATATATAATTTTGCAATTGGGTATTAAAAAATTTTGAACGAAAGCACAACCAATATAAGTGATATTCAAACCTTGACCATTGGCAACATGGATTCTTTCCAGTCCTGTGTACTCCATTGGGTATGATAAATTGGAAACATCATGTGTAATATGGTTGGATGCTCCAGAATCTGGGTACCAATTTTGGTCAGCCACTGAGCTTGGTGATGCTACCATTGCAGCAATATTGGTTTGCAGTATATGCTTGAATAGTCTCATCCATCCTATAATTCCACCACCTCTATTTCCTCTCCCGCGACCTCTATTGAATTAATTAAATTGCTGTTGATTATTGGATTGATAATATCCCCTGCCATTACCATTGTTAGAAGGTTTAAAAGTATTATATTTACTCTGGGAATTACCTTGGACTGCTAGATTAGCAAGTCCTTGTTGTATTGACTCGTCAGCTCACTCATATTGATGTCCCCTTGTCGATTATTGATTGAAGTTACAAAAGTTTCATATTCTGGACCAACACCAGATAAAATGTACTGCACTTCCTCTTCTAAGGTAACTTTGTAGCCAACTGCAGCACGTTTATCAATATACCTCTTCATTTTAACTAAATAATCAGTCATAGACATACCGGATTTCTTGGTAGTTTGTAACTGCAATCTCAATTGACCAATCCGTGCGCGGGATTGTCCTGTAAAAATCTTTTCCAGGTACTCCCAAGCAGCAAAAGTAGTCTCACATCCAATAACTTGAGCATGAATTCCATCTGTCAATGAAGAGAAAATCCAATTGAGAACAGTTTGATCATGGTGTCTCCAGGTAATATATGCTGTGTTTTTTGTTGTTTGGTTTGGTAAGTTTGGCAAGAACTAGTGATTTCTCCAGTGATATGACCTTCTAAGTCATGGGATCTAATTATTGTCATGATTTTGGACTTCCACCATAAGTAATTTTCATCATCAAGTTTGACAGTGATAGCAAAATTGAGAGATTTTGAAGACAAAGGAAGTGAGGGTTGGTTTTCAACAGGGTTGGATGTGGTATTATTTTGAACAGAAGTGACATCGGTGATATTGGTTAAGGCATTGGAGAGAGGTAAGAGCAGGGCCGGCCTTGACTATTTTGAGGCACGAGACGAAAATCTAATATGGGGCCCCTTGTTGAGAGAATGAGAGCTGAGACTTGAGAGATTTTTTTTTTTGTTGAGAAGAGAGTTGAGAAAGATATTGGACTTGGAGGCTGAAATTCAGACAATAAATGGACTTTAGTACTGATATATTTGAAGATAAAAAAAACATAATTAAAGATTTCATTTGGAACTTTTTATTTTGGGCTTCTTGACCCAATTATGTTTTGTTTATTTTAATTTTAAATTTTTTTTAAATATAGGCATTTTACTAATACCCGTAATAAATATCTAAATCCTTATAATTTGATATAAAATAACAAATAGACCCTAAATCATTAATGAAGCCATATACATATGGACCATTTCAAAAAGGGGCCCGGGCGGCCGCCCCTCTAGCAAAAGGATGGCCGGCCCTCCCTGGGTAAGAGGCATGCTCTAATATCGACTTAAAGTTTGAAAAAAGGAGAAAGATTTGGATTAAAAGCTCATCAAAAACTTAATCGTGTTAGCTAAGTAATACTTGTATATCTAATACAACATAATACAATTTGAAATACAAAACAGAGATATTGAGATATCATTCATTTAAAATTTAAGAGATTCTCAGCTATCGTTTGGTTTGTTACCACCTGAATGATTTGTATTTACAACATTATTATCTATTGACTCAATCTTATACGATGAATTACCCGAACCAGTGGAAATGATCATCCATCGGTTGCCGGTACCACCACTGTCTGCCATACCTGTCGACCTTGAAGCAGCCGTAGAGCACCATGTTGAATGATTTTGAACTCCAAAAAATAACTGTACTTTTTTTTTTGAAAGTAACATACCTGGTAGATTACTATTTTACTAACAAATCTAGAAACAAAATAATAATTTAAAAAAAAATTACTTAAAAAGCATGCATCAAAATTTCAACCAAATATATATATATATATATATATATATTATATAAATATAATATGTACTGCCTATCAAGGTTTACTAAAAACAAATTAAAAAATTACCTGTCATTCTGTCAAGGAATTTGTAATACAGTTGCTTCCTTCAAGCTTCCTTCCATGTTCTCTTTCGCCACCGTTGCTTGTTGACCTGGGCTTGCCTATTGATTAGCATTGTTTTAACTTCAATTTATTTATTGTATAAATTAAGAATATAAATTAAGAATGTTTCGTAATAAGATAACATGGGAAATTATCAGTTTCCTCTCCTGATGTTTACCATATTAGATAAACTAGTCCCTCTAGTTTCAATAGTAGCCAGTCAATCCCTGGAACACAAAGTATTGGTCATAAAAAAAAAAGGTAGTGTTAGGGCACATGTTAACAACCATAAAAGGAAAGTATTTATTATTGTTTTTGATGAAATCCATATAATAAATGTATTTATGTAATAAATAGTTTCTTTTTACAGTAATTATACAGTTGTTAACATGTACCCTAAAGGCACAGGTTAACATTACCCATAAAAAACAAAAACAAAATTTACTTTTTTGAATATGGTAATACATCCCAGCATCAGCATCCATGTCACATATCGTATTGGAAAAAAAAAATTGCGACAAGGGCGACTCATCTAGAAAAAACACATTATAATCCATAAAAAAATATTATAATCCATGTCACAGATCATATTTGTGGCAGGCAAACACTGCAACACATCTAGAAAAAAACATTATATTTATATATACACATAAAGGCATGAAAACGAAAGTTGACCCGGGATTGTGCCTTCTCTAAGTATTTTCGTAGCACTTTCTTGGCTATGTTTCGTAATTCGTACGTGACTCAATTTTCTATTTTACTCTCTGCGCCTGTCTTGTATACACCGTTACTCTCCTTTGGCACTTTGCTGCTGTAGCTATATATACACACTTGCAGATAGAAAAGCTTATCACTTATCAGTGTTTGGTATTTTGTTATAAAAGATGAGTCAGGCTACAGACACAAACAACCACGTTCCTCATCACCAAGTCTTCAATGTCTCCGTCGACGTGCCTGCCTCCAAGTGCTTCGACGATGATGGTCGCCTCAAACGAACAGGTAACCACCAAAAGCTCATTACTTTTCAACTTTTTTTTTTTAGTTGTGTTTTTTTGTTACTAACACTCTATTTTCACTCTCTATAAATAAAATAATGGACTTTGTTTTTAACGTAAGCATATAATAGTTAACTAGTTTTCTTCTAAATCCCAGCATCCATGATCGTTTCAAGAACTTGTTTCACTCTATCCCAGCATCCATGATCATCCAGCTGTTGCCGGCACCACCACCCGCGCCAGCCGACCATGGAGCAGCCATTTCTGTCGACCATGGAGTAGTCGTTTCTGTCGACAATGAAGCAGCCGCGGATCACCATCCTCAACCCGGACCCGAGGCAGTTCGGCTTGCTGATTATGATCAAGAGAAGCTAGACTGGCCCGAACCTGGACCCGAACCCGAACTGGAGGCAGCTCTGCCTGCTGATTATGATCAAGAGAGCCTCGACTGGGCAGTGAAGATGATAAGCTTTTGCTTGCCACCTGCTGTGGCAATAGCCGTCCAGTTCTTGAAGACCGACCAGTCTTATGAACTCCCGTTGGCCTTCTATTTTCTTTCTCTCACCATCATTTTTTCCTTCAATTTCCTCTTCCTTAGCAAATCCATTGCTCCTAAATTTCATGGAATAGCTAAGCTGTTCGAACGAGTTGGTGTGTTTTTGGCAGTGATGGCTATTCATATAGCCATTACTATTCCACTACCTGCGTGGCTCAGTTGCGCCACATGGACCGTCTTTGTCGTATCCTGCATCGCCATGGTATTTTATCACGGACACTTCTAAAATTTGCACGTTTATTTAGGCAAAGGAAAAGCCACATTCACATCGTTTGTTAATTTTGTTTTGCTCAGTGTTTATTGTTTTACATTAATAGTATTACTGTATCAAACTTTCATCCGGTCAAGGATAAGTTTTCATATCAATTGCTTTGTTTTACACGGGTGTAATTTTAAATTAATAAAGTTTTATAGTTTTTTACAATTTTTCACTTTTTGGATATATATATATATAACTATATATAAATATATATAGTCTTCTTCCATTAGAAACGCACCGATATAAGATACATCAGTTCATTATATATGACTATGTGAGTCATAGATTATGGTTAAGTATTATCAAATGTATGTAAATCGGATCAAAACAATTGAATCTAATGGTGCACTGATATATATTTATCGGTACGTATCGAGAAGAAAAGTTATATATATATATATATAGTCTTTCTACTGTCAGTTCATCCTAATATAAAATATATCATGACGAAGAATGTGGACCACATATTATAAAGAAGTTTTGACAAGTGCATACACTTTGAGTCAAAATATGTAAATCTAATGATCTACATTATTCGTCCTGATTTATATCAGAACGAACTGATAATAGAAAAATTATTTATATATATATATACAATAATTTTTATATAAGTGCGCACCGATAGAATTATATAAGGACATTGAATGTGAGCCACTCACTTTACATATTTTGATTTGGTATGTATGCATTTGTCAAAACTCTTTTATAAATAAGTGAATAACATTTAATGTCCTTATATAATTCTATCGGTGTACCGATAGGAAAAAGAATATATATAATAATATATAATAATGGCCCGCTGTAATATCCTTCACATTGGCCGAACGAATTAGAAAATAGATAATATCCGACCACCCAAGAGGCCCAAATTAAGGATAGACTCGTTCTCAAATACTATTGAACATAATTTGTTTAAATGACTATGACCCATTGCCCTTTATAGCGCAAGCTTTAAACCATTTTCTGCTTGATTGAATATCTGGGTTTTTTGAGATGGGGGCTATACAGTTTTTCAGGAGGTCTAATGGCCTCATCGAAGGAATATCATAACCAAAATATACCCAGTTGGTTGCATTCAAACCAGAGCCTTTTCTGACTCCAAAATCATCATCGATAGCACGACACTGTGCTTCCAGTTTTGATAGTCGGTGCAGAACCTGTTGGTCTCGTTCTCTCTATACTTCTCATCAAGTTAGGTATATGTTTCAATCATTTACTCTCTCCGTTTTTATGTTATTGCGATTCTTCGTTTGGTTGTGTAACGGAATGAAAAAAAATTTTTTTTTTAAATTTAGATTATAAATGTTCGAGTTTTGGCTTATTAGAAAATGTGTTTGTGAATTGTGATGCTCTTCAGATTTTTAACTTATTTTTTGGGTTACTAGCAACCCTTTAAAACAATATATTGAAAAAGAAAGAATAGATGTCGGTTGTGTTATAGTAGGAGCCAGTGCTTGAACTAGAATTGTGAAGATTTAGAGACTTAAAGTTCATTTTTTATTTATTTATCTGTGATAATAGGGAAAAAGATGGAGGTAGTGTTTGAAATGTAATTGTGACAATGACATTTTGT
Organism: Dipteronia sinensis; assembly: GCA_033220585.1. Classification (NCBI taxonomy): domain Eukaryota; kingdom Viridiplantae; phylum Streptophyta; class Magnoliopsida; order Sapindales; family Sapindaceae; genus Dipteronia; species Dipteronia sinensis. The sequence goes on along the minus strand of CM065638.1, from coordinate 75,042,932 downwards.
CGGGATAAAATGCTCGGTTTTGGAGAAAAACAAGGCATTTCCTAAGCATCCTCAAGCACATTTTATCAATAATTGATCTATGGAGGTTGATTTTCTTTGATGAGTGATATAATATGTATGCATTTGCATTCAAGAACTGTAGATTCTTTGTGGTGTTTTAACTGGTAGGAGTTCCGGAAGTTGGATGGCTTGGCAGAGAGATTGGAAGGTCGCAACCACCGGTAGAATTATGGAGAAAGTTCATATATTGTACATCGCTCACTGGTTCAATTCTTGGGTCAGTGGACCAAATGCAACCTCAAGGTGTGCTTCATCTCAATTATGATTTTCTTTTTCATTTTCTCTTAGAGTATGGTTTTCCATTGTCATTCATTGCCTCATACACCCATAGAGATGAGGCAACAACATATATTTTTCACTTCATTATATCTTTTGCATTTCTCTGACATGAGATGGTTTAATGTTTGATTGTGTCCCATAGTCATATGTGTAGAATATAGAAAGATACACATGAATTTTATTAGGTTTTATGAGAATTCAAAGAGTTTGTATATACAGATTGATTCTGTCACTGTTTTTTTTTTTCTCCAGATTTTGAGAAGGTTGTCAGCCCAGTATCTGTTTCTCAATTCTCGCAGTACAAATTAGTTGGTTTGCTACTTAAGCAGCTGGAAAAACTGAACTTCAATGTTTGCAAATCGGAAGATTTGGAAAGCCGTCATAAAGGCTTCCTCAGGGTAAAGAAAATATTAATGGGGCATGAGTGTGTATCTATCAATGCCACTGATCAATGTATGAATGTGACTGCTTCATTTCTCAAGGAAGGGAAACATATGGAGAGAAATATTCGGTGCAATCTCGTCTTTGGGACAGATGGTGCGGGAAGTGCTGTAAGGGAAGTGCTGTAAGGAAGCTTGCAGGAGTAGATCGAAGAGGTGAAAAAGACTTGCAAAAGCTTGTCATTGACTCAGTGTTCATTTTCTGAGCAGAGACCTTGGAGACTACCTGCTCAATGAGCGACCTGAAGTGCTATTTTTCGTTCTCAACACCGAAGTTATTGGAGTGCTTGTTGCTTATGGTCTCAAGCAAGGAGAATTTGTATTGCAGGTATGGCAGGCTTTAGAGTTGTGAGGATACTGCTTCAAGCATCATATTCTAGTCATAAATTATTATTTATCATCTTGCAGAAACCTTTCTTTCCACCCCAGCAGAACTTTGAAGATTTCAGCCCTGAGGTAATTTTCATTCATAACTTATAGTGTTTCAAAATGGGATCTATTCTAAGTATGAAGGATGTAGAATGTCAAGAGTTAAATTTTGAGAGCAAGAGATAAAAACACTAAAAATGTGTCCAGTAGATTAATCCAAAAATATTAAATTATCAAAAATATTTTGAATATTTCAAAAAAAAATAATAATAAATAAAATTGAAGGTTCCAACACTGGTCATGTTTAACGTGTTTTCTATGCTTCTCAATTTTAATACAAGTTTTGTTTTTATTTTTTGAAAAGAATAATGAAAAACAGTTGATAAACATGAATTCGAAATTGTTTTTAGAAAACAAAAACAAAAACACCCCCAACATCTCCTACGGCTCCTTTTATTTCGAAGCTTTGACACAACTTTTAATCCAAAAACTTTCTCATTTTCATATTACAAAGAAAATATGTTCAACATAATTTATATGATGCAAAATGCGTTGTAATTATTTTTTAATTTCAAAATACAATAATTACATTTTATTAATTTTAGAAGTTGTATCCGTTGTTAATAAATGATGATTTTGTATGAACAATTATTTGACCGTTAGGAAGATTTTAATAATTGAAAGTAACCTAGAAAAAAAATTGACATTATAGAAACATAGTGTGAATCCCCTCATGAATTCTGCTTGAAAAAACGTCATTCATAAATCTATGGTTTGGAATAAAAAAACAAAAAAAAAACAAAAAAAAACTACGTGGATATTGGATAAATAAAAGTATTAAAATAATAGATAATTTGTAGCTTCATAGTTGGCAAAGTTGGAGAACCTAGACTGGGATGTGAGGATGATAGGCTTTTGCTTGCCACCTACTGTGGCAGTAGCTCTCCAAGGTCTCCAATTCTTAAAGACTGGTCAATCTCATGAACTCCTATTGACCTTCCAATTTCTTTCTCCTTCAATTTTCTCTTGCTTAGCAAATTCATTGCTACTAAATTTCATGAAATAGCTAAACTGCTCGAGCAAGTTGGTATGTTTTTGGCGTTAACATCTATTTATATAGCCATTACAATTCCACTTCATGTAGGGCTAAAATGCATCACATGGATCGTCTTTGTTGTATCCTGATTCATGTATCTCTATCACCACTATATTTTTTGATTGCCGTTACTAAAAACATCGTTTGTTAATACTATACAATCTAAATAGTTAACTCAAAATTCAATCCAAATAATATGGTTAATGAATTGTTTTTAATAAATAAGATGGATTGAGTTAACTATTTAAGTTGGATAGTATTAATAATGTTGGCAGTAGATGATTCGGGTAGGCTTGGATTAGTCATGGAAACGGCTGGTAGTGTTTAGGTTTGAAGAAATAAAAGAGGTTGAGAGATATTTTTAGGGTTCCAGGATTTTTTAGCTTTTTCTTAGCCAAAGCTTTGATACCATAATATAATTAGATGTTTGTAGATGAAAACAATCTTCTGTTATTCATCATAGATGTTGGTATTTATACAATTACATTGTGAGGAGTTTGAGACTAACAACAATCCTAACATATATAGGTAACTCACGTAACCTCTTTACTGCCAACAAATAAATAATGTTTTTAGAACCGGCAGTAACAAAATACGATGGTGATGGTGATGCAAGATATGACAAAGACGATTCATGTGATGCATTTGAGTCATACATGAAGTGGAATTGTAATGGCTATATAAATAGATGTCAACGCCAAAAAACATAACAACTTGCTCGAGCAGCTTAGCTATTTCAGGAAATTTAGTAGCAATGAATTTTCTAAGCAAGAGAAAATTGAAGGAGAAAATGATGGTGAGAGAAAGAAAATGGAAGGCCAATAGGAGTTCATGAGACTGACCAGTCTTCAAGAATTGGAGAGCTACTACCACAATAGTGTTGGATATGGCTCGAATTTCCAATGGTTACCAAACGAGATTCACCAATGCGAAGACTTCCTGGAGATATGGGATACGTTTGGAAGTATGAGATCGAGTTTGAGAGAGGCTTGAAGACCGAAGAAGAACTGAAGAAACGAATTCTAAAGAGAACCGCTACGTGAACCGCGATGCGGACACGTGCATAGGGAGCGGTGCAGATAGCAGTGCAGATAGCGGTACATTCCAGTGAGTAGAGCGCGGTGCAGACCGCGGCGGAGACAAAGACACTAACCGCGGTATTCTGAGCGGTGGACATCAGTAGCTTTCCGCGGTCCAGGTCGCGGGTGGCCAACCGCGACCCAGACCGCGGTAATGACGGATTTTGCCCAGATCAGGAATGTTGGCGATAAAAGGAAAGGTTTTCTTCTGGAAGCTCTTATGTTTATTGGAATAGGAAAGTCTTATGCTTATAGAATAAGGATTTCTCATTTACAAGATAACTTGTCATAAATAGGAAATATTATTTATGTGAAACAAGGAAATCTTGTATGTATAGGAAAAGAATTTCCTTGTTGATTTAAACTCCCTGTAATTCATATAAATATACCATAATAGCTAGGCTATTGTATGTGGAACAAATTAGCAATTAATTAGAGAGATCTCAAAGAGAGCATTGGGTGTAATTGGGTTTGGGGTTAGAGAGAGAAAAATCCTGAGAGTGAAGTTGTAACAATTTTCTTCATAGTGGATTGATTTCTTGTCGTCCTGACGGCCGTGGTTTTTTCCCGATTTGGGTTTCCACGTAAAAACTCTTATGTTGTGTGTTTGTATTTATTTTCTTCTTCATCTTAATTCTTTTGCTATTGTTTGTTTGTGTTCTATCCGGCAACGCTTCCGCGTAGTGACGTTTGTGCGCTAACAATTGGTATCAGAGCTTCGGTTGCTTGATAGTGTTTAACAAACTAGATATGGCAAGGTTGATGAGATTCGAAGTTGAGAAGTTCGATGGAAAAATTAACTTTGGCTTGTGGCAAGTTCAAGTCAAAGATTTGTTAATCCAATACGGTTTACACAAGGCGTTGAAGGGCAAGCCAACCCCTGCGAACCTTGAAGGCTCTGGAGATCTTAGTAAAGAAACGGCTGGTACTAGTTCTGGAAAACCTGTGATGAGCAATGATGATTGGAAAGATTTGGATGAGAGGGCTGCAAGTGCAATACGATTGAGTCTAGCCAAGAATGTTCTTGCAAATATTCATGGAACATATTCAGCGAAAGAACTTTGGGAGAGGCTTGAAGAATTGTATCCATCAAAGACCGTCTGCAACCGATTCTACCTGAAGGAGCAGTTTCACATGCTGCAGATGTCTGAAGGTACGAAAATTTCTGATCATCTTAGAGTGCTCAATGGGATAGTTTCCGAATTAGAGTCGATTGGAGTAAAGATTGATGAAGAAGACAAAGGATTAAGACTAATCTGGTCCCTTCCACCATCCTATGCGCATATGAAGCCAATCTTGATGCATGGGAGTTCAACCATATATTTTGGAGATGTAGCGAACAAACTAATCTCTGAGGAACGAAGGCTAAAGAGTGAAGGTAAAACTTCTGATAACTCTACTCTTTTGGTTGACAGGAAGAAGGGAGACTCCAAAAGAAAAGTCACTTGTTGGGGATGTGGACAGTCTGGACACATACGGAAGGATTGTAAAAATAAGAAGACAAGTGCGGCTAAAGGCTCCAAAGAGGGGGATCCGGCAATCACCTCTCTTGAGTATGACGACTACAGCGATGCCCTCTAAAGGGGCATAAACATCCTCATGGCATGACCGCTAGTTGCCATAAAAGAGGATGCATTGCTGATAGCGGGTCCACAATTGTGCACGGGTATTGGTTAGGAGGTGATGCAAGGTGTGTGGTGGACAAGGATGTCGATGGCTGAGCGAACTCCCTGGGAACCTAACGTGAGGAGTTGCACCAGAATTTCAGCAAGGTAAATTTCGACATGTGCCGGTGAAATCTTGGGATGGGTGTTCCTAAATGGTTATACCTAGTGGTGGGTATGTTGATTCTCGGTGTTGAGAGTCGTAGCTATGGACGAAGTTTTTTATTGGGAATTCTCGTCATAAGGGAGGATTGTTGGATATGGCTCGAATTTCCAATGGTTACCAAACTAGATTCACCAATGCGAAGACTTCCTGGAGACGTGGGACACGTTTGGAAGTATGAGATCGAGTTTGAGGGAGGCTTGAAGACCGAAGAAGAACTGAAGAAACGAATTCTAAAGAGAACCGCTATGTGGACCGCGCTGCGGACACGTGCATAGGGAGCGGTGCAGATAGCGGTACATTCCAGTGAGTAGAGCGCGGTGCAGACCGCGGTGGAGGTAAAGACACCAACCGCGGTATTCTGAGCGGTGGACATCAGTAGCTTTCCGCGGTCCAGGTCGCGGGTGGCCAACCGCGACCCAGACCGCGGTAATGACGGATTTTGCCCAGATCAGGAATGTTGGCGATAAAAGGAAAGGTTTTCTTCTGGAAGTTCTTATGTTTATTGGAATAGGAAAGTCTTATGCTTATAGAATAAGGATTTCTCCTTTATAAGATAACTTGTCATAAATAGAAAATATTATTTATGTGAAACAAGGAAATCTTGTATGTATAGGAAAAGAATTTCCTTGTTGATTTAAACTCCCTGTAATTCATATAAATATACCATAATAGCTAGGCTATTGTATGTGGAGCAAATTAACAATTAATTAGAGAGATCTCAAAGAGAGCATTGGGTGTAATTGGGTTTGGGGTTAGAGAGAGAAAAATCCTGAGAGTGAAGTTGTAACAATTTTCTTCATAGTGGATTGATTTCTTGTCGTCCTGACGGCCGTGGTTTTTTCCCGATTTGGGTTTCCACGTAAAAACTCGTGTTGTGTGTTTGGATTTATATTCTTCTTCATCTTAATTCTTTTGCTATTGTTTGTTTGTGTTCTATCCGGCAACGCTTCCACGTAAGTGACGTTTGTGCGCTAACAAGTAGGTGGCAAGCAAAAGCCTATCATCCTCACATCCCAGTCTAGGTTCTCCTTGTTAGCGAGCAGAGTTGCATCCGGTTCAGGTTCAGGATGGCGCTCCGCGTCTGCTTTATGGTCGGCAGGAATGGCAGGCGGTGGTGGTAGTGCCGACAACAGTTGGATGATAGAGAGACACAAGTTCTTGAAAAGATTTGCCAAGCCTGTGAATGCTGGGATTTATAAGAGATTAATGACAAGTAAAAGATAAAGTGTGTCGGGATGGATGACACAATTTTTGATACAAGATTTGACACGATTTTATAACTCTTGGATCTCTAAAATTTGGATGGTTAGGATTTAATGATCTTTTTTCTTTATCTCTCTTATCTCTATCATTAATGTTTTTTATTTCCTCCATCTATTCTCTCCTATATTCTGATTCCTCAAATTTAATTTACTAATATTTTCACCCTCATTATTTTCTCTCTACTTTTGCCAACTATAAAGCTACAAATTATCTATTATTTTACTACTTTCATTTCCATCAACGCAGATTTTTTTAATTCCAAGCAATAGATTTATGTATGATTTTTTTTAAGCAGAATTCATGAATGAATTCACAATAGTTTCTACAATGTCAATTTTTTTCCTGGTTTACTTTCAATTTATTATTTGGTTGTTTATAATCCTTATAATGTCAAAATTGTTTTGTATGTTTGGATACATTCACATTCATCTTCGTAGAAACATAATTTTAAATTATCTATTGTATGTTTTGTATTTTAATTTATTATTTGGTTGTTTATAATTTTTTTATTTTTTTTGTTCATCGTGTTGAAAGACAATTAGTTTATCTAATATAATTATGAATTTAAAGACAATAAATTGGCTTTTTATAAATAGAATTATGAATGAAAAGAAAAGTAGAAGAGAAAAATGTAATACTAGAACAATGAAACATAAGAGAAAATTAAAAGAGAAACTTAAAAAAGAGGTAGAGGAAATATTAACTGGATTTTAGTTAGAAAAGTGGATATACGAGAAAGGAGAGTAAAATAATGATAGATAAAAGGAGAAAGAAATAAAATGAAATCACTATTTTCATAATGGAATGATAAACGCAAATCTAACACTCAAGCAATTTATGTAATCTCATACCACGTGCAATTGTATATTATATGAAAATAGTTACCGAAGGCTAGCAATTAATTTTCACAGTTTGAATTTTTTATAAACTAATAGATTCATCAGCAGTATATTCTGAAAATTAGTATGAGTACTGCATCACTAAATACATGTGCAAAATTAGTTGACAAAGAAAGACTCCAACATTATATTATATCAAACCTAAAAGGAAGAACAAGCTTTATTTTCCTAAATTAGTGCTGGCAAAATGGGTTGGGCTTCCGTGGGCCGTCCGGCCCGGCTCGGCCCTCTAGCGAAACGGGCCAGGTCCAAGTCCGTTTTGCTTGCCGCCCATACCGGGCACCATTTGGAAAATACCGGCCCGGCCACGGTAAAGCCAGCAATGCCCGTGGTCCAAAAAAAATTTAAAATTTTCTTTTCTAGTGGGCCCTGATGGGGCGCCAGAATTATGTTTCAAATTTTAAAATTTTGAATTTTTTTTTTTAAATTTGAATTAGGGGTGGCTTTTATAATTAGTCAGGTGACCGTTAGAGGGAAAAAATAATCAAAACTTTTAAAATTATATTTTTTAAAATCTTTTACAATTATTTCCAATTAAAAATAAATAAATAAAAGCCCAATGGGCCTTTAACGGGCCGGCCCAGCCTACCCCTGCACGGGCCTTGGACCTAGGCAAGACCCCCTTTTGTCTAACAGTCCGGCCCGGCCCGGCCCATTTTCCATGACGGTCTGGGCCTGACATGACCCTTTTAATAGACGGGCCTAATGGGCCGGGCCAGCCCATTTTGCCACCATTATCCTAGATTATGGATCAGCTGATAACATTTAATCAACCTTAACAATGCATTTTAGCCACAGTAAAAATTTATTAATTTCCATGAATCATTTTTATTCACCTTTCATAGACATAAAGGGAATAATTAGAAGAGTTGCTTTTTCATAATTATTTTCATTTTTATGAGTGAAGTATTTAGTACAGAGGAAATAAAGATAGTGCAAGAGAAAGAAAGAAAAAGAAATAAATAAAAAAATAAATAAGGGAATATCAATGCAGAAATATACCTTCATTGCATCCAGTAAATCGGCTTTGTTCCCAGCTAATGCCATAACCATACTTGGATTGCCTTGGAACGAAAAATCAAACAGAAAATAAATAAGGAACTAATCGCTCGAAAAAATCCAATGATACATTTAACAATCAATTCTGTAACAAGAACTCTATATTCTTTATACGAGATTCATTAATAAAGAGTAAATAATATCATATTTAAATATATATATATATATTATTTATTTATTACGCATATTGCTGCTTGAAGTTCTGAGCAAGGAAAAGAATCCCTACAAGAGATTTAAAATTCAAGTAGTTAACTCAAAATTCAATCTATCGTATTTGTTAAAGGTAACTCATTTACGGCATAGGACAATAATATACCAATATAAGATTTCATTCAATTTTTTTTAATGAAGATAGATAGATAGATGTAATAAAAATTGAATTTACATGCTCATGGATCCTACAATTTGATACTTTAAAATATAAATAATATGATGAAAAAATATAAAACAATAATTAAACAAAATACAACAAATAACAAAGTTAGAAATTCAAGCCCGGAAGGAAGAGGCGCGTGAATTAGTGAATGTGTTGTCCTAAAACCGAGATTCCTCATCTCGTGTGGATAGTAGTAGATATCTAGGCTTTAAGATACGTACAACCCCTATTGCTCAAAGCTGGTTTCTTCCATAAACAAAAATACCGGAAAATAGTACCAATCCCTGTGTGTGTAGTTTGATGTTTTTCGATTGATAGTGTGTGTGACAATTGGTTAGGAATCAAACCACCTATTTATAGGGATTTGGAATAAAGACTAATTTGACTACCAATGAATAGGATTTATGTGCTTTAAAAATATTGTAACATCTATTTTAATGCCATGATTATTGTTTTTTAACACGTAATTTGAATATGAATTTTAAAGAATTGAAGCCGTGAGTGATGTACAATTTATGAAGTTTTCGGTTTCCGTTGACCATTTTCTTGTGTAATGCAGAGATTTCTTTTAGCATACATGACTTTTTCTTGTTTGCTATTTTTCATTTGGTGTCATTTAGGGGTATTATCACTGAAGTCTCTATTTCTTTTTACGAATTGTCACCTTTTTAAATGTTTTTTGTCATATTAGTTACTTTAGTTTCTTGTTTTTTAAAATACATCACTTTAGTCCATTTGACCAAAAAATAATTTGTCAACCCCTGAAAAAAATTAAAATGCCTCTATAAGGGTTCAAACCAAGGTTAAAGGACACAAGCCCTTACCAGCTGAGCTACACTAGCTCATTGATAAATATTTGTTGACTTAAATGTGTATATATAGTTATATAATTTGTTTAAACTAATTTAAATATATTTATATAATTTAAAATAAACTCATATATATATATTATTTCAATTTAATAAAAAAATCCAAAAAATCAAAGCCCGTAAATTGAAAAGGGAAAAAAATCAACAACAAAAATAATAATAAACTCATATTTATATAATTTAAAATAAACTCATATATAATAATAATATATAAAAACATTTATGAAAATGAAAAAGAAAATAAAAAAACAAAAGGAAATAAAGGAAAAAAAGTAAAAAAAATAAATAAATTATTATACAGCCCATGAGGCATTACTTTACATTTAGCTCGTTTGCAAGTAATGCATCTCTCACATATTCTCTCAACATCCCTTTTCATATGTGGCCAAAAGAAATGATCACTTAAAACACCTATAGTCTTTTTAATTCCAAAATGCCCCATTAACCCGCCACTATGTGCCTTTCTCAAAAGCATTTCTCTCATTGAACATTGAGGAACACACAGCTTGTTTTCTTTGAAAAGAAAACCTTCATGCCTAAAGAACTTGTCAAAACCCCCTTTCTCACATGCCCCATAGATATTAGCAAAATCGAGGTTAGAATTGTATAAGTCTTTAATGTACTCAAAACCCAATAATTTTGCATCAAGTTTAGAAATTAGAGCATACCTTCTAGAAAGAGCATCGGCAACCACATTTTCCTTACCTTGTTTGTACTTGATGATGTATGGAAAGGATTCAATAAACTCCACCCATTTTGCATGCCTACAGCTTAGCTTTCCTTGTCCCTTGAGATATTTCAAGGACTCATGATCGGTGTTTATAATGAATTCCTTGTACCAAAGATAGTGTTGCCATGTCTCTAACACTCTCACCAAGGCATAAAACTCCTTGTCATACGTCGGGTAGTTAAGACTTGCTCCACTTAGCCTCTCACTAAAGAATGCAATGGGTCTGCCCTCTTGCATTAAGACTCCTCCAATACCTATTCCACTTGCATCACACTCAATCTCAAAAGTTTTAGTAAAGTTAGGCAAAGTAAGCAAAGGTGCTTATCTAAGTTTGTCTTTAAGCAAGTTAAAAGCATCATTCTTGTTCTTTACCCCACCTAAATCCCACATTCTTTTTGATGCATTCAGTTAATGGTGCAGCAATGGTAGAAAAATCCTTGATGAATCTTTTATAAAAGCTAGCAAGACCATGAAAACTTCTTACATCGCTAACACGAGTGGGTTTCGATCACTCCCTAATTACTTTCACTTTTTCTTGATCAACATGTATTCCTTTATCATTAACAACATAACCAAGAAAATTAAGTTCATTAGTGCAAAAAAGGCTTTTCTTTAGATTAGCATATAACTTTTCTTTTCTAAACACATCAAAAATAGTCTTTAAATGTGTTACATGCTCATCCAAATTTTTGCTATACATAAGTATATCATCAAAATAAACCACTACAAACTTTCCAATGAAAACACGCAAAACATGGTTCATCAATCCCATGAAAGTACTAGGTGCGTTAGTTATGCCAAAAGGCATTACTAACCATTCATATAGACCATGTTTAGTCTTGAAAGCGGTTTTCCATTCATCACCCTCTCGCATTCTTATTTGATGATATCCAGATTTCAAATCAATCTTTGAAAACACACAAGAACCATACAATTCATCCAACATATCATCTAACCTAGGGATAGACTGTCTATACTTTCCCATGATTTTGTTAATGGCTCGGCAATCAACACACATTCTCCAAGAACCATCCTTTTTAGGCACCAACAAAACAGGAATTGCACATGGACTCATGCTTTCACGCACATATCCCTTTTCCATAAGCTCACTTACCTGCTTTTGGATTTCCTTGGTCTTTTCGGGGTTGCATCTATATGCTGGCCTATTTGGTATGCTTGAACCTGGAATGAAATCAATTTGATGTTCAATTCCTCTAATTGGCGGCAAACCATTAGGAACATCTTCGAGAAAGAGATCCTCATTTTCCTGCAAAAGATCAACAATAATACTAGGCAAACTCTTGTCAATTTCGTTAGAAACAATTAAAACGTCTTTGTACATAAGTACAAGTAAAGGCTGCCTTATGGTTAATGCTTTCTTCACATCACCCATTTTTGTATAAAAACTCATTTTTTTTCACTCAAGCCTTCCTTGTTTTCTCTCCCCTTGTGTTTCCCATTGCTCTCATTTTTACCACTCAACTCACCTTTTTTTTTCTCTCTTTCTTGCTCCCTTCCCAAAGTTTCATCCACTGAAGATTCAAGCTCTTCATATTGTTGTTTTATGCGCATTTGGTCTTCAGAAATTGTCTTTGGAGACAAAGGTCCAAGTTGGTATTTCTGTCCCTCCATGATCAAAGAATATCGGTTCTTAAACCCATCATGCATTACCCTTCAATCATATTGCCATGGTCTCCCTAACAACATGTGACCAGCATACATAGGTACCACATCACACCAAACCTCATCCTTATATGTACCAATTGAAAAGAAACTAACACTTGCCGATTTACCTTCGTAACACCACTATCATTCAACCATTGCAACTTGTACGGTTTTGGATGTTTAATAGTAGGTTTCAGTTTCTCCATAAGCAGGGTACTTGCAACATTTGTACAACTTCCGCTATCAACAATCACATTACACAACTTGTTAGCAATCAAACAATGAGTATGAAACAAATTTTCACGTTGCTCACCATGTTCATTCTTTTTACTTTGCAAACTAAGTGTGCATTGTACAACCAAATTAAAATGCCTCCATAAGGGTTCAAACCAAGGTTAAAGGACACAAGCCCTAGCCATAGCCAGGTGAGCTACACTAGCTCATTGATGAATATTTTTTGATTTAAATGTGTATATATATAGTTATATAATTTGTTTAAACTAATTTAAACATATTTATATAATTTAAAATAAACTCATATATATATATATATAATTTAAAATAAACTCATATTTAATAATAATATATAAAAACATATTTATGAAAATGAAAAAGAAAATAACAAAACAACCGGAAAATCCAAAAAATCAAAGCCCGTAATTTTTTCTTTTTTTCTTTTTTCTTTTTGGATTTTTTTCCCTTTCAAAAAATATATTATTTCAATTTGATAAAAAAAAATCCAGAAAATCAAAGCCCATAAATTGAAAAGGGAAAAAAATCAACAACAAAAATAATAATAAACTCATATTTATATAATTTAAAATAAACTCATATATAATAATAATATATATAAACATTTATGAAAATGAAAAATAAAATAAAAAACAAAAGGAAATAAAGGAAAAAAAGTAATTTTTTTTATTATTTTTCTTTTTTTTTTGTTGATTTTTTCGGTTTCAATTTATGGGCTTTGATTTTCTGGGTTTTTTTATCAAATTGAAATAATGTATTTTTTGAAAAGGAAAAAATATCCAAAAAAGAAAGAAAACCAATTTTACGGGCTTTTGATTTTTTGGATTTTCGGGGTTTCTTTTTGTTTTGTTATTTTCTTTTTCATTTTCATAAATGTGTTTTTATATATCATTATTGAATATGAGTTTATTTTAAATTATATATATGAGTTTATTTTAAATTATATAAATAGATTTAAATTAGTTTAAACAAATTATACAACTATATATATACATTTAAATCAATAAATCTCCAACAAAGAGTTAGTGTAGCTCAGCTGGTTAGAACTTGTGTCTTTCAACATTGGTTCGAACCTTGATGGATGCATTTAAAACCCAGATGAGGGTAAGGGGTTGACCCTCTATTATTGAAACTAGAGGGACTATAAGAATTTGTTTTAAAAATAACAATAAGTTGACCGTTAGTTTTTTGTCAAATGGACTAAGTGATGTATTTTGAAAAAAATAAAGAACTAAAGTGACTAATATGGTAAATATATTTAAAAAGGTGACAATTCGTAAAAAAGTAAGGATTTTAGTGATAATACTCCTGCCATTTAATCATTATTCTTTTTTTTTTAGTCTGTTGACTTTATTGGGTAATTAGTCAATGTTGAATTTCCGTGGTAAATTTCGATTCTTTTCCCGCCGTACGTTTTTCACTTTTCACTGCATAACCATGATCTGGACTCTTTTCTTCATGTACATAAACTGGGTAATCTTCAAGTTTTGGAACTGTTTTATGTGCAATAATGATGGTTTTTATTGTTTTATGTTCAATAATAATAGTTTTTCGAAACTTGAATGACCATAGCGGTTTTCAAAATTAGAATGCCACGCCCCTTTGGTCTTTAATTTGGCATGTTCTTCCATTGAACTCTACCTAGTCTTCATTCAGATTGTTGCATTCTATATGATGTCCATGGCAATGTATGTCTCTGTAATCCTACTAAGACCTCAGCAACCATTTGAAAAATGAATGAAAAATGTACAGACCACTAGAAATTTCCAACTTATATGTATAAAAATTTGATTTTATTGAAGGTAACTTTATTCTCCAACACTTGAATTACATGTTGATGTGTGTGTATGCAGCACTTATGTGGAGCAGAATCATAAAACATATCTTCAAAGAAATTAAAGTGTGGTATCTTCAACATTGACTAGCTGTGCTCCCAGTACGACAGAAATATACCCTTTTTCATCTCCAAGTCAGGATTTTTGATTGCACCGGACTTCACACACCACGCAATGTGGTCATCGGGTCTGACTAAGATGGCTCCCTTGTCAGTCATCTGACAGATACTCCACCATGATAACGTATTCGATGACCACTTAACTTCCATAATGTCCAAGTAGTTCACCCACGGTGCCAATGCTGATGCTTTACTTCTGATGTGAACTTCCTTTATAGTACCAGCAGGCCACATTATTACACATACCTTGATAGAAACTTTAAAATCCTCAGCCACCTTGAAAGCAGCACCAGAAAGAAGATTGTAGAAGGTATCTAATGGTGCTATTATGAGGAAGAATTCGATCTTATTTCCAGAAACATATCGAGTGTAGATATGATCTCCTACTGTTCACATAAAAAAGAACAGCAATAAACTGCCTTATACACACGTTTCAAAGCCTTGTGCAATTTGGCTTAAGTAATGAAGGAACTTAAAATCATGCAGAACAAATTCTGAATTGGGTTTGTAACCTGGAATGAGTGATATCGGTTAAGCACCCTTGTTAAGGGTGATATTGGATAACGAAGAATGAATGACTTTACGTGTATGTTAGCTTAAAGTTATAGTTTGATAGATAGATGATGTGTCTTTCGCTAATAATTATGCCAAAGAAATTATATAAGGCTTGTAAGAACATGATGAGAGAACTGATAATTATTATGAAGTAGATTGTCACTGTTATTTTTTAGGCTTAATTGGCTTAATTGCATGCATGCCCCCTGAATATTACGTGATGTAGTAAGTTGTCCCATAAATGTTTTTTTAGGCATTAAACCTCCTGAACTTTCATAAATTGGCAATAGTTGACGGAATAGTAACGCTGTCCATTTTTCTGTCATGGAAAATTGCACTAAGGTCCCGTTATTATATACATAATTGCATCAAACTGGAAAAATATAATAATATGACCTAAATATATACCTCTCTGACCAAATTTCAAAAATCAAATTTTAAAAATAAAAAATTTAAATTTACAATTGAAATAACGGTTAAATAATAATAAAATGTTGAACTTTTTGATAAAAAAATTAAGTTAATAGAGAAATTTTAAAAAATAAATTATTTAACAATTATTTAATTTATATTTTTTATTTAAATATCCCTAAATATAAAACTCATATGAATATTTAAATTATTTAAGGGGAATTATCATTTAAATTGAGAATGAAGAAATCCTCAATAATATTTTTTGGGTATTATATTAAATTATTATGATGTCAATCATGTATTTAATTCTATCCAAGTGAAAATTTATATTAACATTTTAAAATTTCTTTTCGATTCATAGTTATAAATTACCAAAAATACCTTGTAATTTATGATAAATTACATGACTTTTTTCCCATTTTTGATAAATTTATGTTCATTGTTGTGTGATCTAAACTATTTGGTCATGAGACTAAAAGTTTTCCGGCTCATCCAAATTTGAAATCATTTTTTTTCTCAAATACTACCCGGCCACATTCAATCATCACCATCACTAAAATATATATATATATATATATATATATAATTCTATTTTCCAGAATAATATATTTAAAATATATTTTTACTCAACTTAAAATCCTAAAACGAAAATCAATTTTTTTTTTCTATTTTCATAGTTTGATCTCTAAAACAGTTCTTTGTTGTTTCGATTTCTTCACTTTTGTTTAGTTCTATTCACAGTGTTATTTTCATTTGATTACTTCACAAGAGAGGTATTCAAAATGGATAATATTAAAATAAAATGAAGTGTCTTTGGAATTTTTTTTATTTTTAAATGAAGTGTTTTTAGGATAGGAGTGTCAAAAGATAAATAGAATAATTTTGGAAAAAAAGAATTGTCTTTGGTATTTTTTTTTTAAATTTTTTATTTTTAGAATGTGGCATCTTTAAAAATGAAGTATGAAAAGAAAAACATTAGATTGTAAGGAGAAACTCTAAAAAAAATGTTATATTTTCTTATATTCACTTGCATTTTGAAGTTTTATTAGAGAAATTGGTTTTTAAAATAAAATATATGAAAGAAAAAAATAAATATTATATTATTTATTGTGTAGGAGGAAGGATAGAGGAATTAAGTAAGCACGATGAATGAAAGATAATGAAGACAGAAAGTTATATACACGCTATATAATATGAAACTAAAATATAACTTACTCCGACAAGAGTGAGGCTTCTGGCCAAGCCTCATCTTAACCATCCATTTGTTTTGCATCTTAATTCTTAAATAGTTTAAAATTAGAGGGATGGATGGCTTGAGCATCTAATGAAGGATTTTTTGCATGGAAAAGTTGGATGGATGAATCGAATTGTAGTCCCACAACAATGAAAAAGTCCTAATAGTGTCCGGCCAAGCAAACATGACTACATGAGAAAGCAAAGTTAGCAAACATGAGAAATTCTTACTCAAGTCTTTATAGTCCCACTAATGAAAAAGTCTTTACTTGTTAAAAAAAAAAAAAATCAAGTGTAATCAATTACAGGAGAGAGAAAAAAGTTATCAAATCTTAACCATGTACTTTTTATTATATTTGAGAATCACTGGATTATGAAAAATCTAGGAAAGAAAATGTAAGAGCATTTCCAATACTAATGTAGGTTGTGAACAACCAATTAGCTAAAATATTCATCTCCGGTGTAACTGTGGTAATACAATCTCAAGCTGAGGTGACAAGTTTTTTTTAGAGGTTGTCAACATGACTCTCTGACTTCAGAGGGTCTGTTGGACAACTATCTTGTTGGTTTAGTCAGCAACCCCTCGTTTCTTCTACTTTACTTTGTTCAACATGTATTTTACAAGTGAAGTATTGGAGATCGATTTTTCATTTTGTTGTCCATCATGTTTAGTTATATGACACATAGGAAGCAATTGTCTTGACAATATTGACATATCACCATTTTTTTTAAATGCAATCCACATTACCATTGAAGATGCTCTAAGGAGAGCATTCTGATAATGTATTCTTACCTTCTTGTGGTGAGACCATCGTCCAATATAAATGTAGTATTTTTAAATTTTAGAGCTTTTTTTTTGGGTTTATATAAAATACCTTGTAAATTACATGACTTTTTTTTTCATTATGATACATTTATGTCCATTATTGTGTGATCTAAACTATTTTGTCATGAGACTAAAGTTTTCCTTTTTCCGGTTCAACCAAATTAGAAATCAATTTTTTTTTTCTCAAATACTATATATGTTCAATCATCACCATCACTAAAAAAAATATAAAAAAAAAAAAAAAAATCTTTTTTCCAGAATAATATATTTAAAATGATTTTTTATTCAATAGATTTTTTTTTTGACTCCACTTAAAATCCAAAAAAGAAAATCAAATATTTTTTTTCCTATTTTCACAGCTTGATCTCCAAAACAGTTTTCTTATTGTTTCGATCTCCTCACTTATGTTCAGTGTTATTTTCATTTGATTACTTCATATCTATTTAATATTTTCCGTTTTAAATTTTTTTTAGAATGAGGTATTCAAAATGGATAATATTAAAATAAAATGGAGTGTCTATAAAAATTTAATTTTTTTTAAATGGAGTGTAAAAAGAAAAACATTGAACCGTCTCTTAAAACAAAACAAAAAAGTTATATATTTCTTATTTTCGCTTGCATTTTGAAGTTTTATTAGAGAAATTGGTTTTAAAAAAAAATGAAAGAAAAAATAAATATTAAATTATTTATTTCGTATGAGGAAGGATAGAGGAATTAAGGAAGAAGGATCGAGGAAAGACAATAAAGAGAGAAAGATATACACACTATATGAGATCTACAAGAGTGAGGCCAAGTCTCATAACTTTCCAATTATTCCAATCCAAAGGTTATGATTTTGACTTGTAAGAGTCTTTTAGATGGATGAATGAATTGACTAGTAGTACCACTAATGGAAAAAAAAGCATTTGGACGTATAAGTTTGATGGATGAATTGACTCATAGTACCACTAATGCAAAAAAAGCATTTACATGTTTCAAAAAAATATTAAAAAAACCTACGTGGGACGATCTCATCATCGTCTAACAGAAGCTTTGCATTTTGAAATTTTAAAATATATCGTAGAGAATCTTCGATGTAAATATATATATAGAGAAAATTGACTGCTATAGAGGATAGATAGTTAAAAAATTAGAAAAAATCTCTTCAATGCAATTATCTAACTTCAATATGGAAATGATGTGATAAAAAAAAGTTAGAGAGTATAGAGTTAAGATTTCTAATTTTAGAAACTCTCTTAGAAATGTTGATTAGGATTTTTAACTCTTTCCACCAATAATATTAAATCTCATTTAATTGTAAAATAAAAGAGGAGAGAAAGTGGAATAATTGTTTTATTAAGATTGGTTATAAAATATATGTCTATTTGACTTTAGATAATTGTATTGGAGATATAAATATGTATTTCTCAAAAACAATTTCAAAAATGAAGTCACAATAAATAGAAATGTTGATATGATACTATTTAGAAACTCATAAATATATATTTACATTGGAGATACTCTTTTAGAATTTATTATATAAACTCACCGCGTCGCGGGTGCACGTAATTTAATTTTCTTTTCCATCACGTCGACTACCAATTCAGAATCTTTTGCTTTTGACCAATTTTGTGATTTTGTCATCAAATATCCACACAACCAAATCAGGACTTAATTTGTACTCTTTATAAGTGAAACCACCTAATTGTTTAGTTTTCATTACTCTCTAATTAATTAAACCACGAAGCCTACAACAACAGTTAATTTATTTCTTCAAAATCCCAGCATCCATGGACCTGGCAAATCGTTTCAAGAAGTTGTTTCACACTATCTTGTCAACAATCATCCAACTGTTGCCGGCACCACCACCACCCCCTCGCCCTGACCATGAAGCAGCCGTGGAGTACCACCCCAAACCCGAACCTGAATCCAAGGCACCTCTGCTTGCTAATTACGATCAAGAGAAGATAGATTGGGCAGTGAGAATGATATGCTATTGCTTGCCACCTGCTGTGTCAATAGCCATCCAATTCTTGCAGAACCAGTCTCATGAACTCCCATTGGCCTTCCATTTTCTTTCTCTCGTCCTCATTTTGTCCTTCAATTTTCTCTTCCTTAGCAAATTCATTGCTCCTAAATTTCCTGAAACAGCTAAGCTGCTCGAGCGACTTGGTGTTTTTTTGGCCGTGACAGCTATTTATATAGCCATTACTATTCCACTCCCTGTGTGGTTCAAATGCATCACATGGACCATTTTTGTCATATCCTGCATCACCATCCTATTTTGTGAAGGACCCTTCTAAAAACATCATTTGTTAATCTAATTTGCAACTTCTTGTGCTTAATTTTAATGGTTTTACATTACTAGTATTAACAAACTTTCCTCTGGTTAAGGATAAGTTTTCATTGCAAATTCGCAATTGATTTGCCTTCCATGGGTGTAATTTTAAAATTAATCAAGTTTTATTGTTTTTTACAAATTTTATTTCCTGTTATATATTAATTGAATTTAATTCTTTCTTTAAAGATTAATTAAATTGATTGTCAAGTATTACAAATGTACAATCCGACCCATCAAAGGAGTTCGAGATCTTAAAAAGCAAAAGCAATAGACAACAACAACTAACTACGCGACTGAGATGTGGTTGTTTTGGTGTTAAACAATCACATCTCAATTATTGTAATATTTTAATAAAATAAAATAAAATAAAATAAAACAAAATAAACTCTTGTCCCATGCCTCACTACCAATGATAGGAAGTGGAAAAGTACTTCTTTTTTGCAAAAGGGGCTATTGATAGATGGTCCATGGAGAAATAAGAGATACTATTATCCATTTTTGTGGGGTCGAATTGGTGAGTGCTAACTTATGCAATCGTTCTTCTCATTTACTTTTGTTTTAGTATTGATGAACATGTTTGCTCTTGTAGATTTAGTGAACAGGGAGAGTAAGATAGAGTGTAAAGACACTGTTGAGAGTACCAACAAGGTTTTAGCCAAAACTGTGAAGGAGGGAAGTTGGAAAAAGTTATTAGTGGAACCTAGTACCTTATGGCTCCTTTCAACTTGGAACATGCCACGGACACTATATCCTCTCGTAAAGGATCTCGTGTCGTACGTTTGGATCAGAAAGGGGGTTTGAAATTCTATGTGGTATAACATTTTTAACTTTTATATCTGACGTTGAACATCGTTTCACAGACAAGTCGATGTCGAACCTGAAGTTTAACATGTCTGATCCAGACAAGGCAATGAAGATTCAGAGGGAGGCTACGAAGAAAAGGCGAGCGGAGGCGCTGGCTAAGAAGAAGCGGCGACCGATGCATCAAATGAGAAGTCGATCGTAGCGGCCGACGAGCCATCCTTCGAATCTCCTCCAGAGTCGAGCCCTACAAGGAGGATAAAGAAGAGGAAGACTGATGTGGCAGCTCACACGTAATTATTCCGTAAATTCAGGAGTTGGTTAGAATTCTGTTAATGAAGAATGTATGTAGTATAAATGTATTGATCTCATCAAACGATCATTGTAACTCATTTTTCATCGATTACAGAAGCTTCAAGAAGCCATTAATGACAGTTTCTTCTCCCTGCTCTTAACAGAGTATTTTGTCAAGTTCTTTCATCTTTTTGTTAAATATCTTTAGTTTACCTTGCATTTCTCTCATCATTTCATTTAGGTGCACCGGTTGGCGATGGAGGTCTGGCAAGTGGCCTCATCTAGATAGATAATTGTGCTTAATGGTGATTCTGTAGGTATTGTCTCTCATATGTTTTGTAACTTTGTTATCTTTTAATAAGCCAAAGTTGCATTTTGATGTTTTTCCAGGTAGTGCAACCTCTCATAATCCTATCTGTCACTTTGGAATTTGGGAAGTTTAGCAAGGTATCCACTTTAGTTAATACTGATATATTTACATAAGTTAACATGGTGCTTAGTGAGTCCCAGTGAAGTTTCCATATCATTTATTTATTTATTATAGATAAATTTATGTGGTTTAAGGAGATTGATTTGTTTCTAAATCTCTCTTTCTCCGATCTTATGTATGTAACAAAAAAAAAACATGGCAAGTGCCATTTCGGACTTGACAAAACATCTAGAGCATGTAACAGATGCTCTTTTCGTAAGTTCGAACTCATTCTTTGCATACTCATATATTGTGTTTTAAATATGAGACCCTCTTCAAGGATAGGTTTGCTTTGAAGAGTATTATGTGATAACATGAGCAGGTAATCAGAAAATGTAAACATAGGTATACATATGGTTCTAAACTGCAACTTTCCATAATGATAGGTTGTTGTTACAATCTTTTAACATGAACAGATGAACTTGACAAGTTATGGTGAAGTATATTTCTTATTTTGGTTGTGTTCTTTTGTTGATCAGATGGCAAAGAAGCATTTGGCACTGAGAATTCAACATCTGATCGATAAAATGGAAAATCAGAATGTGCTCTGAGAGAATTATTTATTTATTTCTTTTTTGTTTTGTTTTCTGTTTGATTATTCCATTAAATGGGTTGTTGCTTGCGGGTTTTAGAAGATGTCAACTCATGTTTATATTTGTATCATTGTATTTGTGGCATGTAATATTTTAGTAGAATTTTTGTAATCATTTTGTCTAGTTTGTGACCTTATCATCCGGTGAATATTTATTATTTTAATAGATTTTTTAAGAAAATATAATAGAAAAATGTTTTTTTTTAAATAAAGGAAAAAATTGTTATATTATCCCAAATAATAACTTTTTTATGAATTTTTTTTATACATATATCATTTACATCAATTATGGTCCAAATGTCATATAACCTTTAGAACAAATATTAATATGTTCCAACCAAATAATTTCTTCTTTTAGAAGGGTAAAAATGTCATATTATAATTAGAAGTGATTTTAAAATGACATGATCAAACAGTCACAAAAACTCTCCCTGATACAAAAAATCTTCTTGAACTTATCATCCAAAAAAATAATCGGAAAACTCAGGTTTTTACTTCTCTTTTTCTAATACTTTCTAATACTAAAAACTAAAAGTAGAAGTTATCTCATATTACCTATATATTAATTTAAGGTCAGACACAAACCTCCAATACACAAACCTCCAATAGAGGTGCACATGGAGGTCCGCACAACTCCATTAATGGAGATGTAATTCTTAAAATTGGCCAAACCAATTAGAACATAGATAATACCTAAGAGGCCTAAATTAAGAGTAGACTCATTCTCAAATACTTTTAAATGCCTATGACCCATTTGCCCTTTATAGCGCAAGTTTTTAAAATAAATGACAATGGTTGAAAACAGTTAATTGCATCAGACCAATTAAAATGTATTAGAGTGTGTTTGGTATGACTTTTCAAGTAGAGCTTTTATAGTAGATATTTTGTAGTAAAGCTTCTAACAAAAAGACTTTTGGTTGTGTAAATT
Organism: Dipteronia sinensis; assembly: GCA_033220585.1. Lineage (NCBI taxonomy): Eukaryota > Viridiplantae > Streptophyta > Magnoliopsida > Sapindales > Sapindaceae > Dipteronia > Dipteronia sinensis. Next base: position 75,020,280 of record CM065638.1, on the reverse strand, counting down.
ATAAAAAAAGTGTGTTAACAATGTATTTTTAAAAATAGCTTTTAGTTGTATAAATTACAAAAAAGGTGATGATAATGTATTTATGAAAGAATTGTATAGTTGAATATTTAAAATTTATAAAGGGTAGTTGAGTCAATTCATATGTTTTAAAAAAGCTCAAAAAAAGCTTTCTGAAAAAGCCTAAATTTTGGGCTCCCCCAAATTTTGGGCTTCTCTAACTAGACATAAAATAACTTTTATAAAGGGTAATTGAGACAATTCATACATTAAAAAAACTATTTTCAGTTTTATCAAACAACTAAAAAAAACCTCAAAATAACTTCTAATTTAAAAAAAAAAAACGTTTTTGTACATAAATCGATCCACAATACAACATGGCCGTGATACAATCCAACGCAACAACTAGCCAGAGCCTGAGATCTTAAAAACAAAAGCAACCAACAAGGCAACAACAACTAACCATGCACAGCCTTTTGTTTCACTTTCCTTCAATGTCCACTCACTCTAAAGTTTAAACCATTTTCTGCTTGATTCAATATCTGGGTTTTTTGAGATGGGGGCTTTACAGTTTTTCAGGAGGTCTAATGGCCTCCTCGAAAGGAAAATCATAACCAAAATATACCCAGTTGGTTTCATTCAAAGCAGAGCTTTTTCTGACTCCAAAATCATCGATAACAACGACACTTTGCTTCCAGTTTTGATAGTTGGTGCAGGACCTGTTGGTCTCGTTCTCTCTATACTTCTCACCAAGTTAGGTATATGTTTTAGTTATTTACTCTCTCCATTTTTATTTTATTGCGATTCTTCGTTTCGTTGTGTAGAGGAATGAAGAAAAAAAAAATTGATCGTAAAGTGTTCGAGTTTTGGCTTATGAGAAAATATGGCTGTGAATTGTGATGCTCTTCAAATTTTTAACTTATTTTTGGGTAATTAGCGATCCTTTAACACAATATATTGAAAACAAAAAAGAATAAAAGAATAGATATCGGTTGTGATATATTAGGAGCCAGTGCTTGAAATAGAATCGTGAAGATTTAGAGACTTAAAGCTCTTTTTTTTATTCATTTGTGATAATAGGGAAATAGATGGAGGTAGTGTTTGAAATGTAATTGTGACAAATGACATTTTGTAGGGATAAAATGCTCGGTTTTGGAGAAAAACAAGGCGTTTTCTAAGCATCCTCAAGCACATTTTATCAATAATCGATCTATGGAGGTTGATTTTCTTGTATGTGTGATATATGTATGCATTTGCATTCTAGAACTGTAGATTCATTGTGGTGTGTTAATTGTTAGGTGTTTCGTAAGTTGGATGGCTTGGCAGAGGAGATTGAAAGGTCGCAACCACCGGTAGAATTATGGAGAAAGTTCATATATTGTAGATCGCTCACAGGTTCAATTCTTGGGTCAGTGGACCAAATGCAACCTCAAGGTGTGCTTCATCTCAATTATGATTTTCTTTTTCTTTTTTCTCTTAGAGTATGGCTTTCCAATATCATTCATTACCTCATACGCTCATAGAGATTAGAGATGAGACAACAACATATACTTATCATTCATGACATCTTTTGCATTTCTATGGACCTATGGCATGATAGGGTTTAATGTTTGATTGTATCCCACATTCATGTGTAGATTATAGAAAAATGCACATGAATTTTATTAGGTTTTATGAGAATTCAAAGAATTTGTATTTACGGATTGATTCTGTTACTTTTTTTTTCTTTCCAGATTTGGAGAAGGTTGTCAGCCCGGTATCTGTTGCTCATTTCTCGCAGTACAAATTAGTTGGGTTGCTACTTAAGCAGCTGGAAAAACTAAACTTCAATGTCTGCTCATCAGAATATTCGGAAAGCGTTCATAAAGATTTCCTTGGGGGAAAGAAAATATTAATGGGGCATGAGTGTGTATCTATCAATGCCACTGATCAATGTATGAATGTGACTGCTTCATTTCTCAAGGAAGGGAAACATATGGAGAGAAATATCCAGTGCAATATCCTTATTGGTACAGATGGTGCGGGAAGTACTGTAAGGAAGCTTGCAGGAATAGATCTAAGAGGTGAACAAGACTTGCAAGAGCTTGTCAGTGTTCATTTTCTGAGCAGAGACCTTGGGGACTACCTGCTCAATGAGCGACCCGGAATGCTATTTTTCATTTTCAACACTGAAGTTATTGGAGTGCTTGTTGCTCATGATCTCAAGCAAGGTGAATTTGTATTGCAGGTATGGCAGGCTTTAGAGGTGTTAGGATACTGCTTCAATCATCATATTCTAGTCACAAATTATTATTTATCATCTTGCAGTTACCATTCTTTCCACCTCAGCAGAACCTTGAGGATTTCAGCCCTGAGGTAATTTTCATTCATAACTTATAGCTTTTCAAAATGGGATCTATTCTAAGTATGAAGGATGTTGAATGTCAAGAGTTAAATTGAGAGAGCAAGAGAAACTTATTAAAAATATAGGTCCTCTGCATGTTAGTAGCTTGGAGGGCAGTTATAACGTATACATGTAAGCTTAAACATGCAAATTAGTATATTTTCTTCATTCTCATATACAGTTTCTTTAAAGGATTCAACTTGTGCAGATATGCAAGAAATTAATAATTAAATTGGTTGGTCGAGAGCTTTCAAATGTAGATGTGCTCGATGTAAAGCCATGGGTGATGAATGCTGAAGTTGCTGAGAAGTATGTCTGCTGTGACAGTCGAATAATTCTTGCTGGTGATGCTGCTCATCGGTTCCCTCCTGCTGGTGGTTTTGGTCAGTAGCTATCTTTTGTCGGAAGACGGAAGTGTTCTCAAATTCCTTACCCAAGTGATACATAACTGAGTTTTTTCTTCTTCTTTTTTAACATTGCTAGACTTTTGGGTGATTAAGAAATAGTTATAGAATATAAAAATGTATTTGGTTTGGATATCAAGAATCACTATGCCAATATGGGGTTCAGTGTAGAAAGCCCCCTTTGTGCTACTCGAAATAAACGGGTGTAAGTCATAAATCATGCATTTTACTATTGAAAATTTGTAAAATATTCTTAATATATTGGCTAGCATAAAAATCTTTTGAAATATTATGTATACAGGAATGAATACTGGCATTCAGGATGCTCATAACCTAGCCTGGAAAATAGCTTCTGTAGTAAAGGGTCTTGCACCATCATCGATACTTCATACTTATGAAACAGAACGTAAGCAGGTATTGCTTTTACCTTTCCTATATCCATTCCCTTATATTTTTTATTCTAACATTAGATCGACACTTAATCTCCGTGATATATTATTGTCAGATTGCCATTTTCAACACTGCCCTTAGTGTTCAAAACTTCAAAGCAGCCATGGCCGTTCCTTCTGCTCTTGGTCTCGATCCAACTGTCGCCAACTCTGGTAAACCAACACAGCTATTCTTCTTCTGCTTCCTTTTTCCCCTCTTGCTTGCTTTTTCATATTTAAATCATTGAGATATTTTAATTTCCATGCTTGTTATTGAAATGTTAGCATTTCCTTTTGCTACTTTTGCAGTGCATCGAATAATGAATAAAGCAGTTGGTCCTATTTTACCATCTGTAATACAGAGGGGCAGTGCTTGATGGAATTTTCAAGGTAGGTCGTGCACAGCTCTCAGAATCTCTTCTGAACGAAAGCAATCCCTCTTGGATCTTCAAGGCTTGCAAAACTAAGGCGTGTATTTGAAGAAGGGAAGAGCCTTCGACTCCAGTTTCCTGCAGAGGATCTTGGTTTCAGGTATTAACATCTCATCATAATTAGCTTTCAGCTCCACATATGTTACATGCTACTTAAATCAAAAGATTTTTTAAACTTCAAAATCTAATTTGAGAAACATATATATTCTTACTACAAAGTTGAATTTCTGATCATAAGCTCATTCGGGGTCTCTTTAGTCTTTACCCTGGCTATGTAGTCTCGTGAGTGCATTGAGAAAAAGGATTTGCTCTTAGAATTCTCTGTTCTGTGAATTGATTTGACAATTTGTTTTTACTCAATTCATGTTCAATTTTGGAGTTTCTGACTTGTCTTAATCTCTCCAACTGTTGTTAGGTATGTCAAAGGAGCACTTGTTCCAGACGGTGATTGTGAGGTGGGTGCTCTGGAAGCACCTACTGGTCGTCGAAGAGACTATGTTCCTTCAGCAGATCCAGGGTCAAAGCTGCCCCATATGAATGTCAGGGTATTGTCAACTTCATCATCTAGGGTATGTAATACTATGTATTTCTTTTAATTCCAGTTTTTCTTTATCTTATATCGTTGTGAGGTAGGGGGTTGCTGAAGCCCTAAAGTGATGTTATATATTGGCATATTGCTGGCATTGTGTTGTTTCTTGTTATAGATTTGCGGTTCCAGTCTTTAAATCTGAAATTTCCTTTTCTAGTTGCTCTGGAACTAAGTTCTTTTCGTTTGCACAAGGCTTTGAAACGTGTGTATACGGCAGTTTATTGCTGTTGTTTTTTTAATCCCCCATTATGTGATGTTGTAGGAGATCATATCTACACTTGATCTTGTTTCCGGAGATAAGATCGAATTCCTCCTCATAATAGCACCATTAGAGGCCTCCTATGATCTTTCTCGTGCTGCTTTCAAGGTGGCTGATGATTTTAAAGTTTCTATTAGGGTTTGTGTAATGTGGCCTGCTGGTACTATAAAGGAAGTTCACATCAGAAGTAAGGCAGCATTGGCACCATGGGAGAACTACATAGACGTCATGGAAGTTAAGAGATCATCAAATTCGTTATCATGGTGGAGTATCTGTAACATGACTGACAAAGGAGCCATCTTAGTCAGACCCGACGACCACATTGCATGGCGTGTGAAGTCCGGTGTCATCGAAAATCCTGATTTGGAGATGAAAAGGGTTTTTTCTGCCGTACTGGGGAGTACAGCCAGTCAATGTTGAAGGAACCACACTTTAATTCTTTGAAGACATGTTTAATAAGTGCTGCACACACAGATCAACATGTAATGCTAATAGGAGAACGACATAGACGTTATGGAAGTTAAAAGGTCATCGAATTCGTTATCATGGTGGAGTATCTGTCAGATGACTGACAAGGGAGCCATCTTAGTCAGACCCAACGACCACATTGTGTGGAATGTGAAGTCCGGTGTGGCCAAAAATCCTGATTTGGAGATGAAAAGGGGTTTTTTTTTTTGCCATACTGGGGAGCACAGCCAGTCAATGTTGAAGAAACAACACTTTAATTCTTTGAAGATATGTTTAATAAGTGCTGCACACACACATCATGTAATTCAAATGTTGGAGAATAGAGTTACCTTAGGATAAAGTCAAATTTGTATACATAAGTTTGAAATTTCTAGTGATCTGTACATTTTTCATTCATTTCAAATATATGTTGAGGTCTAAGCAGGATTACAGCGATGGTTTTTTTAGGTAAAATATCAATGAAACAGTATTATACTAATCGAACTGAGGATGTTAGATGAAAATGTTGTCATTTATGGCTGATACTCGTATACATTGCCATTATACACACTATAGAATGCAATCAATCAAATTACATCCTACAAAAATGCAACAATCTGAATGAAAACAAGGTAGAGTTCAATGGAAAAACATGCCAAGTTAAAGACCAAAGGGTCGAGGCTTTCAAATTTCGAAAACCATGATGGTCGCAGATCTGCAAGGTAGAATCTTGTTTAATGGCATGATCAAGTGTCGAAGATGTACGATGATATCCACAATCAACTCTAGCTTAGTTTTATCTAGTGAAAATGACGATCACATGGCCAACAGCTGCTGTGATGATTCCAAGTAACCCGCCTGCAATGACCTGCGATGGAGGGGAATAGTAAACGATAAAAACAATCATCATTGTTCAAAATACAGTTTCACAGATTCTGTAAATGTATATTTACAAGTAAAGAAATTCTCATTGGACAACTTACACATATATTGGAAGAGAATGTATTGCCCACAAATTTGGGAAGAACTTTAATCTCAACATATCTTTGTTTAGGAGGAGATAACAAAAAATATCAACTAACTTTTGATGACTCGTCTTAGCGCATTTTTATTGCACATAATCACAAGTCAGAATAAGGCATATAGGAACTGAGATCATTCACAACCAGGCTTCAAGTTTTCAAAGTTTGAAAACTCAATAGAACTTTCAGAGAAAATGAAAATTCAGAAAATTGACACAATTCTTTGTAATATAGATGGTGATTTTATTTGAGCAAATTGTAGGAGTCTTTTCTTAAAAAAAATCAATTAAAAATAATTCGATATCAATTGATTTTGATATGTCATACAGGTAAGAATGGAGAGTATAACACATTTTTGTAATTATTGCGAAGGAAACTTAAAATGGATGTGCAGGATATATAGATTTAAGGGGATTCACTGATAACATATAAAGTAATATGGATCCATCAATTAAAGGATGAAAATTAAATGCAATATCTAACCTGAGGTGGGGTGTGACCAAGAAGTTCGCGTAATGGTCTGCTTTCCGCCAGAGGATGTTCAGCAGGAAGTTCATATACAATTTGATTCAAAACCTGAAGAATACCCAGTTTATATACATGAAGAAATCAAGCAAAACCAGAAAACAAATCCTACATCTCAATAAGATAAAGAGTCAAGATCATGGTTATGCAATAAAACGAAAAACCGAAAAAAAGAATCAAACCTCTGCTTGGCGCCCAGCCTGTAGTCTTACACCAGTAGCATCATACATCACCTGCCACCATATTCTCTCCATTAAAAGTCTATCCACAATAGGGAAAAATATTCATCAACCTGAATAAGCACTTCGACATCATAATCAGTCAGTCGCAACATATAAAAGAGGGAAAGAAGAATCTTACAACACATGCTAAGACCAATGCCACAGAAAACAATGGCCCTCCAAAGCCTTCTTGAAAACCAATGGCCATAGCAAGAGCAGTAACAGTTGCAGAATGGGACGATGGCATTCCCCCAGATCCGACAAGTTGCTTGAGATCCCATCGTCTTTCCCTGTACCTGTAACTCTAGGAAACCTTAAGCTTCTCAGGATAAACTAAATTATAGAAGCAAAAATCCATCAATGTGAGCAGAAGCCTAACATATGTGAACAGCTAAGTAAATTTCTCCCAAGTTACAACAAGCTTACGATTCAAATTTTACTACAAAAATTCACCACTTAATCACTACCCAATAAAGTTTCCTCCATCAAGATTCTCTTCTCGACGTCATTTCATTAAAACAACAGACAGTTGCTCTCTCTCAAAAAAAAGTGTTTTTTTTTTACAATAATGGTTAAATGGCACCAAATGAAAAACACAAAGAAGAAAAAGTCATATATGCAAAAAGACAATTGATAACCAGCCAAATCTCTACATTTCCAATTCCATAACATGAAAGAAAGAAAATGGTCAAAGGAAACCGAAAAAATGAAAAGACTGGATGGTATAATGCAAAAAGACAAATGATAACCAGCCAAATCTCTACATTTCCAATTCCCTAACACAAGAAAATGGTAACTGAAAAGACTGGATGGTACCCTACAATTCAATAAGGTAACTAAAGGCAGTAAATAATCATTAATCACTAAATGTTGAAACTTGAAATGAAATTATATCGATGACTCCAAGAATTTGTAACATAAAGAATACTTGAATTCTTACTTACATCCAAGGTAGAACTAAAAAAAAAGAAGATTTCTTTTTCTTTTTTAATGATTCATTTCTCATTTATCTGATGTCCTGAATCTAAAACAAAAGAACATTTATAATATGATTTCTCTTGTTAGGTTCCTGAACTAAATTCCCCAGTTGATATTCAAGAATACTTGCAACTTCTTCAAGTCTTTTATCTATCTCCAACGTAAGAATTATTAAAAATTCAATAAACAAAGCAGAGAAATCAATCTAAACAATACACCGACCAGTCACAATCCCCTAAGAAGATTCTCAAACAACACGATACACGCAACAAGATCATTGGAAATATCGTCAAACGATACCAAAACCAAAACAAGAGCAAACCCAGATCCAAAATTCAATATTTCTTGAAACAGAGAAGAATACAAAAGGAAAGCAAGCGAGATAGAGAGAGAGAAAGAGAGAGAAATACCAAAGGGTGAAGAACTTGATGAATTGAGCGATACCGAAAGACGCAAGAGCTGAAATGAGAGGGTAATTGGTAAATACAGACAATGAAGACGACGAGGAAGAAGAAGAAGAAGAGGACGACGAAGATGAAACTCCTCCGTTATCCATCAAAGACCTTGACTTTGCCGAAAACTCATCCATCCTGATTCGTTTCTCTGTTTTGTATTTTGTTTTTCGTTTCTTTATGAAAGAAAAAAAAAAGAGAAAAAAGAAAAAAAGAAATGTAATTGAGATTGAGATTGAGATTGAGATTGAGAAAAGAAGTGAGAAAGAGGAGGGTTGTTGAATGGTATGGTGGTGGTATCTGAGATTTCTTGAACTTTAGTTTCTCTGTTAACAACTAACGGTCTCTCTCTCTCTCTCTCTCTGACCTCTCGCTCCTTCTTCAAATGAATATGCCTTCCCCTTCTATTTTTTGTCTCGAATATACCCCCCTCCATCCATTTTAAATTTTTTTTTTTTTTTGCTACTGTACTAAGGAGATGGCGTTTTTCTTCATGCACTTTGCTGAATTTATTTTGGTAATTTCAGTTGAGTTAATTTTATTTTTTAAAATTATTATACTGTTTTTTTAGGGATTACAATTAATTCAGTTCGATAAGGAGTGTTCTGGAAAGGAAGGGAGACACTACTCGAATTTACGACTTTGAGTATTTATTTTTTCAAAAGTTAACAATATTATGGGTCTAGAATTTGACGGGATATAATGAGATTGAACTCAAACACGACTCAAAATACAATTTAGATAGGCTATATTAAACTCCGTGATAGAATTCATTTTGAAGTCTCCGACCACTAGACAAGATAACCTTGATTAATTATAAGATAATTATTCTTTTAAAATATCACAATTATCCACTCTTATAAGAAAATATATAATTTTTTTAATTAATGCTTAAGTCAAATATATATATAGCATATAAATTAATTGATAATTATACACATGACATGGAAGATATATCCAATCCTCGGCTAAGATTTTTGATAAATTTTTATAAACTTTTAACCTTTTTCTAATAATATTTATAAAAAAATTCAGAAAATATTATAATAAGAATGGGTAAGAATGCAATTTTCTTTTTTGCAGGTGGTGAGAATGCAAATTGTTCATGTTCGAAAATTGAAACTTTAGATTTCCTAATTTAATAAAAATAACAAAATTAATATATTATATAGGCAGCTGACTCTAATTTTATTGTTTGCTGACAAAATGAAATTCTTGTTAAAATGCATTAAAGACTTCAACGGTCCACCTATTAATTAATTAAGAGTAGTGTTAATCTGTACTATGTACCTTTAAGAACACATAATAACACTATCCATTAATTAATTATCTGCGGTACAATGGCTGTCCATGAAAAATAAATAATTCAACTTTTTTGACAAGTAAACAAACAATAATTGATGTTGCTACAAACAAAGCTAATTTCCCACTTGCCAATGCTTAAATTTTGATAATTTTAGCTTTCTGTTTTTGTTTTAACTTGGGACCATTTCCATGTTCTTGCGTACACAACACTACTACTATCCGTATACAGTCGTATTTGTACAGATTTTTAACTCATCTACATCTGCATTAACTAAACAATATGATACATACATGTACGTATTAAATTTTACACAAGGGAAGCAGCAGCTTATCTGCTGTTGTATAAATTAAATCATACAGATATAATTTGGTTTTCCTTTGTTATGCAAGAATGCAATTTTGAATCTCTTGAGAACATCTGAAAGAAAAAAAATCGAAATCATAACGGTACTATTTATAGCGTAAAAACGAAGAATTCAAACCTGTAATATATGGTGTTACCTTCAAATGGCATTCCAGATTGATGGTTACCGAAGAATAGACGTGATTCTATGCAGCTAGACCGCTTCCTTTCCGACAACATTGAGGAGTTCTGCCCTTGCTGCTTCCATTACTGCTTGGAAATCTATCTGTGTGTACCTTCCCCTGTAACCAGTAGAAGATTAGGAAACTATTGCAATGCATTTTAAACAAATCACATCAATGCTGCTAATGGCCTGAATGCATAAACATGAAAATTAATTGTCTCACAAGGAAATTTTTAACCGAATGTAAGGAGAATCATACACTTTATACATAATGGGACATCTCATTCCACGTCCACGTGATATTAGTGCATTATGATTCACACCACTTACAACATTTGCATAAATCCGTTGTGTTTCGTTGTGTAGGGAAAGATTTAAAGAAAAATATGAAAAACTCGATGAATAGATATATCATAAATAAGTCATCATTTGTTCAAGGTTTAATTCCCCATTAATAGCTTAGCAAATAACAATGAGGAATCGTTTTCAGCCCTATCAAACCCTCACAAGATACAATATACAAAGCTAATAGCAAGTGTTTCAATAGAACAGAAATTTCTTTGCGGTACCAGAAATGAGTTTTGGACCAAATTGTTGAAGGATAGGCTGGGCTTCCAATGCCGTGCATTATTCTTGCAACAGCTCTAGGGGTAAATTTGGCCTGCAGATTACTCTGTAGAAAGACCTATAATGCCAGAAAAGAGCAAATATTTCAACACAATACTGAAAAATGAGTTGCCTTGAGAACATAATTTAAATACACCTGTGAATACCCTCACCTTTATATCTGCTCGCATAAATGGGCTGCAAATGTAAATATGAGAGTCTCATTAGTATGAAGAAATAATATCTTCAAGTGAAAACAACAAACTCAGGTCAAAATTTTAGTGCACAGACAGACATGCAGGATGATCTGCATAATTTTAAATTTCAATTGAGTATCATAAAGATTAACACAGGTTATTACTGATCAAGATTCTCTTCTTTTCTTTCTACGAATACTAAAAGAGGCTGAAAGAATTTTTACTTGCCTGTTCAGACCAATCTTATTGGGGACATGGCAATTATAATCACCCTTAAAGTAATCCGATATCTTCATCTGCAGGCAAGGTGTGTGCTGTGCACCACAGCAGCCATGCATCTTGTCACACGTATCCATTGCGAACACTGCAGCATTGACCACTGTATCCAATTTGGACACCTAATACAAAATAAAAAGCATATCAGCCAAGGTTGGGAGAAAAAGAAAAAACCACCAAAGTAGAAGTCACTGCAGTACAAGCCAATTAATTGGTTATTGGTATTGATGAACATCATGTCTTTATATGTTTGTTTATGTGGTTATGAGTACTTAATTATCAGCCCAAACTCTTTGACCTCAGGGAAAATCGAAAGAAATGCTGTTCCTTTGATTCTTAAGCTTTTATGTAGAGCAACAAGAAAGACAAGAACTTCATAACTGATAAGTGCACACATGCTCATTAACCTGATAATTCTTCTCTAGCACAAATCTTAGATATGAAGTGGCCTTCAAAACTGACGTCAATTTACATTAATTAAAAAGCATGCTGCGTTTTATGGAAAACACAAATTATTCTGCATAAGTGTATGATATAGCAGTCATCATAGTAATTTGTATAATCAAAATGATTTTCTACTTTATATTTGTATAGTTATCCATATTGTAACTGAACACCGGCTTCTAAACTGATTCAGAAATAATCACCTTGCAACTTTCGACCTCTGATAACCATTTTGTAAGATGTGCGGATAGAGAACAAAACTCGCTTGGGATTTCCACAATTCTATAACAGAAGGCTGGATCCTTCAACTCGTATGTTACTTCTCCCTTTAACTATGATATCGAGCAAAGAATGATGTAAAATGAGAGATTTTATAAAAATTAAAGAAAAATAAGTATACTGCTGAAAAATACTTCAAATTACAAAGACATGAAACATATATGGTATTCAATATAGATTGCTAAAACCCCTTCACAAAGACATATCTTAAAAGGACAAGTAAATATTAATAAAGCTGTATATAGCCTTCCATAATAATAATGTTTCTTGTTGTCAAACATATATTCGATATACAGTTGGTGAGAATTAGGAAGGCTTTCATTACAATAAACTTATAGATGGCTGCCAACCTTTAGATTCTGCAAATGATTTGATACATCAACAGCTGTAGCACCTATGCTATTTGCCACAGTAGGTATGCCAAACAGATATTGCCCTTTCTTAGTCTCAGACCTGAAAATTTATAAAATTTACTGGATTAACCAAGAGTTCTATGATTCGAAGAAGATTTTGACAGCATTTTTATGATCAGGGGTAGAAATACACTCACTTTTTTATAATTGCTGCAACTACAATATCCTTGTCAGCAAGCAACGTAGGAGCAGTCTGTACTTGTGCAAATTACCAAGATAATCAAGCATCAAGAAATGAATATTATAGCATCATAGCATAAGTTGGATAATTTCCATGATGGATATCAAGACGGAGATCTTTTTCTCGATATTTTGACAACTACAACTATAACAAACTTGCTGAATCAGATAGACATCATCTATAAATTACTACCACAGCCTTCATAGTGCTGCAATAGCACTTAAAAGGCTAGAATACAAAAATTACCTTATGAAAATTCAGAGTGCAATTTACATTTAGCTGTGGAAGTAGACGCAAGTATTGCACCTCACCCAACTCCAAGCGGGTCAAAAGAGTGTGCATCACCTGACAGAATCAAAACTCAGCTTATCTTTGAATATTTGAATGAGAATTTAACATATGTTGCTTTGAATGGTTTAAAATATTCATGGACTAAGATATTGATTGCGCCCATGCATCTATGTACATGTATGAGTGTGTGAGGGATAGCAGAACCATGTATATGCTCATGTCTCTTGTCAATGGGACCTAGCCATGGTTAAAAAAACAAAACCATTCGTGCGAAACAATATTCTAGATGTAGGTCTTAATCTTTTCTTTAAAAAAAAATGCATGAACACAAACTCAGCTTCATAGCTCATGTTGACTGACAATTCACATTTTCTGATACTAAGAGAGGTTTTTTGATCATCAGACTACCAACAAAATTTGGAATCTGAAGAAAATTGTGGCACTATAATACAGAAATAGCACAAAGTATTTTTAACACAAACTATTTGAATCCTCTATCATATCAAAATTTTCCATTTTGGTGAATATAGTGTCATTTTCAGAAAGTTGATGCAGTGATAGAACAAGGAGAGGACCTCTTCTTTCAAATCAAATTTGCGCGATGTTGATTCTTTGACTAACGAACAGAGTTTCCCTCGGGAATTCAGGCTATCAGCAAAAACTTGACAAAGGAATTTGTTTATTGCATATTCATCTGCTCCCTCACTGAGAACACAATGTTGTTCATCAATTTCAGATTTTTTAAACCCTTGTATAACATAATGTCAGAGGAAGGATGCAGCTAATATTTAGCTACCTGTGCATAAGACTCCGGAGCTTGAAATATGTTAGATCATCGAAAAACAAATGGCAATAGGACAACCTCCCATCCCGTCCAGCACGTCCTATTTCCTACACAAGGTTATCATTCATTGTTCAGCTAACTCTGACAGCAGAAGACCCTGCCAATCAACTTGCAGTCTAAAAGTAAATCGAACCTGAACATACTCCTCCAAGCTTCCTGGCAAGCTATAATGAATTACCTGAAACAAAGACAATGAAGTGTTACAATTTTAAAATTTACAAGAACGCAGGATGCATACCATGATGCAAATATATGTCAGTGTGGACTGCTGACATGTAAGAGTGTATTTTGCATAAATGAAGTCGCCCAAATAAATCTAGGGTACCAGTAAGTCCAAGGGATCAGTACTTATTATCAGTGCCTGTGCAACAAGCAAAAGAAGCGGTCCGGCTTCTCCAAGGGTCTCCTATGCCAAAATGGCATTGTCATATAATTCTATCAAATTGATAAGATTTTCCTTTTCAAGAAAAACTTCTTTTCTTCTTAAAATGGATTTTATGTAGGTGAGCCTAAAGAGGTAGAAGCATAGAAGCCACCAAAAGTGGCTTACACCGATTGTGCACCACAAGTGTTGTCAAACAAATGGCATGCAGCCCTGATGGTCTACATCATAAATGCACAATATTTGGTGCCAGATCCTGTGAATGTAATGCTAAAACCATACAAAACTCATGAGTATAGTTTTTCTTCTTACAGCTCCAACATCGCTCTTGTCAAGTCCCATGCCAAATGCCACAGTTGCAACAACCTTCCATCAATCAAAGTGCAAGTCAGTTATTCCAGTAACTGCTACTGTAATTTACAACTCCTCAATATAGAAGAGGGAAACATGTAGACGTTATAATTTTAGAATTACAGATACACTGCAGCTTCAGAGGGAAAGAGAATAGTTTGACTCACCACTCTAATCTTGTTAGAGCAAAACAACTCCTGTACACGGCGGCGATCCTTAGCTGGAATACCACTGTGGTAACTCTAAAAGAAAAAGTTCACCTACTATTTTAGATATTACCACTTACAATTATAAGTACGGATACATGAAGAAATGATGAAAATGCAACTGAGAAGATATGTACTCACCTTTGAAGAAATATTGTAATCACATAAGTACTTGCTTATCTGATCAGTTTCATACTGAAAAACTCATATCCAAGTACAATTAGCAATCAGTGTCAAATATCAGAGAACACATATATGCAGTCCATACAGCATTAAGATATAATGACATGTCAATTGATACTTAAAACCAATCCATGGCCACAAGGTTTACAGACAATATCCTGATTCCTCCCAAGCAGAAATGTGTGGTTCATTAATCAGGAAATCAAAAACTAATAGAACAAAAGCGAGTTTTTACAGTAGGAAACAGATGAGCTTTTGCCTAAATGACATCATAGTGACCCAAACTACCTTATGAATAATTAATTAAATGGGTTATGAAAACATCTTAATGACCATTAGGAACAAAAGAGTGAAAAACATTAAAAGCATATAAATGGATCTGCTTACCTGAAATTTGCAATATATAATGATGCTCTGGACTTCTGTGAAGGGAGAAGACTTGATCAACATCAGCAGATCTTTCATTCTGGTAAGCAGAAGTTATTAATCAGTAACAGATTCGCTTAATCACTTGTTTAAGGAAGATAAAATCTTGCAGAAGAGAAAGCATCAACACTTGCCTATTATGTCCACTCAGAGATACAGATAATTGCAGATTGTCCCTTAATAGGCCTTTATGAATGAAATTGCTTAATGGAATCTCTAGAGCAGACATAACAGCATGCAAAGTGGTGGTCGTGGCAGTTGCAGTCATTGCAAGAATGCACTCAACATTGAACTTTGCTCGAAGTAAAGATGCCCTAAGCCTCAAGTATGAGGGGCGAAAATTATGTGACCTGTTGAAAAGTTCAATATCCTAATAAATTTACATGTAAATCTCAGGCAGAGGCAAATCGCTAAGAGAGAAGGAAAGAATGATGTAAGAGACCACATGCAATTGATGCAGACAAAATCCAACCAGTAAAAAACAGCAGAACACTTACCATTCAGATATACAGTGAGCTTCATCCACAACAATAAGCGATATAGATGAAGTAGCAGGATAAGTTGACAAAAATTCTGGATTTAAAAACTTTTCTGGTGAAACAAAAAGCACCTGATGTACAAAACAACAAAAATGAATAAAAAGAAAACACTTTAGCTTCTGTCAATAGAGCAAGGGATGAAGACCTGTGCATACCGAAAATCCATATTCGAAAGCTTTCAACATTATACCAAAAAATGACTTACCTAGATAGATTCAAAGAAAAATATAACAGAACTTACACAATATAGTAGAAACAACTAACAAAAATCAAAATGTTGGTGAACTCACCTTTATGATTCCTTCTTGAAGCTGCCTTAACGTCTCAGCAACTTCTTCAGGACTCTAAAACAATGCAAAACATCAAATCACCACCCAATCAGAAAAAATAACCAGATATAGATTAATAGCAGAGAAAAACCAAAAAGGCAGGCTTCAACCACCTGAGTACTACTCAAAAGACCGCCACGAATTGCATGAGGCAGCTGTTTCAACTGATCAATCATCAGTGCCACCAACGGACTGACAACCAGCGTCAATCCAGGCAAAACCATCGCAGGTATCTGATAACACAACGACTTTCCCGCACCAGTTGGCAAAACAAGCATTGTCGATTTCCCATCAAGCACCAACTTGATTGCCTCCAACTGCCCATCACGAAACGAATCATAACCGTGCACTAGCTTCAACAAGCTCACTAGATTCTCATCCGAAACCTCGTTTCGAACAGCTCGCACTGCCTCATCGATCAAATCAATACCTATTTTGCCCTTCTTCTTTTGACTCTCTTCTACGGCTTCATTAATCAAATCATTTTCTTCTTTTTCTTCATCGCTCACACTCTTAGTTCCGTTTCGAATAAATTTTCGCTTACCTCTGTAAGATTTCCTACCACTATATGATTGGGAACTGTTTCTTGTATTTTTAAGTTTATTGACGAATTTATGTTTATTGCCTCTCAAATTCAACCTCACGAAGTTACCTTCACCGTTGGATTTTTGCACTTTTACAGGCGGCAATGGAGCATCAACGGTGACCAAATTGATCGGCGGTCTCTTCTTCTTGAGAGATTCGCTTTTGATTTCTGCTGTTTCCGGATTCGGCGGTTTCTTCTTCTTGAGAGCTTCACTTTTGATGTCAGCTGTTTCCGGATTCAACGGAGGAGGGACAGGTTGGTCATTTTCGAAATTGAGGTCGGATTTTCGGAATTTCGAGAAGGAAGCGTGCTTCGAGAAGAATCCGGCAGGGAGGGTTTCGAGAGAATCATAGACGGAAATTGAAGGACTCGGAGTGAACTGACGGCGGATCTGGAAAGGTAAATTTGTTGGGAGAGGAGTGTGAGTGCGAGTGTCGCATGGCGGCTCCGGTTCAGAGGTTTTAGGTTTGCTCGGTCTCTTCGTTTTAGAGCGAGATTGTGCTTCGACCCTAATCTTCGATTTGGCGGATTTGAGAATAGCCGCTGGCGGATGTTGGTGAGGCGGCTGCGGTTGCGGTTGCGGCGGAAGCGGCGGAGGTGGATTTAAGTGTCTGGGAGGAGTAGAGGAGACGTGAGAGCCGTCGGAGTCTGAATCGGTTTCCATCCACAGAGGTTTTGGAGGGAAAAGGAAGTAAATATTTGAGATTAAGCTTTATAGTTCTAATTTTCCCGCCTTTTTTACTTTTTATTTGTTATTTATTAAATGTCCAAAATACCCTTGATCGTAAAACAGTAATTTTATTTTGGTCTCCGATTCATATCAGGATTTCTAAACCGAATCAGGAAACATGTTTCCTTAAAACGGCCGGTTTAGGATTCTATATATTCCATAACGATTCATGTGCAAGTCTATCTTACCAGTCTCGCAAATCAAACACTCTCTGTTTCACGATGTCTTCTTCTTCCGATCTGCATAATATTTTTTTCAGCGACGTGGACGAGGACGCTGTCGAATCCTTGCTCGACAAGCTCGAAAACAAGGAAGCCAAAGCCTGTAAAGAAATTGCAGAGGATTTCTTCCAACAGCAAAACATCGACATGGCGATGTTCTGTCTAGCCACCGCACAAGCGAAAGATCCCAATCTTGCAGACTTCGAACGTTGTAAGGAGGCTTACGTGGCTCACAAGGTTGTGTCCAAGAAGTCGAAGATGAGAAACTGGCCGTACATGGTCCTCGGTATCAAAGATTACGGTGTCGGAGTTGAGGAAATCGAGAGGAGTTTCAAGCGTAAAGCTCTAATGTTCCATCCAGATAAATTTTCTTCTGTTGCCGCCAACACTGCCATGAAACATATAAACGCTGCTAGAGAGATTCTTTCTGATTCAAGAACAAGGAATGCACTTCACAAAGTTATGTGTTGTGTGCATTACAAGAAACGATGAAGAGATTCCAAGAAAACTAGATATCGGTATATATCACTTGCTGTGTCGGCTATTCGAATCTACGTGTATATTTGTAATGGCTTTGAATCTACTTATATATTTGTAATGACTATTCAACTCTATTTATACAGACCGTTTGAATCTACTTGTAACGGTTGTTTCAAGAAATATCGTGATACACGATTAATGAATAATAGTTAATCTAAGTCAAATTCCTAATAGACCCACAAAACAATGACTATTATACAATTTTGAGGTACGAGCCGATAATCGAGTAGTGTCAGATTTGACCCAACCGTTAAAGTCGAATTGCCAAGGCCAATCAACTGTTAGTGGTTTTTTTTGTTTAATAAGAACAAAAGAACAAGAATGAGATGGTTGAAATTCACACTTACCAGTAGAGGACTTGAATTAAAACAATAACTAACAAGTAATGTAGACGATTGGAGCAAACATAGACCACCCTCCAATGCTGCCTCTCACCTCACTACTAATATCATCAGCCTAACGACAATAATAACTTTACAATTATGCTGCCACAAACAAGTGGTGTTCTTTTTTTCTTTTTTTACAAATAAATTGGAACCAACAAAAACCAATTGGCAATGATCCAAAAAAAAAAAAAAAAAAACAGCCCTTCAAACACAAAACCAATAAAATACAAGCATTCAGCATCCCATCGGAGGGTGTTGTTACAGAGTAAACATGGTGGGAGTGTGGGATACCGCATGCGTGGTCATCTGCGTGAAAGACTTTTCACATTATTGTGCAATTGCACTTGGATTCAAGCTTTGGAGGCTTCGTACTATCTACCTTATTGGGAACCCCTACGTTATGTATCATAGATTCGTCAGCATTCTCGTCGTTCTCAGTCTTGCTAGATGGAGCTTTTACGTTTGTTTCTACACGCCTTTGCCTGGCCTTTAGGGATTTTGCAGTGCGTTTACTAATGGTTCTGCCGCGTGGATCCTTTCTGTCACCACTGGATTTTCCCAATATTGTAACTGTTGGCCGTGAATCTTCCAGTGGCTCTTCGTTTTCCTTCTCCATTGCTATGGTTGCAGCCTGATAAGCCAAATCATGGACAATGGAGCTGCAAAAAAGTATTGCATCGGTTGCTTCTTCTAGCGTCAGGCTTCTTCCCTTACTTCCTCCGCGACACTCTAGCAACACAGTTGACTCTTCTGTCAAACACATATAATACTTATCAAAACTGAACTAAAACTTACTGCTCATCGAAAACATGCATTAGCAAATGTATGTCGTGAGCATAAGACACAAACTTTATCATGTGGCAATAACTAAGGGTGAAACATAATGCAGACAATGTTGCTTTTAACCCACCAACTAGATGAGTTGTTTGATAGTTAATCAGTTTCAATTCAAAGATCTTCAGGTTCCATCATTTTATATGATACGTAGAGTTCGAGTCCGCATATTCACGGCTATGGAATAGAGGAAACTTTTCAAACAGATTCTTAAACTAAATCGGCAAAATAACTATAGGAATGACAATGCCAGATAATTATGCATAGCTTTCATAGATGATGTAATAACAGATGTTATAATGGAATCAAATAACTAAGTTTTCAGCATGAAAAGAAGCACCAAATGTTCTTGCAGATCAATCAAGCACAATAAAAACGAATTGATTGATTGATCTGCAAGAACATTTGGTGTCTTCCCATAATGGAGTCAAATGGAAAAAAAGTGCTAATGCATACAACAGCAAAGTTAGACAAAGAAAAAAGATGGATATAATGTATGCAGCACACCATCGACAAATGAGATCTTTCAAGTTTCAACCAATGCTCCTATTGTGGCTAGGAAATTCTAAAGTATGGAAAAACGGCTATCAAATATCAACCAAGCTTTTCTTTGTGTACAATAATACTAACTTAAAAAATTCAGTTATCATAATGCAGGATGGTAAAAATATATTTGTTAAATTTTGATTACCAGCTTTTAACTTAAATAGTGTGTGTTAAGAAATCTGCACCAAAAGCTTGGGCTATTAGGTGGAGTCCCCAGTTATACAATGATAGCCATATTAAATAATATACTTAACCAACAAGAGATAATTTAACAGTTTAAGTGTGTAACAAAGAGACTAATATTGCCACATAATAGTTTGTGAAAAATAATGGAAAGTGGAGATTAGAAGTGCATAAAAAATTTAACAGAAAAACAGCGAGACTAAACATACCTAAAATGCCATGTCTTTGATCTGAGCCGTTGGGTTCTGAAATAGCTGTTATATCCTTATCTGAATCCTGAATTTCATTCATGGTGCTTCTTGACTTAGGAGAGACATCGCCTATCTCTGTACCAGGGGGTCTTTGACAATTATTCTCAATTACTATTTCTGTTATCGTAGCCAAAGAACTGTGAGCAGGAACTTCTGCAACATCCACTCCATCGCGACCAGAGTTCACCATGCTATGTTCCTCTTCATAAGAGGATTCCGGACTGATAACTGATTCCACATCCAATACACTCCTCGCATTTTTTGGAATGTCTACTCCATTTTCATATGAAATACGGTCTTCATGACTTGGAAACGATGATACTGAATTTTGTTCTGACAGAACGCTAGCCGTATGGCTTGAAATTTCTGAGGTAGAAACATCCAGTATTCTACTGCTCTCATTACAGCCAAAAATTCCTTCTTCAAAAACTGCACCACCAATAAAAGAAGCATCAATGATGCCTCCTTTATTTTCAGAAGCTAACACTTTAGATTGAGAAGGAATATGTGACCCATCCACATCATCATTTTTCATGTCAGTAACTGAAACCTCAAAATTTTCATTCGTGCTTCTTGCAAGACCTGAAGCTTGAATGGTATGGTTTGAACTCCCAGACAAAGAGGACGCAATGCTTTGAGGCTTTGCGCTTACATCATTTCTGTAATTCTCCATGTCGGATTTCCTGCCACTTAATTGCCGCTGTACACGAGTCTCTGTTTGTCTAGATGAACTGAAATCAACAGAGGATGATGCCGAGGCACTACCATGTCCGATGGAGCTTCTCAAACTGTTTGAACTGTCCCTTGTATACGACAGATCTTCATAAGGTATGCTGGTGGCAGTGAAAGTCCTTCCCTGAAAAACAGGCCCCTTGCTACTGCTTGACCTCTTCAGCAGCAATGAAATGCCTGCACCTTCTGAAGTGTCAACCTTCGTATCTAAATGGTCATTAGAGTGCTGCAATTGCCGACTTCCATTGCCCTTATCAGGTAAATTATAACCAACTGTAGGTTGGTCCATCTCTTTCTGGTAATTAAGTCTCTGCTCACCTCCCTCCACAACAGACCTTGCAAGAGAATTTTCCCGTGAGTATCTCTGGCTTTGCTCAACATTATCTTCATGCTCAGAAACCCTTGGCTCAACCATATTAAAAACTTGTGGCACCGATTCAGGTACAACAACTGGTGGCTCTGATTCATCAAATCTTTCTTCAGAAATGTTTATAGACAACAATGGGGAATCCTCAGCAACTACTAGGGTTGTCTCTGTATTGGTGAGATTCACAATATTATTTTGCTTCCGGCAATCTGGACAAAGGTCAATGTCACCTTCAACCAGTTCAGTGACACGATACCTGAGACTGCACTTAGAACAAAGTCTCATAGTTTCAAAATTACTAACTTCAGAACAATCACCCACGACAGACAAAGCATCAGAAGTTGGAATTACTTCAATATCAGGGTTTAAGCCATCAAGCTGAAGGTTAGATGACCTATCATGTCTTTCATGCTTGACGTCTTCATCCAAGGCAAACATTTCTTCTTGAACATCAGGATACAGTACCTTCCCACTGTCACTCGTCATGTCATCATGCTGGTGGTCACTTCCTTCAGTATCAGGCGCAACACTTGTACCTTGATCAGAGCTCGCATTACTGCTAGTTGTAAGTGAGGAATTCCTAGATATCATAGTGCGATGTACAGAATTTCCTTTTCCAGCATAGAAGGTGGTACTGGGGACACTAGATAAGAGTGGCCTGAACATATTCTGAGGAGTTTTCCGAAGATCCTACGAAAAAACAATGATCTAGATGACTTCCGTGAATCATGAATTAATATATGCATGAACATCTCTAGACGAGTTCAATTACATAAATGAGTAAAGTCCACGATAAGATGCTCCATGAATTTGTTATAAAGCCTCAAATCAGTTGTCTTTCTTAACTCAATAACATAGGCTATGTACCATATAAGTATCTAAGTGAATTACATAATATATTAAAGCTCACTAGACCATTAATTTAATGATATTATACAGATTAAAGTTTGTTTCCCAACCAACATTTCATACTTTCATTATATCCCAGTGCTTAAATGTCGGCACAACTACAAAAGAGAATTCTAGCTATACAACTAAGAGCATGTTAAGCTGCCAAAGTAGAAATGCAATACAACTTCCAATATACAGTTGAGATTGAACATTTGTCTTAGAGTGTGCTACTCTATGGATACAAGCAATTGATTTACAAAGTATATAATCCAGATGTTGCACGGGAAACAACTAGTCGATATCAAAAACCAAAAATATATATATGAAAAACAATAAGTTGTTGAACTCTTAAATTTACCTGCCTCTTTCCATTTCTTCCATAACAACCAAGCCAATTAGTTCAGTAACTTAGGACAAGAAAAAAGAAAAAAGAAAATAGAGGTAAGTACACAAAACCCACAGCCAGGGAACAAAGAAGGAACTACTGGAAGATTAAGTGGGGTAGAATTTTGAGTATCAGCAAAAATGAAATCAAACAGATGAACTAGTCAGACTCCATAGATTTACCAATGAAACATAGGATTATAGTTAAACTGTGAGAACTCATGCATATTGACCGAATAAGGTAAACAATAAAATACCATTTGACGAAGAGCAGAATCAAAGGATCTTTTTGGAGCAGAACTTGAGGACAGCATTTTAGGTGATTTCTTCGAAAAGCCTGGAGCTCTGTTATTTGGAGATGAACCAACTCTCTTCGACACAGAGAAGTCCAAGCCACTGATAGGAATAGAATGTAGAGAGTCCACATCATCGTCGCCTGATGATGCCACAGAAGCTTTACTGTGGGAGCTAAACCGGTCTCGATCATGACTATGTGATGAACTAACACTTCTAGAAGTAGTTGGAGACATTGATTGCCTGCCATATTTCGGAGTTGAATCCCTACCATTTCTGGATGCTGGCGATGAACCCCTAACGTATGAGGCAGGTCGATCAGCCAAGGAAGTACGTAGATTGGGTGGTGCTTCTAAGGAGAAGCCAGGAATATTTGATTGCCATGCCCTTATTTTTGGAGAAGATGAGTTTCCTCGACTTGTCCTTATGGGGGAAGTTCCTCTCACACTTGATGAGTTTGCGGTACTTCTGGACCCTGCACTCATCCTCCGTGGAGTTGGAGTAGAAGACCTAGGAGCAGGCGTTGGAGTAGACGACCTAGGAGCAGGCGTTGAGGGTTTACTTGGTGGAGGAGATGGTCTCCGCGTAGGAGTAGCAGGCTGCAGAGCAGGATTTGGACTGGTTTGAGGTGCTGAAGATGGCCTTCCTCTTGTCGACTGGAATGAACTATTCCCAGACCGGGGTGATGGGCTTAAGCGATTTGGACTTGCACTACCCCTACTGCTTCTGTAACTCTTCTCCATCTGCATATGGATATACATAGTAGATAAGCAAAAAAAAAACAAAAAACAAATAACTAAGTATTTCAGTAGAAACCTTTATTTAGAAAAACAAAAAACCACATTTATATTCCATAAAATAATATGTTAACATACAGTAGATGATCTTGATATGGAAATGGGTTGACTCCGAGGCCTGCCCCTACGTGCCACATTAGCAGGCGTTGGCTCGTCATCCAACGAAGGAAAAAGTGGGGTGTCAGGAGGAGTCAACAACCTTCAAAATCAGTAATGTAAGGCCCCATCAAAACCAAGAACAGTAAAAATCAGTTAGCTCAATTGCAGACAACATAAGATAAAGTTAAATGTAATTCTTATATATGGATAGCCATTCATCAGCAAGTTAATTTACAGTTGCTGACATGTTCCAAGCTTCTTGACAAAAGAACATTTATTAGCATTCAGTTAATTGCCTTATTTAACTACAAGCGTGTCAAGGACAACTTTGCTGCAACTTTAATTCCCTTTTTCCATTTACTTGAGAACTATAAAAACTTCTTGACCGACAGAGAACCAAAGAATCAACAAAGGAAAGATCAACAAATAAAAATAACAATAACCCACCAATCATAGTCATTTTTCTCTGCATCTGCATTAAGCAGTTCACTGCTCTCTCCTCGAACAGGAATCAAGACTCCAAGCTTGAAATCTGAAAAGTTCTTTAATTTTGAAGCTGCAAATAACAATCAAAAAGAAGAATTCAGCATGGTTAGCCAGAGGAAACTGGCAAAAATAATAATTTCTCAACTCATAGCACAAAAACCCATTTATACAAAAGTCAAGTCCGTTGGAAAATTACAAAATGTGTCTTCAAAGTCATCCGAAGACTGAAGCAAAAAGCTCTCCTTTTCTTTGGTCTGCATTTCGTTGAACAGTGCAAGATCCTCATCTTTCTCTTTGAAAAGCAACCCGCTCTCAAAACTCCGCCCTCGCTTATGATTATCCCCTCTCAGCTCTCTCCCAGGAGAGCACCTCAACTGCCGGAGAAGGAGGCATCTCTGCCAACCAAACCACAGTTCAAAAATCACCACTCCGGCTTCCCCTTACAATCCAAAATTAAACAACCCTTGTTCCAAATCCAATAGCTCATCATTCACATCCGAATATCAAATACGAAAAATATAATTTAATTCCTGAAAAAACAAAACAGAGAACAGTCTGTTATGAATTTCCACCCCCACAAATTTGAATGAACTACTTAAATTCCAAATTTTATGACAACAACCAAATTATGTGCATATCACTCACCTGTCAACATTAAACAATTGTAAATGAAAACATAATCTAAACATACATGTTGAAAACACTAACTGAAACAACTGTACAATCGAAAAGCACCAGCTCAATTTTAACAAAATAAAAAACACCTAATTTAAGCTACTGAATCATAAAACCCTAGAATTTCCTCAAACATAAGAAAGATCCCATAGAGTGACAGTCACTTAAAAAAAATATAAAAAAAAACCCAAAACCCTAATTCAACTGAAATTCAACTACTTTAAACTTCCACTAAAAGCTCAAAATAATCATAAGTGAACTAGTAGAGCTGGAGCTTCACTTACCGTACGAATTGAAGTCAAAAAGAGAGAGTGGAAGCTGGTTGAATGCGCGATTAAGATCTCGAATTCGAAGAGAGAAACAAAAACAAACAATAAAAGTCGAACTTAAATGCCAAATTACAGTTGTCACGAATGTCAGACTATACACACTTGGATCTAACGCATTCAATGCCTTCCATCAATCGTAGAGATCGATGACTATACTACAGAGATCGATCGCGTTTCTTCAATACCACAAAAACAAAAAGAAAAAAAGACCTTCAATTTTTCCTGCATTTTCTCTCCTTCCAAACACTAACCACCTTCTCTTCTCTTCTTCTCTTCTTCTCTTCTTCTTTCTTCAGATTTGCTTATTCCCTCCTCAGCAAGCTTTCATTTTCTTTTTCGCTGCCGCTTCTCTCTCTGTTGAGTGTTGTGTTGCCTCTGCTACGTGATTTTTTTCTTTCCTTTTTCTCTTTTCTTTTTTCGCTTTTTAGATTTTTTATTTTATTTTATTTTTATTTCTTTCTAATTTTATCTTTCTTAAATAAATCTCACGATAAATTTATAATAATAAAACAATTTTTATTTAAAATAATCAATTTTAAAAAATAGGTAAGTGAAAATAAACACTTTATCTTCCAAATATTATTAATTATCCATAAAAAATAATAATTTTTTGATGGAGACAATAATTTTTTAAAAAAAAAACACTATTTAATGGGCCAAGTATTAATTTTGACATTAATTTTTCATGTCCTGTATCATTCTTTTGTCAGTATTGATATATGCATCTAACATTTTTTTTTTCAAGTATTTGTTGATACTTCTAACTACATCACTATTTTATTATTTATTATTATATTTTATTGCATGAAATTGAAATTTTGAGTTGTGATTACAGAGTAAAGATACTGTGACAACAGAATTATATGGATATTAACATTATAATACAGAACTGTCTATTAATAGAAAGGTTAAGAAATGATGTCATTTTAATTGGTGGGTGGTAGTGGGGAGAAAACTTCAAAAGGGTCTTACTGTAATGATAACTCGACGGCCCATAGGTCCTATTAAATGAATGATGATTGACACAAAATGGATCAAGTTCGAATAACTACTCTTATAACATAACATAACATAACATTTGAGAAAAAACTTATGGTCTTTTATTGTAAGGATAATTTGTAGGTTAAAAGTTCTGAATAAATTAGATCTAAATTTGTCAGGACTAGTCAAGTCAAGCATCAAATGCATGTTCGGATATATATTTACACAATATTCGAACACATTCAGATCAAACAATCTATTATTATAGCATCGGAGAAAAAACTTGTAAAAAAAATATTATTATAAGGATAATATTAATATGTGTCCTTAACAACGGTAAATGGAAAGTATTTATTGTTCTTTTTTGATTCAATCAATATAATAAATAGTTTCTTTTTACAATAATTATACAGTTGTTAACATATGTCTTTATTGTAATAATAACTTATCGGCATAAGGTTCTAAACAAATTGAGTTAGGATAATTTGTTAATTCAAACATTAAATACATATTTAAATAACTATTCATACAATAAAAAAACTTTATATATATATATATATTTTTAAATATATACGATAAGATTCAAGTAATCTACCAATAGATAGTGAAAATATGCATGTGGGTAGTAAACAAATTGTTGATAGAACGTCTTTATACATAAAGAAACAATTTGAGATATATAAAACTATTGAACAAACAAGTGTAATTTGTAAACTAATTAATTAATAATAATTAAGGATAATTGAAGATTGATATTGTCTGGTACTACATTGTTTTAGGTGGCTGCGATTGTTGGATTAGGACAGATTAAAATAATAATAATTGATCTATTAGGATTGCTGTCAAATACATAGTTTTAGTTTGGATGGATAGATATCAAACTGTGTTAGAAGTTGACATTATATCTTATTTTAATTAAAACTCTCTCTTTCTGTATTCTGCTTCATCTTAATCATTTGTGATTGTGATTAAGATGTTATGGTTCAATCCTTGTATTCTATCTTTGACAATACTTCTATAATAATACATATTAGTAGTAGTTAGCATATTTATTATTTTATTATGTGTAGCCATTTTTCAATCAATAATTATGTTAATTTTTTGGATAACGATAGCAAAACTAATTTTATTTGTCATCCAAATCTTACAAACGTTACTCATTAATTACAATTTTTTTCATACCATTAATGGTTTAATATATATATATATATATATATATATATTTCAAAATACGGTATATTTTCTAAATAATAAATCTTGACTACTTGATTCTAAACACATTCTATAAACAACATCTAAATTTTTATTCAGAATCCAATATTCTTTTCATGCGGGTTTTTGATTTACACCGATACATAATGAATTATGAATTTATTTTGCATTTTAAATCTAAATCTTGCACAATCCCGGTTTGCACCATGCGACATCGCAATTTGAAGTCGGGGTTCATATCTCACCATACAAATTGGGATACTGATAGCAAAACTAATTTTCTCGGTCATGTAAATCCCGATCAGATCAAATATTACAAGCACGACTCGTCAATTAAAATGTTTCTCTTACCATTAATGATTTAAATTAAAATATATTACTAAATAATAAATTTTGACAACTTGATTCTAAATTTCTGTCTACAAAGATCTAAATAAATGAATTATAAATCTATTTTATAATGTAAATCTGAATCCCGTATAATCCTAATTTGAAAGTCAGAGTTCATTTCTTACTATACAAATCGGGATCCCGTAAAAAAAAATAAATCCTAACACCTAATATTTTATATATATCATGGAAACTACTTTACCGATACATGAACACGATTCTTCCATGAAACTCAGGTTTTACTTTTTAATTTTTCAACTCTACTTTTTAGTGTCACACACACACGCACACGTGAGGCTCGTGTTTTTTTAGGTGGCTAAATTACAAGCTACTACATCGCAATCATCATTGAAATGACGGAAGTTAGATAGTTAGGCTTAACTGTCCTGTCATCGACACGTGTCATCCTCTCCACGGTTCGCTCCTCGATCAAATCGTACTTGTAATTATAAGATCCAACGGTGGAAAAAAAATTAAAATCACCACTTTAACTTTTTACAACTTGGCATATTCTACTTTTTTGTCTCCCGAAAATGAAAAGTCAAAAACTGCATCGTTTCAACGACGTATAGCTTGCGAGTTAAAACGGCGACGTTTTGGTGACATATAGAGGAGTATTTACGATTACAAAACCCTGCCGGAGAGAAATGCGATTCAATTTGGCGCGATCAGATGTTGGCGGCTCTACGAAATCGATCTCTCAGTCTCGCGAAATCGTCGCAGCAGACATGGAATCAACAGCTAGGGTTTCGTTGGCTCAATCAGTCTTCATCTTCTCCTCTGTCGACATGGACGAGTGGTAGTGACGACGAAGGGTTGTTGAACTTGCAAGAAGTGGAGAAGGTGTTGAGTGACGTGAAAGCAGACAACGTGACGGTGATACCGGTCGGTGAGCAGTGTGATTGGACTGATTTCATGGTGATTGCTACCGGTAGGTCCACTTGGCACGTCAAGAACATCGCTCGAGCCCTCGCATACAAGGTGAGCTCGTTAGTTCTCTCGCTATTTTTATTTATTTCAATTTAATCCTTAAAAAAAAAACCTAGCTTTATCTTTTGGTTGGCAGTAGAAAAGCGATTTAGGTTCGATTTATGCTATAATTGCGTTCAATTTGGTTTATTTTGTGTTGTTAATGATACTTGAAAATTTGTAATTTGTTAATTGCTAGAACAATTGAGGAAATGACAGAAGGAAATGGTGTTTGAATGTAATACGCCGGTGTTAATGCAGAAAAACGAAACATGCTCCATGTTATTTGATTCATATTTCACAAAATTTCATCAATTAATTACAATATAAGAGTTATGTTTACTGATTAGGGTTTGATTTTCTTTTTTCTGTGTTATTTATTTCTGAAGAAGGCAAGAAGCCATGTGATTTTGATATATTTACTGGCGTGAGCAGGCTAAGCAAAAGCAAAAAGACATAGGAGCTCAGCGATTAATGCTACCCAGTGTGCAAGGGCAAGAGACAGGAAAATGGGTTGTTATCGACTCTGGTATGTGTTACGTTTTCGACTCTTTAAATAATGATATAGGTTATTCAAGGAGACGCACATATGATCTTTTGATGGTACAATCAATACTGTCCTCAAGTTCATGACAAATTTGATGAATAAATTATCTAGTTGTTCCTATTGATAAGTGATAAGGAATGATTAAGTTGATCAGCAACTATTCTCGCAAGCTGTTTTAGAGGGAGCATATTCTTATACATTTTGTGAACTGTAACTTTAGATTTTAGAAGCATAAAGCAACCTGAAATCTTTTTTTTTTATAAGCTACTCGCTGATGTTATCTAACTAGTTTGTGGTAATCATATCCGTTTAGATACTAATCCCCTATTCTTTTCGTTGTATCATTTTTCTGTAGGCAAAGTGATTGTTCATGCTCTTGATGAGAAGGCTAGAGACTATTACAATTTGGAAAATCTTTGGTCCTCGGGGATGTCTCATCCGGAACCAGTTCAGGTAAGTTTAAGTAAAATTAAGTTTTAGATAATCATATTCTGTTAATTTTGTTTAAAGCTGTTTATTGACACATTTGAGTCATACAGAAAGTTGGGTTGTCTTTTTCTATATATAAAATTGTTGGCTTGCAAGATATTATTGTAAAGTGAAAATGTTTTAGTTTCAAGTTAGCTATTGAAGAACTTGTCGATGGTGGAGAGAGGGCCAAGAATGATAGTATTTTTAGTGTCACCTATTAGACGTGCTTCTTCTGGCATTTCTGCTCAATTTTTAAGCTCCATCGTCAGCCTCATTCAGATATATCTTTGTTGTTGGTGTCTTTCATTTGAGTGTCAATGTTGGATAAGAAATGAAACCTAAAAGGATTTTGGACACTGTAGAAAGCAAACACTGAGATTCATGCTTGCTTAAACCGAGATGCATTGAAACTCTTACAAAGGTGAAAGTTAGATTGACTGAAATCTTCTCGCTAAGATTTCAGTCATTTCAACAATTTCTTCTTTCTTGTTGGGTTTTCTGTGTCCGAGGGGCTTTGAAATCATTCTAGTGGCTGTAGGAAGCAAGGGAGAGAGATATTAAGTATTTGAAGTCTGTACAAGTAGTTAGAGGGGAATGGGATCTTGTCATGTCACGCCACGGCTCTCAACATTTTCTGAATGATTGTAGAGGGTTGATATGGGGCATCATTACTATCTTCTGCCAAAATTTTGAAGATGAGTATACAATCACAAAACTGTTGATTATAATTAGAACACAAATAACATGTTTTATCAAGCTGTGAGTAATTTGTTTTGTAGACTGAAATTCAGAACCATGAGGAGTGAAATCCTAAAACTTTTTCTCGCTCTCTAAGCATCATCTGGTTTCTCATATAATGTTTATTATTTTGCACTGCTCAGTTCCTAAACTGACATTCATCATTTGGACTGGCCTGTTCAGGATTTGGAAAAAGCTTTTGTGAAGGTTCGCCGCAAGAATAATTCCAAAAAACGAGTTATAACGAGAGTCTAGTTCTGTGGTTATATAAGTGGAGGCCTCCAAGTTTTGGATTGTAGTTTTTTCCGGCATAAAGGTTTATATGCTTGTTCAACATTTGAACATTACCTTGTTATCCGATATATGGTCTTTATTTTTCAAGAGTTTGTACATGAGTTGCTTTTTACTGCTCATTTTCAGTTATAATAAAACTCGTATCTACAAATAAGAACACAAAAGAAGGGGGAAAAAACAGGACACAATTCAAAGATGCTGTCATAGCTTCGTCCATTACAAGAACTTGCAACTTTTTGAAAATTTTTGGAATCTGGAATGAGAAGAAGACACAACTAGTTGTGAATCTTGTTTATGGGATCGTGAAGTAACTTTCATTTGTGATTCGCTTTGGAATAGTTTGGTTTTATGATTTTTGTTTATTATCATTAGTAACTGATCCATATTAAATCAAAACTAGAATATTATTATCAAGCAAATAATATAAATGGATTAAGATCTATATACTCATCTTTTCCATATCTATTGACACGTGGCAACCTAACAAATGGATGGACCGGATAAGATTTCTATATTTTTTTTCATCTCTCTCCTCTGAACGACAATGTTTACATCAGACTCCACTTTCCCACTCTCTCTCTCCTCCAAACGGTTTGAGTTTTCTACTTTTCTTCATCTGATTCCGGTCGTCTTTTCTTTCCTTTTCTCTCATCTCCATCTTCTTTCTTTTGACAGAGGTTTGGGTGTTATTGGGTTCTGTGATGGTGGTGGATCAGTGGTTTCTGGATTTTGGTGGTTAGTGTGGTCCGCCGGCGACATCATGGGATGGTGGTGGTGGTTTTTGGGTGGTTTTGGTTATTTAGTTTAATTTCTTTGCTTTCCTTAATTGACAATGATGCTTGAAAAGACAAGAGTGTTGGAATATGAAAACCTGAGTTTCCAGATCTTCAAAAAAGAAGCTATTCTAATTTTTGTTTCTTTAATTGATGTTATTAATGAATAATGAACTTTATTATTTCCATGTTTTTCTTTGATTTTTTCTTGTAAGAAAGAAGAAGACAATGTTTCAGTATTATTTAACTTAACAATAACAATTGACGTTTTTATAGTTTATGTTTTCATAAAAAAGAAAATAGAACTGTTGTACATAAACAGCTTTTACTTCCATCCAGAGAAAAACTAAAAATAAAGGGTTCTTTTTTCTCTTTTTTCATTTTCTAATGATTAATTTGTTATTTATCTTATTTTATTAATCTAAAAAAAAAACCAAAATCGAAGATCTGGGTTCCTAATCTCTTAAAAAATATATTTTTCTTTAATATATATATTTTGTTTGATTTTCTTAAATGTCGATGAGATTATGATTGAGAAAGAAGAATACGAAGATTTGAGTATAGTCATTTATGTACACATCAGTTTCTTGTACTTGTTACACACAAAGATTTACTAGATTTCTGGAAGTGGTGGATTTCTGGGTTTGCTTCACCATCTTCCCGAATTTTTTTAAAGATGAAATATAGTTGTGTTTAGATTTAGATTTGGATTTGAGTTGATAAAGATATGTGTTTGATTTTTCTTTTGTGCAATTTGATTGAAAAGATAGAATTTTTTTTGCTTATTGGATTAAGAAAAAGAAGCAGTTTAATTATGATTGGATTTCTAAGTTTGCTTCACCATTATCTAGAATTTTTTTTTTCCAGATGAAGTAGAAGTGTGCTATTTGACTAGATGTATCATGAATTTAAAGGGGGGGGAAACGACGTCGTTTGTAATGCAGTAGAGAGAAAAACTTTTTTCATATTGTAATTGTTAACCAATTAATTTCATCCATTAAATGACTTTCGGTCATTCGTTAATCTTCGAAAAGAGCAGATTTAGAATTGGAATTTCACCACAAAGAATTTTCTGTTGGTAGCGTAAAGTGTGTAAAATCTCAAGTTTCATTGGTGTCCTATAAACACAAAATACTATAACACCACTAACCAGTTATATAATGCAATTTGTTTTTTCTCTGCATTAAATTGAAAGTCTCAATTATCCGGTGGCTGCTGCAATAAATAGGAAAAAAAACTATCAAATATGGAATCTTGGGCACGTAACCCAATCTAAATCGGATTACGATACTAGAATAGTTACTTTTCGTAAAAGGAAACCCAATTCAAAACATAAAATAAAAACAGATGAATAACAAAATCCTCTTCCCAATCGGAAAATGAACACATCCTTATATATATATATATATATAATATTTGCTCCTTCAAATCACAACCATGCACACAAATTATTTCTTCGATCATATCTTCATCTATTTTCTCTTTTCTTTCAATGGTAGTCAAGAAGATGAAAAGAACCAAACCCAATAACAAAGTCGGTGGTGGCTGCAATATCAAGTCTCTTCCTAAGGACTTGCTCACCGACGTTCTCGCCCGCGTGGCCTCCGGTTCAGTCGTCGACTTGTTCAACGTGGAACATAGCTGTACAGATCTTCTCGAAGTGGGAAATGACAATTACGTCCTCCAACATGCTTGCATGGACAGCTTCCATACCGTTCCTTGGCTCATAAGCGACAAGGCTTCTTTGTTCTTGAGACGTTGTAGAGATAGCGGCAACGCCGAGGCTCTTTTCAGACAAGGCATGCTCGAGTACTTCACTTTGTTTAAAACAGAATCCGGACTCGTGCTCTTGCAAAGAGCCGCTCATAAGGGACATATAGAAGCGACATATGTAGTTGGCATTCTATTGTTATCACTCTCGCGTGGTGACAATAGACTACGACGACAAGGGTTGAATCTTTTATCTTGTTTGAAACGACGACGTTGCTTCAAAGTCATAGAATGCAGAAAGAGAGTGAAACAGGTCGTTTCAAGTTTGTGGATACATAACAACGTTAATGTGGACATAAGAACCTGTACCTGCTGGAATACATACAGAAGAGGATGGGAAGAAGACAACTATGGTGTCACCTGCTCCGAGTCTTGCTTTTGGGAGCGTGAAGCAACTATGTTTTGTAATTCGATTCTACGATGATGATTTTTTTTTGCTTGTAATTTCTATTCATTTTAGTTGCTATTCATGAATGGAAATCAAGTTTTGATTTTATATTAATTGTTTGATTTTTTTTTTTAATCTGAGTTATTAATTACCAATTATTTTTTGGTTTAATTGATTGAATTTTATATTTAAATAAAATTATAAAAAGAAAAAATTGAGGGAGGTCACGACTCATGTGATTAGTTGAGAGCGGATCAACTAATATTTTTTGCCATTTAATTGCTAAAATTACAAGATTTTCTTAAAACATCGTTTAAATTACAAATTTACCACACGAGAAATTAAACGCAAATCGCAGTATCAGACTCATGAGTCATGAGGGTGTGCATGGTAATTAAATAAAAAACCAGACTCAATTATGTAAAAACACGTCCACCAAATCCAGTACTAAGCCACCTACGCACAAAAGTCACACGACCCTCGTTTAAATCGCCACCATAACAGTCTCCGTAGTTTCCAAAGCCAAACACAAAATTTGTGTATTTTTTGGTTTTTTGGTTTATAAAAGCAACTACTACGAATCAACAATCTTTCATTTCTGGCTACTCTCTCGGCTTCGCGTTTCACATTTCGTGTAGTCTCCGGAGGACCTATCATGGCTGCCGTTGCCGGATCCAACATTGTCGCCTTCAAATCCGCCGCGATTTCCAGGAAGTTTGGTGACCGGAAAGCCGGCCAGTTTCGCCATCAATGGTCTCCGGTCTCGGTTCAGCCTCGGCCTTGCGTTGGCCTCCAGAGTAGACGCAACAGCTCATTCACTTCTTCTGGTACTGTTGTTCGTATTTTTGTGTCATCTCTGTTTGGATTTGTTTTTGGAAGCAAAGTTGAATTGATTTGAGCTCTAAAAGTAGCTATTAGTTTGAGATTGCGGATCTAATTGTGATCACGATTTGGAATTTTGGAATCTCGAGTTTCAATTGTGTACTAAAACTTGTTTGATTACTATTAGGTACAGTTGTACAGACATTCATAAGTTTACAATTTGTGAAAAATTAATCTTTTGTTTTGATGTTGTGTGCATTTTATAGTATTTAAGTTTAAGAGTCCCCGATTAGTGACAAGAGACATATTTAGTTGCATATCTAGAATCCATTTCTTTAAAATATTTTGTTTTTATTTGTATGTGCTTGTAAAATCAATAAAATCTATTCATTGATTGTTATGGTTTACACAGGAGTGAGAGCTCAGGTTGCCACTGTTGAACAAACAAGCGCTGAAACAGCTCAAAAGGTTGAAGCTCCTGTTGTTATAGTGACCGGAGCCTCTAGAGGTATTGGCAAAGCAGTTGCATTGACCTTGGGGAAAGCAGGTTGTAAGGTTAGTGACTAATGAATCAAAGTAAATCCATCACACGACACACACACATGCAAGCACCTTGCAATTAGCGAGGATGTGTTGTCGACCCAGTCTTGGAAAGAAGTGGGCGCTTCATGATAAATCGATGAACAATAACCCAGGTGGGTTGAAGTTGGCCGAAGCTATGCATTTGGCATCTTGAAGCATTCCATGCAAATTCCTGTCAATGATTTCATTGAGAATGGCTAGCGAATAATGCATGTAATTCTTTCATTAACCTTTTGATCGTTTAAATCATGATTGCTTTTACTTTTGCATTATTATAGGTCCTGGTAAATTATGCCCGCTCATCAAAGGAGGCTGAAGAAGTTTGCAAAGAGGTGAAGAATGTGTATTCAAAGAAATATTAATGAATTTTTGTGAAGAATTTTTTGGTTCTATGCATTTTATCTGCTCTGTTATTTGAGAAAGCGTCATCCGCTTCAAATCTTTAGTGCTCATCTTCCTTGATGTTTGTCATATATTTTCCTTCAGCAGTTTAGGTTTGAGCTTAATTTCATTAGGGTACTTCTTGCATGTATTTTTAGATTCAAGATAATCCGTGTTAGTATCATGATTTAAAAAAATCTATAGCTTCACTTTGTTTATAAAAATTTCATGTGGTAACGTGGCTATGTTATATTTTCCTTAATCCAAGATCAGAACTTTTCAGGTTATTGGTTGTTTAGTTGGTATTCTTAAGTCCTGAATTATTCAAATATTATATTTTTGGCATTAGATGTCTTCTATGCAAGTTTAGAATAGGAGCAAAATTTATTTGCCTTTATAAGTAGAAGATTCTGATGAAGTGATCTAAAGAAATGTTAAGATTATATATTTTAAAAGACCAGAAGTGTGATTTAGCTATTTAATGGTAGATCCTTCATTACTTTCCACTGATACCCTTTCACTTCTGTACCTTGCTTGACAAGTACCATGAACTCGTTTAGGTCCCCTGATTATATAAATATATATAAAAGAAAAAAAAAACAGAAGTTAAGAAAAAATTGAAGTCTCATCTTTTTAAAAGATTAAATTGGTACAAGTTTCAATAATTAACCCAAAACTTCAATTTTTTTTTTTCTGTATCAATTAGATATTTAGATGTCATTCAAATAGTGCTCTATACTTGCCCAAAAAAAGTGTTTAACTTGCTTTACCTTCGGTTGCTGCTTGCTTAAAGTGACTGATGCCAATTTGTGTGACTATGTTTTCTAGATCGAGGAATATGGTGGTCAGGCCCTTACTTTTGGCGGAGATGTCTCAAAGGAAGCTGATGTGGAATCAATGATCAAAACTGTGAGCAGATACTTTCTTTGCTCATCATGCTAAGTTTACCCTCTATGTACCATTTGTAGAATGGTCATAACTGAAACATTTGCAGGCCACTGATGCATGGGGAACCGTTGATATATTGATTAACAATGCAGGTTATACAGAACTCTCACCTCATACCTAGTCAGTTACAGATTTCAATCTAGTGCCTTAACTTATTTACCATGCTTCAGGAATTACTCGAGATACCTTGCTTATGAGAATGAAGAAAGCACAATGGCAGGATGTTATTGATCTGAATCTCACTGGCGTATTTCTCTGTACACAGGTGTGCATGGTTAAGGTCTGAGTAATTATGCTAGTAGATGCTTGAGTTTATTGGAACTGAGGCAGTTTTTGTTTTGCAGGCAGCAGCAAAAATCATGATGAAGAAGAGAAAGGTATTATGGTGTGCCCATCTTGGGGTTATCTATGTATATGCTCCTCATATGCTGGAGTTCTTCCCCAAAACAGCCAATTAAGCACGATATACATACTTGAGGCTTGTTTTTCTTTTTCATATGTGCCATGTTTGTTGCTTACCCTTTCATGCATCTTTACTGCAATAGTGACAGAAATACTGTCATAATGGTGATTTTCCATGGCAGTTCATTTATAGGCTACGGTTGGAATCATTTCCCAAAGAAGCTTTTTTCTGTTGCTTTCCAATTTTAAGAATTACTGACAAAACAAAGAAAGAATTTATGAGTTATAAGGCTGAACTTTTGATTTACACACCCTCGTTTACAATAAGCTTTCCCATCTCAGTGAACTTCCGATTTTTCAGGGAAAAATTATCAATATAGCATCAGTTGTTGGTCTTGTTGGAAATGTAGGCCAAGCCAATTACAGCGCTGCAAAAGCTGGTGTTATTGGCCTGACAAAGACTGTTGCAAAGGAATATGCAAGCAGAAACATTAATGTGAGTTTTACTAAGTTCCTTAATTTTTTGTGTTCCATTGATTTGAACATTTCAAAGATTCATGCAGCAGATGCTCTTACTTGAGATCCACTCTAATGTTTGTTCTTCCAGGTCAATGCTATTGCACCAGGATTCATTGCATCTGATATGACAGCAAAGCTCAGTGACGACATTGAGAAGAAGATCTTGGAGACAATTCCCTTAGGTGAGTGATGATTTGTACAAGTTAGAAGTTTCTTCGTATATTTATATTTTTTTTCTTTTCTCCTTCAAATTCGTGATTATGTTGGTCTCATCTCTTTTAAATTGCAATTTACTTAAGCCATTGAGACTTTGCTGGCTTTGAAGTTTTCATGCAACTTATACTTGATATTCCCTATAATTCATTATGAGTAGCCATTCTTGCAATCCACTGAAGACATCATTTTACAGTGATTTGAAACAATACTTGATTTGAAATGACTTCTTTGCTTGTTCATGGAAATAGTACTCTTGTGAAAAAAATACTTCCATAGACCTTATCATTTTATAGTGAACCCTTCCTCTCAGTCCCGTCTCCTGTTTCTGCTGATTTTTCTGGATTTTGTTGAGTAGAAAATATGTTCAGCTAAGTAAAACCTGTATTCATGAAATCACAATGATAGTAACTATTTCTGTTATGCATGCAATGCAGGAAGGTATGGCCAACCAGAAGAAGTTGCCGGACTGGTGGAATTCTTGGCCCTTAATCCCGCTGCCAATTACATAACCGGACAGGTTTAGAATCTCTCTCTTTATAACGATGCTCTTCTGTACTGTAAATTTCATCAGTCGAACTTCATGAACTATTATTTATTGGCTAGAGAAAACTTCACCTCTTTGTGTGAAGAGAAGCAGCTCACTTGAATCACAATGCACTATAATTATTCGTCGTAATGACGTTACTAATCTTACATTGCCATTCCTTGCGATAGCCATATATGGTCAAAACCACCCTGTATCGTCATTCACTTATTTAACCTTGCTTTGTCTCCCCATTTTATATACTTGGTTCTTAAGGCGGATTCTGTTTTCTTGCAGGTGCTTACCATCGACGGAGGAATGGTTATGTAGGGGATCGACCAACCCAATATAGCTCTCTAATTTCAGATCAAAAACTGCGGGTTATAACCTGTTTGGTGTTACGCTCCTTTGAGGCAGTTTTGGCATAAAATTGTTATATAATAAACAACTCAGGCAAGTTTTGTAGAATTTCAATGTGTTGTTTGGCATTATCGAATATGTGTAGTTTTGGATGTGACACTTGCTATTGTCTTCATAGTTTATTGATAGCTTCCAAAAGTAATTTAAGATTTAAGTTGATATGTCTCTACTGGGTATGAAATGTGAATTAATTGTTTGAATGGATCAACGACTTGTCGTTTGCAACTCTTGAAAGAAGTCGTTGTCTTTGTTTTTTATTGAAGCAATTTTTAGTTCACTATTTTATAAGGTTGAGAAAATGTTTTATAAATTTAATAATTTATATCATTTATCTATTTTTATTTAAAAATACTATAAGATAAAAGTGGGCTGGATTTTTTTTTTATCTGGCACCGCCCGGAGTGTAATTTCCGCTACAATGAAGAAGTCTTTCTAAATTTATGATTTAGTGGGTAAATGTGCGACTCGAACTCCTATCACACATCACACGGAGAGAAGTGCACAATGATTTTGATTAGAATAGATGTGTGGGCTGGATTGAATCTTGGTTGTACGTTACTTTATAAGTGGATTGGAATTGCGATGGAGATATAGATGAAAAATGGCAATGAATTTGTTTCTCTGGAACAGCTCTCCATATATAGAAAATAATCTTGGAATATCCAATAGTCTAAGGAGTAACTTGTAATTGTAAAATTGAGAATAACTTGTAATTGTAAAATTGTCCAAATATGATGTGGGCACAATTAATTGGCCAAAGATTTTCAAATGTAGTGAAACACACCTACCTTTGTTTTTCTAATCAATGTTCAACAACCACCGTTTTGATGCACACACAACCTCTGATGTTATAATCTCTATTGCTTTCCCTACTCTATCCATAATTCTGCAATATTTTCCCATAACTCCATTATCTTCCATTGCTCCAACTTTTCTCAAAAGTCAAACCTTATTTTTTTCTCATGGAAAGTTTTAATCTTTATACCCTAAACTTGCCAACATTCTTCATCATGTTTTTGTTCTTGTATGTCTTTGCTTTCATGGTGGTTTTCCGCAATTGGGGTCAAAAACACAGAGCCGAAGCTTCGAGTTGTTTCATCTCTCTAGTTCATGGCACCCCTGCTGTTTTCATGGCAAGTTACGCGATTATATTCGTCGAAAACAGAGCTTCTAATATTATAGCCTCTCCAAACACAACTTTCCAAGACATTGTTATTGAATACAGTATCGCTTACTTCTTCATGGACCTACTTCACTACATCATATTCTTCCCTCGTGATATTCTCTTCATTCTCCACCATGTAGCAACTCTGTACGTTTTAGTCACCTGTCGTTTCGTGGTTCGTTCTGGGGCGTTTGCAATCCTTGTGATTCTTGTTCTTGCTGAGATCACAAGTGCTTGTCAGAATGTGTGGAGTCTTGCTGGTTTTCGAAAAGCTGATGTTCCTGCTTCAGCCAAATTGCACTGAAACACTGTCTCTTCCTTTCTATATATTGTATTCTGTTGTTAGAGGGATTCTTGGACCTCTGTTTGTGTATCAGATGTGGGTCTATTATCAAAGTCGAGCTGCTGCTGCTGCTACTTTGATCCCGAAGTGGGCTTGGGTTTCTTGGATGGTTGTGATTGTGATTGGGATCTTGCTTAGCATATTGTGGATTCTGAATAATTGGATTGACTTGTATAGAGAAAGAAGTTGCAAAGCTTCCAAGAAATCAACTAGAAAATTTCTGTGGTTTTTTTTAATTAGTTTTAGCTGCAATATTTTCTTTCTTGATAATACAGAATGTCAATGAAAGTAACAAATTTCCTTAATGTTTCTAATTTAAATAATAACGATAAGCTGAAAAAGTCAATAGTTACATTATCTAACAAATTGCAGCCTGTAAAGAAAAAACTCTCAAATATAGAAACTTGGGCATGTATACCGAATCTAAAATAGATTAGGAAACTAGAATACTTGTCGTAAAAGGAAACTCAAATCCAAAACATAAAATAAAAACAAATTAGTAAAAGAAGCCTCCTCCTAATTGGAAAAGGAACACATCCTTATAAATGCTCCTCCAAATCACAATGTACCATACACACAAATTCTTCAAAAATCTACCATCTCGCTCGATCATGTCCTCTTCTCTTTTCTCTTTTCTTTCAATGGTGGTCAAGAAGATGAAAAGAACCGAACCCAATAACAAAGTTGGTGGCAGGCTGCAATATCAAGTCTCTTCCTAAGGACTTGCTTACCGACGTTCTCGCCCGTGTGGCCTCTGGTTCTGTCGCCGACTTGTTCAACGTGGAACGGAGCTGTAAAGATCTTTTCGAAGTGGGAAATGACAATTACGTTCTACAACATGCTTGCATGGACAGCTTCCCAATCGCTCCCTGGCCCATAAGCGACAAGGCTTCTTTGTTCTTAAGACGCTGTAGAGAGAGCGGTAACGCCGAGGCATTATTTAGACAAGGCATGTTCGAGTACTTCACTTTGTTAGAAATAGAATCCGGACTCGTGATCTTGCAAAGAGCCGCTCATAAGGGGACATATAGAAGCAACCTATGTAGTTGGCATTCTATTATTATCACACTCTCATGGGGACAATAGATTACGACGACAAGGGTTGAATCTTTTATATTGTTTGAAACAACGACGTTGCTTCAAAGTCGGAAAATGCAGAAAGAAAATAAAATGGGTCGTTTCGAGTTTGTGGATACATAACAACGTTAAAATGGATACAAGAACATGCAATTGCTGGAATAAATGCAAAAGAGGGTGGGAAGAAGACAACTTTGGGGTCACCTGCTCCGAATCTTGCTTCTGGGATCGCGAAACAACTATGTTTTGTAATTTGATTAAAAGCAATATGTATTTGGATGATAATTAACTATGATTATGATTTTTTTTTTTGATTTCTACTAATTTTAGTCACTGATCGTGAATGCAAATCAACTTTTGTTTTTATATTTAATTGATTGATTTATTTTTTTGGTTTAATTGTTCGTTTTTTTTTATAAAAAGAAAAAAATTGACGGAGGTCATGGCTGCCGTTGCCGGATCCAACCTTGTCAACTGTGTACGTTATTTATTTATTTTTTTTTAGTTTTAGCTACAATATTTTCTTTCTTGATAATACAGAATGTCAATGGAAGTAACTAATTTCCTTTTATGTTTCTACCTTAAGTAATAATGATAAGCTGAAAACATTAATAATTACATAATCTAACAAAGGAATTGCAGCCTGTAAAGCTGTTTGGACCCACATATTGAAGTGATTGATTTTGACT
This sequence comes from Dipteronia sinensis, assembly GCA_033220585.1. NCBI lineage: Eukaryota > Viridiplantae > Streptophyta > Magnoliopsida > Sapindales > Sapindaceae > Dipteronia > Dipteronia sinensis. The sequence continues at coordinate 74,978,414 of CM065638.1, read as the reverse complement.
TACCATCCTCTTCTTCAATCTTTTATGGGAAATTATAGGCCAATAATTGAAGCATTCATCATGTCAGGACTTCCATGGTAGTGAAGCTCTGCAAAGGTGCCTCCACCTTCTCCCTTGGCTAGTCTTCCCGGATTCACACAAACACACTTCGTTTCCTCTTCCCCTTCGCTTCTTCCTCCAACCGACAACACCTGTGCCCAAGGAGAGGGAGATCACATAGGATTCATGGGTATCTCAACTCAAATTGCACTAATTCGGAACAAATTCTTCATCAGTGTGTATCACTCTCATTAAACTAGAGTTGTGGGTCAATACTAACCTTTATGAAGTACTTCATGTCTGAGGGAAGGATGATTATATCTGGAATTGAGGAGATACTTAGAGCTTCTGGGGCCAGCGAAAAATCCAATGGAATGCCTTCTGCCGGTGGATATAAAGGATAAAAGCTGTTTGAAAATTATATCAAAGCATTAATCACTTATATATATTTAAGTGAATACATTTACACAACATGATCTATTACTACTACATGCCTGCGCTGGCTAAGAATATGGTTTGCAAGTCTACTCATGCGGTCACTGGGCGGTGTTCCATCTTTGGGATTTCTTGATAACTCTTCTCCACTAAGCTGTTTAAGGAGATCAACAGTGCAGCAACCTACTTTGACCTGAAATACCAAACCATTAATGGAATATACCGGTGTTTTCATACTCAGATAAACAGAATGTTCGAAATTTAAAAGACTTGAAAACTTAAGGTATCAAAACTTAGCGACATCCTATAGGAATGCTAAGACTCAGACATTTAATGGAAACTCTAGCAGTCATAATCATGCAAAAGTTGAGAGGATATGAAAACTGACATATGGTAAGCATAATAGATAGAAGGTTTTAGATAGAAGTTTCAAATGTCTACGGCCACACTATAAGTTCGAATGCAATTAACTCATAGCCAAAATAGTCAACTCGGTATTCTTCCGTAGCCACCTCATGTTTCCATGAGATCTTAGAATCATGAAAGCAAGAACCTTATTATCAAATTTTTAGTTCAGAAGTACCATAGATACCAATAAAAGCAACAGATAAAAGTATAGAAAAATCACAATTTTAGAACAAGATATTGTTATTTTACCTGATTTGCATCAAACATCCCTGGATTTGTAAGACTGGTTATCTGGAGGAAAAAGACTAAAATATTTGAGACTGCAAGTAATGGAAAATGATTTGAAATCCCCATGAGCTCAAATATGAACTGTCTATGAAATCATTTACCTGATGTTTGATATCACTTGGATGAATCTCAAAAGCAGGCTGCACATTGTACCATTTTAATATAGTCATATATACCGTTTCAATAAAATCTCATTAAATTGAGCACAGAAATGTTGTTATATTTTATGTTTCATTGAACAATAAGATCACCTGAGGGAAAACGAAGTCGTGGTTAGCATCCCGTATGGATGGCACAAGAACCACACGTACTTCAGAACCCAAGTATTCAACATGATCTTGCAACTGAAAGCATACAGAGGAGAAAAAAATGATTAAGGAGACATAATTTTTTTCCTAAATCAATTAATCCAATTTTCTTTTGGAAATACCTTTCTGAGAACTTCCAGGCGAAATATTTCATCATAGCTCATGTCTACAGTTCCTTTCTTAATCTGTGGATGCTCAGAATCAACAAATGGTCCAAGCTGAAGAAACACCGATAAGACAAGATGTGAAAGTTTCCCACTTGGTCAACATTGCAATATTCTACTAACAATCATTGAATTAATAAGCAATGGATTCTTACCAGTATAAGCAACTGCGGTTGCTTTCTGCTTGCATACGCTAGCAGCTCCGTCAAAGGCTCAAAAAATAAGTTGTCTGCTGTGGTAAAAGGGCCTGATGCAATAATCTATTCAAAAATCAAAGTATGTGTAAGCCTTCATATACAAATGATGACAGCGAAGACAGACGGTTAAGCATAAGAAACAATGTTATCTTATTAATATCTCGAAATAATGCAGAAGACAGATTGCATACCACAGAGATCTCGTCTGGCCTTGAGGTCAAATCAGTTGAAAGGAACTCATGATCCAAAGCTTGCTTCTTTATAGGATGCGCATTCACATCAGTAGGAACGGGTAAAGGAACAGAGTCTACAACTTTTGATGCAATCAAACAATGTCCGCTAGGATTGTGCCCCTCAATGCCTACTACCTATGGAAAATGCAATTTTTTCATGTTAATTATTGGAATTTGGCCACGTGGAGCAAGTTCTATGATCCTTTTATCTTATGCTTCTACCTGTCCAGGGAAAATGGAAAACTGGCCCAGTTTATGTAAGTCTAGACGTACACGCTGTCCTCCAGAATGTTCAACACTGCCAAAATACAATATGAACACAAAACCCATGTTCAACAAGAACACTAAGATATAACTCAGCAAAATGTGAAAAATAACTTCTCAACACATGAAAGATGTCCATTATGAATATGATCAGGAGTTGTATTTATCAGATTCTATCCAAGTAGTTCTGTTTAGCAAAGAGAAAACACATTATAGAAGATTATGTTTATCTGATCCTGATCAAGTCAATGTACCTACAAATTAGGCATATACAGGCACTGTATTGATTTGGGCACCTAATCTACATACATAAGGCTTCATTGTCACGTGGCTGAAAAATTTCATTCCCATCTAAGTTGACATGATCACATATATCTGACATTGTTCAAACAGTAAAGATAACACCCATCTGCCTTCTGCTGAATGATACAAAAGAAAAAGAAAAGTCCAGGACTTTTTACCTGCTTTGTAACAAGACAGACTTATCGTTCAAATGGCCCTCCCCATCACAAGAGATCATTCCGACAGCAAATACACTTTTCTGAAGCAATAGATTTCATTAAAACAATAAATTCATAGCCTCATTTAACCTACAACAGATTAATAAAGAGAGAGATAGTGAAACTGCCAAATTACCTGTGAAGCAACTGTAGGGTCAACCGGTTCCTCATAAAGCCCAGAGGTGATGAGTGCATTTGCATATCTTGTAATGCGATTTTCGAGTGCATTAAACTACATAACCAAGAAGCTGAGTTAATGTAATACATATAGGGAGTAAAAGAACAAGAACTGTTAAACTGCCATAAGAAGTATCAAATACCCTGTCTTCAATCCGGTCATACATGAACCTGCAGCCTGGTTCTGGTCCCGCTCCATGAACTATCAAGGAACAACTCCTGCGAGGATGAACCCTTTTAAGGAAGTCCTCATCTGCATTCTCATTATCTTGTTCATTACTACCATTCTCTGTATTGGGCAGATTATTGATGTTGAATTTTGCCACAAGCTTATCTGTTCGTCGCCCAAACGGTGTAACAAGTTTTGATGGTTTCCCAGAAGAATAACCATTCCCATTTGTTTTATGTGTTGAATCAAATGGCTCTGAATTGAAATTCTGAATCTGAGAATTATCTGTTGGAGTACCCGGAATATCATCTGCCATATGCTCATCTTCGTCATTCAATATCCTGCACAATAGGTGCTTCACCATTAATCACTCACATTTTAAGAAGAACAAAGATTTATTCAATATTAATCTGCAAATCAACCATGTTCACGTACCCATATCACCTCATTCAACTTCAATTTTTTTTTTAAAAAAAAAATAAATTATAAAACAACAAACTTCAAGGAAGCAAAGTTACAATAATTATACAAACTGCTCACATGTCCACATCTTTACTGGAGTAAATATGCAAACCCGGTTCCTCTTTAACAACTGCTTCTTTCTGCTCATTTTGCAAATGCACCAAAAAACCATCCATTTCAGCATCTTCAACCGTCGTACCATCTAATAGCCTGCCGCAAAATTACCCGTGTCAAACGACTACTAGATCTATTCATTCCTTTTACATTAATCAAATCAAGTTAAAATTCCCATGAAATAAGACTTCAAAACCAAAATTGGTTGTCAAATTAACAATTTAAGACCCTAATTCAGCTTGAATTAGATACATGTATGGATTTAATTTCTTCCTTCAGTGAAACTAAAATAAATAAGAAATATACTTATCTGAGTACAAATAGGGGTAGTTAAATTAGGCTAAAGCTTCATTTTTTATATAAAAAAATAAGGGCAAATCTAAAGAGAGAATTTTTTAGCTAATAAACGATAATTACCGGTTAAGATAGTAAACCTCCCAGCTGGAGACGAGATCCGAGGGCTTGAGATCGTAATTGATACAAAAAGTAAGACCTAAATCGAGTGAGAATCAAAAGTAAAGCATCAACTTCTGCAGATAGAAATGAAATTATAAATTCAAGGGAGCAGAAGAGGAATATAAATTACATTTCTTGAGAGCTTCTTCATCGTCGATAGTGAATCCGCTCTTGTTGAATTCTGATTTGATTTCGTCTTCCATGGCGGGTTACTCTTCTCTCTCTCTGTCTCACACACGCTCTATAGGGTTTCCACACTGTCAATTTGGGAGCAGAAGACAGAAATGGCGGGAAAATAAATTAGGTTTACAAGGGTTTTTGGCGGGTTATCTGTATCCCAAATTTACAATTGTACCCTTTTAGAGGGAGAAATTCTTGGGTGCATCTTATACACCATGTATCACCCGTCCTGATACTGCCACGTATTTGCTTATGTGGTAGTATCAGGATGGACAATGTATGGTACACCCCGCTGCACCCTAGTTTTTGTCTTTTAGAGGACAATTGTACCCTTTATATTTACCCAAACTCAGTGAGTTAATCAAATAGAAACTCGAAGGGTTTAGCTATTATATAAGATCCGTAATTCTGTATAGTTACTAGGTCAATTCATAGTCTTTAGATTTCAATCAAAATGTGTATAAAAATTAAGGATTTAAAAAATTAAAACTAAAATTAAATAAATCTCTCATATAACTATCTACTAACAATACAGTTTATAGTTAAACTCAAACTCAAAACCCCTTGATGATGTGTCTGGACACATCATCACCCTTCTAATGACTCATGATGATATGGCTGAACACGTAAGGATTGTGCCTTATGGATCGTCGGACAATAACACAAATCGGGTTTTAGTTCTGTTCAGACCGACCATGTAGATTGTTTGGGCTGTAATACTCAAAATCTGTGAAATGCACTCAACCGTCACAAATTTGCAAACTCATAATAATAATACAGTAATAATAAATTATTCAAAAAAAAAATTCTTCTGATTTTTATTATTATTTAGGCTTGTCCTAACTAAAAAATTATTAATCAATTGTATACAGGAAAATTCAAGAGTTATATAAGGAATTCTGTCCTTTTTATTTATTGTAAGAACTCTCGTAGTCCCGTGATCTTCTGAAATTAAGAAAAAATTATCGCCTTAAATTCATTAGAGATCTCAATTGAAATCTCACAAACATTTTGAGCAATTTCTTATAGTGAGGTCTGGTTATATTTTAATGAAACGGTCCGGACAGTAATTCCTACTATAGATAAGAGATCTCTTCACATATTGTGATTTTATAAATAAATGAAAGACTCGAAACCTGAATATAAACATGTCCACTCATTGTGCTTTATGGAGATGTATTAATAGTTATAACTTCAAGTGATTTGTACACCTTATTATTTGCTACATTAAAATCATAAAAGTGCCCTAAAAAAAACTATAGAACTGCAAACAAAGTAATAATAATGCTAATTACAGATAATGAAGATGTCTGCTGTACATTGTAACACTGATATAACACAGCAACTGCTCTTCTATTTGTGAATTGAAATTCACTAGTTTTTATGTTTCCCATTTCAAGAAATATAACCCATCTGCACTGGCAAGACTCCCAGATGATTTAAACTTTGATTATTCAATCAACACCGTGACGAACGAATACCGTAATCATCATCTTCATCTTCACCGTCATCATCATCTTAACAATAATAATATGATGATTAAGACCTACGCTACAGGTCAGCATTTACGAGAATAATTTGTATTTTTTGGCTGAAATGATGATTGATCTTAACCCACCAATGGGTGATAGAATCATCAAACACAAACCAAGAACAATGCATATCTGAAAATGTACAAAAAACAGGAAAAGAAAATTTCAGTTCATGCCTCAAATCAAAGATTGAATTTTTTTTATCAGAGGTCCAGTGAAAGTTAATTACCCAATTTATGCACCAAGACAAGCCAAATTTCTTTGGTTTGCAGATAGTAAGCCAAATGATGCAAGGGAGCTGTGAAGAGAAAAGAAATATTGTACATCATAATTCATAACATATATATTGTTTGATTTAACAAACCAAAAAAATGTGAAGCAATCAGTGCTTACAAAGTAAGTTGTTGGGGCAAAAGCAAATCCTCCAAAGAATCCAAGAAGAGAGCCAAAGAAAGGAATACACAAACCGATTATCATCGTAAAAGCTGAAATCAAAGGAAGATTATTAGAAAGACTTACTCAGTTATGTCAAATTTGTTTCAAGAATTGAAAAATGTGACTGTTTGAACAACTTACCAACATATGCAGACCGCGTTATAAGGCGAAGAGTGAAACTAGGATTGAATTTCATGGTCTTAACCAGAAAAGTTTCGAGCATATCGAACACTGGCATAGCATATATCTACAAACATTTTTTCGAAGGAGAAAAGTAAGGCCAAACATATTCGAAAGCTGTATAAGTTGTACTTAGAAAACAATTGAATTGAACCTGGTAGCTTCCAATGACATGAATTACAACAAACAAGTTAGCAGCTGCAATAAGCCAAGTGGGTTTCTCCAGCGTAATGAGGACATTGTCGTTGACAGCATTTCCGAAAACATAGTACCCGATTATGGCGACAGGGAAGTAGCAAATGGCGACAACAATGTATGCAACAACAACTCCTTTCCACATTGGTCCCTTTGATGGTGTTTCAGGAGTTGAAGGAATTGTTGCCTGGATCTCCAGAACAACATTGTGACCAGCAAACGCGAAAGCTACCTCTCCCATCCCGCTAAAGAAATCGAACATGACCCCAGATGAGGTCTCGGATTTGTATGAGTAGTCCACATTTGGTTGGACACCCTTTTGGAGAGATGTCGCCCAAGCAATTGTAGAGTAACTGCAATGAAGTAATCATTAATCAATCAACATTTATATACGATTAATCGAGCAAATTCAATGATTCAGAAGAGGGATATTGTAATTTGTACGTCAAGGACATGACAGCCGCGGCTAGTGAGACCCCGCTGATGGAGTTGAAGTTAGGGAGATGGGAGATAACGAAGTGGACAGACGCGAAGATCATGATGAAGTATGAGGTCCTGATCGGCTGGCAGTTAGGACAGACCACGTCATGGAATTTCTGCAGCGATTTCCCTCCGGTGACCATGTAAACAATGTCAGTACCAACTTCCACAATCACTTGTTGAGGCACCACAATCCAGAGCCCAAGCTTCTCACCAAATGCATATTGGCCTAGTTCATGGTACCTATCAAATCTCTTTCCGGGGACTATTTCGTGCATTTCCACCATTTGCCACAACGTGTACAAGGTTATGATCCATGATAGTGCGAGAATCGCAATTCCAGGACCCCTATATATTTCTCAACAAAACATTACACACCATTAAAACTCTGTAACATCTTATACATTTACATTACACTAGGTTGATGACATAAAAACAGACATATATATCGAAAAATTATCAAGTGCGGTATCCTGTACGAATTTTTCGTGTGGGATCACCGATTATAATTCATGCCGATTAAGTGATTATCACCTCCGATAATTAGTGATCTGGCACAAATTTCCCGCATTAGAAAGCTACTCTCTCTCTATATATCAGTTAAAAAAGTGTCGAAACCCCGGAAAAGAAATCGTGAGAACAAACATCAAACACTTACCATCCAAGCTCTGACATGGCGTAAGGGAGGCTGAGGACACCAGCTCCAACCATGGCAGTGACATTGTGGAAAGCTGAGTACCACCATTTCGCATTCCTGGAAGAAGTGATCGGGAGCCAATCCTCGATGGCTTTCTGTTTCGCTGCCTCTGTATCGTCCATGAACTTTGGCTGTGGAGATTCACTAGACGCCATTGTTGTTATATCTAAAAAACAAACACTTTCTAATTTTCTTTCGAAACAAACAAAATTCAACCCAACCCAACACAACACAATGTCACTGGAAGATGTGACGACAATGGTATCGTTTTTTCGATTCACAGGCAAATATTATATAGAGATTTTGAATATCACAGAACTTCCATTAATAGATTTCTTCTCATTTTGTGACACAGACTGACAGTTGGTGTTCCGTGGCTCACATTGCTAATTTTAACAGAATTTTAAATCTTTGGTGTACCGTTCGTTTCTCTTCAGTCTTCACTTGTCAAGTTACCAAATTGCCCTTACTGTATACAGGTTTCATTAGGATTAGGTTGTACTTCTTGGTAAATGTCTAGTGTTGTTACGTTATGACCATAATAAAACTGACTTTTGTCGGCTCTTGTATGGTCTCCCCTAATTTTTTTCATTAATAGTCTAACGAATTGACACCCAATTGAATTTTTCGTAGAATTTTTAGGAAAAAAAAAATCAATGGAAAACTAACATTTTTTTTTAATAAAGACTTCTCTTGAATTTTGAAGATATATATTTATAACGTAATATATATATATATATATAAAGGAAATGGTAAGAAATGATCAAAAAGTTTATGAGTTTATTGTTTTTAATCAAAAGTTTTATTTTTTATTATACTTATTATTTTTAGGGTTGAACTGACAACTATACCCTCCCTTTTGTCTTTTTTCCATCCAAATTTTATATATATATATATATATATATATATTTATGAGGAAATATATATGGAATTATATAAAGACAATGAATTATAATCTAATAGCGGAAACGAAATGAAATATGATTTTGACAGTAACTCAACATCAATGCAAAGGTAATATAAGTGATTAGGTGAAATTTTAGCATAATTAGGCCCATAACTAGCTTGATTTCATCACAAAATACATCTCGTAGGCCTTGTACTTGTATGTTATTACCTTAATTGAAGAATCACTCACTTCTCATGTTTGAAAATAGGAAAACAATTACCTGGATGCGGATAAAAGACGACGAAGCGAAAGCAATAGGTTCTCGAATCCACGACAGAATTTTGTTTCGAAGGAACGATTTTTTTTATTAATATTAATCAAAAAGTAATAAACAATTATTCTTACTATTGCTTAAATAGAAGCAAGAAAAACAAACTCCATTCGTTTAGGATTCATGATTCCTAAATTGACTAAAACTAGAAAAGCTCAAAACTTGCCCGGATAAGATAAATTTGAGCTATTTTCAAAACTTAATGACCATTTCCTAAACAAACTCAAAGAAACAAAACCTAATGAATGTATTCTGACAACCCGAAGTTATCTACTCTCACAACATCGAAAAAAAAACTCTCCACACATGTTTGTAAAATACGTCCGGTACTTTGTATGGATTCAAAACTACTAGAGCACAATCAGAGGACTTATATTATATACATGATTCCTGGAAACTTGTACAGATCGGTCACTCATGAAGCTGTATTGACAGCTTCTCTCACGTTGTTCTTACTATGAAATTATTCAGATAACTATTACAATTTCTGTACATATCTTACCACATGTAAAAAAAAAAACTTGGAAAAAAATGGGAAGGATATGGAGAATTTTCAAAGCTCACATAATACAGGCATGTTAGTCAGCCAAATACAAAGCGAAGTGTAACTGGTGCTGCTTAAGGAAGAAAAAATTCAAGCAACTAAAGCACTGGTTTGCTTGTAACTCCTCCTACTTGTCCTTGTATAGCTCATGGAATCTTCTTCAACAGCCAGGCCTTGTGCGCCGAAACGGAGAAACTGGTTCAAGAGCTTCTTATTAAGGGAATCTTGTTTTGTTAATTGAGGAGTTCTACCCCAGTGACTGTTTCGAGCAAGAGGGTCCTGAAATATCAACACCTTTTTGTTTATTATCCACGGAAGTAGTAGGCGAAGCCATGGATGATCCTGAAAGAGGGCTAACGGGTACAGCTACTAAATGCGGTGATGCCTGAATCACACCATGCATTAGCCCTGCGGTGAATTTCTTCTTGGTTGATGGACTTGGCAAGTCGCTCCTTATCGAAAAGGTCCTTTTGTTGTTTGGAAGAGAGAGTGGTTTCATGTACTTTTGCCTAAGTGGAATGGGACTGACTTCTATACTGGATGCCTCCGAAGGATCATCGTCTCCCAACTCCGAGCTAGTAGCATCTTTTCGCTCTTTCTTCTTGGGCCACTGGAGAAGAAATTTCAGGCGCGTTGTAGCAGAATTGATAGAATTCGACTTCTTATCGACTGAGATATTTGATTCCAAGTCACTTTGTTCGCTCTGGCAGGTACTATATTCCACACTTGTTGCATCACAACTAGCATCGGTTGGATTCCCCATACCAGTGTGCAAGAATATCTCTGCATCTGGGATTCGGAAAGAGGAGCCGGGACTGACACCTATACCCTGCCCTTTCAGATGAGAAACAATGGCATTTCTAGCCACATTGTCCTGGCAATTGGAGATTCCTCCAGCAGAAATCAACTCCTTGATTAAAATTTCTGAGGATGCCGATTTTGGATGTCGCTTGAGAAGATCTAGTGGAGTCATCCCATCACCATCCCGGACGTTTAAGTCGATTGATGGCACTGTCATGAGTAATTCCACTAGATTACAATGAATGTTCTCAGCTACAGCCAGGTGAAGAACAGTTCTTCCGCCGTTGTTCGCGACATTGATGATATCTTGTATGTCCAATATCTTACCACATACCAGCTGCTTCATGAACTCAACCTGCTGGTCTACTCTTCGGAATCCAGGGGTTCGAAAACCGGCCACTGCCATATGAAGAAAAGTGTCTCCATAACTGTTTGTTGCCGAGATTAATAAGGGAGATGTTACAATCAGAACCTTTGCAACAGTCAAGTGACCCTTGTAAGCAGCTACATGTAATGCTGTGTTCCCTCGATTGTCTGTGGAGCTGGCGATGTCATAGGATTCTAGAAGATCCTTCACTACCTGCATTAACAAAATGAAAACGACATAATTGACAATTCTCAGGAGGTCCAAAGAAGAGACTTAATAGTGTCAGTCATGAACAACTTCCATTCTAGCACAGGCTTCACAGAATATGTACCCATTTTCCATTACATGGACAATTTAAAGGTCAGTAATTTTGACAGTCCCTAATCAGAGAATGTGTCATAATGTGAAAGATTCAATTAAGAAACTATAAGTAAGATTTCCCGGTTCAAGAGCCCAGAACAGGAGAAAACTAAAAGTGCAATATTTGATTAACCCGTACATTGAAAAGCCTTTTCAATCTTACGAATAGCAACTATTCATAAATTACGCGACTTTTCAATCTTTTTAAGCTTTTGCCAAGGAACCCAGATGGCAACACAGAACACAGAACCTCAGATAAGCATAGTTGGAAACTTCATTGAATGAAAACAAGCTTAATGGTTTAGCAATGAGCATGTGTCAAGTAATTAGTTATCGTAATCGACATGTTTTGGGAATGAGCATGTTAGTTAATTGTTCTAGATTATCCAAGAAATGCAAAAACGAAACAGAAATTTGCAGATTCAGAGCTGCAGATTAACATTTACATCCTTAGAGAGTTCAGTCATGCACACAAAGATAGCATCATTACTCAACACTGTAAATTCGAACTCCTTTAAACAAACAAATTCTATGTGATTCTATGAAATCACAACATGTTATAAGTCATGTTCTGAATACAATTCTCCTCTCACTTGTCACTTCTTCAACTCAATTAGAATATCACATTTGCACACTTAACAGTCACACAAATTGGCAATCAACAATCTGTACTATGAAAAAAAACTGACTGTAAAAAATGTTCCCAGCTTTTTCAGGTTAGAAATGATGATGATGATGCATCACATTTTCACATAACAAAAAAGGATCAATAACAGAGAATTCTTATTCCATACCTCAACCTGCCCTCTCCCAGAAGCTGAATGCAATACAGTGGATCCTTGCACATCTCTATAAACCAAAACATCAACACAATCTCCAAGTAGCTCCTTCAAAATCACCAAATTCCCTCCTCTAGCAGCAGCATGAACAGCTCTATTCATCATCTCCCACTTAAAAACTGATTCACTCTCATTCAACTTGACAGCATTGTCAAGAAGTAGCCTGAAAACCTCACAATTCTTGCTCCTGGCCGCGGCGTATAATATATCAGTGACACCATACTCTCCTTCTCCAAAAACTAGAAGAGGGTCTCTCTGCTCCAGCAATTCTCTTACAAAACCCACATCACCAGCTGAGGCAGCTGTGTAGAGAAGCCAACCACCATAACCACCTTGAATCAAGGAATTGTGGCCTCTCTTTCTCTCACAGTCAAGAAGTAGTTTCTTTGCAACAAGAGAGCGACACTTGGCAACATCATCAAATTGTTCCTCGTCGTCCCACACCGATTCAAGGCGGCGAATACGGCGGAGAGAAGTGAGTTTGATGAGGAGATTTGTGTCAAGATAGAGAAGCTCCTTTACAAGATCATAGTGCCCATTTGCAGCTGCAAAATCAATTGGTGATGCATACCACCATCGATCCCCTGTACTCTCCCAACGAAGAGGGAAGTTTAAAGGAGGCATTGTAACAGAGAAATTTGATCAAAAACCGAAAATTTTCAAACAGAAATAATAAAAATGATAACTTTATCAACAAAACACAGATAATTCAAGAGTTCTAAAGTGGGTTTTTGAAACTGATAACAAACAATCAAGTTATAGCTTCTAAACTACTAAAAGGAGCCATTAAACACTAAAAAACAAACAAGTGCTTGCAGGGAAAGTTAGAGAGAGTTTTTTTACTTGGACAGTTGGAATCAAACCGTATGCGAGAGAACCCATTTGTAACATGAACAGTTGATGAGATGATTAGGATGAGTAAATATCTCTAACTCTTATCCCTTCAGGTTCACATGAATGGAAGATAAAATATGTGAGAAAAATAATAATAATAATAAAAACAAACATGTGGACTTCAAAAAGGAGAAGTCATAGATATAATAATCAAGCAAGGAAATTGCCTACTTTTAACTATTTGCATAGAAGATAACAAAACGATATTGGACACTTGATTCTAGATTTTTGTGGGGTTATATTTGATGGTGGAGAGAAAAAAAAATGGAAAAAAAAAAAGTTGAATAAAAGCATAGAATACTGAGATTCTTTGGTCCGTGAAAGGGCAGTGATGAGATAAAAGAGTGTCATTATCATGTGAATGAGGTAGTGAACAATGAAGTGGAATTTTTCTCGGTGATTTTGATAAGGACATGTTTAATGCATTCAACTGATAAAAAACAAGACAGGTCTGAGGCAGTTTGGTACACATATAGTAGATTAGATTGGTCTCTGTCATAAAATTATCTTGTATGCAAATATACTAATTTTTTTTTTCTTGTTTTCTGTTTATATTATTTGCACATGCCTTCTCTGATCAGATTGTAGCACTTTAATCTCTTTATGTAAATCTATCTGCATTGTTTATTGGATTGAATTCATGTAACGTAATAAGTCATCATAAGCTTAATTAGCATTAAAATCTTTTTAAAACAATTAAAGTAGTAGTAGCAGTTGTCTTTTTTGACTCATCAGAATATTCGGTGGGTTGCTAATAAGACATTGCTGCCTTTTTGGTGTTCTTGATTTCACCATGAAAATGGATGAAGAAATAATTGAATGTTGTAGTTGAATTTGTTGACCTAGTTTTCTACTTTGGCTGGATTGAATGTAAAAAGTTGGCTAGTAGTTAGGGGAACACAACACAACACCACTCCATGATGGAGATTGGAGACCCTTTTTCTTCTCAACCTTGTAATTCCCAAAAAAAAAAAAAAAAAAAAAAAACCATGATCACAATTCACAAACAAGAAGCAGAACAAAAGCACATGCCAAGCTTGCTTTTTTGTCTGGTTTTTGAAGCATTTTAAGGACAACACACCATCACCCATTGCTACCTGCTCGGTGCATGCATGCATGCATGTACACCCTCAAATACCATGGTTGCTCTCATGTTATTATAAAGTAGTATTAGAGATATAGTTCATTAAATTAGACACTTATTGATTTGATAACTTAATCAATTTCTTTACCTAACAAAATCGCACAAATTTGTCCATTTTAAATTAGAGAGGGTATGCACATCACCTTTTAACATAAATGGTAGTGAACATCTCCTTTTACATACTAGTGAGAGGAATGAATCTCACGATGCGTATTTTACAAACAGTATTATAGAAGTAGATATTCGAACCTTATATGTACAGTTTGTTTTTGACAGGTCCCGATAGACACTTGAACCTACTGTTTGAGTAGTTACATATCATTTATGTGTACAGTACTAATTTTAGACAAACTTGATGGGTTTTACTTGACAAGTTGAAGGGGGAATATTTGGAACTGTTCAAACTCTACTAAAATATATACCCAACACAGTTACTGACCGGTTCAAATGTTAGTTGTAATAATCTTTGAATGTCTGTTAACTTTGTAATCTTGTTACTGGCTTCGATTATTTTCATGCATTGCCGCTTTGTATTTGGAACAGTTTTCAAATTATAGATTAGATAAAACTACAGATAAGTTAGTAAAATAGAGAAAATTTAACTTTTATACAATATCTAATAAGTGCTTTATATAAAAACACTTTGATAGAATATAATACACACTTGTGTTAAAAAGTGTTACGTGGAAAGTATATGCATACAAAGAAACTTGCAAAGACATTACATAATACAACCAAAAGCAAAACAATGAGATTGCAGACAAAGGATTAATGGAACCTCATAAAAGACAAGCAGAGGAGACAACAAGGGCAACAAAGCTTGATAAATATGTCGTGTGATATGTATATAAAAGGAAGATTAATGTGATCATGAGTGATCAACAGTTAGCATCAATTATGATCTTTGGGTACAGCAACAATGATAAAAAGTGGCCCATTGGAGCACATGGTTGGATTAAAAACGTGGAAGCTTTGGAGCCTTGGAGGTCTCTTATGGGGTCTAGTGATTTTGGGTCCATTTCAGTTTCGTATAATAATATCAACCAAGCTAAAGCATCATCGAATCAGGAAGATGCTCATTGCTCTTCACTCGATCTCTTCACACATCATATTCAATCCTAAATGTGCAAGATTATCACCTCATGTTATACTTCTCCAATATACACCAAAGTGTCAAACCAACCAAAATGAAAAATGAAAACTATACACAAGAATAGACAATCAATTCAAGATATAGTAACATATATCAACCCTAATTCATGTGAAATTCATAATGCCAGCCTAGTTAGGATGATTGCGTCGCACGCGCCCCTCGCTCATTGCATGTCAATTGTCATGTGATATATATATAGAGAGAGCAACATCCAAATCTACGTGATATTTATACAACGAGTCATGCTATTCGTAGGTTGGGTGCACGAGACCATTTAGATTATCTAGAGTCCACATTCAACACATCCTAGCTATATGCTAGTATGAGGAGATTTCTATGATCAACGTTATTGTAAATGCTTTAGTATAAACAAACAGTTAAAAACAACTAGAACATATTAATGTCATGAAAAAGTAGTAAATGTAATTACATATTGAATATACAATTATTTCACCTATTGATTAAGTTTACAAGATGTATTAATAATTTATTACTAACAGACCCCGTAAAAATCAAGGTATTGTTTAAAAAAAAAATTACAGTACATATTACATGTAATAAGTCTATAACACATTGACTGATTTTATCCAGTGGATCCCATTTTATATATAATTTGGAGGCGGTTAGTAAAAAATTTGAGTTAATTTCATTGAATTTTTACATAATTGTATAATAAGCCCATTTTATTTATTATTTAATCGAAAGACCGGCCCAAAAACAAAGGTAAAGGGAAGAAATTACTCCCAACGGTGCCGTTTTATAGCAGGGTTCTCAAAGCATTAGACTACACATCGACGTGCCCGATCACGTCACCCACATGCACCCATGTGGCTTGCACGTGATAATCCCACGAGGATGTGAGAGAACACGTCCGCCAAAGTCACATGCCCACGCACGTCAACAACAGTCGCTGACGTGCACAATCACGTCACCTAGATACACTGATGTGGCAAAACAATCGGCCAGTTAACGAGGACATTGAGAGAACACGTCGGCAAATATCAGTGACTGTGCTCACACACGTCATCGTTCATTAATGACGTGGTCCGACACGTCATGAAATCGATTGAGAATGTGACCAGCACAGTGGGCAATTTCAGAGATGGAAGAAGAAGAAAAAAAAAAACACAGAGAGATCAGTTAAATCGGTTGGCAACAGAATCCAAATTAGGTTTTGTAAGAAGAATCAATCGCTTTGAAAATCTTGAAACCCATCGAATCGGGCTGCAATAGTGTGAACCTTTTCAGTTTTCGCCATGTTTACGAGAATATATACTCATGACTGTGATGAAAACGAAGCCTTTGACTTATTTGGAGCCAGAATCCAGATTTTAGGGCATTTTATAGGGAGAAGACGCTACTAAATTTGGTTTACGAATTTGCCCTCTCCTTTTGAAGTGATAAAAATGGTAATTTTGTGGAACATTTTCTCGATTGTCAGGCTACCTGATAAGTGCTTCAACGAAAATTCCTTTCACTCAAAATAGGATTTTCTACAAAAGTACTTGCACAGTTGCACACATTAGTATGCAGTGTGAGTTTTACAGATTCTTATATGATAAACAACAAGCAAACCAACTTGCTAACTAGTAACAAGCACAATAGACGGGGGCCAGGATTTCCCAGGAAGCTTATGCGAACGTCATGAGTACGCGACACTGCTTCTCCATTATACATGGAAGAGTCCAACCAACCAAAAAAGAAGACAGACACCTGAATTATGCAAACCTTTTAAGTTCTTTCTCACAGAGATCAATTATGTTACTGACTACTGAGGCAAAACCGAATGTGCTAAAGAGCCAAATACAACATACAATAACAATATACACATTGAGACACCAGTCACACCACACGACTACACGAGCATCATATCCAATGGAGCTTCTACAACAGTGATGATTATAGCTGAGCACTTGATTGTCTGATGCAAGTATTTCTAAGTTCTTTCTCAGTTCACTAAAAGGAAATTTACTTACCAAATAGGTGGCTATGTAGGAAACTGATCATAGTAACAACAATTCAGTTTAGAGGTATAAACCAATAATATCTTCCAACATTATCAACTCCCAATCTTCTGGGTTGTGACTCGTTGTGCATATGTTTCATGCCCGATAATCTTGATGCATATGATAATATGAGTATGTTGAAATGGAACGGTATGTTTTTCTACATCTTCAAAAGTAGAGTTTATGTTAAGATTATTGCATGTTATGCTAGATAGTGAAAATTGTTTAACATATCGTGATAATAAAAGTCTACATGGACAGCACAAGATTGCAAATGTTCCGGAGTCTATGCCCCAATTCATGCTTGGTAAAATTGAAGATGAATTTACTGACCTGTTCACGTTATAAATTATAACATGTCATTTTTTTCTACTCCTGAAAAATCAGAAGTTAGTTTTGTCATAATACATATAGCATAGCAATTAAGCATCAACATGTTCACCTTGACACCTTGTCACTTGGGCATTCATAATTTCTTCATGACATCTTCGATTTTTTCAGCAGCTTCATGCATATTATGTAGCTTCACTTCAGTCAATAACAAACGACACGTCGTGTACTTAGGTGTCATCTCTTGACTAATCATCTCCTCAAACAGTTGGTAAGCCCGCACACATTTATTTGATCTACAGAACCCATGAATTAAAAGTGTGTAGGTTGAGAGATCAAAACTGAGATGATGCATATTAACCATGTCATCCAACAATTGGCTCAAGCAACTCTCTATATTTCCAGTTCTAAAGCACGACTTTAGCAATGGGTAAAATGTCTGCGCGTCAGGCTTACAATGTTTTGAATTCTCCATCTTACCCAGGATATCAAAAGCTTTCTCTTCTTGACGATGATAACAAAACATAGCAATCATGGTATTATAGGTAGAGGTAATTGGGGTAAGACCATTCCTAGGCATCTCCACCTCAAAAACATGAACAGCCTCATCAACTCTGCCCGCTTGCCGCAGTGTATGAATCAAGGCATTGTAAAAATGTGTATCAGGTTTACATCCAGCCGTCCTCATTCTCTCTGCGATTTGTATAGCTTCCTCAAACTCCTGTGACTTTGTTAGATAGCACATGACGGTGGTATAAGTCACAACATTTGGAGGGCATCCTTGAGACTGCATTTCATCAAGAAGCTCATAGATCTTGCTGTAGCTGTATTGGCGGCAATAAAACTGAATAATTGTTGAGTAGCTAATGACACAAGGATGACAACCATGTCCCTTCATTTCTTGAAGTGTCCAGTGCGCCTCTTCAACCCGATTGATTTTACACCAACCATTTATGAAAATGTTAAATGTGTGAGCATTTGGTGCAATGTGTGATTTGAGCTGCAAGTAAATTTCACGGGCATGCTCAACCTTGTATTCTTTGCAAAGGGTGTCAAGCAACAAGTTCATGGTTTCTGTGTTCTTCTCCAATCCAAAACTTCCTAACTTATCAAATGTCCTCACAGCATCTTCCCATTGCTCCGCACCGGCAAACCTTCTCATAGCCTTAGCCACCGTATCACGTGTGACAAAATGATGCTTATTCATTTCCTCCAACAATTCCCACATCCGATCCATTTGTTTCGCTTTCCCCAATATGTCTACCATCATACTAAACAACTCTGGCGTATGTTCATAGCCTGGGCAAGACCCCGCCCATCGAAACACACCCAATGAGGATTTCCAATCATCCTTGAACCGGCGGAGCAACTTATCTACAAGGGTATGAGAAAGCAGTACAGAATTACACACATCATCTTGTGTAAGAACTTGAAAAACCTCATCTATACTGCTTCCCACTCGAACTCTTCTGCTGAGAAGATCAACATCAGACTGTCTGATTGAGTCTACACATTGTACTTGTTGGGGATCCAAGACAGCTCCACCGGAATGAGAAGATTCAAGCGCTTGACACCGATTTTCAGAAGAAGCATGGAAAAGGGTACAAGATACAGATGGTTTTAGGATGATTCGAGTATTTTTAAGGCATTTTTGGAGATGGTAAGTCATGAATAATTTGCAACGAAATGAATTGGTGTAGGATTCTCACTTCTGCATCACCATCAAAACTGAGCATTAGTAACCAGAAGTCAAAAGCTAAAAAGCATTAGTTTCTTATTTTTCGATCATCTTTCAATGACGAATATAATTCATTAGTTCCTAAATAGAATTCGATAAAATCAAATTCAATTGTATAAAAACAGATTTTTATTAACAATAATAATAAATCATCCATACCAACTTAAACATGCAAACTGGAGTCCTTGTCTAACATAGAATAACAACTTCAAGTACTTGATTATGTTTCTTAGGTGGCAGATTCTATGAGTGTCAACAATCACAATCACAACCACTAACACACTAAAAGGGAAGAAAAGGGCAAGCAGTTTTTGTCTTGAAAAGCCAGTTTTGTTACTGAGACATTTTCTCGAACATTTGGATGACAATTTTTAAAGCAGCTACTGCGTCATCATTTATTTTGGCTTACAAGGTCTTAAATAGCGAAAAATAAGAGAAAAATTGACAAAAAAGTTGACTGAATGGTAATATAATAAAATGAACAGAGAGATACCTTAGTTGGGTTTTGTTTGAACAGATTTAAAGCTGTTTGCTTTGTTGATGATTTTAATGGATTCTGCAACAAGTCAAAAGACTAGAGCAATCTCAAATTCTCAACACAACAAACTTTGAAGCCAAAATGGTTGTGATTAATTTTGCCGGGCGGGGCTTCAAGTTGTAAGAACTACGAAGTGAGATCATTTAGGCATTCATAAACATTATTTTTTTAGTTGAAAAACGTTGTTATTCAGTATTTTTGTTTTGTGTGAAATTTATTCTTTTTGTTTAATTAATTTATCAAATTAGTTGGGAATCAAATTATGTATATACTACATGACTATATATAAATCAGAAATTAAATTCATGTTGAAAATCAGAATTATGTATATCCTATATGACTATATATAAATCGAGAATTAAATTCATGTTGAAAAAGAGAATTCAATTTCAGGTGTCAAAATTCCATTGTCCTATAACATCGTGCCGTACCTTATCTGACTATATATAAATCGAGAATTAAATTCATGTTGAAAAGAGAATTCGATTTTGTCAAAAATCCATTGTCCTATGTCCTATAACATCGTGCCGTACCTTACCAAGATTAATCTATAAAACAATCTGAATATCTACTTTTATAATTAAAAAAATCGGCACCTACACCCAGAACATCTACACACCGAGACTTAGGAGAGGTCTACAAACACCTGTATTGTCCATACATAGTACTCATATCCGAAAACACTTGTTGAAACACTGGCGGTTTTATGGGCAATAGAACTCATCATCGTTTTTAGTTTGGCTAAATAATGAAAAATTGTTCTACCCATCCATTCATCGAAAAGATGTAGACGCAATACAAATAATATATAATATAACAAGAGGAAGAATTGAGCTAAAATAAATACTCATCACTCAATTATTAGAGAACCATCTACCACTTTTATAAAAACAGAAAATTGTTCTCAACTTTGCCTTTGAAAAACCTCAAAGAGGATGATAAAATTCAAAAACTTATCTAAATAATAAAAAAAAACAGAAACATATGGCACTCATGTTTATTGCAAATCTTCAAGCTGCAGAAAGGGATCTCAACATAACTGGGGAAAGAAAAAAGCCTCTGGATCATCAGCAGCATTGCCTTTCTTAGCATGACTTTGCTATGTGGACGATCAAGTCGATCACACGAGAGCTGAAAACAATAACATAAACATGTCAAGCATATGCCATGGAGGTTCCCGCAATGGTCGCATTAAGTAACAAAGAAAGACAAAGTGAAGAAGATTAAGCTACCTGTATCCCCATTCGTTGTCGTACCATGACACAAGTTTCACATAGTTATCGTTCAGAGCAATTCCAGCCTTAGCATCAAAAATGCTTGACCTGCAAAGAGTAGAGGGTTTTAATTTTTTATTTTACTTGTAATAAATATGTCCATTTCAACTAACACAGAAAAAATCATAGTTCACCTGCTGTCACCAATGAAATCTGTGGATACAACATCATCTTCGGTGTATCCCAAAATGCCCTTGAGCTTGCCCTCGGATTCTTCCCTGAGGATCAGAGTACAGATGAAAAATTAGAATTTGATTGGTAAAGAGTCGAACGCAAGGGTTGGGATTTTGGACCAAGACAACAAGCTGATACACAACACAAAACAATGTATCAAAAACACATACTTGATGGCAGCTTTGATGTCCTCATAGGTTGCACTCTTCTCAAGTCTAACAGTGAGGTCCACAACTGAAACATCAACAGTTGGAACACGGAAGGCCATTCCAGTTAATTTGCCATTGAGGGCTGGCAAAACTTTTCCAACAGCCTGCATGGTCACAAAATATACTCAAATTATCGTCCATATCATCAGTACTAGTTTGCAAAATCATGGGTCAAGTCCATCTATACAATAAAACCAAATCAATTGAGCCTACCTTGGCAGCTCCAGTGCTGCTGGGAATGATGTTGAAGGAAGCAGCTCTTCCACCTCTCCAGTCCTTCATTGACGGTCCATCAACAGTCTTCTGTGTGGCTGGATCAGGATAAACAAAAGCAACATATAGTTAATTCAACCTACAACTCTACAAGTACTATATTAAGAAAAAACAAAATTCAGCCCAAAATCTTTTATAAATTTGGAAACCCTAACATCAGTGAATTTTCAGCCCATAACACTTTCGCACATTACCATCATTCGTGCACGTACGCTGCCCGCACCGGTACCGCATAAACAGTACTGCACGAACAAGCTGCATGAACAGTGCCCATAGATAGTGTCCGCACCAGTTCTGCACTTGAACAGTACCACATATTCGTGAACAGTACCCGTCAAACAGTGTTTCTGTTCACATGGAACTGATACGGACTACTGTTCACAGATACTGTTCAAGTGGTTTTGTTCGCACGGCACTGTTCCATAGGTACTGTTCACACAATATTTGTACGGTCAGCGTACGTGCGTGCACGAATAAAAATTCACGACATTAGAGTTTCCGAATTTGCACAAGATTTTGGACTGAATTTTATTTTTTCTTACCTTAGTCTTCAAGTAACCTCCAAGATTCATCAAGTCTTTCGGGTTATTATTTATTTTGGGCTTTTAACCAAGTCCAACATAATTAAATAAAAAAATTTATTATTGTGATCCATCTCATGAATCAAACCTACGGCCCGAGTGTTAGGTAGACAGCAGCTTACCAGTGATGGAGTGGACAGTGGTCATGAGACCCTCAACGATTCCAAATCTGTCATTGATAACCTACAAAAAAGGAACTCAATATTAACACAAACCAAGGAATTCACTTGCAATTTTGAACTCTATAAAACACACAAATCCAGGAAAACAACAAGACAACATATCAGAAACCTTGGCAAGAGGAGCAAGACAGTTGGTAGTGCAGCTAGGCATTGGAAACAATGTTAAGTTCTGGCTTGTACTCTTTCTCATTGACACCCATAACAAACATGGGAGCATCTTTGCTTGGGGCTGAAATAACAACCTTCTTGGCACCTCCCTGAATAGCAAAACAAAACAAATAAACAAGTCAACACACAACCACCAAGTCACAAATAAACTGGAAAAAAATCTTCTTGTCAGTTGCATGATTTATCAATCTTATAAAACAAATTAACCAAGGATTTATAACACTAGAGGGCATTGTGCAATACTAGACGATAACATTTAGAAATTGATCTAGACAAGGTAGTAAATTTACAACAAAATTATCAGGTGCATGATATATCAATCTTATCAAACAAATTAACCAAAGATTTATATAACATGAACTATCATTGATCAATAATAGTTGATAACATTTAGAAATTGTTCTAGACAAGGCAGTAAATTTACAACAAAACAAAATCACTTAACCGGCATTCATCAACTACCTATCTACTTTAAAGATATCAAAATATCGTCGGTAGAAATAACTTGCTTGACCTACAAGTATCATTAGCTAACATATAAAAATGTACCCAAATAATTTTCATGCTCAAGCAACAAACTTTAACTATTTTATAAATAAATAAAAAAGTTGAAAAACAAACCTTCAAGTGAGCAGCAGCCTTGTCCTTGTCAGTGAAAATTCCGGTTGCCTCAACAACAATATCGGCTCCGGCCTCACCCCATGCAATCTCCTCAGGGTTCCTTCAAATCATGAAAAACAAATTTTATAACAAACAGTTTCACTTACACAAAAAAATAGTTATAAAAAAATGGATTTCTAAAAACATACCTGCAACCGAAAATAGTGACGGGCTTCTCACCGAAGAGGAGTGTCTTGTCGTCCTTGACCTTCAATTCATGGTGCTTCCATTGACCGTGAACACTGTCGTACTTGAACATGTATGTCTGCAAAATCATTTCAATAACATATAATTAATACCCATAATAACAATCATCATTATTAGATTTACAAATAATTCAATATAACCACGATTAGCGACGATTTTATTTTATTTTATCAACTCTCACCATGTATTCAGTGGTGATGAAAGGATCGTTAATAGCGACGAGCTCGACATCGTCTCTCTGAAGAGCGACTCTAGCAACCAAACGACCGATTCTTCCGAATCCTAACACATTTTAATATTTTTTTCAAAATTAATCAAAGTAATCAACATTAATCACATTTTAACCAGTCAAATCAAAATCAAAGATCCAATACTCACCGTTGATTCCGATCTTAATCTTCTTGTCTCCGGCTGTCGAAATCAAAAAACGAAAAAACACAATCAAAATCATTTCAAACAAAAACGAAAAACAAAATAATCGAGATTCAAATCGACGACATAATACATTACCCATTGAAAATATCGAAAAAGAGAATAGATCTGTCTAGCGACTTCGATTTAGTTGATTTTGTGTGTGTGTGAGTGAGAGGGTTAGTGATAATTAGGGGTTATTTAAAGGGTGGAGGAGGGTGTGGACTGTGGAGGTCACGTGAGGCGGTTTTCTTGGACAAAACGAAAGTTAAAAAGATCTCAGCCGCTGATTTTTTACTGACCCCTAGTTTCAGCCGCTGATTTTTTTTAGCATTAATAAGAGTGAAATGGTTCACTCGATGGTTTGGCGTCTGAATTGACGTGCTGCCTTGGTGGTGATGATTTAGTGGGAGTGGTATTTACACGTGCGTGAGTGAGCGTGGGAATCGGTGTTGCATTTTTCTTCGGAATATTCGAGATGTTGAGGGGATCATCCAATGGGCACCAAACACCAACAAGGAAATGTTTGGCTGCGACGTCAAAGGTCAAAGAAAATAAAAGTCTGGTTTTTAAGCCAATCAGAGATTGACATGTGGATAATTGAAAATTCATGCGTCTTCTAGATTTTAATTTTTTTTCTCTAATTGCGTAGTGAACAAGCCAATACTTCCATCATTGTTAGACGGTTTACACACAAACAAGAATGTCTTTTGTTTGATAATTAACGACCTCTTATTAAAAATAAAATAAAAACAATCAAAACATTGATTTTATGGTTGAATTCACTTCTTTTTTTGTCTACACTACCTAAGAAAAAAAAAAACCTAAAATCATGTCAATTACTTTTGTTGATTTTTTAGTTGACTTGTTGTTTAATGTAATTAATATCTCTCATATATACAATTGTGTTTAATGTTGAATTGTCATTTAATTATAAGATTACTATAAAAGCATATTTACTATTGGAGAATACAAATAAAAAGAAAATCAAAAGCTATTGGAAAGAGAATCAATAAAGAAAATTAAGTTTATTTTCCCGTAATAATATAATTATGTATGATGTTCGGGCAAGTTAATTTTCTAAAAATTAAAATAAATATTGTAAGATTCTAAATTATTATACACACATTGCCTTTTTGGATGAAAACAAAGAATAACTTTTATTTTCCTTTTCTTTTTCGAAAGATTCCTTGTTTTTTTATTTTGGAATTTGGCAAGGAAAATTCGAAATTGAAACCTTAACCAATATTGAGAAGTGTGACCATGTTATGCCAATGACTAGACAAATAACTTACTTGTTTTTAAAATATACATTAATAAATATTATATCATTATGATCAACAATTCACTTATGAAAAGTAAATTACATCCGGATTAATAAAATTATGGGTTTGAACTTCGAATCATGTCTATATCTCTCAACTCCTAACAAGTTAAAGTTAAAGAAAAAAAAATTCTTAAGATTCTATGAACATTATTTTTAAAAAGCAATGAATTATATATAGATCACTAATTAAACATCTATAAACTATAAGTTGACATTTTCGAGCATGAAGTATGATATCACTTGAACAAAATTCTCACGCCTAGACGACAATATAATCGTGCATGTGACTACTTATATATCAACATTTAATTAAATTAAACAATCGATAAACAAATTCTAATATCATCATTATTTACTAAAAATATATAAAATAATCATATGCATGCAACATGAAATCACACCCATGTCGGATTAGAGTAGTTGTCACCTAATTTTGCCGGCGATTGATCAGAAACAATGCATCAAACCCCACAATTTTATCATTAATTATTATTTTTAATATTAATAATAAAAACCAAATGTCAACAATGCATGAAGATGGAGGTCAACCCTAGAATATAAAATCTGAAAATTTGTTTGATCTATTATTGCGAGTTGCGACAGATCAAAATTTGTTCCTGTAGGAGACAGTGATCTACTCAACTAATTTAAAAACACTTATTTATCTTCAAATTATTTTAACAAATTTGGATCTAAAAAAAATTAGATGTGTCAAATATTCCCGGAGGCAGAACCCTGTGAGGCTTATAGAAAAAAAAAATTAATAATTAAAAAAATTAAAAAATTTAAATTAACAATTTAACCCCATTAGTTTTAAGTTTTTTAATTTGGCTCTCCAACTTCACATTTGAAGTTCCGCCTCTGTTTATTTCGACCTTCAAATTGAGGGTCGAACTCGCATCCAAGGCTTCAAGCACTAGGATTGATGGGCCGGAAAATAGTGGAGTCAAATGGGTTGAATGGCCCGCATCCAACGGTCAAATTGAGGGCTAAGCCCACATTCAAGCTCTATAGTTGAGCAGGCCGAGCTTGACTTTTAAGGTCCATGAGTCCAATTTTATTTTATTTTAAAAAAATAAATTAAAATAGTTTTGTCTGGTAAAACCTAGGTTTATTATTGTATTTTTTTTTCAAACATGCGCGTGAGGTCCAGCTAAAATAAGCTGGTAAATCACATGGGTCTCATTGAATTTATAAAAGTCAAATAATGTTAAATTATTTCCTTTTTTGGCCTTTTCAAGTACTGTTTTTGTAATCTAAAATAATAATAATAACATTAAAAGCCTCCCAGTCCCAGAATATTCGGAGGCAGCGAAAAAAGCCAACCATCCATTTGCACCACATGAAAATGGTTGGTGGGTGTTGATTATTGACTCCATCTTTCCTTTTCATACACACAAACGACCTTTATTGCAGGAACTTTTATTGCATCCGAGTCCAATTCTCCAATCCCCACCCGAAAAATCTTCTCTTTACACACATGATATATAAACATATCTAGTGTTTGTATCCAACTTGTATTGTTCTGCTTTTTGTCTCTTTTATTTCTTGTTGTTCAAGTTTTCTTGGAGAAGGGGTCATCTTAATTTTCCTTTTAAGGAGATCCCTTCTTTTCTTTTTGTTTTTTTTTCCAATTCAATCTCTTGCAGCTTCTTCAACATGGCTTCATCAAGATGGATTAGACCCGAGGTACTACTCTTCATCTTTCTTCTTCATATCTCTGTAATATTCAATTGTTATTATCTTGTATATATTCAACTTGTAACAATGAAAAAAATTTGAGTTACAGACATTTTCTGTATATATCTGTTTCGATTGTGAATGATTTTCTTAGAAAAAGTTGTTGTATAACATTGGTTATGAAATCTTATATCAATCTTATTACTCGGATCTGTGTGCATCTGCTTTTGGCTATGAATCTTTATATAAACGTTGTTTAAATCTGAAGCTATGAATCTTTATATCAATCATATTGTTTAGATCTGGTGCATCTGCTTAGAGATCTCTGTGTTGATTGCAAGGTGTTCACTTTCGCAAAGACTTATAACAAACTAGTGCGTGGTCAGGCATATTATTAATCTTGAATGCCCTGCCAATTTCTAATTTCTGTCACACAAAAAAAAAACAGCAACTTTGTCAGATATTGTGCTCAGAATTCAATTTCAGGAACTGGGTTTTGGCTTTCAAATCCATGCCATGCCTGTGCAATTTCTTTGAGTAGATTGTAATTTCTAACCATGTTGGCTGATTATGTTGTTTGTGTTTGATATCATAGGTGTATCCCCTGTTTGCAGCAACTGGTGTAGCGGTTGGCATTTGTGCTATGCAACTTATCAGGAATATCACAGGCAACCCTGAAGTCAGGTAATATACATACATACATACATACATACATACATACCCTCCTGAATCATCCATCATATTATTGTTTTCGTATCGTAAAATCGGATAAAGGGGGGATTTTGATTTAACTTCTTGTATTTTCAACAGGGTATTGAAGGAGAAGAGAGCTGCAGGAGTGCTAGACAACTTTGCAGAAGGTGAGAAATACAAAGAACATGCATTGAGGAAATATGTCCGCAACAAAGCTCCTCAAATCATGCCATCCATTAACGACTTCTTCACCAAGCCAGACCTCCCCAACTGATCACTTTTATCGGTATCTGTTTGGATCGGAAGAAAGTAGGAGAAACTGTTTATTCTTTTTTTCCCAGAAAAAAAAAAACAATTTGAGACAATTGCTGGACAACCAACTTGTTTTTTGATGTTTGATTAATGATCATATCACATTTGAGTAATAAACTTCATATTTGCAAAGTTTCTTGTTTTTTTTTGTTAATCACTCATTGAATCAATGCATGATGTCTCATTAACATGTTTGGTATTCAATCCTGTAAGTAATTAGTTTATGAACAAATTTATAAACACAGCAAATTCATTCAATGACAGGTTTATAAACATAAGAGCATCTTCAATGCTATTATGCATTTTTGAGTTTTTAAATAATGTCATATCAGCATTTCTATTCAATATGGGCCCATTTAATTTTTTTTTTTAGAGAAATGCATATTCACTCTCCAATACAATTATCGAAAATCAAATATGTATCTATTTTTTGACTAATCAGTGTAAAACAATTATTACATTCTCTTTCCTCTTTTATTTTACAATTAAATGAGCTTTGATATTATTGGTTGAAATAGTTAGAAATCCTAGTTAGCATTTTTAGGAGAGCTTCTAGAATTAGAAACTCAACTTCATATTCTCTAACTTTTTTTTGCCACATCATCTCCATATTCAACTTAGATAATTGCATTGGAGAGAGTTTTTCTAACTTCTTTAGTATTTATCCTATGTGACACTCTATTTTTTCCAAATGCATAATAGCATTGGAGATGCTCTAAGGGTCGCTCTATTGCCACCTAAAAAAGTTCTTCTCACACCCATAATTTAATGTTAAATTTTTATTACTAAAATGTCCATTTATTAAATTACCTAAAAGTACTTGTATCATTTAAATAAATAGAGTTACTTATGTTCATTAAATAAATAAATAACATCCGGTCATCCACTATTTTATAGCATCAAATAATCTAGGAATTGTAGCTCAAATTCGTCACCACCGTCCTTACTGCTATCACTGCTCTTGCTTGATGAAAAGCAGAGGAGAAATTAGTAGACATTTCTTCATTGTTGTTGTTACTGTATGAAATGGGTTTAGAGCAAAAAAAAAAGGGATTAAAGTGGTTAATAATACATAAGGTCAATTTTGGTATTTTACTGGGTTTAGAGAGTAAATAATTGATTTATAAAATGAGTGGTGCTATTGACAGTTTGACACACACCCCACCATCTACTGATCTATTTATATCCCATTTTTCTAAATTTTGATTTAATTATTTAAAGTTAAATGGTTTTATTAATTTATTTTCAAAACTACATTTTTAATTTATTTTTCAAATTAATAAACCCTATCTTTAATCTCTCTTTCTATCTCAGTTCTATTTGTCTCTAGTCTTGTCTTTCTCTCACCTCCCATAAACGAATATAGATTGTGTGAATCTACAAACATATATGGTTTTTGAACTGAGCCTGTTTTCCTACTCGTATACCAGCCAAAGTTAGGTAAAGAGGCTTTCTTTGGCTTATGCATTTAAAAGTCCCTTCTTTCTCTTAGGGGAATCCCAAAGCTAGCTATCTTTTGTTGAAAAAATTCCACCATATGGGGGCCACACATGTAAATATTAAATGTGTTTGCTATCTTTTGGGTAAGCCTAAATTAAAGTAATCTAATTAAGATTTAAAGTTTAAGGCTTAAGGGTATAATTGTCATGGAGTTAATGTGTAGATACCAGAGTGCTATTTCTAATTTGATGAGGGGCCGAATTAGAAATAGCAAAATATATGATAATATGTTTATAATATTAAGGGTTATGGTCCCCAAATTACACAATCTCTTTTGGCTTTTCTGTATCCCCATCAACAGAAAAGAGAGAACACTTTTGTGTCCGAAGAATTGTGATAATTTGGAAGATCTCAACCCGTTCACCATCCTTTGGCAATGGATTCAGGTACGCTTCCGTTTTCTATTATCTCCTCTTTTCTCTTGAATCGATATGGGTTTAGTAACATGTATTAGAGTTTGATTAATCATGATATAGAAACATGTTTAGGTTATTTTCGGATTAATTTTGTGCCTATGCATGTTGATTATGTGTTTAATCGAAACACTCACATCTTTTCCTTGTTCAACTTCTTGACTTGCCTTCATGAATCAAAGCATGATGAATGAAAGGTTTGCCTTGTATTGGGACGGTAGGCAAGTTTTGGTACTCAGTTCCAGGTGGTTTGTTTTCCAATAAGGTACTCAATCAAGCCGTTCGAGCAAGTGGATATCAAATTTTCTCATCCTTTGGTTCTTCTTCTTGGGTTTCTTGGATTGAATTAAGAAAATTTTTTTTTCAAGAAACAGAGTAAAAGAACATTTTTTTTAAAGGAACGTGGGGTTTTATTAGATTTACTTTATAGAATTTTTTTTTTCTTAAATGATATGTCTCTTTTAGTAATTTTGAAAAAGGGGAAAAAATAATACTAAATATAAAAGTGGGGTATAAATAGACCGATAGGGGATGTGTCAATAGCAGCACTCTTATAAAATTTTAAAATAGGTGTAGAGAGTAATTTGGGTGTGGGGAGAAATTTGTTGGGGTGGCAATAAAGCCACCCTAAACATAAACATTTGTCACAAAATTTTTGATGCAAGAACTTATTGAAGAACAAAAGCTAGCTCTCATACAATCGATACCAGTCCAAAATAAATCCTTACATAAAGTCTGTATCACATTCAATTATTGAATTGCATTGTACTCAATATGTTCCATTTTAATGAAAACACCATTAACATCAGGCACGGTCCTCTCAGCTGTACCCAATTTTCGAGTACTTCAAGACCCTATCTACAACTTGCCAGAGCTCATTTCATGAATGATTACTCAAACCAAAGTCTCATCTGATCGTATCTAAGAGTTCATAAGAGAAGAAGATCAAATGAAGCCAATACCTGATCATGCATCAATGTCATCTGTAGGGGTAGGCACTAAGTTCAAAACCGAACCGAATCGAACCAAACCGAACCGAAAAAGGGTGTTTGGTTCGGTTCGTATAATTAATTCGGTTTAAACCTGTTTAAAAATTAAAAACCGAAAAAGTTTTCGGTTCAAACCGGTTTGCTTTTCTAAAAACCGGTTTGAACCAATTAAACCCTCTATAAAACTATACAAAAAAAAAAACCCTAACATTTATAGTGTTCTTTCTCTTACACAACCATGCAACATCTCAGTTCTATTTATTTTTGGGGAGATATTATTATGTAGTGTACTATTATTAACAGATTTTGAACTTTTATTTACGAGTTCGGATTTTGGAATGTATTAATATGTTTTTTATATTTTGGAATGAATTTGTTATTAACTTATTATTATGTATTAATATATTTTGAAATGTATTAATATGTTTTTTATATCATATAATATGTTGTTTTGGCTTTGGGCTATTCAAATGGCCAAAATTAGGCTTATTAAGCTATTCATTAATTTATAAAACAAATTTAAAAGACTCATTATGCTATCCGGCCCATTAGGCTCAAAACTAAATTGAACCGAACCGAACCGATTAAAATCAGTTCAGTTCGGTTCTCATTTCTTATTCGGTTTAAACCGGTTTAATTTTGGATGAACCGAAATATTTTCGGTTCAGTTTGGTTTTATCCAAAACCGAACCGTGTCCACCCCTAGACTCATCTGATATCTTTGTTGATATTGAAGTGGGAGACTATGCTTGGGAAACAAGCGATCAAAAATCACAGAACTCCACAATTAAAATCACAAAGAGTATGAAGATAATGAAAGGTAAAAAGGTAGCTATTTGTGGTTCTGTTGGGTTTGGCAAGTCAAGTCTACTCTGCAGTATACTTGGTGAGATTCCTAGGATAGCTGGGGTTGGAGTCAAGGTACATGGAACAAAGGCTTATGTCCCCCCAGAGCGCTTGGCTTCAAACAGGTACTGTCAGAGATAACATTATTTTTGGCAAGGATATGAATGAGGATTTTTATAAGGGTGTTTTAGATGGAGATGCTTTAAGCCGCGATATTGCGATGTGGGCTGATGGAGATCTATGTGTGGTGGGAGAAACCGAGAAAGAGGGATGAAATGGAACATCTGCCAGGCAACCTGGGACATAAGGAAGATGATACTAAGTAGCTGAATTAGTGCAAATGCTAATCAACCTAATCTGTAGGGAATGTCTATGTCCACTGTGCTTTAGCAGTCAAATCTTCAAATTTTCCAGATTGGACAATCTTGCTGTCTTTCATCACCTATTAGAATTGCATTTGAGTCAGATAAAAGAGGCTTGGGAGAAAATTTATAGAGATATGACCTATAATTCTTGAAACTTACCAAAACGAGGTCTGCAGCACCCAAAAAGACGAGGGACCGTAGGAGCTTACTGGGATCGATGGCTGATCTAGACAAGGTCACCAAGATGATCAGAACAAGTAATTAACAAAACAAAGTTGAAGAGACATTTCTTTAAGCTGAAGTATTCAGAAGTAAAGCCCCCATGTCAGGACTTGGTAAAATATCCTATTGGAGTTTTACATAAATCTGTAAGTGCACTTATGCAAACTATAACTCCTTACAATTGACAACTACATGAAGTCTTTTGTGCCCTTAAATGGGATCAGCAATAGCTTCTAGACAAATTATGACATTGTAGTGAAGGTAAAACCAATAACATAGGCAATCAATAAAGAACTCTTAGTACCCTACAAATCAATATCAAAAGCAACATTTAACATTATTAATCCCTTAGCAAATACAAGCCTCAAGCTTTTAGGGAGACAGAAAACATTTCTTATTCTTTATTTTTACTTCTTTTTTTTTTGTAGTTTATACGAAGCTTAATTATTTTCATCTGAAAACAGTTCTTGGAATTGATTTTGAAATGAAAATTTGCCTACACTAAAACATCTTGCAACGAAAAGGGAAAATTAATACAAGAGTGACAAAAGAATTAGATGCATGGCATTCAAAATATTAAACAAAATGTCTGCCAAACAACTAATTCTAGTTAAAATCACTCTCTTTCTGGTTATAGAGCCTGCTGAAATTACAAAAGCATAAGAGTTGCAATGTTGTTTGAAAAGTGAAAACCTAGTTGGTTTGAATTCCGGATCTTAACAGATAAAGGATTCATAATCAGTATTAGAACAATAATTAACTTTAAACAAAATAAACTAGTTAAAATCACATAAACTCAAACATGTATTTTTCGTATACTATAAAACTTCATTTTCTACATAAACAAGAGACGTTTAACTGTTTCCTTTTAGCTTAAACCATGCCTCAGCACAATGGATATGTCATATGTGCAATGCCAAGCTCATCTTTACACCAACAGCCCCATGAGACATTTCTGCAAAAAAGTTTAAGGAATTCCACATTAACGAAATCTATCTAAAACAAAACAACTCAAAATCAAATTGTACTTAAAAGACAAAGTTATGTCGAAACACTAATAAGATGTACCTGCCAAAAATCCTCATTCATATCCTTGCCAAAAATAACCTTCTCTCTGATAGTACCTATTTGAATCCAAGCGCTCTGGGGGACATAAGCCTTAGTTCCATGTACTTGACTTCAGAGTTCAGTCCCAGCTATCCTAGGAATCTCACCAAGTATACTGCAGAGTAGACTTGACTTGCCAGACCCAACAGAACCACAAATTGCTACCTTTTTACCTTTCATTATCTTCATCCTCTCTGTAATTTTAATTGTGGACTTCTTTAATTTTTTATCACTTGTTTCCCAACCATATTCTCCCACTTCAATATCAACCGCAATATGAGTGATCTGGTATTGGCTTCATTTGATCTTCTTCTCTCATGAACTCCTGGATACGATCAAATGAGACTTTAATTTGGTTTGACAAAATCTTGAAATGAGCTCTGGCAAGTTGTAGATAGGGTCTTGAAGTACTCGAAAAGTGGCTACAGCTGAGAGGACCGTGCCTGATGTTAATGGTACCGAAAGTAACAGCTGAAATCAAAGCTGGTGAAGCCCAGAAGTGAAAGGCTACTGCTGAGCTTGTATACAGGTACTTCTTCAGTGAGTCTCTCTCAGTTCCTATGTCGGAGAAGCTTCTTCAAAAATGGGGGCTCCCAAGAAAGCAACTTTAGAACTCTCATCCTCTTTAGTGTCTCTGAAGTTGCTTTAATTCTTGAGTCTTTAGCTTCCATTATCTTGGAATGAATCTTCTTTTGCATATTTACCAATGGTGTCTTGCTCACCATCACTAAAATTGTGGCAAAAAGAGCAGCAATAGAGGGAACAGCTCCAAGATTCCTACCCAAGATGACAAGAGCCAAAAAGATCTGGATTGGCAACAACCAATTTCCATGAACGTGCCAGCAGAAATCTCCAATCCTCTCAACATCAAGTAAGGGCAGCTCTCACAGTATTGATTTACAAGAAATCTTTGTCAATCAAGTTTGCCATATTTATGATCGTGCCGTTACTGGGACCAGCAAACTTGATTGACAAAGATTTCTTGTAAATCAATACTGTGAGAGCTGCCCGTACTTGTGTTACAATACGTTGAGCTCCAATATGCCATTGACGTTCAGTTAGTGACACCAGTGTCTTTGGCAAGAAGAAGATGGATGCAAGAACCAATCCATAGTAGTAACTTGAATCATTTTGCTTTTCCGATAAGAAATTCAAAATGTTTTTTTTATCCGAAAAGGACCAATATTATAGGAGGCAATTGTATTTATTCCTGCAAAAAAAAAAAAAAAAAAATACATCAATCAGAGCTTGTAAAAACGTTGTTGTACACAAAAACAAATATATACACACACAAGATGAGACAAGAACAAAGATGTACCTGCATTTATGGCAAGAGACTTCCATATAGCATAAGCTATGACTTGTGGCAATGACAAGGTTACCATCTTCTGTTTTCGAAGCGATTCTTCGAGCAGCAATGACGCACTCTCAGCTGTTTCATACTGAGGAACTATAACTCTCATTTGAGAAACTATATAACTCTCATACTCTTTTTGAAATCAACAGCGGTGGCTTCTGGCAGAAAATGAGACAACATTTTGATGGATCTTAAATAGGTTAAGAGGTAAAATGAAACAGAAAGCAAATCAATGGTGAAAGAGAAGATCCATCAAAGAATGAGAAACAAAGTCCACCTTTTGATTCTGTTTTTTGAACAGATTGCATCTACAACAAAACCCAAGTCATGACATATATAGAAGAGTGAAGAGTCATTGTAGATTTACCGGTTAGATAAAAAAATTAATAGTAATTGAATGTGTGGGGACCAGAATCCTAGAATCCTAATCATGATGTTTTATTTTCGACGTACGATTACGATTTCTTATAATGCGTCACGAAGCACTGGATTGTATGATGCAGAACTTTTTATAGTTACATAACTGTTCTGTATATATCTGTTTTGATTGTATAAAATTGATTATGAATCTTATGCTAACCTTATTGCAATCATATTGTTTAGATTTGGTGCATCTGCTTAGAGATCTCTTGAATGCCCTGCCAATTTCTAGTTTCTGTCAAAAATTATTAGCAACTTTGTCAGATATTGTGCTCAGAATTCAATTTCAGGAACTGGGTTTATAATACCATGTTGGCTGATTGTGTTGTTTGTGTGTGTTTGCAGCAACTGGTATAGCAGTTGGCAACCCTGAAGTCAAATTTGTATTATTTTTTTATATGATGGTTTTTTACTTGATATATGTATATAGATGATTTGTTAAAATATTGATATCAGTAGAAATTTCACATGTGCAGCTTTCTTGTGGGTGTAATTGTTATAAAAATGTTGCATTTAATTGTGTTTTTTTTTGGTGTTGGTTTCATGTTTCAGACATTACAATTCAGAACAATGTTTTGGAAGCTCCATGGTTTAAATCTAGTAAGATATTATGTGCCTACATTAGCTGTAGTGCTTTGCGAGAAGTTGACACATCAAAATTGTTGTCTGAAATTCTGCAGACTCCTGCTAATGGTATGTTATGTTTCCTATCTTGAGTGCTTACATGTTATTTCAATATGTTGCAGGAGCTGTTTATCCGTATTATACATGCACAAACTCACACACACCAAAGAAGTAGAAAAGGTTCACTAAGTCCATTTACGAAAGTTTAGACCAAATTTGTGTGCTGAAACCTGTTTTGATGAAAAACCATAGCTGGTCTTTATTTTGTTCATATCTTTATGCTGGGATAGACTTTATATTCAAATTTGCACTGATCATATAATTCAACAATCAATTGTATTTTTCTTCTTTTTCTTTTTGTCCAACCCTTGATGCAGTGATGCAGGCAAATGAACCAGTTGATTTATTCCTTACTTCTTTCTTTTTTCTTGTTTTTCTCTTCTGTTGTTACCATTTGGAGTTCAGAATAAACTGTAGTCTATCGCCTTCTTTTTATGATTTTGGTTCATGATTCTCTTGCTCTCACATGACAACTAGTTAATTATAAAATATATACAGTAGGATTCAAAAATCTCATCTTGAACTAAAGAGGATATGTGATTATGTGCAATTTTAATTCTTTCTTTCTCTAAATCCTTAAATGAATATTTTTTATGTTAATTTAAATTAAGTGGAAAACAGTTATTATCATTTAATTGGAAACTAGAAGAACCAATTTCTAAAAGAATTATAATTTATATTGAAAATATCAATCTATATTATAAGATTACATCAAATGAAAAACATAATTAAAAATTTGATAAAAAAAAAGTTATAGGAATTAAAACAAAAGTCTAGTCAAGTGAGGCTTTAGGCGATTACCTCACTTGCCTAGGCCTTGAGCCAGCTCTGCAGGCATGGATGCTTTTAAGTTTTAATAAAACTAGATATGGAAATAGTGTAATTTTTTTTTTATCAGTCATTGAATCAATGCATGATATCCATCGGTCATCAAATGTTTGTTGTACACTTGTACAATCCTGTGACTTACACATTTGTCACAAAATTTTAGATGCAAGAGCTTATTGAAGAACAAAAGAGAGAAGGAGAAGAGAAGATGGAGGATTGGGGAGGAGCAAAATGAGTGAGGAAATAAGAAGCTCCCATTCAATCGATACCGGTCCAAAACAAAACCTTACAGAAAGTTGCAATCTATGTACATAACTTGTGTTTTTAGTCAAATTAAATTTCAGTTTCGCAACCTAACCAAAGGCCGACTAACCAAACCAAATTTCGGACGGATAAGATCATTTCGGTTTTAAACTGAAATTATCGAAATAGGATTGTACTTACAATCACTTTTATGAATTATTAATTTTGTCAGTTTTATTACTTATAAGGTCAAAAGTTTGTTTTTAATTTAGTTATAACTCAGTATCACAACACCTAACCAAAAATTGACTGACCTAACTAAGTTTGGGTAAATACGATCATTTCGATTTGAAACCGAAACCACCGAAACTATGGAAATTGGGTTCTATTAAATTTATAATAAATATTATGAATTATTGAGTTTGTTATTATTATTATTATTATTGCTTATAACTTAAATTATCAAGTTTGATTCATCCAAAAGAAACTCATATGCAAGTCCCATAAATCTCTTGTTCCTTCTTTGTACATCAAATCAACAACAACAACAAAATCCATAAAGGCATTTTAGTAAAAATACCCTATTGGAGGGATTGAATTGCAAATATACCTTCTGAAATTTTTTGATGGCAAGATTGACCTAAAGGACTAAAATGCCCTTAATGATACATTCCATTCAATTGGAGAAATCCCCAAATCAGTTGCCCTAGCCATCCCGATACCACCCAACCCGAAGCTTCCTTGTCGCCGTCCGTCCGAGCATTGACCGTCGCGCCGCTGCGTCACTACAGTTGTCGTCGTCCTCACTTCATAAAGCACATTTTCAGAGCATCGGGTAGGAGCATCCCGAATCTCTGAATTTGTTATTCGGGTCACCTCTGATCCGAAGCTCTGAATTTTTTAGAGTTACAGAAGTTTTCTGTATATATCTGTTTTGATTGTATAACATTGGTTATGAATCTTATGTTAATCTTATTGCAATCATATTGTTTAGATTTGGTGCATCTGCTTAGAGATCTCTTGAATGCCCTGCCAATTTCTAGTTTCTGTCAAAAATTATTAGCAACTTTGTCAGATATTGTGCTCAGAATTCAATTTCAGGAACCGGGTTTACGTCTTTCAAATCCATGCCATGCCTGTGCAATTTCTTTGAGTTGACTTGATTTTAATTAATTTCTAACCATGTTGTCTGATTATGTTGTTTGTGTGTGTTTGCAGCAACTGGTGTAGCAGTTGGCATTTGTTGTATGCAACTTGTCAGGAATATCACAATCAACCCTGAAGTCAGGTATATACATCGTACATACCCACCTGCATCAACCATATTCGTTTTCGAATCGTAAATCGGAAAAGAGGGGATTTTGATTTACTTGTTTAGAAATAGTTTGATCAATTGTGTTTTCAATATGATGAATGATGATATCAAACAGGGTATTGAAGGAGAAGAGAGCTGCAGGAGTACTTGACAACTTTGTAGAAGGTGAGAGATACAAAGAACATGTATTGAGGAAGTATGTCCACTACAAAACTCATCAAATCATGCCATCCATCAATGACTTCTTCACCAAGCCAACTTTTTTCCCAGAAAAAAACCAATTTCAGACAATTGCTGGACAGCCAACTTTTTCTTCTTCTTTTTTCTTTTTGATGTATGACTATTGATGTTGTTAACATTTGAATAATAAAGTTCATGCTTGCAAAGCTTATTGTTTTTGTTGATCACTCATTGAATCACTGCATGGTGTCTCATTAACATGTTTGGTATACTATCCTGTGACTCAGTTTATGAACAAATTTGTAAACACTGTAAATTCACTCGATGAAAGTCTACAAACATAATTACATAAACATTTGTTACAAAATTTTAGATGCAACAACTTATTGAAGAACAAAAGGTAAAAGGAGAAGAGGAATGGGAGGATTAGGGAGGAGCAAAAAGAGTGAGGGAATAAGAAAGCTCCCATATACAATAATTGATACCAGTCCAAAACAAATCCTTATAGAAAGTTGAGAAAGATGCAATCTTTGTACATGAAGTTAGTATAACGGTCGATTATTGATTTTGTCATTTTCATTGCTTATAACTTGTTCAAATTTGTGGTTTTAGTTGAATTTAAACTCAGTTTCGCAAACTAACCGGAGGCTAGCTGACAAAGTTTGGGCAAATACAGTCAATTCGGTTAGAAACCAAAATCGCCGGCCAAACCTATCTGACGCAGAACGGAAGTTCTAGGATCACCAGCGTAACCCTAACAGTAATATAAACTGGAATCCACTAGAAAAAGAATTGAAACCAAATTGTAAAAATATATTGAATACCTTGAAACTGAGAACAAAAAGCCTTAAATAGGCTCAGAAAACCCTAAAAACAGCAAAAGACTAAAATATCCTCATCTAAATAAAAAAACGGAAAACAAATAAAAAACGCGAAAATCTTCGGTTGCCCGACAACCTAACTTAAACAGCTCCGTTGAGGGAGAAAATGACGTCAACCGGGCTAAACCCGGTTGTCCTGCTATGGAGCTCTAAAAACCCTTTCCGAACACATTATAATAGGAAATCTGACAACCGAGCTAAAAGTTATCCCCGTTTCTTTGGAGCACCTCTTTTGGACAATTTCCTATCCATCGCTTCTTCAAAGTCTAAAGCCAACTGTCCTACATCAGTCCTTCCCACCTGTGAAGAACTCTACCTCGAGTTATAATCTGGATAGAGCGGAACATCATCACGAAACTCATAAAGGTCAGCTACATTGAAAGTTCCGGAAATGTTCATATCAGCAAGCAAGTCGATCACATAGGCATTGTTGTTGATCTTCTTGACCACCTTGTACGGTCCATACTTCCTTGGATTCAACTTGTTATAGGTACCAACTGGGAACCTCTCCTTACGCAAAAACACCATAACCTGGTCTCCCTCGGCAAACAACTTCTCACGCCTTTTAACATCTGCTGCAGCCTTATACTTTGCATTCTTCTCCTCTAGCCGTGCCTTCACTTCAACTTGAACATCACGAATCTGCTCAGCCATAGTCTCAGCAGCAACACTCATACTAGTGACCTTGGGAAGCTTTACCGGGTCCAAAGCATGCTTAGGAGGTTGTCGATACATTATAGTGAAGGGAGACTTACCCGTAGCAGTATGAACAGCATTGTTATATGCAAACTCAACTTGTGCCAGAGCCACATCCCACTGTTTTGGCTTGTCCCCACAGATACTCCGAATTAAATTCTCCAGTGTTCGGTTTAGGTTCTCTGTCTGTCCGTCAGTTTGTGGATGCGTAGTGCTACTGAACTTCAGAGTGGTATCCATCCGCCGCCACAATGTCACCCAAAAATGGATAAGAAACTTCGAGTCCTTATCAGATGTGATTGACTGGGGTACACCATGTAAATGAATCATCTCCCGAAAGAACAGCTGAGCCACATGTTATGCATCAGATGTCTTCCGACAAGGTATAAAGTGCCCCATTTTTGAGAACCTGTCAACCACAACAAACACGGAATCTACCCCACGCTAAGTTCGTGGAAGACCCAAAACGAAGTCCATTGCTAAATCCTCCCATATGGCATGCGGAACAGGTAGTGGCATGTACAGGCCCGTATTTTGAGCATGTCCTTTAGAAGTTTGACAGACGTAACACTTGCGAACATAGTTACCGACATCGCGTTTCAACTGTGGCCAGTAATACCGTTCAGACACCCCACTAATAGTTTTGTCACGTCCCAAGTGACCACCCAAACCGCCACCATGCAACTCTCGAATCAGTTTCTCTCTCAGAGAGCTCCGCGGGATGCATAACTGATTGCCACAGAACAAATAGCCTTCGGTCATATGAAACTCCTCGTCAGTCTGTTTCAGAACACACTTTCCCCATATCTCTCCAAAGTCCTCATCATCAGAATACAATTCTTTCAGAAATTCAAACTCAATAATCTATTGCTGCATAGTCACCAATAAGCTTGCACGCCGACTCAGCGCGTCAGCCACCTTATTTAAAATCCCAGACTTGTGCTTCAAAACAAACGAAAACTTCTGCAAGTAGGTTGCCCACCGAGCATACATATTACTTAAGCTTCTTTGGCTGTTCAGGTACTTCAGAGCTTGATGATCAGTGTAAAGAATAAACTCGCGCTGAATTAGATAATGCTCCCAATTCTTTAGAGCATGAATAATTGCATAGAATTCCTGATCATAGTTACTCCATTTTCGCTGCACATCACTCAGCTTTTCACTAAAAAATGTCACTGGTTTCTTCTCTTGTGACAACACTGCTCCAATCCCAAGTCCACTAGCATCACATTCCACTTCGAATAACTTCTCAAAACTGGGTAGAGCAAGAACATGAGTGGTGCACAGTTTTTCTTTGATGATTGCGAAGGCTGTTTCGGCTGCCTCACTCCACTGAAACTTTCCTTTTTTCAAACACTCTGTAATGGGAGCTACAATACTACTAAAATCCCTCACAAATCGACGGTAAAACGTCGCCAACCCATGGAAACTCCTCACCTCTCCAACTGTCTTCAGTGTAGGCCAATCACGAATGGCTTTAATCTTTTCTTCATCCACCAAAATTTCATCCGAACTGACCACATATCTAAGGAATAGTAACCACGCTGTCATCCAACTGCATTTTTTTAAGTTGATAAACAATTTGTTTTTTAACAATACCTCTAACACAGCTCGCATATGCTCCATGTGGTCTTCCTCATTTCGGCTGTAAATCAATATATCGTCGAAATAAACGACTACATATTTTCCAATGAAAGGCCGCAATACCTGGTTAATAAGCCGCATGAAAGTGCTCGCCGCGTTGGACAGTCCGAAAGGCATCACCAACCACTCATACAATTCATCCTTAGTTTTGAAGGCTGTCTTCCATTCATCCCCAGGTTTGACCCGAATCTGATGATACCCGCTTCTCAGGTCGATTTTGGAGAATAATTTTGATCCCTCCAACATATCTAGCATGTCATCCAATCTCGGAATGGGAAAGTTGTACATGATAGTTATCTTGTTAATCGTGCGACTATCCACGCACATCCTCCAACTGCCATCATTTTTCGGAACAAGTAATGTGGGAACGGCGTATGGACTCATGCTCTCTCGAATGAACCCCTTCTTCATTAACTCCTCCATTTTTTCCTGTAAAATCTGATTCTCCTTGGGACTCATCCAATAGTGTGGTAAATTTGGTAAGTTTGCTCATGGAACTAAATCAATCTGGTGATGAATATCTCTCAACGGTGGAAGGTCATCCGGTAAGTCTTCTGTCACCAAATCATTGAATTCAGTAAGCAGGGTCTGCAACTTCTCAGGCACTACAACTCTTTGCTCTTCCTTGCCTTCTGTCACCAAAGGTTGCACCAATACAATATGTACCTCATGTGCCTCCTTAATCTCAGTTTCTAAATCAGTTACGGACGTGATTAAAGTGACCAAAGACTGCTCATTTACCGTGGCTTTAGTTGAACTCCCTACTGAACTCCGTTTCGGAACCATTGCAATCCTTCTGCCACCCCAATTGAAAACACAAACATTGTCACATCCTCTGTAGGTTATATCCACATCAAACTGCCAAGGACGTTCCAGTAATACGTGACCAGCATCCATGTCGACTACATCACATGCCACCTCTTCCCGATAGTAATGCCCAATCGAAATTGGAACTTTGCACAACTCTGTCACGTTCGCCTTGGGTCCCTTTTGAATCCACCCAATCGTATAAGGCTTGGGATGCTTCTCTGTACACAGATTCAGATGTTCTACCAATTTTCTGGACATAAAATTCTCACAACTCCCGATATCGACAATCACGTCACAAACCTATCCCTTCACACTGCAACAAGTCTTGAAAATACTGTTTCGTTGCGATAAACCCTCCAATTTTGTTGCACACATGACTCGCTGAATCACACAGTTTACCGGCTCCCCTTGTTCCTCCGTAATTTCTGCACCTTCCAAGAACTCGTCCATGTTTCCCTCATCTTCAAAATTATGTTCTTCTTCTTCTTCAGCATCCACGAAGTTCACCGGTTTTCGGGCTGGGCATTCATTCGAACGGTGGCCCGGTTGGCCGCACCTATAACACTTTATACCGCTTGGTCTACTGTATAGGTTTGGCGCTCCTCGTGGGGTTTCTTTTGTA
This sequence comes from Dipteronia sinensis, assembly GCA_033220585.1. Lineage (NCBI taxonomy): Eukaryota > Viridiplantae > Streptophyta > Magnoliopsida > Sapindales > Sapindaceae > Dipteronia > Dipteronia sinensis. The sequence goes on along the minus strand of CM065638.1, from coordinate 74,935,294 downwards.
CCTGTTGCTGCTGCTGCTGTTGGTCGTGACCCACCAAAATTGTTACTTGGACCCAAACCCCTTTGAGCTTGATCTGCAGTATTTTTAGCCTGACCCTGTCCATCACTTGGTGAAAATCTACTCATGTTCGCGGTTGTGTTGGACGACTCACCCATGTCCTTCTTGTAATGAGAAAAACGATTGGATGGTTTTTCCATTAACTCCGCTTTCAAGGCCATGTTGTGCGCCTCATCTACTGTCCACACACTTGCAACCCAATTTTGTCTAGAATGGTTGACTTTAAACCCCCTAAATATCTCGAAACCTGTTGTCCCTCTGTCTCATTGAGGTTGTTACGAACTGAAAGTCTGGACCACTCCTCAATATAATCCGTAACGGTTTTGTTACCAAGCACACAATTCTGATAACTCTGAAAAATAAATTGTTCATAGTGAGGAAGTAAAAACCTGCTCATCATAAGTTTTTTCATTCGCCTCTAGGATCGTATAGGAACTTTGCCTTGTCGCCTTCTATCCATCTGTAATTTCTCCCACCAAACAGCAGCCCCACTTCTCAACTTGTACGCTACCAATTTGACTTGACGTTCTTCCGCTACCTCAGCAAACTCGAAGAATCTCTTAACCTCCGAAATCTAGTCCAAGAACTCTTCAATCTGTAACTTCCCATGGAACAATGGTATGTCTGCACGAATCCGATAACCAGGTTGATTTGGGTTCAATCGATGATCTCCTTGGTAACCCACGAAATCCTCTTCAGAATCTTCATCTCTCCATTCTCCAAATTGCTCGTGTCTCGCCGCTCTAGGCAGTCGTCTACCTCCAGGGCGGCCAAGGCAACTCCCTCGACTCCTTCTCTGTTGGCAGGGGCAGGGGCATGGGCGTTGGGATTAGGCTGATGTGCCATCAGTTGCTGCATCATGGTCTCCAACCTCGCCATTGATTGTCGTTGTTCGTCAATCGCTGCCCATAAATCGGTATCCCTTCAACCAGCGTCGTCAGGCTTAACTCTTCCGGCTTCGTTGTTGGCCATCGCACAAGGCAAATCCCTCTGCTCTGATACCAATTGACGTAGAACGGAAGTTCTAGGATCACCAGCGTAACCCTAACAGTAATATAAACTGGAATCCACCAGAAAAGAATTGAAACAAAATTGTAAAAATATATTGAATACCTTGAAACTGATAACAAAAAGCCTTAAATAGGCTCAGAAAAACCCTAAAAACAGCAAAAGACTAAAATATCCTCATCTAAATAAAAAAACGGAAAACAAATAAAAAACACGAAAATCTTCGGTTGCCCGACAACCTAACTTAAACAGCTCCGTTGAGGGATAAAATGACGTCAACCGGGCTAGCCCCGGTTATCCTACTATGGAGCTCTAAAAACCCTTTCCGAAAACATATTATAATAGAAAATCTAACAACTGAGCTAAAAGTTATGCCCGTTTCTTTGGAGCACCTCTTTTGGACAATTTCCTATTCATCTCTTCTTCAAAGTCCAAAGACAACTGTCCTACATCACTATCGATTAAAACAATTGATTTTGTCAATTTTGTTGCTTATAAGTTATAACTTGATTTGGTCAATTAAAACTCAGTTTCACAACCTATCCGAAGACTAACCTACCGAACCGAGTTTGGGCGAATACGATCATTTCGGTTTGAAATCGAAACTGCCAAAACTATCAAAATTGGGTTCTATTTACAACTACTTTTAGGAATTATTGATTTTGTCATTTTTTTTTGTTTATAACTTGATCAAACCTCTGTTATCGGGACATTAATTGAAACATCCATCGAGATAACAAAAGTATTACTCCTGATTCTATGATATGTAAGATAAATAAACTAAGCTTGAAAAGAGTGTTGCATTCAATTCAACTGTTAGTACACTATATCAAGGATTGCTCTTTACAATAATTTGAATTTAACCATTATTTCGATGAGGAGAACTTGCAGATTGCATCTCATCACATCACAGCGACAACTTTTCGATTTTGAATTGCATTGTACTCAACATGTTCCATGTTCAGTTGCTCTGGCTATCCAAAAAATAAAAAATAAAAAAAAACTGTCGAAAATGGTCCTACATTTGCTCCATAATGTAGAAGTTTGAAATGTTTGCTGTCTAAGATCTTGTAACTTCTGTCAACTATAAGCCGCTCTGTGGATGTTATTTCTATTAGAGCTGCTCCAACTATTGCTGCCATTTCAGTCTCTATGTTAAGATATTAACAAGTTGTATTCCATCTTTCGCTGGAGGATCAAAGATTGAGGTTGTTGTTTAATTGTGCTATGCTACCCTACCCACCACTCTAAGACGATCGATCTGTTGCGATTATCATTTGGATGATCTCCTCAAGGATTCTGTTACCAACTTTGAGAACGAAGAGGTATTATCTTCGAGTAACTTCCCTGGAGAATCATACTCAACAATTTTGCCTGCATTGATCAAAATATTTGTTAATACTAGATGATCCTCGATCCTTCACTTTCTCTGGTTAAGATAATAATATTGTTTTCTTTGAAACTTGAGCTTACCTTCATCAAGAACAAGAACCAAGTCATTATCGATTACAGTGGGTATCCGATGAGCCACAGTGATGACGGTGCATCTGTTTGTTTCTTCTCTTATTGTCTGCTGAATCACATTGTCTGTTGCTGTATCGATAGAAGCTGTGGCCTCGTCCAACACTAATATTCTTCTCTTCTTGATGAGCACCCTAGCAAGACAAACAAGCTGCCTTTGTCCTAGACTCCAGTTTTCTCCATCTTCGGCAACTGCACCATATTTCCAAATTCAAGTATCGACTATGTAATTGATTAGAGTTGATGACTTCTGGTAGAGATATAAAACTCACCTGGAGCATCGAGAAGCCTTTGATCCTGCTTTATTATCTCTGCCAGACGACATTTGTTGATAACCTGTTTACCGGGTTTATTTTAGTGAATAGAAACTATAGCCTTATAATATTTTTGTAGGGAATAGACCTTCGATTCTTACCTCCCAGATTTCTTGGTCAGAATGTTGTTCCAAAGGGTCCAGATTGGTCCTTACGGTCCCTTGAAACAACGTCGGGTCTTGTGGAATTATACCCAACCTAGACCTCAAGTCCTGCAAACCAATCTTAGAAATATCTACTCCATCTATGAGAATTCGTCCTCCAGAGGGCTCCACAACCCTGAAGAGAGCTTGAATTAGAGTGGACTTTCCGCTACCTGTTCTTCCGACAACTCCAATCTTCTTTTCTCCAGGAAAGATGCAAGTTATTCCCTTGAGAACCATAGGAAGAGCAGGTGTGTATTGGACTTGAAGGTTTTCGAGTTCAATTTTTCCATTGGTTGGCCAATCAGAATCTGGCCTGGCACTCCTTAATTACTAAAGGAGCTTCACTTGGTAGCTTTGTGAATTGAAGAATTCTCTCAACTGATATCATTTTGTTCTCAACATTGCATAGGTTCCATATCACCCAAGCTTGAAGTACATTTAGGTTCAGACCATAAGTTGCTACTAGTCCTGCCAAGCCTGCGAACAGATTGACGATAACATCAGTTTAAAATTGACATTAAAGTATTCAGATGTATGCAACTTAAAGTAAACTTGAGGTAGTAACAATATAATTATATGTATTCGCCATTGAAATTTTTGTTTATGCATTTCCTTGATTGCTAACTTGTGTTCACATTTTTTTTCTTCTATCTATTGGACAAATAAAAAGATGATGGACTGTAGGAGCTTACTGGGATCAATGGCTGACCTAGGCAAGGTCACCAAGATGATCAGAACAAGTAAGAAAGCGATGTTGAAGAGAAAGTTTGTTCGAACGGACAACCATTCCATTGTGCCAGAGTTGTGGAAGGCTATGCGAGAGTAATCATCAATTACACTAAGATTCCTCCTCAAGAATCGATCTTCTTGATTGAAACAACGAATTGTCGCTGCCCCTGATATGGATTCTGAAAAGTGATGTAAGATTGGAGCTTTTCGAATTCCAACCATCCTAGCTAGTTCTCTAGCAGTGCTAATATAATAAGCCTGCATAGATATTGGAACCATTAGACTATAATACCTTAATACTAGTAGTGTAGAAAATAGAAATTCCAAAGGAGGACAATGCAAATGTTAACTAAAAATAGAACTCCATGCTGTACAGATGATTATCATGCTCCTTTAATGAGGTGATATCAAGTAGTGTTACGTGTCATAAAATTCTTTGTTAAATAATTTTAAAACAAATAGCAACAGTAAATATGGATTTATGCTTGCCTGGTACCATATGGAGATTCCAATAACGACGAGGAAGAAAGGTAACACCTGCCAGGAAACCTGGGACATAAGGAAGATGATACTTAGTAGCTGAATTAGTGCAAATGCTAATCCAGCTAACCTGTAGGGAATGTCTGTGTCTACTGTGCTTTGATCGGTAGAAGACTGTAACGATACATGAAAATAAGGCTTGATTAGGCACGATTAATGTCTGGAGATATGCACAGTCAAAAAGAAAGTTAATATCAATGAACTGAGAAATAAACAATAAAACTAACCCTATTGAGAATTTGACTTGAAGGTGTGGAGTCAAAAAATGAAATGGGTGCTCGGAAAACTGAGGTTATCATGTCAGTGAAGAGACATTGAGCAGTTTTAATTGCAATAGTTGCTAATAAAACAGCCCTTCCCAATATGAAAGCAGAACTCCCACTGGACAACAAGACAAATACACCTATCAACTGCACGCTGCTGACATTGCGCTTCTCTTCTGCTGCCCAAGCAATCCAGTAATTGCTACTCATCTGCAGTCCTTGGAAAAAGACATGACAAAGAAGGATCACCGGAATGAGAGCCCCTTTATGGACCAAAGTAATAAAGGTGGAGTAAACACTCCATCTCACCCGACCAGTTTCCGCTTCTTCTTCCTGAATTCTCTCTGAGAACTCAACATGACTGATAGGCCCAGAAAATCTCTCTTCTGTGACTTCAATTTGACTTATCTGACAAGAAGATACCCTACGTAAAGAATTCGCTTCTTGAGGTGGTTTCACTTGATTTAGTGATTTTCTATGAGCAGTCATTTGTTTAACAAGCTCCCCATTAGGATCAGCAGTCAAATCTTCAAATTTTCCAGATTGGACAATCTTGCCATCTTTCATCACCTATAAGAATTGTCTTTCGAGTAAGATAAAAAAAGGCTTGGGAGAAAACTTATAGAGATATGACATAAAATTCTAGAAACCTACCAAAACAAGGTCTGCAGCGCCTAAAAATTCCAACTGATGAGTGGCATAAAACACAGTCTTCTCAGATAACAGCCCCATGAGACATTTCTGCAAAAAAGTTTAAGAACTTCCAAATTAACAAAATCTATATAAAACAAAACTAAAAACCAAATTGTACTTAAACGACAAAAATATGTTGAAAAGATAATAAAACGATGCTTGCCTTGAACAAATGTGTTCCAGTATGGGCATCAACAGCACTAAAAGGGTCGTCCAAGATGTAAATATCTGAATCACTATAAGCAGCTCGCGCTAGTTGAATCCTTTGCTTTTGACCTCCACTTAGGTTCATCCCTCTCTCTCCCACCACACATAGATCTCCATCAGCCCACATCTCAATATCACGGTTCAAAGCACAGGCATCTAAAACATCCTCGTAAAAAGCCTTATTCATATCCTTGCCAAATATCACATTCTCTCTGATAGTACCCGTTTGAATCCAAGCGCTCTGGGGTACATAAGCCTTAGTTCCATGTATCTTGATTCCAGCCCCAGCAATCCTAGGAATCTCACCAAGTATACTGCAGAGTAGACTTGACTTTCCGGACCCAACAGAACCACAAATGGCAACCTTGTAGCCTTTCATTATCTTCATCCTCTCTGTAAATTTAATTGCCGATTTCTTTAGTTTTTGATCACTAGTTTCCCAAGCATATTCTCCCACTTTAATATCAACCGGAATATCAGATGACTTTGATGCATGATCAGGTATCGGCTTCTTTTGATCTTCTTCTCTAATGAACTCCTGGATACGATCAACTGAGACTTTGGTTTGAGCAATCATTGAAATGAGCTCTGGCAAGTTGTAGATAGGATCTTGAAGTACTCGAAAAGTTGCTACAGCGGAGAGGACTGTGCCTGATGTTAATGGTATTTTCAATAAAATGCAAACACCGAAAGTGATAGCTGAAACAAAAGTTGGTGAAGCCCAGAAGAGAAAGGCTACTGCTGAGCTTGTATACAGGTACTTCTTCAGTGAGTTTCTCTCGGTTTCTCTGAGTTGGATAAGCTTCTTCAAAAATGTTGTCTCCCAAGAAAGCAACTTTAGAACTCTCATGCTCTTTAGGGTCTCTGAAGTTGCTTTAATTCTCGAGTCTTTAGCTTCCATGATCTTGGAATGAAACTTCTTTTGCATCTTTGCCAATGGTGTGTTGCTCACCATCACCAAAATTGTGGTAATAAGAGCGGCAATAGAGGGAGCAGCTCCAAGATTCCTATACAAGATGACAAGAGCCAAAAATATCTGGATTGGCAGCAACCAAATTCCATGAATGTACCAGCAGAAGTCTCCAATCCTCTCAACATCAACATTGATCATATTTATGATTGTACCACTACTGGGACCAGCAAACTTGATTGACAAAGATTTCTTGTAAATCAATACTGTGAGAGCTGCCCTTACTTGTATTCCAATACGTTGAGCTCCAAAATACCATTGACGTTGAGTTAGTGACTCCACTGTCTTTGACAAGAAGAAGATGGATGCAAGAACCAATCCATAGTAGTAACTTGAATCATCTTGCTTTTCCGATAAGAAATTCACAAAGTTTTTAATCAGAAAAGGACCAATATAGGAGGCAATTGTATTTATTCCTGCAAAAACATCAACAGAGCTTGTAAAAATGATGTTGTACGCACAAAAAAAAAATTACATTCAAGATGAGACAAGAACAAAGATGTACCTGCAAAAACTGCATTGATGGCAAGAGACTTCCATATAGCATGAGCTATGACTTGTGGCAATGACAAGGTTACCATCTTCTGTTTTCGATGCGATTCTTCGAGCAACAATGAGGCACTTTCAGCTGTTTCAGATTGAGGAATTGAAGGAATATGCTGCAATTCAAGCTTTTGAACTCGTCCCTTTGCGAAGAGTGGATTTAGCCATTGAAATGTGAGTTTGCTCCAAAATCCAGCATTTGAGAAACTATAACTCCCATCTTTAGAGGACTTGACATCCTCTTTTTGAAGTAATGGACTTTCAAAATCACTGTATTTCCTATTATAACTTAAAGGCAGAGCACTCAAACAAAACAGTACTATCAACATGGGAAAGGCGACAAAATCAACAACGGTGGCTTCTGGCAAAAAATGAGGCAAGGTTTTGATGGATCCTAAATGGGTTAAGAGGTAAAAGGAAACAGAAAGCAAATCAATGGTGAAAGAGAAGATCCACCAAAGAATGAGAACCAAAGGCCACCTTTTGACATCTCTATGAGTTGTGTTTTTTGAACAGATTGAAACTACAACAGTTGCCAAAACCCAAGTCATGACATAGAAGACGGGTTTATAAGAAATAACTCTTAGTTTCCAATAATCATAAACACCAAAACCCAGATATGTAATGGCGACAAAGAAATTGCAAACGACAGAAACTACTCGTACTCTGTAACCCAATTGTAAATCACGATAATCTGTCGTCCTACGTTTCAAAATCCCTATCAGAAGCCATGTCAATAACGATATAGAGAACACTACATTGACAGAATCTAACAAAATCTCCATTGAAGGTGGTGACTGTAAGTACTGAAATAAAATTCCCTTATCAAAACTCAACATTCTCACACAAAACAGAACAATGTTGTATATTTATTGAATTCCCTTGACCTGCAAAATTCCAATAAATAATATAATGACAACCCAATTCAGATAAGCAGACAAAGATTCAAAAAGCAAGTACACATTATATAATAAAATGGAGAAAATATATAATAATATTCATTGATGATTAATGTAAAGAACAGAAAGACATATTTTATATACCTGTTAAAGTTTTGTAAGAATTAAGCAGCCACGCACGTGGTTATTCTATGAGCGGATTGTTTTTGTATATAAAATGGTGGTGTTGGTGGCGGTGGACTGGTAGTGGTGGGTTTTAAATAAACAGAGAAAAACAGTCTAGTTCTTTCGTTATCGTTGTCAAAAACCAAAAGACCAATCTGTGTTTATGATTTTTACCAGGTCTCAATGTCCATTAATATTGTATTCATATGGAGAAGGATTTAATAGTATTTGAATGTGCTACTACGTGTGGGACCAGAATCTTGACAAGTTTATATTTTTCCATAAGAGATGTCTTCAATTATGTTGTCATTACCGGGACAAATGTCTTTTGTTTGTATATTCATCAAAATTAGCACATTTTTTTAAATATTACATAAATTCGGGATTTTTATTAAGATAAGAGGACTCGAAATCTCAAACCCACGACTATGTAGCGTAAGTATGAGGAGTTTATCACTGGACCAATCTCATATCATCTCGTCAAAAATAACACATTTTTTAATCAGAAAATAAGGGCATATCCTAACTTTATATTATTCACTTTCAATTTTAAAATGGAATCTTATTTTCGAACAAGTCAAAGAATTGTACGAATATTTACCCTCACAACATTATATAGAAAACTCATCCATCTACCCTAATGGCAGATTAAATTTCGGTAGAAGTCATGCCCTCTTTCTAAAACGAATTAAAAAAAATATTCTTAAATTCAATTGTCATCCAAACAAAATTTTCTGACCCATCGCTACTTCTTATATACTTCTTCTTATATACTTATAAGATATATACTTATAAGATATGTATGGTATGACTTAACTCCTACTACTAATAGATGCACACAAATTAAGTTAAGATGAGTTGTACATATAATGAAAAAAATACATTAAAAACTTTACAATTAGTACCATCATAGATGAAGAGAATATGCAAACCGACTCTCAAGTTTCAATGCTTGCGTATTGCTTCTTATCTTACAATATTACTTTACTAGAGCTCTCCAATTACAAAATCAGATTGTCATTTACAAATGAAATGAGGTACTATATATATAGTATAAAGACACCAATCATGGATCAACACTTGCATGAAATTTGGCTTCATGCTTTTAGGTGGAAGACACCGACTGGAGAGGAAGGAGTTGGAATGTCCACGCATACATTATTACATTATAGAGAGATTGAGAGGTGAGTGTTAAGCGGTGGAAATCCATTCATAACTATATGAATAGTAATTGCATTACTCTTTATTATATTACAATATTTTTGTCCATTGTTATGTCGGTATGGTTTTTCAGCATATGATCGCTTGTGATACTTTTTCCCTCTAGGTCAGTCCAATTTTATCAACAACAAAAAAAATGTCGATATGAAACAAAAGTTCAATCTATATCATCTTATGACGAGATCAAGTTTGTTCGGTGTTAAGCCTTTTACACCTGCACTACAATATTATGGGTTCAAATTATCACTATTCCTTACAAAATCTATCAAACTAAAGTAATACTTAACAAACTTCTCCCCAAACTTTAAATTGTAGTAGTTTATAAAAGAATTATACGATAATGTTTTACTATTTACCTTTTCGGTATCGGATTTTAATATATATATATATATATATATATATGTAACTATTGAGTCAAAATTAAAGATGGCTTATCTTTTAAAACATGTTCTTTGAATTGTCTCTCTTTTCTATATAATGAAAAGAAAAAAGAATGAAAAACTTTGTCATACATATATATAGATACATTGTAAGTGTCACAAACATGATAAACTCATACACATCACTTTTAATTACTTTGATAGTCAAATCTGTACTCACTTTTGGGCAATTTCGTGCTTCTTTCTATGCTTAATAATAGTATAAGCACGTTTATATTAGCTTGATTTTTCCATGTTGACTATAAATATGAAATTGACTCCAAATTGAAAATTCTAATAGATGATTAGAGTGATCCTAATCAGTCCCTCACGTTTATTAAACCATCGTTCACCAAATCCAATTTATACTTATCTAATTCTTACTTTTAATTATTATTTTTTTTTTTGTTAATTACAGCTATTAATATATTTAAAAAAAACCACTGGGATTTCAAAAGCGTAGAGGACACATTTCAGATTTATGGTAAATTATAATCGGAAGAATTAGATGTTTAACCCTTTTTGTAAATATGAAATAAAAGGAATAATTTTATTATTTTGATTATGATTATATTTATAGGCATACAATAGTGCATTAAATTGGAAAAATATAAAACAATTTATTAATGAATCCGTTTGTCCATCTTGTGGAAACGTTTTTGAAAGCTTTTATTTGCTAATGAATATAAAATCATTTATATATGGTAAATTATAATTGGAAGAATAAAATATTTAACATTTCCATCTACCAAACATAATCAGATCATAAAAACTTACATATTAATTAAAAAAAATTCAATTTAGACATGAATTTTGATATTCTATCATTACATATTTTACGTCATCCAATATAGTTTGGTGGTAAAAGACGTTATCTCATGTATAACAGTATGAGTCACCCTGCTATCACAAACAATATTTAGGTACTGACCGATTAATGAGAATATAACATGTGGTCCAATTTATAAGATAAATGTTAAAAGTAAAGAAAAAAAAAACAACGTCATATACTCTCATTAATGGGGTCTGTATTTTGGGTACTGACCGGTCTGTACCTAAACATTTTTCTATATATAAAGAGATAAAATCATTAAATACAAATAAGCAACTACATATTTATGATTTTTTTTTATATAAAAAAGGGCAGTTACAAATTAGGTCATGAACTTTTTTTTAAATTACAAGTTGTTTACGACTTTTATAAAAGTGACCAAATTGGTCCTCATTTTTTTTTTCAAGTGTCAAATTAGTTCCTCTCATTTTAGAAGTGACCAAATTGGTCCCTATAATAATTTAACGGTGTTAAATCTAACAGTTAACTTTAATATTTTTAGTTAAAGTACGTAAATACCCTTTATTTTTCATATTATAACAAAGTTGTTTTGTCTTTGTGTATTAAATTCACTATTATAATTATAACAAAATCCAAAAATATTATTAATGAAACATCATTTGTACATTTTTTAATTAAAATTCTCTAAAGAAAACCTTAAAATATTTAATAATACAATATCAATTATACTTTTCTTTTTTAAAATAAAGTTACCATTCATTCCCAGTTTAGTCTCTTACCATTTTCATATAATATTGTTTTCTTATTAATATTATACAAGTATTGTTTTCAAAATTATTTAAAAATCAGAACGCACAAATAATATAAACAAAAATATACATGTGTTAAAAAAAAAACTATGCATGTGTCAATATTATATTATTTATGAGTAAAGTACAATTTTACCTCTATATAGTTAAAGTTGACTGACAGAACTTAGTCAAGCACGTTTATATTAGCTTGATTTTTCCATTTTGACTATAATTATGAAATTGACTCCAAATTGAAAATTCTAATAGATGATTAGAGTGATCCCAACCACTCCCTCACGTTTATTAAACCATCGTTCACCAAATCCAATTTATACTTATCTAATTCTTACTTCTTCTTTTTTTTGTTAATTACAGCTATTAATATATTTTAAAAAAACCACTGGGATTTCAAAAGCTTAGAGGACACATTTCAGACTTATGGTAAATTATAATCGGAAGAATTAGATGTTTAACCCTTTTTGTAAATATGAAATAAAAGGAATAATTTTATTATTTTGATTATGTTTATATTTATAGGCATACAATAGTGCATTAAATTGGAAAAATTTAAAACAATTTATTAATGAATCTGTTTGTCCATCTTGTGGAAACTGTTTGTTCGAGACGACCGTCCTCTATAAATCTATTTTTTTAGGGTAAATTACACTGAACCCCTTGAGGTTTAGACAAGTTACACTTAGATGGATAAGTTTCTTTTTTATAAACTAACACCCCCAAAATTTAAATTTGACTTTAAAATACCTAAAATGCCCCTAGTTATATTATTTTACACTTTATTTTTTTTTTTACATTTTAATCAAACACTTTATAAACTTTAATAAAATAAAATAAATTAAATAAAATATATGATTCATTAAATAAATAAATAGTTTTAAAAAATAAATAGTTTTAAAAATTAAAAAAATTAATAGTTTTAAAAAATTAAATATATAAATATTTTTTAAAACATTAAGTAAATAAATAATTTAAAACATTAGATAAAAAAAGTTTTAAAAAAATCAAATAAATAAATAGTTTTAAATAAATAAATAAATAGTTTAAAAATGAGTGAAAAATTTAAAAAAAAAAAAAAATTTCAAGAATATATATTAATAGGGACAATATAAGCTCTAAATATCTAAGGAGTGTTGGGAACCTTGAAGCTTCTCTAACCATCATCTTTACAGTAAAAGTTTAGATATTTAGAGTTTTTCTTATCCCTATTAATGAATATCCTTAAAAAATTTAATGTTTTTAAGTTTTCACTTATTTATTTATATTTTAAATTTATTTACTTATTTTTTAAAACTAATTATTTATTTTATTTTTTAAAACTATTTATTTATTTTATTTTTAAAAACTATTCATTTATTTATTTATTTTAAAATTGTTTATTTATTCAAAATATTTTATTAATAAAAACTATTATTATTAATTAAAAAAAACTATTTATTTATTTAAACTATTTATTTATTTAATGAATCATATCTTTTATTTAATTTTTTATTTTATTAAAGTTTATAAAGTGTTTGATTAAAAGGTAAAAAAAATAAAGTGTAAAATAATATAACTAAGGGCATTTTAGGTATTTTTAAAGTCAAATTTAAATTTTGGGGGTGTTAGTGCATAATAAAGAAATTTATTCATCTAAGTGTAACTTGTCCAAACCTCAAGGGGTTCAGTGTAAGTTGCCCATTTTTTTATTTGCTAATGAATATAAAATCATTTATATATGGTAAATTATAATTGGAAGAATAAAATATTTAATATTTCCATCTACCAAACATAATCAGATCATAAAACTTACATATTAATTAAAAAAAATCAATTTAGACACGAATTTTGATATTCTGTCATTAAATATTTTACTGTCATCCAATATAGTTTGGTGGTAAAAGATGTTATCTCATGTATGAGTCAAACCGCTATCACAAACAATATTTAGGTACTGACCGATCAGTACTTAAAACACTGACACCATCAATGAGAGTATAACACGTGGTCCAATTTATAAGATAAATGTTAAAAGTAAAGGAAAAAAATCAACAACGTCATATACTCTTATTGATGGGGTCTGTAGTTTGGGTACTGACCGGTCTGTACCCAAACATTTTTCTATATATAAAGGGATAAAATCATTAAATACAAATAAGCAACTACATATATATATATATATATATATATATATATATATATATATATATATGATTTTTTTATATATAAAAGGGCAATTACAAATTATGTCCTGGACTTTTTTAAAAATTACAAGTTGCTTGCGACTTTTACAAAAGTAACCAAATTGATCCTCATATTTTTTTCCAAGTGCCAAATTAGTCCCTCTCATTTTAGAAGTGACAAAATTTGTCCCTATAATAATTTAACTATGTTAAATCTAACAGTTAACTTTAATATTTTTAGTTAAAGTACGTAAATTCCCTTTTATTTGTCATATTATAACAAAGTTGTTTTGTCTTTGTGTATTAAATTCACTATTATAATTATAACAAAATCCAAAAATATTATTAATGAAACATCATTTGTATATTTTTTTAATTAAAATTCTCTAAAAAAACCTTAAAATATTTTAATAATACAATGTCAATTATACTTATCTTTTTTAAAATAAAGTTACCATTCATTCTCAGTTTAGTCTCTTACCATTTTCATATAATATTGTTTTTTTTTTGTTAATATTATACAAGTATTGTTTTCAAAATTATTTAAAAATCAAAACGTACAAATAATATAAATAAAAATATACATGTGTTAAAAAAAACTATACATGTGTCAATATTATATTGTTATGAGTAAAGTATAATTGTACCTCTGTACAGTTAAAGTTGACTGACAGAACTTAATCAAAGGGACTAATTTAACACTTGGGAAAAATATAAAAACTAATTTGATTACTTTTATAAAAATCACCAACAACTTGAAATTTTAAAAAATGTTCAGAACTCAATTGGTAATTGCCCTACAAAAAGTAATAATTTAGGAAAAACAAAAGAACAAGATTGGTAAATTGAAATGTGGTCACCATGTAAAATTGCAGTGCACGTGGAAGTGAATTAATTGGTTTTGCTTTTTTAGGACTAACATTGTACAAATGAGAATGGGTCAAGTGTCGATTTATAAGATTCCCTTCACTGTACACACATCTGACAACTTTAATATGTTTGGGAAAGTGGGACCACCCCACGTGTCAGCTTTTTACCGAATCAGAATCAAATTGATCTTTCTTTAACCAAACACGTGGCGGCGTGTGTAAGGCAAAAGCAAACGCACTGTAGAGATGCGCACAGCTCGTGCTTGGATACCTGGCGCAATCATCAAATACGACACGTCATCGTCACACGTAATGTCTAGCTGTCATGTTACGTTGAAAAAGAAAAAAGTAAAAACACTATTTGTTATTATTGTCACTTTCAAAGTAAAAAAATCAATTAGTTATTTTCAAATTCTATATTATTATTATCGTATAATATCACATTTTTACATAATTATGATGAGATTTAGATTTCACTATATTACAATTTCATGATTCATAATTTATAAGTTTAAGTTGATTAATATTGACAACATCATTTCAACATGTAGTTTATATTTTAAATTTATAGTAAATTATATGTCTTTTTTGTAAAAAAATAATAATAATAACTATTGTTGATGTTGTTAATATATCAGTATCATTTCTAATTAATGAATCAAACATTATTCTTTCATAATTAAAACTTTAAAAATTTTGGTTCCTACCCTTTTTTTTGTTATATATATACAAATTTTTTATTGTCAGTTCATCCTGATATAAAATATATCAAGACGAAGAATGTGGATCATTAGATTTACATACTTTGAATTAAAATGTATGTACTTGTCAAAACTTCTACATAATATGTGGTCCACATTCTTCGTCTTAATATATTTTATATCAGCACGAACTGACAGTAAAAAGACTATATATATAAACTTATTTTATTAATCAAAGTATAAAAATCAATTAGTAGTTATCACGTTCTATATGCCTTTAAAAACAATCACTATGGTTGACGTTGTCAATACATCAATATCCTTTATAATTAATGAATCAAACATTATCCTTTCTAATTAAACATTATCAAATATTAGCTATTAAGTTATATATGTTTTTTTTAAATCCATTATTTAACGTTGTCGAAATATCTATATTCTTTCTAATTAATGAATCAAACATTATCCTTTCTAATTAAAACTTTAGGCTGCTACATTTTTTCTGTTTTTTTTTTCTTTTTATACATATAAACTTTCTTTATTAATCAAAGTATAAAAATCAATTAACTAGTATCACTTTCTATGTTATTATTGTCACATAATGTCATATTTTTACGTTATTTAGATGTGATACAAACTTTACATTATTATAATTTCATAGTTCATAATTTATAAGTTTAAGTTGACTAATATTGACTATATCATTTCAACATGTAGTTTACATTATAAACTCTTAGCAAGTTATATATGTCTTTTAAAAAAAAATTAATTATCGTTAACGTTGTCAATATATCAATATATTTTCTAATTAATAAATTAAACATTATCCTTTCTAATTAAAACTTAAAAAAAATATGATGTTGCCTTTTTCTGTTTTTTTAATATATATATATATATATATATATATATATATATATATATATATATATATACAAACTTATTTATCAAAGTATAAAAATCAATTAGCTATTATCAATTTCTATATGAATTTAAAAAAAATCCACTATCATTGACGTTGTCAATATATCAATATCCTTACTAATTAATGAATCAAACATTAGCTATTAAGTTATATGTCTTTTTTTAATACAAAAAATCACTATTGTTGACGTTGTCAATATATCAATATCCTTTATAATTAATGAATCAAACATTATCCTTTCTAATTAAACATTATCAAATATTAGCTATTAAGTTATATATGTCTTTTTTTAATACAAAAAATCACTATTGTTGACGTTGTCAATATATCAATATCCTTTATAATTAATGAATCAAACATTATCCTTTCTAATTAAACATTATCAAATATTAGCTATTAAGTTATATATGTTTTTTTTAAATCCATTATCGTTAACGTTGTCGAAATATCTATATCTTTTCTAATTAATGAATCAAACATTATCCTTTCTAATTAAAACTTTAAAACTTCTGGCTGCTGCATTTTTTCTGTTTTGTTTTTCTTTTTATACATATAAACTTTCTTTATTAATCAAAGTATAAAAATCAATTAACTAGTATCACTTTCTATGTTATTATTATCACATAATGTCATATTTTTACGTTATTTAGATGTGATACAAACTTTACATTATTATAATTTCATAGTTCATAAATTATAAGTTTAAGTTGACTAATATTGACTATATCATTTCAACATGTAGTTTACATTATAAACTCTTAGCAAGTTATATATGTCTTTTAAAAAAAAATTAATTATCGTTAACGTTGTCAATATATCAATATATTTTCTAATTAATAAATTAAACATTATCCTTTATAATTAAAACTTTACAAAAATTTGCTGTTGCCTTTTTCTGTTTTTTTTAATATATATATATATATATATATAAACTTATTTATCAAAGTATAAAAATCAATTAGCTATTATCAATTTCTATATGAATTTTTAAAAAAAATCCACTATCATTGACGTTGTCAATATATCAATATCCTTACTAATTAATGAATCAAACATTAGCTATTAAGTTATATGTCTTTTTTTAATACAAAAAATCACTATTGTTGACGTTGTCAATATATCAGTATCCTTTATAATTAATGAATCAAACATTATCCTTTCTAATTAAACATTATCAAATATTAACTATTAAGTTATATATATATTTTTTAAATCTATTATCGTTAACGTTGTCGAAATATCTATATCCTTTCTAATTAATGAATCAAACATTATCCTTTCTAATTAAAACTTTAAAACTTCTGACTGCTGCATTTTTTCTGTTTTGTTTTTCTTTTTATACATATAAACTTTCTTTATTAATCAAAGTATAAAAATCAATTAACTAGTATCACTTTCTATGTTATTATTGTCACATAATGTCATATTTTTACGTTATTTAGATGTGATACAAACTTTACATTATTATAATTTCATAGTTCATAATTTATAAGTTTAAGTTGACTAATATTGACTACATCATTTCAACATGTAGTTTACATTATAAACTCTTAGCAAGTTATATATGTCTTTAAAAAAAATCATTATCGTTAACGTTGTCAATATATCAATATCTTTTCTAATTAATAAGCTAAACATTATCATTTCTAATTAAAACTTTAAAAATATTTGCTGTTGCCTTTTTCTGTTTTTTTTAATATATATAAACTTATTTTATTTATCAAAGTATAAAAATCAATTAGCTATTATCAATTTCTATATGACTTTTTAAAAAAATCCTACTATCGTTGATGTTGTCAATATATCAATATCCTTACTAATTAATGAATCAAACATTAGCTATTAAGTTATATGTCTTTTTTTAATACAAAAAATTACTATTTTTGACGTTGTCAATATATCAATATCCTTTCTAATTAATGAATCAAACATTATCCTTTCTAATTAAACATTGTCAAACATTAGGAGATCAAATGTGCATTTTTTTAAGTTTCTAAATAGTGTCACATTAGCATTTTTATTCATTATGTGCCTAATTTTTTTAAAAAAATAGAGAAATGTATATCCACATTTCAATGCAATTATCTAAAGTCAAAGATGCATCTATTTTATGATCAATCATAATAAAACAATTATTCCACTCTTTCCGCTTTTATTTTACAATTAAATGAGCTTTAATATTATTGTGGAAATAGTTAGAAATCCTAGTCAGCATTTATAGGAGTTTCTAGAATTAGAGCATGTTCAATGTTATTATATATTTGGAGAAAGTTGAGTGCCACATAAGATAATTAGATAATGAGGTAGAAAAAACTTCTTCAATACAATTATCTAACTTGATTATGAAGGTGATGTGACAAAAAAAAAGTTAGAGAATATAGAGTTGAGTTTATAATTCTAGAAACTCTCTTTGAAATGCTGATTAGGATTTCTAACTTTTTCCCATCAATAATACTACATCTTATTTAATGGTAAAATAAAAGAGGAGAGAGAATGATATAAATGTTATAAGATGATTGATCAAAAATGGATACATATTTGATTTTAAAATAAAAGAGGAGAGAGAGAGTGAGTGAAATAAATGTTTTAAGATTATTGGTCAAAATGAGATACATATTTGATTTTATATAATTGCATTTGATATGAGAATATACATTTCTTAACATTTTTTGACAAAGTGGAACCATATTCAATATATATGCTGATGTGTCACTAGTTAGAAACCAAAAAAATGTATATTTGCATCAGGGATGCTCTTAGAAACTCAACTCCATATTCTTTAATTTTTTTTACCACATCATCTCCATATTAAAATTAGTTAATTGATTTGGAGAGAGTTTTTGTAACTTTGTAACTATTTATCATATGTGGCAATCAATTTTCTCTAAATGCACATTTACATTGGAGATGCTTTCAACTATTATGTTATATAGGTCTTTAAAATAAATTCACTATTGTTGACGATTCTTTCTAATTAATGAATCAAACATTATCCTTTATAATTAAAACTTTAAAACTTTTGGATGCTGCTTTTTTTGTTTTTGTTTTGTTTTTTATATAAACTTATTTTATTATAAAAATCAATTAGCTATTATCATGTTCTATATGTATTTTTTTTAAATAATTCATTATCGTTAGCGTTGTCAATATATCAATATCCTTTATAATTAATGAATAAACCTTATCCTTTCTAATTAAACATTATCAAACGTTATCTATTAAGTTATATATATATATATATATATATATATATGTCTTTTTTAAACGTAGTCAATATATCAGCATGCTTTCTAATTAATGAATCAAACATTAGAGTATCTCCAATACAAAAATGACTTGCTTATGAATAATTGTTGACAGTGACAACAATATCAAGAGATTTGCTTCTCATGTGACATAAATATGAACTTGATAGACAATTAATTTAAAATTTGGTCTCCAATGCTTCCGTTTAAAACACATTTTGTATTAATGACGTGTCCGATTTTATTTCTTATTTTCATTTTTATTTTATTTCCTTACTAAAAATAGATGAAATATTAATATCAATTTTAAATGTTTGCCGAGTCAACCTAAAAAGGGGATGTACAACAGACCGTCTGTAAGTGGACGGTCATGTTGATAAAGTCTATTATTTTTTTGCCACGTCAGCTTGAGATTGAATATGCACGGTTGCATTGGAGACACAATTATTACCATAATGTCTATTTATCATATGTGGCATCTCTTTTTTTCACAAATCATGCTTGCATTGGAGATGCTTTTATCATTTTTAATTAAAACTTCAAAACTTTTGGCTACTGCCTTTTTTCTGTTTTGTTATATATATATATATTAATCAAAATATAAAAACCAATTAGCTATTATCACGCTCTATGTTATTATTGTCACATATAATGTCACATTTTTACGTTATTATGATGGGATACAGATTTCACATTATTATAATTCATGGTTCAAAATTTATAAGTTTAAGTTGACTAATATTGACTACATAATTTCAACATGTAGTTTATATTATAATCTCTTAGTAAGTTATATATATATATATATATATATATCTTTTATTTATAAACAAATTCAACGTCGTTGTCGATATATTCATATTTTTGTTAAGATCTAAAAAAGTGATGAAATGATTCACATAATTTATACTATATGAAGGAATCACTATCGAAAGCAGGCGAGATTCAACACTATATAAAACTCTCTATTGTAAAATATGCATCAATACATTATTAATTGTATGTCAATTTTGGTTTATTTAAATAGCAAATTTGGATGTCTTTGGGAGAGAATAAACTATAATGACGTCCATTATGATTCCATTAAAACCTAAAATGCAGTCCTCTCTGTAGTACAGTCTAGTAGATAACATTTGACATTTATTAATTATTAATTACTGAATCAAACATTATCCTTTCTAATTAAAACTTTAAATTTTTTGTCTTTCTGCTTCCCTTTTTTATATATAAACTTATTTTATTAATCAAAGTATATCAATCGAACCCACATGATCTTCATGATGGATTTTGGGGTCCATTTTCATGGCTTGGTGTTTGATACTTTGATTGTTGGGTTTTTGGACTTAGGTGCTCACCAACCAACGCACAACACAAAAGAAAAAATGTCACATTCTCACCACATGTGCTATTGTCGTTTTTGCTTCTACTTAACTGAACTAAATATGACTTTTCAGTGGGTTCAACACCCATGTGAACGGAGCTGCACATATTGGGAGCACTTTATCTCTTAGTTGGCCAATCCGGTGCGAGTCCGGATTAATCGGGATGTGAACATGGCCGATTGCACGGTATGATGGATCCATCCCACCCGGAAACCGGATCGTGTAAACCATAAAATAAGACTTTTCTAGCTAACTAAATATGACTTTTCTAGTTTATACTTAATTATTATTAATCTATTCCTTTTGCTCCTAACTTTACTGCTCTCTTACTTCAAATTAGAATCGTCCAAATCATACACTAGAGAAACTTTTATATGTAAAGTGAGATTCCAATCTTAATCACCATAAATGAGAAGAAAGTAGATCACAACGAATAGTACCAAAGACCAGAGCCGGCCCTAAGGCAGGGCAACTACGAGCGCCCGCCCATGGCCCCGAAAAAAAAAAGGATTCATTTTTATTTTTATTTATTGTTTTTAATGTTTATATTTTTGGACTTTCATAAATAAATGGTCCAAAAAGGTCCGTATTTGTTATTTTTCAAACTTCATACAATTATATCAAATTTGGACTCATAATAAAAAAAAGATGTGGAAATCAACTTCTTATATAAAGATTGAGCTCAATATGAATTTTCATTAGAATTATTAAAAACAAATAAGTAATTCTATTTGCACCCTGAAAATTTGTATGTGCATCCCTCTTTGCATGTACACCTCACAAAAAGTTTTTTAAAAAATTATATTTTTGTAAGCACACCTTAAACATTACCAAATATACTATTTCTTTTATTTTTATTTTTAAAATTTAAAAAAATTTAAAATAAAATAAAATAAAAAAGGAGGAGGTAGTTCATCTCTCATTATTTACATACACTATTTTTTTTAATGGAAACTGTCATGCATATCTATTTGCTTGTAACTTTTTTTTCTGTTTTGTTTTTTTCTATGTATCGCTATATAAATTTGATGTAATTTACTTTGATTAAGTTTTTATAAACTTTTTCAAAAAATAATATATTATTATTATTATTATTATTATTATTAAGTACGAGATTTTACAACATTTAGATGCGAGATTGAACAAATGACCATATTTTAAATATTCCCTCCGAAGCTTCCAAAACCTCAAGACCAGCACTGCCAAAGACAAATTGGATGTGTTTCATAGATACCATTTATTTTTTGAAAATATACCATTTTTTTTAAAAGATAAATATTTAGTTATGTAGTAGTGAATAGTGATCATAAAAAATATTATCCAAAAACCAAAACAATTGACAATTAAGACAGACAAACAAACAATTATGTTTGTCTACTTGTGTGGAATATATTCTTTCAATGGTCCAAAGGGGTTGGCTTGAATAATAATTGTAGGATCAAAATTATTTTCTGATACCACTTGTATAAATTAAAACAAATGAATATTCATGAACACAGTTTTTGTCCTAATTACTGATTTTTTTTATATATTGATATTTTTCTTTTTTGTTGAAATAATTCAACGTCACAAGTATATTTAATTAATTAGAATCTATTCCAACTTAGATTAAAAATATAACATAATTAACAAACATTATAAATTATAATGTTACTGAAACTAGCTAGGTTGAGTTTAATTCTAACGTTAATGTCCATTTGATAAACTACAATTTAACACAAAATTATTATTTTGTTATAAGTCGTTTGGACTTGTTGGATCCACGTATATACATACACGTGTGAGATATCAAAGATATTCTATCACCTTATCACTATCAAACACAAGTGTAACCTAACTAGCTTTATCTCTAACCAAATGATTATGACGAATATTTGATGATCCTCACTGCCAAACAATAATCATGTCCAAAATTCTATCGACATGGGAGTTTTTGTATGGAATATATATCCGATCGGATATCCCAATTTATATTCTAATTTCTGATTTGTCAATTTAATTCATCCGATATATATGATAAGTGAAATAAATTTATCATATATATTCGTTTATCGATTAACAACTCAAAAATTATGACGTTTAGCATTACTTTTTATCTGAATAACACAAAAAAATGGGTTTGATTACTGACTTACTGGCCTACTGCGATACATCACTCTCAGCTCAAGTTGGTGAGCATCTCGATCATTGGAAACATGTCTACTTTTATAATTAATTTAGATAACTGAAATTGTAGAGGTGAGGAAGATAATCTTGACTTGCAATCCTAAAAGCATAAGTCAAAAGTGATATGATATATATATATATATAATATAATATAAATCACCAAAATCTCCAATTATACTGTTTTCGAGTTAGGTATCATTTGGTCATAGGTAAATAAATTGTCAACTCTAATATCATTTACTTAATAGAAAAAAAAGATTCTATCATCTAGGTAGGAAATGTACGCATTTGGCTACTTGCATGGCTACTATATTTGTACAGGAGATACATCTTGATACGTTGAGAGTTTTCCCCATATATTAAATTTTTTTATTTTTTTTAAGGTGATTGAGTTGGGATTCTACTAGAATATATAAGCCGAAATCATACATATGCACTAAAAGTATAACGCAAAGAATGAGACTTAATTGAACCTCTCTCACAAGACGGAGAGGAATGTAACATAACCGAGAGCTAACGTATTAATATAGAAAAGGAAAGAAAAAGAAAAAGAAAAAGAAAAATCTTGAGTTGAAGCTAATATACAGTATATACTTTAGAGGCAATGTTTCTTTTCAATTAAAAGAATCTTCCGGAACTTCCATATATATATATATGCTCATGGCTCCAAATCAATAATTCGATATTCCAAAGTAAAGGTTTGAAAAAATGCACCAGAATCTCATAACCCCTGCAAATTAATCTGAGTGGTGGTGTTGCAAGTTGCCACATTAATTATATGAATTGTTTTTACTTAATAATTAATTGAAATTGGCACGAGAAACCGAGGAAATTTTGCACAGACTATATCGATATACATATAAAACATAAAATAAAAACTTAGTGTGCTCCGCTTTATCTTCCACTAGCTAATAACATAGTGGAACGGTAGTGACGAAGCTATAGAAATACAAAAAATAAAATAAAATGGAAAATTAGAAAAAATTTAAAATGTAAAAACAATTTCATAATTTCATAAAGTTTATTTATAAAATTATTAAAACTTTCTCGAGGGATGGGCTATGGCCCTCCCTCCCTTCGCCCCTTGTGTGCTGCGTGTCATATCATATATGACTAATACGAGTAAAAGTTATGGAATATTTAGACATATCAAAAGATCGATGTGACATTTACATCTCGAGAATAACTGATGTAAACAAAAGTTTTATCAATTAACAACATGTATACTACAGCATCTCCCCATCTAAATATATAGTTGATTAATTATTTACAACAATTATTTATTAATGATATAGTGATCATATGAATAGAATGAAATGCAAATTAAAAATGTTAACAAAATGAGGAAATGAATGTACACACCATGTCGTCATTCTAGAGTTCATGGTAGCATAGTTTGAAAGAATCTCTCTCAGCTGGTATGGATTGATAATAAAAGCTTTGATTTGAATGTTCATGAAGAGGACCACTCTCTCTCTCTCTCAAAACATATAATTAGCCAGCCTTTCAAATTCATGCGCCTGTTGTGCTCTAATTTTCTAGATATATATACAGAGTTCGAGACTTGAAACAACTTTTTTCTACACAATTTGAGATTTAATTGTACGAAAAATTATCACATGATAATTAAGTGTGTGGTGAGTCACATGACAAGCAATACTTTATTTCGCCAACCATATGACTAGCATGCATGTAATTATTTGCACTCGTCCCATCAAATGTAAGGTATAGAGAATCCGAATAAAAATCATCAAAGCTGTGGAGAAGGAGATGGATAGTTGATATTGAGTGGAAGGCAAGAGAAGATAGAGTGAGCAGTAATGGTACTACACGCATGCATACTTTTAATAAAGCTACGGAAAGTAGTGCAATTTGTTTTTTACTTTTTTCCCATATCTATGGAATTCTTGATTGTTTTGAGACTTGTTTCATATCCATAAGTTTAAGAGTAATCTTCAGCTCAACCGGTGCACCATAGAGCGATGCATTTATCATTGAAGATGTGATATATGTAGGATTTTGTATACCACTAAAACCATGCTTTTAATAATGCTATGGAAAGTAGTGCAATTTTTGATGTTCCCATATTCCATGGAATTAAGTAAAATCCCTCGTGCACCAAATGCAATACTGAGTGATGCAATTGGTTACCGAAGATGTGATATGTGGTAGTTTCAGTGTACCACTCACACCATGGTTTTAATAAAGCTATCGAAAATAGTAGGGTAACCTTTGATGTTCCCATATGCATGGAATTCAGGAATCAGGAGGATTATGGAGATTTGTTTCATGGATGCCCAAGTTTAAGTGTCTACATCAAATATCATTGATGATACCTTCCATTATATACGTAGTGCTCATTCTTTATCCTCTCCATTTTATTCAAATTAAATGATTTAAATTAACAAATCAAGAAGAATCTAAAATGACTTGTGAGATAGTGGAAGTCGTATATGGTCTAAATCCAACCAAAGCTTTTCAAATTATGGGCTTATTTTTCCTCGGCTTCAGGAATATTCAGGCCCAAATTGGTGTGAAGAATCAGGTTTTACATTGGCGGCAACATTTATCAGGTTCAAGATTCCACATTTTTTTTGTGTGTGCCCGATCTTGGTTCCTAACATTAGAAAAACAGTGAGTTTGTAAGTCCACATGTTTCTCAAATGCTGGATTTTGGACCAAACTCACGTTTGAAGTCAAATTTTCAATAGGGTTACTTTTATTGTTTATTTCTCAGTTCAATCTCCAGAAATTAATTGTACCAAATCATGCCATATTTTCATGTATTGTTACAGCCTTCTACTGATAAAAGCACAATGGACACAGACATTTTCCTCACAGGTTATTAGGTGGATTAGCATTTGCACGAATTCAGCTACTAAGTATCATCTTCTTTTTGTCCCAGTTTGCCTGGCAGGTGTTCCCTTTCTTCTTCGTCGTTGGAATCTCCTTGTGGTATCAAGCAAGCATAAATTCATATTTACATTGTTCTTTTGAATTAAATTATTTAACGAAGAATTTTATGACACGTAACACTACCTGATTTTACCACATTAAAGGAGCATGATAATCATATGTATAGCATGGAGTTGTATTTTTTGTTAACATTTGCGTTGTCTTCCTTCGGCATTTCTATTTTCTACACTAGCTAGCAGTATTGATGTATTACACAGTACTCTAATGGTTTCAATATTTTTGCAGGTTTATTATATTAGCACTGCTAGAGAACTAGCTAGGATGGTGTGAATTCGAAAAGCTCCAATCTCACACCACTTTTCAGAATCCATATCAGGGGCAGCAACAATTCGTTGTTTCAATCAAGAAGATTGCTTCTTAAGGAGGAGCGTTAGGGTAATTGATGATTACTCTTGCATAGCTTTCGACAACTCTGGCACAATGGAATGGTTGGCCAACCAATGGAAAAATTGAACTTGAAAACCTTCATATTCGATACACGCCTGCTCTTCTAATGGTTCTCAAGGGAATAACATGCACTTTCCCGAGAGAAAAGAAGATTGGAGTCGTGGGTAGAACAGGTAGCCGAAAGTTCACTCTAATCAAAAGGGTGGTCGAGCCTTCAGAGGACAGATTGTCATAGATGGAGTAGATATTTCAAAGATTGGATTGCAGGACTTGAGGTCCAGGTTGGGTTTAATTCTACAAGAACCGATGTTGTTTCAAGGGACCGTAAGAACCAATCTGAATCCTTTGGAATAGCATTCTGACCAACTATCCTCCATGTGTTTTATCTTCATTTACCTCTGACTCTATCTTGTGATCTAACAAAAGCCATTGATTTTGAATAAGCCCTAAATCCAGATGATGTCCCTGTTCAGTGTTCATATTAAATAATCAAAATCTGCAGGCAAGCATTCTGGAGCTCATTCCAATCTAGAGAATATTTTAATATGATTCATCACATTCCTTGTAACTGTTTCTTATTCAATCAACTATTGAAATTTCAAGAAGAAGAAATTAATAAACTTAACTCAAGATGTGGAGGAAAAGTATACAAACCTGAAAACCATGTACAAAGACTACTATTTTTAGAACACGGGGCTGGATTGTTGTGAATCGGTCCCAGTTACCTTTTTTCGATTATTGCATGTCTTGAAGTGAATCTGTAAAGATCCATACAGATTCATGAATTACTATATGAATAAAATATAAGGAAACTGAAGCACATCAAACCAGTAACTTACCTTCATGAGTTCCTTTGATCCTGCCTTTTTATTTCTGCCGGTTGACATTTGTTGATAACCTGTTTACCGGATTAATTTTAGTACGTGAATTAAAACTATATAGCCATATAATATTTTTGTAGAGAATAGACTATTGATTCTTACCTCCCAGATTTCTTGGTCAGAATACTGTTCCAAATGATCCAGATTGGTCCTTACGGTCCCTTGAAATGACGTTAGGTCCCGTGGAATTAAACCCAACCTAGACCTTAAGTCCGGCAACCCAATCTTTGAAATATTTACTCAATCTATGACAACCCCGTCCTCCAGAAAGCTCCACCACCCTAAAGAGAGCTCGGATTAGAGTGGACTTTCCACTACCTGTTCTGCCCACGACTCCAATCTTCTTTTCTTCCCGAGAAGGTGCAAGTTATTCCCTTGAGAACCATTGGAAGAACAGCCGTGTATCGGATATGTAGGTTTTCAAGTTCAATTTTTCCATTGGTTGGCCAACCATTCCATTGTGCCAGAGTTGTTGAAGGCTATGCGAGAGTAATCATCAATTACGCTAACACTCCTCTTCAAGAAGCGATCTTCTTGATTGAAACAACGAATTGTTGCTGCCCCTGATATGGATTCCGAAAAGTGGTGTGAGATTGGAGCTTTTCGAATTCCAACCATCCTAGCTAGTTCTCTAGCAGTGCTAATATAATAAGCCTGCAAAAAATATTGAAACCATTAAAGTAGTGTATATTACATCAATACTACTAGTGTAGAAAATAGATATGTCCGAAGGAAGACAACACAAATTTTAACCAAAATACAACTCCATGCTATACATATGATTATCATGCTCCTTTAATGTAGGAAAATCAGGTAGTGTTACGTGTCATAAATTAAATTCTTCGTTAAATAATTTTATTAAAAAGAACAACGTAAATATAGATTTATGCTTACCAGATACCATAAGGAGATTCCAACAACGACGAGGAAGAAACAAAATACATTCCAGAACGTTGAGCTCCAAAATAATATCATTGTCGTTGAGTTAGTGACTCCACTGTCTTTGACTAGAAGAAGATGAAAGCCAGAACCAAAGTATATATCGCAGAATCGAAAAAGAAACAATTGTAAGGATCATATTGATATGGTATGTTTTAGAAATGAGAGCTTTTGTAATAACTTGTCAAGACTGGTCTAGCAACTAGGCCACCAGGAGTGTTGGCCTCTGATTTTATGAACAAAAAATACATTCCTTTGACTTTCTCTAGACCAGGAACAAATTGACTCATTACAGTCATCAAAAGACTGTACAGAAGTGACCTCCTCTCTAGCTCATCTTCAATTGTTGGCATCAGTCAACTACCTCTCACCTCCTGATGTTCCAGAACTACAACAAAAAAAAAAACAAAAAAAAATAAAACAAAACAACCCAATTAATTAATTAAACACAAAAATCATGACAAGCCACTAAAAAAGACTTGAAATTTAATGTGTTTTTACCTTATACTCAAGAACTCAGAAATGGGGTTGGAGCAGAAGATTGGTGAGGTGTCACCATTGGCAATACGAGTGATGTCTGGTTGGATGTCTTCATAAGTGCTGATCACAGGAGGCATGATTTTCTTGAAAGTCTGTCTATCAGTATCAGCAGTGTGACCATTCAAGCCATGTCCTTGCAACTTGCAAGTACTCAACATGAGCATTGCTTGAGAGGATCTCACCAAGGACCTTCTTTTGAACATCATCATCAGCGTTTGTTGTGACATTTTCAATCGATCAACTTAAGTCTGTTCAGAGAGAGAGAGAGAGAGAGATGTGTGAAAAGTGTGTTGTGAGAGACAAAGAAAGTAGAGAGAGGATTGTTTTGTGTGAGGAAAACAGAGGAGAGAACCGGGCATATATAGAAGATGAAATGAAGGTGGCTATATAACTCGTTTTAAGGACTATAAAGTAAACAAAGACTACTCTTGCGGGCATGATTGTAAATATATTATTTCCCATTTGTTGATATTCGAAATGACCGCATTACCCTTTAACAAGAAAACAAAACAAGTACCATTGTACCAACATCATTGTGAAATCCTTCGTCAGCTATTTTGAAAATATTTGACCACCCATTTATTTTTAACCGATAGTTCTTGACCTTGCTATTGAAAAATTAATTTGAACACACCTAACTACCTTCTTCGAAAATGACATATGACAACTATTCATTAAATAAACAAATTTTCAGATATCAAAACTTTCAATTAACTAGCAAAATGTTATCATCTTCTAGCTAGCTTAGGATTGCCATATAGTTAAGAACAATACTTGGGTACCGAACAAAATATTGACATCATCAATGAGAACGTAGCACGTGACTCAATTTACGAGATAAATGTAAAAAGTAAAAGAAAAAATCATGAGTTACACTCACATTGATGAGATCAGTATTTTAGGTATTGACTGATCAATATGTAAGTATTGTTCTATAGTTAATATGTTATGTGCAATTCTGACTCTATCCATGTTCATTTATAAAGCATGAAGCTTTTGAAGAGATCATGTGAAAAAGCAACATTTGTCAGTTTCAGCTTCTATCCTCACTTTTATATTACTGTACATTTATAATTTATTGTTACCTAACTAATATAATAAATCAATAATTTATATTTTTTCTATTAACTTTTACTTGTTTACTCAATCAATAGATAAATTAATGATATTTGTAATGTTTCATTAATTGTCGAAATCAACCATTTTTGGTCACCCGAAAAAGGAGAAAGTGATTAACAAAGTTTATTAATTGAACATTGTTGCTGGGATTAAGTGAGCTGTAGCATGCAAATAGTAGATGATGAATGCATATATATTAAGTATATTTATGAATCAAGTAAGAAATTGTTGTTGCTGGGTCGATCGGTGACTCGTCAAGATTTGACAAGCCAAGCAGCCTAGCCAGCGGGAACGATATTGGATCTGATATATCATCTGTTTGATTGATCATATTGAGGATGGAGCCAAGGTAATGGTGGCCACGGTTTGGTTTCGGTTTCGAAACCGCCGGTTTCGGTTCCGTGACCATTCAAACCGTAACCGAAACCGAGAAAATCAGTTTGGTTTTCGGTTTCGAACAGCCAGTTAGATGGTTCGGTTTTGGTTTCAATTTTTTTGTCCAAATGGCACGTTGTCATTGGTTATAATTTTTTTTAATATATAAACGGTCAAAAACAGATCAAAACCGAACCGTTTCGAAACTGGTTTCCAACCGGTTCCATAACCGACGGTTACGATTACGGTTCCGGTTTCGGTTTTCTAAAGCCGGTTTCGATTCGATGCCCACGGTTTAACCGAACCGTGGGCACCACTAAGTCAGGGGGGACTATGGCTGAGGCCAGTAGTGGCCATGGCTCTATCAAGGTTTTTTTTTAACTTTAAATTATTATTTTATTATTAAAAAAACAAGGGATATTATTCATTTAGTCCCTATGTTTTTTTTTGAAATGTCTATTTTTTACTCACTTATCCATTTTTCACCGGATTGAGCCCTATGTTTTCCAAAACCACTCAATTTGGTCCCTCTGACCAGAATTTTGACTGTCAACCGGTATATAAAATGTTAAATGACTTTTTTACCCTTCACTCTAAAATAAAAAAAATCTTTTATTTTCTTAAAAAAGCAAAAACTGAAAAATTAAAAAAAAAATTAAAAAATTAAAAAAAAAGAGGTGAAGATTCAATCTCCAGATTGGATCTCCACCGTCCATCATGATTGATGAAAGGTGGAGATCCAATCTGGAGATTGGTCTCCACCAATATCTCCAGCCTTTTCTCTAGCTCATTATCTTCAATCTCTGTTCTTCCACTTCAGTCGATTCTATCTTCTTCTTCTTCTTCTTCTTGCCTTTTTCATTTTTTTTCCAGAATATATTCACTTCACAACCTGTAGATACATAGCAAATTAATCTCACAAACACCACAGTATAACGACTCATTTTCACTCAAACACTTAAGCATAACAGATTTACTCTCTCGATTCCCTCATTCACAGATATGATTATTCTCTTTTCTCAAAACCAGATTCAAGTCCTATGTCTCTAACTTCTTACCAAAACGACACCCAAATCAAATCCCCAATTCATATCTTTCACTTCGAGCACCCCAATCAAATCCTCAATTCATCTCCTCTACTTCGTCACAGCAACCCATTTTCACTTTGTTTCAATCTCAAAGCCAATTCGATAGTCCCCCGTCAACATAGCCTCATTCATCCTTTGCTCGGCTTAAAGCTGCCAAGCAATTAAAGAAACCCCATTGACAACACTCTCGAGAACAGATTCGAGAGCTAGGGTTTGATTAATGAGGGATGATAGAGAGAGAGAGAGAGAGAGAGAGAGGTTTTGGTTTAGGAGGTGGTGGGTTCTGGGTTTGGTTGGGATTTAGGGAAGAACTCGAAACTAAGAACGATCAATTTCTCGAAGATGAAGAAGATGATGCAGACGATGATGATGGTGATGAATACGAGGAGGTGGAGGAGGAGGAATAGCTGTCTGAATCGCTGCCTAGGGTTTTAGATTCTAGTCAGGGGAGTGTCGGCGACGAAGAGAAGCAGAGGAGAGTAGAGAGAGATCGATCGAAATGGAGCAGAGGAGTAGAGGGAGACGACGAGGAATAGCTGTCTGAATTGCTCTGTTACTTAATTGAAGAAGAAAAAGATATTTTATTTTAATTTTTCTATAATTTTATAATTGTTTTTTTTTATAATTTTATAATTTGTATTTTAATTTAATTTTTAGTATATATAATTTCTATTTATTTGTGTGTTGACACGTGGCATACAAATGGTTAAAGATAAAAATACCCTTAGAACCGTTTAGTTTGACTAACAGCTGACTTACAGAAGGACCAAATTGAGTGGTTTTGGAAAACATAGGGCATAATCCAATAAAAAATGGACAAGTGAATAAAAAATAGACATTTCAAAAAAACATAGGGACTAAATGAATAATATCCCAAAAAACAATAATAAAACCTATGCTTTATGGTCTATGCACACTTCCTCTCTACCCTAGTCACTTTGCATTGTTTTTTTAATAAAAAATTTATAAAAATAATAAATATTAATAAAATTTCTCTGGTTCTTCTTTCTAATTTTTTTATAATTAAAATGGCTACCTTTGCTAACATTCACACATCTTCGTACAAAAACAATTTTTAAAGTTTATTCCAATTTCTTTGTTACTTTTGTAATTTTGACCCCTTCTATTATATACAGATTTTTACATATTTAAAAGCATAGTGATGTTTCGAAGATATTTTAGTTTTTGAATATCTTCCCCGCTACAAGGAAGTTGAAGACGAATGCACTCTCATAAAGTTTTTTCAAATAGGTACACTTTTACTCTTTTTAGTTTAACATAAGTAGGAGAAATTGATAATTTGATTGTTTATATTATTATTATTCATACCATATAAAAATTTGTTAAATACACTTTGACTCTCAAATATCAAATTTCTAGTTCCGCCCCAGCAGGATGGTGGGACTAGGCTCCCAATTTTGGCTTTGAGTACCATTTGATTAAGGAACGAAAAGGAAAAAAATAATGTTTTGCTACATGTTTGATTTAATTTGTCTATAAAACTATACAGGCATGTATGCAATTATTAATTTGCACACGCCCCATCAAGTGTGTGTATATATAGATAATCAGAATAAAAATCAATTAAAGCTGTGGAGGATAGAGAGAGATATTGATATTGATATTGCTATTGATAATGACAAGAGAAGATAAAGTGAGTAGTAATAGTACTACATACGTACACATGCATGCTTTTAATAAAGCTGCATGAGGAAATAGTGCAACTGTGCAAAGTTTTCATGTTCTCAGGTCTCCCGGGGTGCGTTTGGTATATTGGTATAGAAATGGAATGAGACTGGACTAGACTGAACAGTTGTTCCATATTGTATTTGAAATGTTTGAGACAGAACTGTGGACTGTATTGTTATGAGTTTGGTATAGCTAAAATATAACGGGACAAGATGTTCAAATGACCAGAGTACCCTCCTTATATATATAATAATATATATTAATATATACTAATATTAAATAATAATATATAATTAAATATATCATATATATAATAATATGATATAATATATTATTATATATAATAATGTATATAAGAGATATATATATATAATATTAAGTATTACTACATATAAAAATATTATATATATATATATATTATGCATTATATATATATTAAAATATATGTATCCTATATATAATAATATATATATGATATATTAAATATTATTATATATATAAGATATATATAATATTACATATTATATAGGTAATAATATTTACTATTTTATATATTATTATATATAATAATAGAATATGATATATTATATATTGTATATAGTATAATATATATGATATATATATTATTAATTATGTTATATATAATATATTTTATATATTATATATATAATATATAACATAATATTATATATGTAATTATAATATAGATATATATATATATATATATATATAATACATTGGATATGATTGCAACTGTTTGAAAATTTAAAGGGTAAATTGGTCTTTTTGACACTTGTCCCATGTCATGGGAGAAGTTGTCCTAGGATCTTTGGTGGAACAGATTTTTGTGATTTTTGTCCCATATTATTATGTTATGTCCCATGCTAAGGTCGTACCAAACATGGAATAAAAAGAAACTGTTTTACGTTGTTATGTCCCGTCCTGCGTACCAAACGCCCCCAGCATAGTCATATCTATGGAATTCTGGAGACTTGCTTCATGTTTGCTCAAATTGAAGAAAAATTGTCACATGTGCTTTTGTGGTTTTTGCTTCTACTTAGGCACTTAGCTAACTATTTTTTTCAAATTAAATGATTAAAATTAATGAATCGCGAAGAATCTAAAATGACACCCGGGGGTGTAGCTTAGATGGTAGATGAACGAGTTTGGAGCTTGGATAAATAACTCATAAATCAACAAATCGAATCCTACCAATGGCAAAATGCTTTAAAAAAATGCCTGGTTTTTATATATCGATAGATAATATCAATAAAATGAAATGACTTGTGAGATATATGGATAGATAATATAAATAAAATAAAATAAAATAAAATAAATTGACTTGTGAGAAGGTAGAAGTTGTGCGGTCTAAGGCTCTAAAT
Source organism: Dipteronia sinensis (assembly GCA_033220585.1). Taxonomy (NCBI): domain Eukaryota; kingdom Viridiplantae; phylum Streptophyta; class Magnoliopsida; order Sapindales; family Sapindaceae; genus Dipteronia; species Dipteronia sinensis. Next base: position 74,901,177 of record CM065638.1, on the reverse strand, counting down.
CCAACCAAAAGCTTTTCAAATTATGGGCTGATTTGGATGGGCTTATTTTTTTCCCTCGGCTTCTGGATTTAGGCCCAAATTGGTGTGAAGAATCAGGCTTTACATTGGCAACATTATTATTTTCGGATGAGTGATGACATTTGCATCCCTTATAAACTGTATGTACACCCCAAATTAGTATGTTTTAAAAAATCCAATAATACCCTTAAGTAAAATTACTAAGAGGACTAATTAGTTTTCTATTTAAATCTTTTGTAATTTTTTCCCTATTAATGGTATGATATTAATATATATCATAAAAACTTTTTCCATTTTAATAAATCATAGATTCTCTTTTAAATATATTTTCAATCTCTTTTAAGGAAATACAAATTTATTGCTAAGTTTAAAAAATAAATCAAAATCATGAAAAAAATTTGATTGTGAAAAAGTAAGTTTTAAATTATTTTTAATTCAAAGAACAAAATCATTATGTATATAAATAGGCTTTTAAATTAACTATATATTTTTTTCTTTCACACACACTTTAGACTTTTATTTATTTGTCAATATTAGATGTTCTTTCTTATAAATATATATTGATGCTCTTCAATTTTATGGAACACCTGTTTTTTTTTAATATCATTAACATCTATCTAGTTCCACATCAATTGGGATAAGACACAAATCTTGTATCCCTACAACTCTCTCAAACAGAAAGTGGTTTTCCAACCAAAAAAAAAAATCTTTAAATGGATTTTTAACGAAAAATAAATAACGAAAATTGATTTTATTTTGAAAAAATTGAGAAAAGAAAAGAAGTGTGGAAGAGAAATAATGGTAAGAAAATTAAATATAACAATAAAATTGAAAATAATAATAAAGTTGATTAAATAACATAATAATAGTTATAGGTGGTGTATACTTACAAAAATACAATACAGCATAATTAAAGAAAATGTATTTTTAGCATTAATTGGAGTTTATTTACAAATTATAGATTTTTTATATTATTTTTTGGTGGGTGTAATTACAAAATGGGTGTAGATACAGTTTTTGAGGGATGCAATTATCTCCATTATCGCCACTCTTTCCGGATTCCACACGTTTGTTTGGTAGACCCGATCCTGGTTCCTAATATTAGAAAATTACAAAGAGATAAAAACGGGATCTCGAACCTAATAAATATATTGTGCATTTATAGATTTACTAATCTATAATGAAATGAAAATAATCGAGTTACATGGGTAATGGAAATAGGAAAACAAGAAAATAAAAAAGAGATATCAAACCTAATAGATATATATATATATATATATATGTATATGGTTCGTTTACTAATTAGGGAATAAAATGTAAATCAATCAAATTATATGTATAAGATTGGGAATCATGAAAATAAACTTGATTCCTTGAGTGGGGGATTACGTTCCCTTTTAACAAGAATTAAAATTCTTGTTGAAAATGAAACTTAATTCTTAATTTATATGTGTGACTCATGTAATTTGATTCCGGATGATATATGTTTAATAAATTAAATTATCATTAATGTGTATCTATTCAAGTAATAATATCAATTACACTAATGTTACAACTCAAAAAATTAACCCAGAAGCTAACCAAATGATGTGACAAATGATTTGTCTATTCACTACATCATTTCATAATTTGTATGATGATGACAACTCATTTACGTACTTACATATTATTTGAGTTGAATTTTAAGTTTATTTTTTGGTATATGGTATTACTCTGTCAATTATAATTTTTTTTTTCACAAACATTTTTTGCTCAGGTGGTATACATCTCCCCAATTTATGAAGTTAGTAACATATGAAATTTTGAGTCTCACTGTACGCATTTTACAAGCATATGACACGAGTTTTCACTCCGTTGTCGTTGAAGTAAAAATCTCCCAATTATGGAAGTATATATCTGAATCGACATATACTGTCAGTAGATATTCAGAATCCAAAGTCCGATATATAATGTATCTGGTTTGGTGTTAGATTTAAAAAAAGAAAGAAAAAAAGAATAACCGCCCGTGCACAATAGATATTTGAAAAACAAAATAGTAAAGAAAGCCGACTTTCTTACCGTTAAAGGCGCAAATTAAGAATGTTACCGTTGGGTTTGATAAGACATCGAGATACTAGCCGTTGGCTTTCCACTGCGTTCCATTTCTTCAAAACTCATCGAATTCTTCAAAACAAATCAAACCCAGAATTTTTTTTCCTTTACCCATATCTGCTCTCACGTTCGCAAACCAATTTTAATTTGTTTTCTTTGATTCTGCAATACCCAGTACACTCTTCTTCTTTTTTTCTTTCGATTTAACAGAAAAGCTACATTTTTTTTCCTCTCTCACTTTATTCGTTTCTAAATTCAAACAAACTCTAGTCTCTTTTTTCCGATTTCTCTGTAGTTTCTGTATTCTCAAATCAATGGCATCAAAAACGGTCGCAAAGGACATCATCACTTTACGAGGCTCGGCTTCCATTGTCAGCGAGTTCTTCGGTAGGTTATTGCCTTTTGGGTTCCCTTCTTTAATTTCAATTTTCTAGGGTTCGTTTTCTCTTAGGGTTTCTACCCATTTGAACTTTTTGAGATTTTTTTGACTGATTTGTTTGAGTTTTCTGTTGAAACCCATTTGCAGGATATGCAGCAAACAGGTAAAAGATGACTGAATCTTGATTCTTGTTTCCATTTTGTTTAATATTTTATCGGTTTTATAATATGATTTTTCGCTCTAGAACCGGAAATTGATGTTTTGAGTGATGGGAATTTTGTATTTTTTTTAGTATACTATACAATCGTGGAGTCTATCCAGAAGAAAGTTTCGCAAAGGTGAAGAAATATGGGCTCCCTATGTTGCTCACTCAAGATGAGGGGGTTAAATCCTTTATTGCCAATCTTACAGCTCAACTCACAGGTTCATTTCTTGCTCTTTTGTTGATGTTTGGTTGCTGAGAAAATGTTTTTGATATTAATCGATTATGTTCTGGTTTGATAGAATTGAAAACGTATTGTTCTTGGTAATCTGTTGCATTTTCTTTTCTTAGGTTTTGTCAAAATTCTAAATCATTTGAAAGACAAAGAACATAAGTTCTTGGGTTGTTCTTCACAAATTTTAGGTCTAGAAATCTTAGGTCTAGAAATCTGTGATTTGATGTGTTGTACATTCTTGTGATTTGTGAAGAATGGCTGGAATCTGGGAAGCTGCAGAGGGTTGTATTGGTAATAATGAGCAAGGCCACCGGCGAAGTTCTAGAGAGATGGAACTTTAGCATTGAGACAGACAGTGAGGTTGTCGAAAAGGGGTACGTTTGATTGATTAATTCTCTTTGATATCAACTACTTATTCTCCTGTTTTGTATGCTTACATGAGAATCTTATTTCTTTGTTTTTGTATGTGATACCAGTGTCTCAAGGGAGAAGAGTGACAAAGAAATAATGAGAGAGATTCAAGCAATTATGAGACAGATTGCTTCAAGCATTACTTATTTGCCTTGCCTTGATGATTCCTGTAAGCTTCTCAATCCTGTCGTCTTTTTGCAGAAGTTGTTGTTCTATGTAATGACAGCCTTTTGATCGAATTTCTGTGTTTGTTTGTTTACTTAGGTGTCTTTGATGTGTTAGCATACACTGACACAGATATTGCAGTCCCATTTACTTGGATTGAGAGTGACCCTAAACTGATTGCTAATCCACAAATGGTGAAATTGCATTCGTTCGATACCAAGGTAAGTCAGAAAAGATAATTCTGATTCCATAAAAATTGAAAAAGTTTAATTGCTTATGATGTTGAATTTTTGTGTATCTTGGGTTTGTGCAGATACACAAGGTTGATACTCTTGTATCATACAAGAACGATGAATGGGATGAGGAGTAGAGAGCAGCTAGCTAAACACGCACTTACTACGCTACTGCTTGCTGCAACTTTTTGTTTCCTCCTTACACTCTTGAAGAGTGTGTACTGTGAATCTTTCCATTCACATTTTGTTTACTAGGTTGATTGGAAAAAAAAAAAACGATTGCTATGTGTTGAAAGTCCTTGTTTCATTTTGTCATGATGGCCTGTCAGAGAAGCATAGCTTCATATGATTTCACTGCTTTCAATTAAAAGGCATGTGTTTGTTTTGTACAAAATTTGATGAAAAATATTGGTTGCAGAATCTATTCTCCCCCCTCCCCCGTTTGAGTTTATTGAGTTATTGGGAGTTATTGTGAGTTTTTGACGAAAAGCAGCCTGCTGTTTTTCATCATATCAGCAATCAACTGGATTCAAGTAAAAGTATTTTTGTACACAAAATTGACCTCCTTTGATGATGATGATGATAAGAATTACTTGGGACAGTTTGTAATCAGCTATTGTAGTTTCCAAGTTATCAAATAAATCTAACTAAAGAACAGCGGTAAGCAACACCCGATGATTAATTGAAATAGATACTCTGTTTTTGCTGAGACAATTACTTACAAAACCGTCCTACCAAAAAACATTAGAGAAAAAGACATCATCTGAACATAACTTGTGCCTTACAGCCAGAGCCTTGGTCCACGTCCTACCAAAAAAACATATAACAAACTTACTATATCATGTACAACTGACACATTTCGTTCGAGATTGGCACTTATCTCAAAAACTATAAACTTCCACACAATGAGAAAAAGTATGTGAAAAGAGAAAAAGTACACAACGAACTAAGAACACTGAAAGTAACAATAAAATTACATGATTACTATGTGCCTGCTTTCAAGTCACTCCTCGATATATTGCACCGGGGCGAAGATCATCCATATTTTCGATGTTTCTGTAACCATCAAACTCCCTCAGGCATGTCCAGCCTCGACGGGCCAGAAATTCACGGTAATCATCTTCAGTGTAGAAAATCTTATCTTCACTATGGACTGGTATGTGATCCGACTCATCGTAGAGGCACAGTTTAATGGACAATCCTGAACATCACATTTCACATTAATGCAAAGTAAATATTTAAAAGGCTGTTATAGTATTTTTCATATGTAAAATTCAGTCATTTGGCATTAATAGTTGCCGTGTCACAGTAATAGAAACCTTGATAACTAACTACCGTTTCAGAAATGAAGTGTAGCCATTAATTTGAGTCAGTATAGTTTTCTGTATCTGTAATCGAGTGCTAGAGAAAAATTGCTGTAATGTTCATTATATAAACCATATATACATGTCAATTTACCTTCATCAAGGTGAAGACTGTAATTTCCCAAAGGCATGTCCCTGTCAATGCTCCGAATTACCTGGTCTTCATCCTCCAACCAAAATGCACGTCTGGTTCTGATTCCAAAAGCAGACTTGATTGCCTCCTTGATTGCATCTGCGGTACCATCGATACCAATCCTTCTTGTGAAATCCCCACATTTGACTGATATAACCCTCCCACCAAATGACTGACTCTCCCCACCTACCATAATGAAGGACAAAGAAAATGTAAAAAAGATCCCACAGGCTTTAAATTCTCATCTCAAAAGGACAATGAACTGAGGCTCATGATCAACACAGCTGCCAAGAAACACATGCACTCTGAAGTAATAGAGTGCTCTCATCCACAGAGCACACACTATTCTCGATAAAAGCATGAACATAAAACCATGGATGCGGAAAATTTTGATGCCTTAGGCAGCCTGAACTTTTAATTTACAAAGCTTACCATTTTCAGGGGGGGTCTCCCTCCAGTTCCAAGGAGGAACTCCGGTGGCTGCAACTGCATCAGCTGTGGTTATAGCAAGAGGATGTCCATCATGATCTAGACGTCTTTCAAGATTTAATGTTGGCCTGCCACAAGCTGCACGCCAACATACTTAAACAGAGGAAATGGGTATCTCTCTTTAAGATGAATCAAAAGAAAAGGCACACAAAATTTGCAAGTAAAATAGCAAGCAAACCTTGTGATCATGGCCTCAAGAAAAGTGAAACAGGGAATTTTAAGTCTAAAATGTCCAGGTAGGGGAATTTCAGTGCAAAATCACTAGCCACACTTGATATTTTTTTTTTACTCCAACCATTTAGCTCTTGCCAGACTTACGAGTGGACTGAACTAGGTCTCATGGAACCATTTTAGTGATCAGTTGAGAAAAAATGAATGACAGAAAAACCTCGTTTACTGAAGGCCTTATCTTCTTCAATTTGGAGTTCAAGCAGCCAAATCAGTCAGTCTCCCAGTTTTCTCTACTTCCTTTTATCATGGAATATTTAAATGAAAGTAATTGCCAAGAAAAGCAACATAACTCTCTCAAACAAAAATAGACCAAAGTTCAATATAAAGGAGCATCAGTGGACGAAGGTATTTTTACTTGTAAGAAACCATGCCACTTTAAAGAATCTAGTCAAAGAAGATTCAATTTGCACAGTTCCATATAACAATCACATAATAATCAAGCTAAAATATTTTGTGAAATCTACTATAAAATATGGATATAGCATAAAAATCTGGATGGATGTGAACTTTCCACATTTGGAACTCTTGAAAAGGTATACAGCAGCAGCTGAGCAACGTTTTTTTTGTTGTTGCTACAGCTGGGTTCAACATCATAGCACACATCTTCACTTATTTGTAACCCTATATCTCTTTACATAAAGGGCTCCACATCTACTGATGGAAAATATATTGAAAGCCACGGGGTTGCTTAACTATTTGGTAGTGGTTCCATCGATATATGATTGCTAGAATAGATTCAATATATGGAGTTCGTTTATCAATGATTTCATGGTATCTACATAACAGAACTCAGCAATGCATAAGTGAGAAACTACCTAAAGTTCAAAGGTATCAGATTGCTCAAAATGAATTGAACATTTCTAGGCATAATGTAATTCTATGGTCAGGTATCAAAGGTTATAAGCACGAGATCTGCAAATGGGAAAAGGATAAGGAATGGCTTTGTTGAGCTTTCTGCATCACTAATATTGACTTTGTCCAGTGTTTATCTTCTGAAGGTTGTTATATTAAACTAGTCAGAGAAACTACGAGACATACAATTCAGTATCCCATCCTGTAATGGAAGAAGGAGGTGCACCTAGGTTCAGAATCATTGTAAGGACACTTGCAAAATTAGAATAATTTAACTTGCAGCAACAGTGTAGAACTGGGAGAAACAATAAACTTTCATGAAGATGTCTGATTTCCATGGAATTTTTCTTCATGAGATAGTAGAGGATATTTGGTTGAGGTTCTCTACTTGTAGACGGCCATTAAAAATAATGAAAATTAAATGGAATGCAGTGTAGAATTCAGAGTTCAGAGAGTACACAGAAGGACACTTTTCTCTGTAAAGACACACTGGAGAAATCTCAGTGATGCCAAGCTATGTCAGAAGTCAGTCTGTAGTGGACAAATTGGTTTGGCATCTAAAGCATAGCTTCAACAACACTGTTGCTTCTAATATATTCTTTCATATACCCAAAAGTAAGTGACACAAAACCATGACATCTCAATTTGGAATGACAAGAACATAAATTACAATATCATACCTTCCACAGGACCAAATGATATACTGGTATCATCAAAACCTGCATAAATCCAATGATTTTTGCGTAAATTTTATTGTCAAATAATATAACCAAAAAAACATTTGTAGATATCAATACTAAAAAAGGACATTCAAGTAAACTTACTTACAGGAAGCTTGAGTGCAATAACAAATTGTTCCAAATTATATGTAACACTAAAATGGTCTAGTACAAGAGCTCAATACTACTTTTCAAATGTTTTACAGAGTATACAAATTAGCTAGATAACATTTCACATTATCAACTATTCAGAAAACTATATTGGTGTTTTTGCCTCTTCAAAAGCAAAGCATTTACAAAATAATCTAATGAGCAAAAAAGTGTTGAAAATAAGCCAAGCATCACGTGAAGACTAATAAGAGTTGACCTACATAATCTCAAAACTAGCTATCTGTAAAGGATGTAAACCGAGAATGGAGGATGATAGGCCACCCATACACACACATCTGATTTACACGAAAGACTTAGCTTGCATGTGAGTGAGTGCAGAGCTCTCTGTATCATTAGTTAATACTTAATAGAATTGGAATTCAGTGGGGCAAGTAGAGATGGAACTAAAGTGGGAGGAGCCAGTTTTTCTTCCCCGTACCCTGACTACTCATCTCTGTTGTGCCAAGGGATGTGATTCACTACAAGGCAACACGCATCGCATATGTGGGGACCCTCGTTATGCTCCACCTGAATCTAAAACAAACATCTACTTACTAGTCTAAGACTTCAATCAACTCAAGCAGTCCAAAAGACATGATATGTTGACACATCTTTGAACCAGCCAAGAGTGTTATCTCTATTCCACCAGAGTTGGAATCAGAATTGGACAAAAATTTGGAGACTTAAAAGATCTCTAATCCCTTGTGTTCGGTCATCAAACATCAAGTTCAATACTACCCCATAATCGAGCTCTGTGATGGACGGCTATATAATTAATAAAAAAGGAAAATGAAACAGAACTTTCACATAAAAATTTAATCTCGTGCGAATCTTACCTCTGATGTACAAGAGATGTCCATGGATGGGATTAAAATGGGGCAACACATAGACTCTAAACCTATCTTTTCTCAAGATTGAAACCAAACCAAGTTGTAGATCCATTCCCTGCCCAGCCACAGATCCACTCCAATAAGGGAAGGATAAGTTGGGTTGTCCTATTCACAAGAAAATTGCAATACGTAGGAGCGGGAGCGGATTTGAACTAAAAAAGGGGATCTACAGTGCTAGATAGCATTTTTACTAACAACTATCCAGGCAGTACTATTTACTTCCTTGCCTCTGCTATCGAAATTCCTTATAAGAATTTTTTACTATAAAGCAGCATCTTCAATATACAACCATGTACAGTACATGAGATAATTGAGCAATCAAAATTCTTTAGGCCGGTAAATTAAACATTTCCATGTATGGTTTTGAGACTACAAAATCAGCAAAAAAAAAGGAAGAAAAAAAATCATTATGAACAACAAATTGGAAAATTAAATTATTAAATTAGGCAACATATTAAAGAACGAAATACCTCCACCGACAATTAATCAATTATCCAAATTCTTTCTTCTTTCCTAATTTTTCCACATCGATGAGGCAACAGAGAAAATAAACTGAAACGTAATGTAAATTTGAGTGCATGAAGATAAAGGGCCGAGATGTGTCAAGAGTTCAAAATAAACAGGAAATCAAAAGTAATGTTTGTACAAGTTGTCTTGTCTATAAACTATACTTAAACTCTACACGGTAACTGCCACTAGTTCATAGACAACTTATCACCTTGCATTTCAAAACAAGCTGCTCATTTGCTAAACTTATTAGTTATTACCTTAAAAGAGCTACAAAACCTACCGCGAAAATGAAACGATTTTAAACATTTAAAAAAATACTAGTTAATGTTCTAATGGCCACCACCATCATCATCCAAGCATGCTTATAGTAACTTTTGTTAAATATCACATTTTGTTTCTTAAAACTTTTCTAAACATTAGACTTTGTTTTGCATGCCAAGTTACAGTATATTAAATACAGATACAAAAAGTTGGAACCAATGGAATCAGCCATTATATGAATTGAGTACAGACATTTGTAAGGGTTAAAGGAACACGAAACTTCTTAAGACGCAATAATTACGAACCTTCTAATACATCCAACTTACTCCACTCGAACAAACACACATCCACAAACATAGATACAAAGCACCAAAGCATCAAAAACACACCCATTTCAAGTTTCCTAAAAAAACTAGCTTACAGTAAATCCATTTTACACCCATCTAACTATTCTATATTCAGCGAGTTGCATATTTTAAGTTTACGCCTCAACCAAAACAATCAAGCACTACTAAACCAAACCAACATTAAAATAACAAAAAATTTGCCTCAATTTTCACTACCCATCTCGAATTCCCCAATACCAACTTCAATACAAACATAAAAAACCGAACCAAATTAGAAAAACCAGTAAAGTACATACCTTTATCAGAGAACTGCATAAATGATTCGACCTTATTAGTTGTATTTTGCACAGAAGTGGACTTGTACTGCGCATTCTTGCTTCTCTCCCTCAAAATCTCCTCAATCTCCTTATAATAAGACATCTTAGCGGACCCGCTACCTCTGTCTTGGTGCTTGGCTTTTTTAAACTCCTTCAAGAGATTTCTCCACTTGTCAGTACACATAGTCGGCGATCTGTCGAATCCCTTCTCTCTCATCTTCGTCGATATCTGCTCCCACAGATGCTTGTTCGACTTGGAGGTGTTGAAGAGGCCGTCCATTTCCCGCCGGAACGCGATCAGGATCCGGGTCTCGTCCTGGACCCAAGTCTCGGCCCGCTTCTTCGGGGCCTTGACCTCGTGGTCCTCGCCGCCGCTGCTGTCGCCGAGGATCATCTGCTGAGGTGGCAGGTCGCCGTTCGTGGTCACCTCGATGATCATGTCACGTGCTGTTGCCGCCGCCGCCACCACCGCGTCGTCCTTATAAAAATCTATCGGGCGCGGCTTATCCGACAAGTACATGATTCTCCTCCTCTCTGCGTTTTGAACAACAAGAATTGGGTTTCGAATTGCGATGTAGAAGCCTTTGTTATTCAAATCATTTTGAGTAAATTGTGATGGAAATTATATACAGCTCTGGATGAGTTTGAGAGAGCAGAGAAGAGAACACACATAGAGATAGAGAGAAGAGAGCGTGAAGTGAAAGCTTTGAGTGAATGATTAGCGAAGAAAAGGCGATCAGTAGAAGTGGACTTGTCTGATTCTCTCTCTATCTCTCTCTATCGGCTTCTCAGCTCAACATTACGAGTCTCGAATCTGCTTATCTAATTATATATATATATATATATATATATATATATATATATATATATATATATATAGAAAATAGCATTAGACACCATTAATTGGTAGGTCAAGTCTCAAAAAGACCATTCACTATTTAAATTGTTCCAAAATCACCATTTTGATAAAACATTGTTTCACAATCACTATTTTGATAAAACATTGTTCACTTGGCAACTATTCTGTTAAAATCTATCAGAAAGCTACCGTTATGTATGATATGACGCCCATAACGAATATTATGGGCAATATTTTATGTATTTTAATTATTTAATTATATATAAAAATTAATGATTTGATTAATTTATTATTTTTAAGGATAATACTTCCTGTTTATGGGTGACATAAAACTTATTATTATTCCCTAATTAATTTGGGGTGACATCAAACTTATTTCATGATTAATTTATTATTTAATTATATATAAAAGTAATGATTTGCTTATAAGAATTTATGGACAATATTTTCTGTTTTATAAAGTAATCATGGTCAAAAATAGTCAAAATACAAGTAAAAAACCCAGTTAAAAACCGGTGTAAAACATGTTTTACTATTTTGATCCGTATTCTAATAATTTATGATATAAGCAAAAGGACTTCAAACAATTAATGGTCAAAGTGGCAACAATTGATACTTTTTTTTTTCTCTATAAAATGGCTAATTTGAGCCATTTTGAAAAATTAATGGTGATTTTTGGATTGTCTCACAAAATCAGTGGCTTTAGATATCACCGACCCTTATATATATATATATATATATATATATATATATATATATATATTAATAACAATTATTATATATTGTTAACTCTATATCAATTTAAATCAATTAAATTAAATCGTGTGAGTGTGACTTTGCTCTAAATCTAACTGTGCGTTTGGTACGTGGGACGGGACGGGATAGAGTGGGACAACTTCATCTTATTCCACGTTTGACGTGTTTTTAATATGGGACAGGATATGATAAGGTGGGACAAAAATCACCAAATTTTATCCCACCCAATACACTAGGACAATGTTGTCCCAAGACATGGAGTTGGGACAAGTACAAAAAGACTACTTTACCCTTTATATTTTAAAAAAATTACAAACATGTTTAATAATAATAATATATAATTGTATATATTATTATAATATATTATATATATTATATTGTTATATATTATATTATATTATATTATATCCTATACAAATATATAATATTTGATATATCATATATATAAAAATTATACTATATTATATATTATACATATGATAAAATAATATATAATAATATATAATAATACATATATTAATATAAATTATAAATTATAATATATATTATATAATATTAATATATATTACAATATATTATACATAAAATGTAATAATTATAATATATATATATATATATATATTATTGCATGAATGCTTTGAGTTCTAGTTGGAAGTAAATTATTTTGGAATATATATATATATATATATATATATATGAGGGGTACTCTGGTCATTTGAACCTCTTGTCCCATCATGTCATAACCATACCAAACGCATAACAGTACAATTAATAGTTCTGTCCCATGCATTCCAAAAACAATATGAAACAACTGTCATGTCCCGTCCCGTCAAACGCACCCTAACTGTTGTTATTCATTCCTTCTTTTCTATTATTGGATTAATAATAAATAGATAAATGAAAATTGAGGTAATTAATTTAAATCAAAATTTTAAATTGATTTAATATGATACATACTAATATACTTTTATATTTACTGATTTCTTTTTTATAAAAATTATTAAAGAAAATTCTTCAAAGTATATACGCGAGACATAATCTACTGTTTTATGTATTTTATTTAAATACTATCACTATTTCACGGTTTAACATTATAATATCTTAGATGATAATGAAATTGTTTTAGTAAAATTTAACTGTCTCAGCTATCGGATGATCGCGCCAAAAACTTGAGTCGGTTAAATTGCATTTCTCTTATATTTTGGTGTGGTTTTAAATACTTATCATGATCGGGATTCAAATTTTTAAAATTTTTTATAAAAATATCGAAAATATCGTCAATATTCTTAAAATATCAAAAATATCTAATAATCGATTCTCTAAAATATAGAAAATATCAGGATATTTCAATTAAACATCGAGAGTACTTCGTATCACCGCTTCCCAAATGGACTAGGTGCCATTCGGGTAATTAAATACAAAAGACTGATTTTTAAAAATTGCGGTTTTGTAATATAATCTAGAACAATGAACATGTGTTACACATTCACGAGTGATTCACTTCGACACTTTAACACTTAGATTCATTCTAGTAAATTCCTTACTTAAATATCATTTCCAATTTATGGATAGCTTATTACCATTTTAATGTCAGATTTCAAATATAATATATATCTAGGCGTTGGATTTACCAAGCAAAATGAACATACTTTTTATTTTTTATTGTTTATTGTTTATCATAATGATAGTTGATTATCATAAGCTAATTACAATTATAAACAAATTAGATATTTATAAACTCATTTATCGAGGAGGGACATAAACACGACGCCGTTTTTTACCCAAAAAAGAACCAAAAAGGTTATACCTTTTGATGTGAAAATGATAGGACGCCTACTAGCTCCCCAATTCTATACTCTATCCCTGTTCTTCCAAAGCTAAAAATTCTTTAGTTTTGGAGCCAAACCCTAAATTTTAAGTATATCCCAGATTTCATTCAAAGCGAAATTTAGTTAAAAAAAAATAAGTTAGGATTAGATTGATACCAAAAAGTTATGTTTTTTTTAAGCATTCATGCAATAATATATATATATATATATATAAAAAATAGCATTAGACACCATTAATTGGTAGGTCAAGTCTCAAAAAGACCATTCACTATTTAAATTGTTCCAAAATCACCATTTTGACAAAACATTGTTTCACAATCACTATTTTGACAAAACATTGTTCACTTGCCAACTATTCTGTTAAAATCTATCAGAAAGCTACCGTTATGTATGATATGACGCCCATAACGAATTTTATGGGCAATATTTTATGTATTTTAATTATTTAATTATATATAAAAATTAATGATTTGATTAATTTATTATTTTTAAGGATAATACTTCCTGTTTATGGGTGACATAAAACTTATTATTATTCCCTAATTAATTTGGGGTGACATCAAACTTATTTCATGATTAATTTATTATTTAATTATATATAAAAGTAATGATTTGCTTATAAGAATTTATGGACAATATTTTCTGTTTTATAAAGTAATCATGGTTAAAAATAGTCAAAATACAAGTAAAAAACCCAGTTAAAAACCATTTCAAAAACCGGTGTAAAACATGTTTTACTATTTTGATCTGTATTCTAATAATTTATGATATAAGCAAAAGGACTTCAATTAAATTAATGGTCAAAGTGGCAACAATTGATACTTTTTTTTTTCTATAAAATGGCTAATTTGAGCCATTTTGAAAAATTAATGGTGATTTTTGGATTGTCTCACCAAATCAGTGGCTTTAGATATCACCGACCCTTATATATATATATATATATATATTAATAACAATTATTATATATTGTTAACTCTATATCAATTTAAATCAATTAAATTAAATCGTGTGAGTGTGACTTTGCTCTAAATCTAACGGTGCGTTTGGTACGTGGGACGGGACGGGATAGAGTGGGACAACTTCATCTTATTCCACGTTTGACTGTGTTTTTAATATGGGACAGGATATGATAAGGTGGGACAAAAATCACCAAATTTTATCCCACCCAATACACTAGGACAATGTTGTCCCAAGACATGGAGTTGGGACAAGTACAAAAAGACTACTTTACCCTTTATATTTTAAAAAAATTACAAACATGTTTAATAATAATAATATATAATTGTATATATTATTATAATATATATTATATATATTATATTGTTATATATTATATTATATTATATTATATCCTATACAAATATATAATATTTGATATATCATATATATAAAAATTATACTATATTATATATTATACATATGATAAAATAATATATAATAATATATAATAATACATATATTAATATAAATTATAAATTATAATATATATTATATAATATTAATATATATTACAATATATTATACATAAAATGTAATAATTATAATATTATATATATATATATTATTGCATGAATGCTTTGAGTTCTAGTTGGAAGTAAATTATTTTGGAATATATATATATATATATATATATATATGAGGGGTACTCTGGTCATTTGAACCTCTTGTCCCATCATGTCATAACCATACCAAACGCATAACAGTACAATTAATAGTTCTGTCCCATAGCATTCCAAAAACAATATGAAACAACTGTCATGTCCCGTCCCGTCAAACGCACCCTAACTGTTGTTATTCATTCCTTCTTTTCTATTATTGGATTAATAATAAATAGATAAATGAAAATTGAGGTAATTAATTTAAATCAAAATTTTAAATTGATTTAATATGATACATACTAATATACTTTTATATTTACTGATTTCTTTTTTATAAAAATTATTAAAGAAAATTCTTCAAAGTATATACGCGAGACATAATCTACTGTTTTATGTATTTTATTTAAATACTATCACTATTTCACGGTTTAACATTATAATATCTTAGATGATAATGAAATTGTTTTAGTAAAATTTAACTGTCTCAGCTACCGGATGATCGCGCCAAAAACTCGAGTCGGTTAAATTGCATTTCTCTTATATTTTGATGTGGTTTTAAATACTTATCATGATCGGGATTCAAATTTTTAAAATTTTTTATAAAAATATCGAAAATATCGTCAATATTCTTAAAATATCAAAAATATTTAATAATCGATTCTCTAAAATATAGAAAATATCAGGATATTTCAATTAAACATCGAGAGTGCTTCGTATCACCGCTTCCCAAATGGACTTGGTGCCATTCGGGTAATTAAATACAAAAGACTGATTTTTTAAAAATTGCGGTTTTGTAATATAATTTAGAACAATGAACATGTGTTACACATTCACGAGTGATTCACTTCGACACTTTAACACTTAGATCCATTCTAGTAAATTCCTTACTTAAATATCATTTCCAATTTATGGATAGCTTATTACCATTTTAATGTCAGATTTCAAATATAATATATATCTAGGCGTTGGATTTACCAAGCAAAATGAACATACTTTTTATTTTTTATTGTTTATCATAATGATAGTTGATTATCATAAGCTAATTACAATTATAAACAAATTAGATATTTATAAACTCATTTATCTAGGAGGGACATAAACACGACGCCGTTTTTTACCCAAAAAAGAACCAAAAAGGTTATACCTTTTGAAGTGAAAATGATAGGACGCCTACTAGCTCCCCAATTCTATACTCTATCCCTGTTCTTCCAAAGCTAAAAATTCTTTAGTTTTGGAGCCAAACCCTAAATTTTAAGTATATCCCAGATTTCATTCAAAGCGAAATTTAGTTTAAAAAAAATAAGTTAGGATTAGATTGATACCAAAAAGTTATGTTTTTTTAAGCAAAAAGAAACGATGATGAATCTGGTTCAAGTTTCTTCCATTCAGTCAAGAGCTTCTTATGTTTTAACCAATTCAGGAGGAGGACCCTTTTCCTCTGTTTCACTTTCGAACCCCAACATACTCGCTTTTGGTAAATCAAAGTCTCTTTCAGGTATTTTATCAAACACCTCTATATCAATACATTTTCCTTTCTTATTTATTTATTTATTTTTATAATGAATTACTTGTAGTTAGTGTTATTGGATGTTTAAGCGATATGGGTTTGTTTTTTATATTATCTCTTATTGGGTGGTTATGTTTTGTCATTTTTTGTTCATGCTCCATTTTTGGGGCCATCTATTGTTGTTTTGGAGTGTCCCTGAATTGTAGCTTATGAGTCGGCTATACTTAGTGGACCATTTCTTGTGAAAATCATGAATTATGCTGAGAGAAGTTTTTGCATTTGGTTCTTTTACAAGTTAATTGTTTTCTTTGTTTTTGAATTGCTGAGGTTCAAGGGCATTGAAGTCAAAATAAACTGGCTTGCCTCCATTTGTTTTGTGGCAAATATTGATGATTGATGTGGACTAATCATTGTGTTGAGTTATCCAGATTATGACAATATTATGTTGCATGACAAAGATATGCCTTATAGAAAATTATATATATATATATATATATTAGGACCTGTTGTCGTGCTGTAGTTAGAGAGGTAGTGTCTAGAGAGCTTTGTACTTGATCACCTTGCGTGTACATACAAAGGGGTGAGTATTTGCAGTACTCAATTCCAATGTAACCTGACTACGAGATAGGTGTTTTTGTGTTCTGGATAATATGAGCATCCAGATTGCCTTCTTAGTTTGGTCTTCTTCTCGCACACAAGGAATTGTGTATGACTTCTCTAAGAAATGTTGATCACTTGACTACGAAGAAAAGAATATGTTGCAATATTACATGGAGGCAAGTAACATTGTTCCTTACCACTGGAGCAATAGAATATATAATGCCATCCATGACTGTCACTTTGGTATTTTTAATTCAACTAACGAATATGATGTGCTAAATAAAATCTAATTAGCTAATGTTACTCTTTATAGTAATTATAATATCTAGCAAGGAAAGTTTTTCTGATTTTATTTTATCTCTGTTTCCGATTCTTCACCTAATCTTTCAAGCAGTTTGTGGCTTTTGTAGGATCTTTCAGCCAAATAAACACACTATCAACTGCTTGATCTTCTCAGCAATGAGCAATGTTTGTGTAACTAGATTCAGCTGCATTAACCACAAAGCTGTAACTTCAGTGTCCCAGAGGGGAAGTCATGGAAGTGAAATTTTCAGAACCTCCTCCACTTGCACGGCACCGTTGATTTCTCAAACTGCCCCTCTTATTGTCCGTTGTCCCTCATCACTAGTGAAGGCTCCCCGCGCTACCCAGAATGATATGCTCCAGCGCTCAGATGAATGGTTTGCCCTTCGGAGAGACAAGCTGACAACAAGCACCTTCAGTACTGCTTTGGGGTTTTGGAAAGGAAAGCGTCGCTCTGAGCTCTGGCATGAGAAAGTATTTGCATCAGAGACACAAGTTATTCAAGCTTCTCAAAGGTCTGCCATGGAGTGGGGTGTGCTCAATGAAGCGGCAGCTATAGATAGATACAAAACTATCACAGGTCGGGAGGTGGGCTCATTAGGATTTGCAGTCCATGCTGAGGATCGATTTGAGTGGCTCGGTGCTTCCCCAGATGGTCTTCTTGGTTGTGTTCCAGGAGGTGGCATCCTGGAAGTGAAGTGTCCATATAACAAAGGAAAGCCTGAGACTGCTCTGCCATGGTCAACTATGCCTTTCTACTACATGCCTCAGGTGCAGGGTCAAATGGAGATAATGGACAGAGAATGGGTTGATTTGTATTGCTGGACTATCAACGGAAGCACTATTTTCCGTGTGCGTAGGGAGCGTGATTACTGGGAGCTAATGCATGAGATCTTGAAAGAATTTTGGTGGGGAAATGTAGTTCCTGCTAAAGAAGCTCTATCAAAGGGAAGTGAAGAAGAGGCCAAGTCATACAATCCGACATCCACACACAGACTGACCGGACTAACAATTGCCAAGAGCCTGAAATTAGCGAGTGAGGCTAAGTTATTGTGTAGGGAGATTGCAGGTCATGTTGAGTTCTTTAGATGATAATTCCTGCATCATATTACATTCTAGCAACTAGCTCCTTGTTTCTCATTCCTTAATTGTATATTTATAACCTTTTCGTTAAGTTTGCTTTTACTCCGATTAATATTGAAAGTTCAGGTTTTGTTCAATTTATTCCTGTGTCAGTTTTCAGAAAAGTTGTTTATAAATGGACGGTACCTAGACTGATGTCTCCACAAAAGTGTAAAAGGTTCGAGTGTTTTGACTGGTTTTTTGGTTCGCATTGGAGACCAAGTCAAAATCTTTTTCGAAATTGGCCAGCCTTGGTGACCTATTTAAGATTCAGCCTAGAATATAAAGGAAATGACCAAATTAAGAATCCTGTTAGTCAAAAGAAAGCAAATGACCGTCAGAAACTATGATTCTTCATGTCTTATAATTAGCAAATGATGAGAAACAACTCTAAATGTCCAAAAAACTGTTCATCCAACATAACTAACTTTTACCAAACTTGGTCTCCAACTCAAATAAAAGGAAATGACCATATCAAAAATGCAAATTGTGGCACAATTTTCAGATTCTTAAAGATAATTGTTCAAGCAAATACTGGGGAGATAAAGAAACAAATAGAGAGAGAGAGAGAGAGAGAGAGGGAAATGGATTCTGGGTTATCATGGGCAGATCAATGGGACAACAATCCTGACCCTCTGCCGATCACGTCGGAGCAAGACAAGAAGAAGGGGAAGGATGAATCAAAGAGCAAGTTTGCCAAGAAACTATTGAGCATGAAATGGATGAAAGATCTGCGCAACAAGAAATCTCAGAAATCTTAGAAGCTATAGAACAACTCTTGTCTGCCTGCCTCGGTTGCTCATTAACAGAAATCTTGGTCACCCCAAATTGTAATTCATGCCTCATTGATGATCTAATGATAAAGTTTATATGTCACATTATTATATAAATACACTTTCTGTGGTTAGAGTTGCAAATGGTCTCAACACATTGTTTTTTTTTTCTTTGTTTGCAAATTATAGCTAGGTAAATCTATTAAAAAAAAGTCTGAAGAAAATGTTATTTCGGGCAATTTAGAATACCAATTGAAACAACCGTAGCAATCGAAACCAGATTATATTGCAATATATATATAGTCTTGGGTGTTGGTTATTTGCTTATTTTACTAAATTTAAAGAAAATGAAATTGCCTAATTTTCTTTATCAGCCTTAAAATTATATATTAAAACTCCCTAATAATATTGTTCAAGTACTTTAATTGGTGAACCAAGTGAGTTAAACTCTATGTAATGATCCATATATCAAACTTGAATGAAACATTTCATATATAATTGATTGTTGAAGCTTGGTCTATGTATAAGAAATTAAATGACCTTGTTAAGTTGGAAAATTAAGGTAACAATAAATTCCGGTGGAAATTGCTGGAAATAAGCATATATAACATGGAACTTTTGTTTGTAACCACAAACGAAAATTTAATTGTTAATAATTACTTTTTTGAGAAATTACTTAGAATACCCTCATATAAAAACCATCCCAAAACACTCTTTTTTCCTCTCTCCTCTCCTCTCTCTCACCCCTATCTCTCTCTCTCTCTCTCTCTCTCTCTCTCTCTCTCTCCCCGATCTCCACCGCCGGCGTCGTCGCCTTCAGAATCGGGGACTGCAAATCGTCGTCGGCGTTGTCCCCGTCCCCGTCAAAACCCAACCTCGTCAACGTCCTCTCTCTCTCCCCGAACCTCTCTTTCTCTCTCTCACGACAGAGCCGGCGTCCTCGCTGCTTGGCTTTGCCGGCGCTGTCCCGAGAGAGAGAAAGAGAGGTTCAGGGAGAGAGAGAGGACGGTGGCGAGGTTGGGTTTTGACAGGGACGACGCCGGCGTTGGAGATCGGGGAGAGAGAGGAGAGGAGAGAGAAAGAAAGAGGGAGAGGAGAGAGAAAGAAAAGAGATTTTAAGTTTCAACATTTCAGTTTTGTCAAGATTTCAAGTTTCAACATTTCAATTTAGTTCCGATTTCAAGTTTGGTTCCAGATTTTAGTCATAATTTTAAGTTTGCTTCTAGGTTTTTTTTTTTAAAAAAAACTAAATTTAGAGGCATTTTTATAATTTATGGACATATACTGGATTTTTTTTTTAAAAAGTGGTTATTAATGATTAAAATTTCAAAAGTGAATACTAAAAGTTTAATGTTTCCGATGACTATTTTTGGTTCTCTCTAAATTCTGAGACCAAACAAGTCAAAATCAACAAGTCAAGAGTTTGCCGAGATCAATTAATATATGTGAGATTCAAATATATTTACTCTTACAAGTCATCACAACGGAAAAATAGCTCCTAGCACATTTTTATAAATGCATATGCTAAACCTCGAACCCCACCATTAATATGTGAAGGAAGGTGCACAACAGCATTAGAGAAAGTTGACATAGTAAATAAATTAAAAAATACTGCTTTGTGACCAGCAACAGGAGATTTCAAATTATCAATAGATCATCACAATAGCCATGGAACCATAACAGATGCCAAAGTGAAATTTATTTCATTCCTGTGTAAATACTTAACATCATGGAATGCACAAAATACAAATACAGCTTGATGCCCAGCAACAGGCAACAATCTCTTAAAAACATTCACTCAAAGTACATTTCCATCAATATCAAATACAGTTTCAAATCTATAAATGGGATCATTAAAGTCTTCTTCTGATGGAAGAAACAAGTACAAGCCCCAAATTTATGAGAGAACATACCTACATCATCAACAATAAGATAAATTGAACTTCCAATATTAAAGAAGCAGGCCAACCAAGGGCCAGAAAATATTCTGATTTGTGAGCAAAACTTCCATGGCTGGAGCGAAGAGGTCCTGCAACAACAAGTGCTCCCATCCCAATCGTGCATCCCTATACACATAGGGGTACACAGTAGGCCACGCCACGAGCTACTTGCATGGCAAGAAGATTGATCACCACAGCGAAGATGGAGGAGAGATCATGCTTCACAGCCTCCATCAGAAGCTACTGTATGGCAAGAAGATTGATTGCTACAGATTTGTCATAAGACTGAGAATTCGTGCTTCACATGTTACAAATAAGCAAGCATTACAAATGAGTGCTCGCCCAAGAAAGGCGGCACAAAAGTTGCAAGGAGAACAACTAATATCAAAATACAACATACATCAAATCTACATGCCAATAAATCACATGATTCACATTCCACTTCTATGTCGACTCATGTCATCCAACATCAATGGGTAAAACCAATGTACTCTTCATTGGACTTTATTAACTGATTGTGCCAGTTATGGGAGCCAACTGGACATGAGATCACAGCACATTTTACAACATTTGCCTCCAAAGGATTCCCTTGGATATTATTTCATTTTCTAATTCTTTTTCCCCCCTTCTACTACCACAGAACAATTAATCTAGGCAGTCGACTCGCAATGCAGCCGCCACAAGTTGAAGTCCACCAAACGGCTGAACCTGACTCAGCCAGCAGAACAAGGTAATAAAAAGATAAAAGATAACAATTTTTTGGCTGCCTCACTGGGTAACCAATCATGCAATTTCTAGACCTTAACGTGAAAACAGAAGACAAGCAATTATTAGTCCCTAGCCATGAAGACAGAGGTCAGAACTCGGTTCATGAAGAACAGGAGACTTGGAGGGACCAATTTTTCTAACCTGCCTCTCTTGACAGTTCAACGGCTGCTTCAGACAATATGAACAGAGCAACTCCAAACAAAATGTTTCCTCATATTCACTGTCATTGATGCACCGACCACATTGAGCACATCGTGCTATGCAAAGT
This sequence comes from Dipteronia sinensis, assembly GCA_033220585.1. NCBI lineage: Eukaryota > Viridiplantae > Streptophyta > Magnoliopsida > Sapindales > Sapindaceae > Dipteronia > Dipteronia sinensis. Next base: position 74,878,857 of record CM065638.1, on the reverse strand, counting down.
ATGCATGCCCTGCATATCTGAATGGGGTTTTCTTTTCCTTGACAACCCTCTGCAGGACAATCATATACCAGCTTCAGGTTTTGGCACCGAGGGCACATTTCAATGTCAATGGCACGATCATCCTCACAGGAGAGATAGAAGTTTCCTCTGTAATAAAAATGAGGCTTGTAAGCATTCTGCTGCATGGGGCTATCGGCACCCAACAAGAATGTCAATTCTTCAAAATGCTTCTGAGTCACCCCATAAACCCCAGCAATCCTTAGATGCTTCATCCCTTGTGCTCCCATAGACTTGAAAGACTTTAAGCTACTCACAATGCCATCAACACTGAGTCGTGTACATCCAGCCACACTTAGCTGCAAGAAGGGAAAACACGTTTAGCAGATCATAAGGCAAAGCATAGTAACAAAAGACCAAAAAAGAAGAAAATAGTAGTCCATGTGATGTGAAGTCGCACAATGAAATGCTTCCAGTCAATTTCACTGCTAGTCTAGAGAAGTAAAGGGCCAAAGAATAGGGCGGGTGATATTTCACGACAAATGTCACCCAGATATAAAGGTGACAGTGAGCATAAAAACGTGCAACATGGTTAGAGGACATACAAAAACAATCAACCGAACCCAGGGAGATATTTCAGTACTCGGATTTTTTTAGGACACACTTTCAATACTCATTTTCTATGTGCATATAATTCAAATAAAAAAATGAACCGTTACACATACATTACATGCATTGAAAACCTAAAAAAAAAATCCAATTATCACCTACTAAAATGTCCATTAAAATGAAATTAGCAGAGCGAATTGACATCAAATGTGACAGGTTCGATTTACTTCTACTCATGACTGGTTCCATACCAGAACTCAATGAAATAGAAAGAAACCAGTTTCACCCAGACATGCACAAACACACCCACACAATTTGTCAATTTTTGGTGTATGAACATTTTAATCTTTCTAATGAATTGATGGATCAAAGAAAAATGCTACAGTGCACCTTCCTATTAAATTAAAAACTGGAAAAGCACTTACGGTTTCTTTCTTCTTAGGGGTACAAAAACTTATGTTTTCATTTTTCTCATGGGTAAAGCATGTAACTTTTCATTCTTCTAAAGGTTCAATTCTATCAATTATTCTCTTCAGAATCTATAACTAATTTCTTACTTCCTAAACAAGGCCCAACATATTATCACCAGCAAAAGAAAGATCAAATAGGACTTACAACATCAGAAGTAGAAAAATAAAGGCCACAAAGACATCATCACTAGCAGCAAAAGAAAGGATCAAATAGGAGTTACACCATCAGAAGTAGAAAAATAAAGGCCACAAAGACTTCGCTTACAATTGTCGTTGATAAAAAGAATAACTTGTTACAATATATTCACAATCATTTCGAAGAACCGCATATGTAATGAATAGAAAATAACTAAAGGATAAATCAACTTATATAACACATTAACACCATCAAGTAACCAAGCACAACTACCGAAGAACAAATCATATCAGTACCTTAAGTGTGCAAAACAATTATTCCAGTTGCAATGACATTATTCAAGATACACATGATAAATTCATAATATGTAAGAGAACAAATATTAAATGAAGACAATCTAACCTTGGTTAGCCTTGGATTACTTTCAAGCACAAGTTTCAATCCATCATCAGTGATCCTGGCACACTCCACCAGGTTCAAATACTGCAAGTTACCTTGAGCCCTATTGGTTAATTGCAAAAGAACATCATCGGTGATCTTCTCATTCAACGGTTGATCTATGTGAATACTCCTCCACAAGAGGGGGTCACTCCTAACTGTAGTACACAGAGATCTGCATACCTTTTCAACAACAAGGAGATCATGCACACCCAGATAAGCAAGAGCAAAACTCAAAGCTGCATGAGGAGCCCCTCCCTCTCTGCCAAAACAGATCTCTGTACGCTCCTCCAATCCTTCACTTCGCTGATCGCCAACACCAACATTTCCGTTTGGAAAGCTCAAAATGTCATCCATGTTACAAACCGATCCAACACCACCATGGCCAGATGCCTCTTCTACTACTTCCTTTTCCTGAAAACACCCACCAGATCCACTTGCTACATTCGATTTGTGGTCAAACCCCCTGTTCCCGGGAAACGCCTGGAACCTCATAGCATTATTCCAAAAAAAATTGAGACCCGCAAATAACTGATAATTCATGTCACTTGTTCCCACCTCATCACTCCCATACCTACCATAATCCACCTCCAAATCCTCAAGCCAGCCAGTAATTGCAGCTGTAAAAGTAGTACTCATATCCATTCCAAAAGGATCCGACGGCAAAAGATCAAGAATGTCGGTCGACATAGACTCCTGAGATCCACACCTATTATCGACCCTATCCGTCCCACAATCAAAACAATCATCCATCTCCCGATTAGAATGCCAATTCATTGCAAACCCATCTCCATTTCTCTCAGGAATTCCCTCAACAGGATACCCATTAGCAATCCTCATTGGGGACACCAAATTGTCCTCAGTCAGATGTGCAGGAAAGATTGGTCTACGTGAAAAGTTTAAGGCCATAGTATTTGTTTACAAACCCCAATCCAATCTTTTTGTACAAAATATTTGGGAGTATATGCAAACCCTAAAAGTTTTTTTTTTTCTTTTTTCAACTCTTTCAGTTTTTTTCTTTTTTTTTTCAAGGAGATAATAAAAATAAAATAATGGGCAAAAATAAAAAACAGAAAAGATCTAAACTTCGTGGAAGAGCTAAAACCTAATCTAAATCTAACAAGAAAACCCTCGATTTCGGTTGGCAAACTAAAACAACGCACCAAAAATTTCACAGAGTTTCTCGTGCAAGAAAAGAACCCAGTTTATGTTAGCTAAAGCAAAATCAACAAAAACAACAACAAAAAATGGTGGTCAATCAAATTTTATCTATACAAAGAATCAATCAGTCAAAATTTCCTTAGTCTCGACTAACCTAATAAAAAAAAAACTAGGGTTTGCAACAAATCTATCAGGAACAAGAAGTGAAATAGCGAAAATCAAATCAAATTAAGAGATAAAGGTTACCACCACGAATACCCCTAATTTGACTCCCGCGAACGCAATCGACAGATAAAAGCCAAATCTCTTGGCATCGAATCCAGAAATTCTTTGTTTCTCGATTTCTCGGTTCCAAATTTTGGACTCGAAAAAGGAAAATAAAAAAATCGAACTTGGGGAGTTGTGCAGTGTGTTTCTTTTGGGTGAGTTAGAGTTTTGAAGGAGAATTCGACCCGAAGAGAGAAGGTGGTGAGTCTGTCGACCGAGTTCAAGAGAAAAAGAAACACAATGAGAAAGGAGAAAGAGAGCGAGCGAGAAATGAAAACAAAATTTATTTTATTTTATTTATTTGTTTTATTTTTTTGTATTTGTTTTTGTTTTGTTGAGAGAGAGTGAAGGGCAACGGTGAATTGTCCGATTTAGGAGAGGGAGAAAGTCGTGGGTGGTACCGCCACGTGTCGGTTCGTTAAATATAGAGTTCAGATGTGGCGGGAGATGGAATCCCTATGGCGCCTCCTCTGATTTTTTTTTTTTGGTCTTTATAATATGTTTGTTGTGATGGATTCCCAATGGATGTGATCTGTTTTGGGTCCGTTCGATCTTGATTGGACGGGTTGGATTTCAAGGTGGATAAAGAAGGTTTTAGTTTTGGAATCTAAGGCCATTCTCTATCCTAAAGTTTTTTATTAAGTCCTTAGAATTCCCGTCGATTAGAATCAGTGTAAATACCAATTGGCTGGAGTTCTAAGAATATGATCAAAAATTTCGGATCAGACATAACTAAAGAATTATTATTATAATCTATACGATAAAAAATATTAAAAGATAGCTGGACAACTCTTGTGATAAAAGGTTTGAGTATCATAATTGTCAATTAAATCACAAATGGTAGAGAGACTCATTCCTTGTTGTGAGAATTGTATTTCACTACTTCGGATTGTATTTATAGTGTTTTATCTAGCTAAATCTAGACAAACCCTAAATTGATCGTTGTGATTTAAAAAAAAAAGTGACTTAGAGGATAAGATTGGGTGTGAGTGAGGGTAAATTAGTGGAGTTGAAGGGTCAGCGATCAGCGTTGGTGATGGATGATCCGGGCCCAATGCTGCCAACCTGTGGCTCTAGATTATATGGATAAGATCAGAAGATCCGACCCGTATAATTAGGAGGTTATTATGTTATTTATCAACGGCAATTTTTTCAATTGAAAAAAAATAAAAATTTGTTGGGTTGTCTTGTCTAAAAGATCATTAACTATTTAATTAACTTGTCGAAAAAAAAAGCTTGTCAACTCTTTTAACATTGCTTCGGTTGTGGAATATTCTTGGTTTTTGTGCCAAGACATATATTGATATTTTCGAAACGATTACATTTAATAGTTGATAATTAGTGTTGTTAGACTCAGCCAAAAAGTGGGATTAGTTAGATTAATCCAAAGTTCATTTGTCAATCTTGACTTCAGCTCCATCAAAGAAGATCAAAGTCTAGTTTCTTTGTAATAAATCAAACTCGGTTTGGTAAAACACACGTATGAAATGAAAAATAAACAATACAGATATAGATACATCATCAAAGAGCTAGAGAAGAAATTTTCATGACTACAAGAATATGAGCAAGAACTAATTTATTTGTTTCACACGACGAAGAAACCATATTCAGCTCCCTGTATGTCCAAAGAATCATCTGTAACTTAAAGCTCTCAATAACCTCCTGTTCGAAGCAAAGACAACACCATACAACAAAACAGGCATCTCACAAATGTTTCCAAAGCTTGAAAACAGCTCAAGCTCGGAAATAAACTAGATTGGTCGTTTATGGAACAAACGACTCTTGAAACACAGGATAATAAGAAATCCTTAAATCTTTTGATAGTTGAAATTAAATCCGATGTAGCACTAAGGTCAAAAATTGAACTGTCAAGATCTCGGACTAGTAAAGGACAAGAAAAGCTAAAATGTGAAAACAATTTTTGAGAATCTTTGAAGGGAAATACAGTTGCTTCTGGGTTAATTAATTCCTAGACTTCTTTCTTCCAGACTTGGACGAAGCCTTCGATTGATGTGCAGTGGCATTCTGCGAGGCTCCTTTGGAACTAGTGGCACTCTGCAAGGCTCCTTTGGAACTAGTGGCTTGGCTTGCTGTTGAATTGGAATTGATACTTTCTCTAACAACTGCACCCTGAGAGCCTCTAACCTGAGCAGCTCTCTTATCCTTTCTCTTGGGACGATAACTGGATCTCTCTCTCTTGGGAAGCCACCTTTCTGGGTCCGGTGGAGGGCCAGGGTTTGCAGGGTCGAATCCTTTTGGGTACTTTGGCTTTCTCTTTCTCTTTTTCTTTGGTTTCTCTTTCTTACCATCCTCGTGTGCCTCAGTGACCCCAGTATGAGAAGCACCTTCGACATGTTTTGCCCCAGAAGTCTTCTCCAAACTATCCACATCAACCCCCTTCAAACCTGGCAATGGTTTCAGCTTCTTCTCGTAAGTTTCAGCCTTGTTGACATCCACATGAGCAACTGTTGTTACGAGTCCAACCAATGCCTCAATGCTTCCTTGGGTCTTCACAAGCTCCTCATAGAGACGGGAAGCATCCTCCTCCTGGCCGTGTCTGAGCTTGAAGGAAGCAGCCTCTTGCATTATAACACTGAGCTTATTGTCCTCGGTCATAGCATTCAACCACCATTTGATAGCAGAGTCAAGTACAGCTGATGCGCCTTTAATATCTCCAGCACGCTCTTTAAGAGCCACAAGGGTAGCCACAGTGGCAGGCATGTGTTGAATATCAGGTACCTTAGCCAGGGACTCAGCTGCAATATGAGGGTGGTTGGCGGTAGCAGCAACCTGTGCCCTTGCCAAAAGAACAACTTTTGACTTGTCAGGAAACTTCTCTGCAAACTGCCCTAATATTTCTTCAGCTCTCCCAGCCTTGTTCTCTCTCACTAAGACGGCAGCTTGAAGCAATACTGGCATCACACTATCAGGAAATAGGTCCGGCAATGTGGCAACAAGTTCTCGAGCCTGTAAAATTTCATTAATTCATACGGAAATTCATTTGACCAGGATTACTAAAGTAGCTAGTCTTGTTCAGAGAAGTAATTTTAAAGGGGGGTAATATCATAGGGAGAAAGTACAAGATGCTGATGAAATACCTGATCCATCTTATTTGAATGAAGAAGTAAACGCACTCGATTTGCATATATGGCCTCCCTCTGCTTTGGTGAAAGCTTTGAGTCAAGTGCATGAGAAAGCTGAAAATTCTGCACGTCTTTCTCTTTGATCCTATCAAGTTTCCGTAGGCTATCGGAAATATCTTTTGGACCTTTCGCTACAATGAGGTTGTTCACTGCCACAGCAAGTGATGGTTCATCTGCCAGATTACGGTTGATAATGTCTGTGTAAGCTCCAATAGCCTCTTGTGTCAGTCCAAGGAGCTGATAAAACAAGCCAATTCAGATTGCTGGCCAAATTGGGGAACAGACTAAAGAAAATAGAAAGTAGAATATTTGCATAACTCTGTTCTTTTACCTGCTTAACATAGGCTAATTGGACAGATATAGGGGCCAATTCAATCTCTATATCATCCTCAGCAAAGTTGTCCTCAGTCAGACTTTCCTGACCAATTCTGAAAACATAAAACCAAATATCAGTATTCAGAACCTTTATGAGAACTTATATTTGTTATATACTTAAAGTAGTAGGATGATAAAAGCGACCTGCTTCATCATTTGAGGTACATGAAATTAATATATGAATTTTTGATAGCTCAACAAGCTTAAGAATATTCCCACATAGTAATTCATTCCAAAAACTTCCACTTATAATTCTCAAGCTCTGGATGATCCATCCCCAACCCGCAAGCACAAAAAGAAAACATGAATATGCCATTAAAGTTAAACTGTTCGGCCCCAACACTATCAAACCTGAATGAATGAGGCCTCAAGTAAATATCCACAATAATTATCTTTGTAACCATTTAAAAGTTATAACATATCAAAAGTCTCTAATAGAAGTATACTAGAACTAACACAAGCTGTGAAAATGTCAGCTAGTTAGGAGTTACTTCGCAATATTGCAATGAGAGTCTTCGCTTCTGACATTTCCTTCCAAAATTGCCTCTACGGTCCCTTTACACATCTAAAAATGCTTAAATTAACTCATCCATGAGTTGACATTTTCAAAATTGTAGCAGAAATAACACTCAAAATCATCTATATTCCTCCATAATAGAATTGCTTAACTAACTACAACCAAAAAAATCATTAAACAGTAAGGCAACATTTTTCTAAAAAAAATCAGTTTTTCAAAAGAGAAAACTAAACTAGACCTTAATCCTAGCTAAATGAGGGTAACAAGAAACCTTTTGCGTGATTCTACTCTCTAATAAGTAAAGTTCCAGAACATTAAAAGTTACATAAAGCCTTCTTACCCACAACAATTTTCCTTAAAAATGAAGTAAAAAATCTATAGCACCCGATACATGTTACTATGTATATTTAACAGAGAAATTCCATTGCGCTAATGGATCTTTTTTTTTGACAGTATTACGCTAATGGATCTTTTTTTTACAGTATTACGCTAATGGATCTTTTTTTTACAGTATTACGCTAATGGATCTTATTACTCCCAGTTCTTGTAGTAACTTATGTCAATGACTAAATTTAGAGAGACCGTAAACAAAAAATCTTAAGAAGATTCTTCACCTCATACACATTAAAATATTAAATAGAAAAAGAAATTTGCAAGCTTAGATTCTGTAAATCTCCAGTTCCAGATATGTGAGCCCCACATAAATATTCTTGATAATTTATTTCTCTAAATATAATTCAAAACAAAATAACCAGCCGAACTAAAAACTATATTTTTCTCCTAGTTACTCATGACAATAATTCAGTAGCCACAAGGTGTAGTCACAAAATCAGTAACAACGATACAGTTTATTAAGTCGCAGTATCATTGCTATAAGGTATAAAAAAAACGTTTCCAATGATAGATTTCCATATGAAAATAGGTACATTATACCTTCGGGCTGTCGACAAGAGTTGTTCTGCATCAGTGTAGTTATTCCTTTCAATTAAAGAGCAAGCTGTGTTGTATGCCAACTCAAAGCTGCTAGTTGCTTTAACCTTAAGTGCCTCCAATGTTCCTTTCACTTCAGACGCCTTCCCGGCCGAAATCAAGCCCGCAACAAAATTTATTTCTAAGGAATCAATATTGGACTTTTGAAGCTTCCGATATATATCCACACAGGCATCTAATTCTCCTAAACGATAAAGAATCTGTGACTTTAACAGCATGGCTGCAGGATTGTTTTCTTGGCTTTTCAATGATTCCAATGCTTCGTTTAACTTGTTTAGCCTGTATAGGCAGTACGCCTATTTAGAGATAACACAAGAAAAATGGAAATCAATAAGATAAATTAATGTTGAATAATTTCGACACAGCCAAACATATACCTGACTGAATCGATTGAATGTTTGAGGCAAGATAATCCTAAATAGTATTAAAATATAATGCAAGGAACTGAATTTCAATTGAGAAAACATAGAGGCCCTGATAGAGAGATAAGCTAATTGGTGGCATTATCTCAATTTTTTCTTAAAAAAAAAAAAACCACAATGAGGAATTAAAAGGAAGAGCATAAACCTAATTTGTTCAACGATGTTAACAGCAAAAACGTCAAAAATACTGAAATAACCATATTTGATTTCCAAACTACATAAATGAAACTCTCATCAACAACCTTGTACATCACTAGCTAGTAACCATAGTTAAGCAGGCGGTAACAGTCGATAACCGGAATCAACAATGCAGGCAGTGACATATAATCAAACTTTGTTTAGCAAGAATTATCATACCATTGTCACCTAAATTTGGGTATCAAGATGTACATGGCAGCTAAAAAGTTGATGCATGTATGCCAGTAAACAAAATAATCGAAAAACACTGACACCAAATTACGATTAAGTAGATAAACACAGAAGAGAAAAAAAAAATGTCAGAATTGAAAACCTTGAAGTAACTAAAATCAACAGTGGGGCTCTGAGACAACTTAATCACCGACAGAGCACCGTCAATATTATCGGCCTTTATCAAGGCCACCACTTTACACCGAATCGCATCCTCGTCGGCAGGCGCAATTGAAAGAACTGCGAAACGAATCACATGTCACAATCACAATTTTTTTTATCTGGATAGACGAAGAAAGAGAGTGAAAACACGAGAATTGGACCTTGATCTGCGACTTTGACGGCCTTTTCGAATTCGGATTGCTCGATGTGTCTGTTGAGGGTAGAGAAGAGATCTTCGATGGGAGGCAGAGGCTGAGACGGAGAAGGTTTCGGTTTGTCCTTGGATTTAGGAGGCATGGTGAATGTCTCCGGCTGAGAAAATTAGAGCTGTTATTTTCTCGGTTGCCAAACAGAGGACAAAGACGAAGACGATGATGAGTTCGGGGAGTTCGAGACTTGAGACAATGAACTACTGAAAAAAATGCAGATTTCGGCTGTCTGTGCGTTTTTGGTGTTTCGTGCTCGATCGGTTTTAACTTAATTGGGTAATTGGGTGTTGGCCGGGTAACCTTATTGTTGGATCGTTTTGGCCCAACTTTATCGGATCAAAACAAATGGGCCGGACCATGTAGCCCAAGTCCAGGTTTGAATTTGGAGAGAGTTGTTGATTCTACATGGATGACCCATATATATATTCTCGTCATATCGAGATACTTGTAAAATGGATACGATAAGATTCGAATCCCACCATTCACGTGGAATTATAGATGCACACCATTTGATTTAAGAGACGAATAATTGTTTTAATTAGTGGCAGCCAACTACCATCGGCCAGACTTTATTTTGCCTATGCAAAAGATTTTTAAAATATATCACCTGTATGTATTGCAATTCCTTGCTATCATGTTGTGTGTTTAATGAGCCATGACCATTAAACAAAGCTGCAATTGAATACTTTGTACAGCTTGATAATATTTCAAGTTGTTATCAAGTTGGAACATTCATCACTGTAGGTGGTATATCTAAATAAAAACAATATATTATACATTTTAATTTATTTATGATGTCATACTTAATTTCCATAGGTAAAAAATATATCGTATGATACGGTTTTACCATATCAATAAAATGTCCACGTAATCAAAATAAAGTGGTTAGTTACGATGGCCCATTTTAAAAGGGCCGACCCATCTTAACTGTAACGCCCGAAAGCGATAGGTTTGCTGACATTTTGAATTTTGGATGTAGAATTGTAGATATATTTATCGCACACACATAGTTTGGCTTGATTTCAATTTTTTTCGCTTTTGCGCTCTGAGCTACACAAATTTCCCTCCCGAACTAGCTATTGCCGTTTGGTGAGACAGAAAAGAAAAATAAAATCGAAATTAAAAAAAAAAAAAAAGTAGATGGAAAGTGAAAGAAACGGCGAGAAAATGTCCAAACAGAAACGAGAGAAGAATTTCCTCGCCTTCACCGGAGCTACTGCTCTCGCCGTCGTCGCTGTCAACCTTGCCATCTCCGCTTTCAACTCTCATAGGAGAAAACACAAGAAGAAAGGTTTTCGTCTGCGCTCTGAAATTCAGCTTGTTCGAGGCTTTGCTTCGAATTCTGCTATGTATGTTTGTGTATGACTTTGTTTTTCCTGTTATTTTGTTGAATTCAGATCTCAAAGGCTCTGATGTTCGCGTCAGTTTGTCGGCGTCTGAGATTCTGAAGCTAGCCGATAGAGTTATCTCCAAGTCAAAAGAAGTCCACGACGCAGTCGCTTCGGTTCCACTTGACAAGGTATCGACGGAATTTTAACTTAATTATTTGCCATTTAATGCTAATTTTGAACCTCTTAAGTAATTCTACCGCGTTGTTTGTTAAGTTATAGTTAAATTCAGGTAACATTCGAGTGTGTTTAAAATTGAAATTTACCGTCAATCATTGCTCTGGATTCTGTAAAATTTTCAATTGGCATGCAGTGAATCTGTTTTCTTGTGGCAAAGGTCATCGTGTTGTGGTGAAATTAAGCTCTAAAGCTGTTTTTTTAATGTATTTTCCATTAAAACATGCAGGTCACGTATATGAACGTCATCTCTCCCTTATCAGAGTTGGAGGCACAGCAGTTTCCGCTGGTCCAATCTTGTGTGTTTCCTAAGTTGGTGTCTACTTCAGATGATGTGCGTAAGGCTAGTGTTGAAGCAGAGCGGAGAATAGATGCTCATTTATTGTCTTGCAGGTTTAAATTCTTCGTTTGGTTCATGCCAATAGTATATCATACTTGGCATGGTAGAGGGATATGGTTATAAGGAGTGCAAAACACATTCGTTACTCGTTACTGAAATTTATATCTAAGTAGCTAGGATAAGAACATTGCCATACTCAAATATTTTGACTATGTCTGTGTTGTGATCTAACTCATTATACATCTTTGATTGTGAAAAAGTTGATCAAAACTACGATTATCTTTGCATTCACTTTATTGTCTTGCAGGTTTAACTTCTTCGTTTGGTTCATGCCAATATTATAGCATACTTGGCATGGTAGAGGGATATGGTTATAGGGAGTGCAAAAAACAGTCGTTATTGAAATTTATATCTAAGTAGCTAGGATAAGAACATTGCCATAATCAAATATTTCGACTGTGTCTGTGTTGTGATCTAACTCATTATACATCTTTGATTGTGAAAAAGTTTATCAAAACTAAGATTATCTTTGCATTCACTTTATTGTTGGAATTGAACTTTGTGTTATTTCATGCAAGCTGATCAGTAAGCGTGAGGATGTATATCGCGTCGTCAAAACTTTTGCTGCTAGGGGAGAATGGACGATGCCTGAAGCCAAACGCTATATCCAGTCCTTGGTACGGAAATACTTATATTTTCTTAGATGTGCTTCCATGCAACATGACTTAGGCCCCTTGTTTGTAACTAATTACCTGCTAGGAATTTAGAGTTTCTGAGTATACGCAGAGCGAGCAACCTTAATTATGTAATTTTGTCTCATGTTGAGCACTTGAGTCTTGAGCTATCAGCATTGGACCAAGGAACAGTAGTATTTGGTTTTTATATACTCAAATTTGAAAGTTTTTCATCCAGCTGTATCAGTGCAATCCAAATATTAATTCCTTTTTTGATCAGTGACAGGTCAGAGACTTTGAGAGGAATGGATTGAACCTTACTGTAACTAAGAGAGAGGAAGTGCAGCGCTTGAGAACTCAAATCAATGAGCTAAGCTTGCGATATGTTCGAAATTTGAACGATGATAGTACTTTTCTTCTCTTCACTGAGGCTGAGCTTCTTGGATATCCTCCACAGTTCCTTGAGGTTATTTTTTTACCCACTCTCTTCTACAGTTATTTGGGTTATTCTTAGTTAATATCACAGATCACTAACTATGCCTAGGGAAACTGATCTTCACCTCCAGATAAAAAGTTAATATTATACTTATCTTGGTATGCATTAATTCTGAATAAATCAGCTAAAATTTCATTCATAAAATTGATTTTTTTACACTTGAATAGATTTGTTTCTGTGCAGAGTTTAGATAAATCTGAAAATGGTAAATTCAAGATCACATTGAAAAGCCATCTCGTTGCAGCAGTGCTTGAGCTATGCAAGGTATGGTATTTGATTTGATCATTATAATGATTCACTCACCAGTGGAGCCATCTTAACTTTAATTATTGGCTGCAAATCTACTGCCCATTGTAAGAAATGATTTTTGAATGATTAAATTTGAGTCTTCAATCATGTGAGAGGTCATTGAGGTGTCATCAATTTTTGATGGGGCCGATTATGTTGGTAAAAAGTTGGCTTAATGCTTAACGACTGTAACTTGATTTTCTTGCAATCTTCTAAACTCTGGACAGTCTAATTTTTGGCCCTACTGCAATATATTCTTTTCACTTTTATAATTAAGCTAATAAAAACCAGATAGCTTAAATGTTGTTCAAATTTGCAAAATTATAGCAGGTAATATTTTCGCTAATTGTTTGAGAGATATCATAATAATTAGACAATTGGAGTATCTTTGTGTTATGATGCTTCTCCTACTGTATTGGCTAATAGCAACTGCTATGATAATCTTGTTAAATGCTTCCGTGTTTGTTCTACAAAAATGGATGATTAGGGTTGTTGAAGATAGTGTGGTACGTTTTTTGTTTGATACGCAGTTGGAAAAATACAAATTATAGAAGCACATCAATGAAAATTAAATGACATCATTATAGAAATAAATGTGTCATCATTATAGAAACAACAGTACTTGAAGATTTAGAATTATAAATATTATAGGGGTCCATGAAATAAGAGTTGAAGAGTTTCTTTCTTGGGAAGTTGAAAAATATGATTCCCAATATTAATAAATGTTGATTAATATAATACTTAAATCTTTTTACAGAAATGAATGCATCATTCATACAACATGTGTTCAGCTTGCAGTTTGGTTAAATATATAGTGTTTGATTCTAATGACTGCTCATTTTAGTTGAACCTTTGATCTCTCTTTTTGTCATTGTTTTGGCTTGTAACTATATTTGTTGAAGCTTTTATGCGACTTAGCACTTTATTACTGATGTTATAATTGACAAAAATTATTTTGAGCATTTAAAGGTAGGAACGACAAGGAGGTTAGTAGCTGTGGCATATGGGAAGAGGTGTGGAGAACTCAATCTGTCTGTCTTGGAAAGTTTGGTAAATACTAAATGTTACATTTTCGTTTACCTAGAATCATAGTATGTTTGTATACCAATTACTAATCAACTTGTTAACCATAATCATTCATACTCTTGGCTTATGCGGTGTATTAAATTGGCACCAAAGGTCCATAACCTTAACTTTTGCACAAAATTTTCTTACTTCCTTAACATGTAATCGTTAAATTGACTATATTGATATTCCTTAAAATCAATATAATCGTAATCATTAATTTACATACTCGACAATGTTAATAATAAGTGCTTTACTTGTGATTTTGTCAAGAAGGTTGAGAAAATAAAAGTCACTCTTTAATTCTTGGAACTCTTGCTAAACATGCTACATTGCCATTTACTCAATTTTTACTCTTTTTTGCTCTAGATGGAATTCTGTGAAAGAAATCTGATTTCAACCTTCCCTTCTCATGATTTAGGTTGAATTGCGTCACAAATTTGCTCGTTTACTTGGCTATTCGAACTTTGCGGACTATTCTATTGATCTTAGAATGGCAAAGACTTCATCTAAGGTTTGTAGAATCTTTTCATTTCCTTGGGGTACAATTATGTGCAATGTTAATTGTAGGAAAAGACATGAGGTTAGAAAGTGAACTTTCACGTGTTTCTGCTTCATCTAGGCTAGTTGGAATGATTTGCAATGGTTTCTCAATCCAAACAGCTAGTATTAGATGGTTGCTTTTATTGATAGTTTATATTCATTACTTCTGTTCACTGGAGTATGTGGTAATCAACTTATTGTCTACCTTTTTCTCGTTAGATTAGGCTGTCTTCCTTTTAGGCCTATCACATTTAGTGATTAGGATATCAAATATTGATTTTTTTTCTTGAAGGTATTTATGCTACTCATTTTGTGAGATCAGCCAAACTTTTTAGCATTTTGTTGTTCATATATGCTGTGATCTCATTTTATTTATAGGTAGTTCTGATTCTTTGTGTATTTGTTACCTTGCTATCTTGTGAATTTGAGCTGAAACTGGGGATATTATAGCTCAGTTTTCGCATATGAGTTGTTTCAATTTTGAGATTACACCATGCAGTAAAAAGACAAAATTTTTGAGCTTTAAAAGTTAACTGTCTGTCAGCCACTTCTTTAAGGCTTTATTTGAAAACTCTAATAATTATGGGAAACTCACTTACAGAATTCATGACATCTGAATGGTCAACTGCGTTGCATAATACACCGTTTGTAAATTCTATTTCTATGATACTATCTGTGAAGCTGATACTTATGAAAGAGGCTGTTTTTTCTATGTCCAGGTATTTGAGTTCTTAGAGGAAATCTCTTCTAGTTTAACTGACTTGGCAGCTAGAGAACTTATGGTTTTGAAAGATTTAAAGGTTAGCATATATTTGATGTTTGTTTACCTATGCCATGGTTTGTTTCATCTCTTATTGGTTTTTGTATTTGGGACATTAGAGGAAAGAAGAAGGGGAGCTTCCATTTGGAATTGAGGATCTATTATACTATATTAAAAGGGTTGAAGAACAGCAATTTAATCTGGACTTTGGAGCTGTTAAGCAGTACTTTCCTGTCAGTTTGGTTATGTCTGGCATCTTCAAAATATCCCAAGACCTTTTTGGTAATTATAAATTGTTCACGTATTACATCCTATGTTCTTTGTAAAGGGCTCTTTTGTAATATTTCTATTTTTGCAATAAGTTTTTTGTTTCCTATAAAAAAAAGTATTACATTATAACTTTATAAATTTCTCTAATATTTGTTTTAAGCATGCTATATGAAGTCTGGTTTAACTGTTAATCTAATATATGATAAAAACCTGATCTATCTTTTTTTCATGAAGGTTTAAGATTTGAGGAAGTTGCAGATGCTGAGGTTTGGCATAGTGATGTTCAAGTTTTTTCAGTTTTCGACTTAAGTTCTAATGAACTTTTGGGTTACTTCTACCTTGATATATATAAAAGGTTCAATGATTGCTTCCAATGTTGCAATTTATTCTCTCTCTCTCTCTCTCTCTCTCTCTCTCTTTAGTCTTTTTTCCTTTTTGAGGGATTTACTTGTACAAGTCCTAAATATTCGGTTTATAATGCATAACAGGGAAGGTAAATATGGTCACACTTGTGTGGCAGCTCTTCAAAATGGTGCACTGTCTTCAACTGGTGCACGGCAGGTGATTTTTGCAAACCTATTTCTGTTAATGTTGCTACCAAAACTTCTTAAACATACATGTTTTTTGATGTGTTGTGTAGTACTAAACAAATTTTTGTATATAAGAAAATAAATAAATAGTTAAGCAATGTTGCCTAACATCTCAAAACATTTTGTTTCCTTCTGAGGCTGAGAGGAATAGCCATGCTTGGTAATGGGAATTAGGAGTAAATTTGGAAGCAAAGAAGCATTGAACCTTATGTTATGGTATCACCACTCTCAATCACCAAATTTTACCTTCATTGCCACAAACTGTACAACCTCCACACTGCCTCTCCCATTGGTGAGATAGCATTGATCCTTTTGTGGTAGTAGTATCACAACCATAGTATGCTGTTCCTATCTCTGCCACTCTGGCCGCCTCCATTTTGATGTCAGTATGGGCATGTTGCTGCATACATTAATAATTACAGTTCTTAACCATTGCCATTAACCTCTTCATAGACAGACCTGCACTGCCATCTCCAATTTACTGCATTTGCCACCATCACCATCATCGCTACCTCAAGCACTTCTCTTGGGCTAGTCTGAAAGTACTAAAAAGGAGAAACTTTAGGAAGAGAGATATATGTGTGATAATTGAACAAACAAATTTTGGTGTCTGCTCTCAGTTGAAGACTTTCTTTATTACTATTTTAATAAATTATTTATTTTAGCTTCAAAAATGTCATTTTTTATATTTTTTGAACTGTTGAGGCATAATCATGAATCCTCCTTTTGATGTTTCCATATATCTGTTGGAAATAGGTTAGCTTGAATTATAATTGAGATTTGCATTTGTCATCTTCATGTAAAATTAATGACGTGAAGCTTTTTGTTAGCAGAGACTAACGTGTAATGTATTTAATCTTGGATCTTTGACTAGATAGCAGTGGCGCTATTGATATCACAAATTCAAAAGGACATTGTTGGTCATCCAGGTTTATTGAGATTCTCTGAAGTGGTTAATCTTTTCCATGAGTTTGGCCATGTGGTATGTTTATTTTGGTCGTTATTTTTCTGGCCACGTATTTTCTTGACAAGTAAACATGTTTATTTCTTGTAAATAAGATTTATTTTAGTTCTAACTGCAGCTGTGAATAACTTGATAGTGAATTATAATGAACATTTAGGTCCAACATATTTGCAACCGCGCATCATTTGCTAGATTTTCTGGACTGCGAGTAGATCCTGACTTTGTTGAGATCCCTGCTCATTTGCTAGAAAACTGGTAACTGACGAATCATTTGATTTTTTGTCCTTGTTCCAGTTAAGACAAACACAAACTCACTTGCTGCTCTTTTGGAAAAACTTTTAGGTGTTATGAAAGCTTCTCGCTGAAGTTGATATCCGGTTTCCATCAGGTGACACTTGCTTTTGACATTTTGATGGATTTTAATTTTCTTATTTTTTCTAGCATGGTCTCTCTCTCTCTCTCTCTCCCTCTCTCTCTCTTCCTTGCTTTCATGTATATGTATATGTCAATGCATGCTCTCACAAAAATTATGATGTTTTACGTTGATTCTGCATTATAAATACGACATATCCTTCTTGAAGTAATGCTGTGTATATTTACTTTATTAGTGGTCATATCTTTTACAATTAATATTTGTAGGATATCACGAAGCCTATCAAGGATGAAGTATGTAAATCTCTTAAAAGATGGCGATATGCCTTTTCTGCACTTAAACTGAAGCAAGAAATTCTTTATTGTAAGTATTTGCCGTGGAATCACAATTTATTTAGTTGCTCTAGATACAATTCCTAAATTCATGTCAAAGAACATCTATCTGTTGAGCTTTAATCTTTTATTGTCTTATGTTGAAATTGATGTAAATATTACACTTTTAGTTTATCGTTTTGGCTGTTGTGTTGTACATGGATATACCGAACTGTATGCATTGAGAAATATTATGGGTGGGCGTGTTCTGCTATTTTAGGCCTTGGAAATCTTATTTGCTGGTCAGTCTCCTATTTGGAATCCAGTAACTAGTAACCACTGGTTCTGGATCTGTTGCCTGCTTGCTGCTTCTTTTAATTTGGTGGTTTATTGATATCTTCTTACAATTCTAGCATCATTAACTTCCCTCGAGCTCAAGATGCAACTTTTAGCATTTTAGCAATTATTGCAGTACTCTTAGTAGACTGAAGACCTTGCTAACACAAGGCCCCCATCCCAGAAACTGATTGGGTGCTTAGCCACGACTCTCGAGATCTTTTCTTTCTTTTTCTTTTTAATTGCAAATGCCTTCATGAATCATGAATACATATTTGTGCATAATAATGTAATTGTATAGTTTTGTATTAATGGCTCCACTCATGATTTCACCATAAAAAACTTGGAAAACATCTAGTTGTTAGGCAGTTAGCATGTTGTCAGGAAATATCTCAAGTTTCAACTTCTAGTTTCATGGGAGAGTCAATGGATATATATCTTTCCAGAAAATTATAATTGTTATTTGGGAAATGTCTGTGGATGGAGTGTTGAAGTCTCAGTTACAATGGTCCAGTTAGAAAATATTTTCCTCATACGTTTGGTTTTACTCAAAGATGTCTTTGATTTTCAGGTATTTTTGATCAAATTGTACATTCAGCTGAGAACATTGACATTGAAGAGCTATTCAAGCATCTTCATCCAAAGGTAAATAATTTCTTAATAGTTCCTTCGTAGAGTTGCATTTATGGGTAATATGGTTGTGTTCATCATTGTTTTGTTTTTACAGGTTATGTTAGGCTTGCCAATGTTAGAAGGAACCAATCCAGCTTCATGTTTCCCGCGTAGTGCTATTGGTTTTGAAGCTGCTTGTTACAGTCGTATTTGGAGTGAGGTCTGAATTACTACTCCAATTCCTTATTTTCAAATTTCAGTCGCATGTTATCTTTAAAACCATCATGTTCCCTGCAATTGATTTTGATCATAATTCTTTTGAATGAATTATTTGCATTGGTATTTGTCTTGTTCCATGCTGCGCCTTTTAATTATGGTGGATTTATTTTCCCTCATCTGTGACCCCTATAGCAATCATTGCTGATACATTAGATGTTATATACATACAGGTGTTTGCTGCCGATATATTTGCTTCTAAGTTTCGTGGTGACGGTCTTCTGAGCCAGTATGTTGGCATGCAGTTTAGAAACAAAGTAAGTTTCTGTAACTTGTCTAGAGTCGACATGCTGCTATGTACGTAGTGTTCTTATGTTCTTATGTGCTTCATAGGGTGTCTCCCTCGTTAGTTTCCCAAGAGCTTGCATGTTACCAACATAAATTTGTCTGCCTTAAAATATTTCTCCCGAGAATAGAATTATAAGATAGGCAACTTCCATTCTTCTCTTTTTTCCTGTAAACAATTTTTCAATTTATTGGCAGGTATTAGCCCCAGGAGGGTCGAAGGAGCCCATAGAAATTCTCTCTGATTTTCTGGGAAGAGAACCATCAATTCAGGCTTTTGTTGACAGCAGAGCTGAATATAGTTTATGATGCAGATCAGGTCTCGGTATCTTTGACATTCAGACCAGACCAGTTTTATTCACTGCAGGATAAAATTCACACAGCACAACAACACCTGGAAATTTTGGTTGCCAGCGGAATATATCAAAATTTGCTTCGATTTTCAAAAGCCTAGCCTTCATTCTCAAAATGATGGTTGTACATCCTTGTTGTATTTTGCCGTAGTAGGCCAGACATGCATTTTTTTTTAGTTGCTGATTGAAGTTTTAAGTTAGCGATCTTTCATTTTTGTTTATGATTATATAGACAGAGAGTCAAGTCGTCATATCAAAATGGTCTTCATGAATTATTCCAAATCGTAATAATGGTAACTCGAAGAACGAAGTTATGCCAAATATGTATTCAGTTTTTTTCCC
Organism: Dipteronia sinensis; assembly: GCA_033220585.1. NCBI lineage: Eukaryota > Viridiplantae > Streptophyta > Magnoliopsida > Sapindales > Sapindaceae > Dipteronia > Dipteronia sinensis. Next base: position 74,859,110 of record CM065638.1, on the reverse strand, counting down.
AATGGTATTGCAGCTGTGCAGATGATATGGATTTTCCCTCGCGCGGGTGTCGAAACAGGAAAAGGAGCTGCTATATGTTTGAAAGAAAATAAGGCTGGTGCTCGTCCAGTCGTCCCATAAATGATTTTGTGGAACATTAATTCTCAGTTGCCTGGAGAAAAACTTTGGTTTTCTTAATGCGAGTTAGGTACACCAAAATTCTATCAACATAAATGTCCTTAGGATTCCTTTTGTCTAAAGTGAATGGTGTTTACGATTCGAGACAATTAAAAGGCTTTTGGTTAACTCCAAGTGTTGGCGAGTTTAGTAGAATCCGAGGAAGGTGCAATTATCGACTTTGCACCGTAATAAAGAGGATTGTTTTAAATCAATGATCACAACGAACAAAAACAAATAATTACATGATTAAAAATCAATGGTCTGGATTTCCAGGTGGCTGTTCTAGTGTGCGATTGAGAATTGATGATACCGTAGATTATATTGCCTTTTGCATCATCTATCATTAAAGATATAAAACAAATCTAAACAATTTGCTTTGTATCAAATGTGTCTAACGACAGCCAGTAATTATTTCAGGCCATTTACACTATAAAAGAAGGTTGGTGCTTTTTTTTTTTTTTTTTGGATGAACTCTCTTGTAGGTGCATCAAGTGGTGGTGCACTTTCGTAAATGTTCAAGTCTTATTTTTGTATATAAAAATTACAAAGTGTGAGAATACCATCTCTTATAGGTGGGATTGCTTTCTGGACTGTGCTCGTACATTAATCTTAATAGAATTTAACATAATCCTGACCCGATTGATTGGTGTTAAATTTGAATTTTTTTTTTGAGAGGTAGCTGGTAGGTATCAATTTTTTTCTGGTAAAATAATTGGCTAGGAGATTATTATTTTTATTCTTAATTTGAATTGTTCAACATGGTACTACAAATAGGCATTGAGGCTTAATTTGGATTATACATTGTTCAACACAATTTTCCCACTAATTTTCTAATTAATTAATTCTATCTTTTACTTGAGTAAAACATAAAAAATAATAGAAATAATCCAAACTATTGATTTGCTAGATTAGACACGTGTCAATAGATTATAAATGTGAAGACAATGTGATAAAGAGAAAAGGTGAGGAGAGGATAAGATCTATTAATATATACTACAAGCCTTTGTTTTTTTTTTCAAGGTTATTTATTTCAAGTTTAATTTTTAAAATTATTAAAAATTAAACATCAGTAGAAGGAAAAGGGAAATTAATTCAAATTAAACCCACATTTCCAATTTTCCATCACATTGTTATTGCCAAATTATAGTAGTCAAAAACGACGCCGTATAAAATACAACATTCTGGTGTTTACGGATTCTGGATTGTAGTTCCTGTATTTCGCTTTGACTTAAAAGACTCTCAAAGCAGCAAAGAACCAAGTAGAAAAATACATGGTGGATTCATTAACTTATCTGTGGAAGAATAACTCAAAACAAATCACGTGAGAGAAAAAGTTAATAAAAGAATAATTTCCCCAGTAAGTCAACAAACAACAACAAACAAGCAAGCAAGAGCACAACAAAATTGAATTCTCTATTTCTTTTATCTTGGTAAGTAGTAGTAGTAATCTCACTGTATTATTGTTATTTTTATTCGTATTATTTTTTTATTTATTGCAGCTCTCTGTTTGGTTTGCATGTGCGTCTTGTTTAAAATTTTCGTGCACGAGTATTCAAATCTTTGATTTTATTATCATTATTTTTTTTTTCCTATAGCGTGTCCTGATTGTTACAATTCATTAATGCAGTGAATGTACTTGGTTTTTATTGCTTTTTTATTTTGTTTTCTCTGTTTTACAAGTGAAGAACAGAGAAGGAATTAAAGGGGTTTCTCAATTTAATACGGAATTTTTTTTGCTGATCTTATGCTTATAGTGACTTTACTCTTCTGGGTTTCAGAATTTTAGCTGAAAGTTCGAATTTTGAGATTGGGGAAATCAGGGTTTGTTGTGATTGAGTGGAGCTTTCGCTTTTCGGATTCCGCTTGGATTAGTTCAAAAATTAAGTTTGATGACATAAGTTATGTTGAAGTGGTTTTTGTGATTCTGGGTTTTTTCTGTTGATGGTTTTGGTTTATGGATTTTGATCAGCATTAGTCGGATTGGGCAGTGATTTTTGGGGTTAGTGTTGTGGACTTTAGAGGGTGGCATTGTTTTTATATGTGAATTATGATCAAACAGATACTAAAGAAGATTCCCCGAAAGTCGTCTAAGACGGCTGATAATCATGAACATGGTGGAAACTCTACCACCCGTTCGACTAATTCTAATGGTTCAAGAAGCAGTGATCTGGCAAAAAGTAAAGCTGGGAATTCGAACATAATATCTCCTCAGGCGACTGATTTTGCTTCAGATGTGGTACAAAATTATGGCAACAAAATGCAGCGAGCTGTCAATTCGAAGCTGAATGGAAATTCAGCGTTTTCTTTGTTCGAAACATTGCCTGTACTTAAAGATGTTCCAAGTTCAGAGAAGCAGAACTTATTTATAAAAAAGTTGAACTTGTGTTGTACTGTGTTTGACTTCACTGATGCAACCAAGAACCTTAAAGAAAAGGAGATCAAGCGACAAACGTTGTTAGAGTTGGTGGATTATGTGACTTCTGCAAATGGGAAGTTTTCTGAAACTGTCATTCAGGAAATTGTGAAAATGGTATCCGCAAATTTGTTTAGGGCTTTCACTCTCCCACGAGAGAACAAAGTTGTGGAAGGTCTTGATTTAGAAGAGGAGGAGCCTTCGATGGATCCTGCGTGGCCTCACTTGCAAATTGTGTATGAGTTTTTGTTAAGGTTTGTTGCATCTCCTGAGACAGATGCAAAATTGACCAAAAGGTACATTGATCAATTTTTCGTTGTCAAGTTGCTGGATTTGTTTGACTCTGAAGATCCTAGGGAGAGAGAATACTTGAAAACGATTCTTCACCGAATCTATGGCAAATTTATGGTACATCGCCCATTCATCAGGAAAGTTATAAACAACATTTTTTATCAATTTATTTTTGAGACTGAGAAGCATAATGGGATCGCAGAACTTCTAGAAATTTTGGGCAGTATAATCAATGGGTTTGCACTGCCACTGAAAGAAGAGCATAAATTGTTCCTTATTCGAGCTCTAATTCCTCTGCACAAACCAAAATGCTTAGCAATGTACCATCAGCAATTATCTTATTGTGTTACGCAGTTTGTGGAGAAAGATTGCAAGCTTGCGGATGCTGTCATAAGGGGTTTTTTAAAGTACTGGCCTGTGACAAATAGCTCAAAGGAAGTCATGTTCCTGAATGAATTGGAGGAAGTTTTAGAAGCAACCCAGCCAGCGGAGTTCCAGCGCTGCATGGTGCCCTTGTTTCGACAAATTGGTCGTTGTTTAAATGGTTTGCACTTTCAGGTAGTTACTAGCAAGTTTAAAAAGTTTGGTTCTTTGCTTTTAAACACTTAATTCTGATTTGTTTAGTTTTCTTCATTTAAATATCAAACTCACCTTGTTTCTTAAACATGCTTGAAATCTTGGATTATACCCAGGTCCTTTAAAGTGGGAAGAGGATCTCTGCAACTTTATCTTTTCTTATCAATGTTGGGAGCTATTTGCTTAATCTTGAACATTTGTGATGTTATTGTTTCCTTTTTGTTTATTATATATGATTTAGGGTGATGAAATACATTCCGAAAAAAGTTAGTGTTGATTAATAGTATGGATAGCAAATGGAAAATTTTGCAAATACGATATTGACAAAATTCTTAGGTGGAATAGGGAACAGCATATGACAGTTCAAGAGTTGGCCAAATGCTGGCAGCCTTCTGTTTGGTATTATGACTGAATCTTACCTTGAAAGAATGGACAGATTGCATGCCACTTTATTCCACCAAATGTTACGTTGCACAGAATTTGGAAAACTATGTAATGCATAGACAGGCACAAATTGGCATCAAACTGTGACAGAAATATAATGAAAACCATGCAAACAATACTTGTTAGCAACCATCCTGTACTTTGCAGGGAGCTGCTATGTGATCCAGAGGACATGTTGGCATCTAGAAGGGTGAATCTTAGCAATTAGAAAAAGAGATGCACTGGGATTTTTTATAGATCAGGAAAACAGTGGATCGATTTATATTGAATAAATAACAAACAGCAGTAGGCTGCTTAGGGTCTTTTTTCAATGATTCATGAAGTATAGCAGTAAGCATTCCTGTTGAACAGGAATCTTGGTGAGGGCATTATTGGCCATCCTAGATGGTTAGAACTTAGAAGGCACTATTAACAGTGAAATGAGATTTGAGTGGTTATGGGACTGGGTTCTATTTATATTCCAAATCTTGAAGTTATGGTGGGCTAACATTGTGAGCTTAATGTAGTATTGCTTGTAGTTCCAGTTTTGCTTGTGATACTGGTGCTGTCATGTGTTTTGTTACTTATGCTGCACATGTCTGAATAGCACTAGGAAAATCAAGCATGATAACTATAGCACTTCTTCTCCTTGCGTTTAGACTTTATAAGTATTAGTTCCTTTATTAAATAGATGTTTGTGACCTGTACATACTGGTTGGTCTCTAACTCTCTAAGCTAAGAGTGACTATTTGAATTTTTTGTTCATTATGATTTATTGTTTTCAATTATCTCTAAAAATAACTCACTACACAACTTTAAATCGTAGCTACAGATGAGGAGCATCGTTATGCTCTTCAAAATGCCAAACGAAAATGGCTTTTGTCAGTGATATAATTTTCTTATTCATAAAATATTAAAATGTCTTTTACCCTTAAAATGTGAAACCCCTTTACTATTTGCAATTTGGTTCCTAAGGAATTCATTCTTAAAGCTAAATTCAAAGAGCTGAAAGTACTGAAATCCTCATTTGTCCTTACTCTCAAGTTGAAATATTAAATGTGGGATTCTATTTCTCTTGCCAAGCCTACTAAATTTAGTTAATGGTATGGCCAATGAACTGTTATGTGCTGATTGCATGTAGAAGATGCTGATGTTTTCTACTTTCTTACAATTTTTTGTGGCTAAGTACCAAGAGGTCCAAGACAATGATATCGTGTATGTGTTAATTTACTGTTTTCATTGAAGTGGTCATGTCAATTTTGGAAAGAGCATCAAGCTGAGTTAATATAATAGTACTAGGTGAATCCAAATTCCAAACTGTAAGTGTTGTCGAACATCATTGTTTAATTTATTATTTAGGCTTATTTAGACCAGATTGTTAGACAAAGATATTGGCCAATTTCAGCTGGAGTATTTTCCATGAGATTTTATTTGATTTCAATTTTCATGGATGTTTGGTTTAGTATTTTTATTATTTGTGGTGATGTATTGATGGTTAGCTGATAGCTTCCACCGATTGATATCCCTGATCCCTAAATCTCACTTTATAATGGATGCTTGCTTTTTCAGGTAGCAGAGAGAGCTTTGTTCTTGTGGAACAATGATCACATTGAGAACTTAATTATACAAAATCGTAAGGTTATACTGCCTATTATCTTCCCTGCCCTGGAGAAAAACGCTAGAAAACATTGGAATCAGGCGGTCCACAGCTTGACTTTAAATGTTCGCAAGATTTTCTATGATCTTGATCCAGAGTTGTTCAAAGAATGCTTAAATAAATTTCGGGAAGATGAGTCGAAAGAAGGTGAGATCGAAGCAAGACGTGAAGCCACATGGAAACGTTTAGAAGAGCTTGCCGTAGGGAAAGCTGCCAAGGAATGAGCAATGCTTCTTCCCCAAACAGCACACCCTTCCAGCTCTTCTTCAGGTTAGGGAGAGATGAGAAAGAGGGAGAGATATTTGTTGATATAGTTCCAATGACAGTAATTTTTCTTTTCTCTATTTAGATGGTAATATTACTCATGTGGTGGAATATTCATGGTTTCATGCATTGTTAATTTCTCACCTATCATAAAAGAAATCCAAGATATGATGGTTGGAGGGATTCATTGTGATTTGTGGCCAATCACCCAATTCCAACTTTTCAATCTTAATCTTTAGCCTTAAATTTCATCTTTTCAAGAAAAGTTTCACCATCATTACTGCATGATTGTTTTGCGCACACATTGGTGGTGGTGACTGGTGAGTGCATTAATATATTTTTGAGATTGTTGAGCTGACTTTGGATTTTCCCAGAGACTTGTCACATTTATAGACATTTTGACAAACTTTCTCTGCCTCTCTGTATAAATATTGAGACTGTTAGTTATAGAAACCTAGCTGCTGTCCTGCTGATGATTTGCCTGCTCTGCCTGTCTCTGACTGTAAATTGTAATTTCATCTTCTTCCTCTAAGTTAAAAATGTCGTCACTCAAGTCTAAGACTAAAATGACACATGAGCTTTGTACTCCACTCAACCTTGATGAATATATATGGTCACTAACAATCACGAAGTACCCATCTCTGCAATGATGTTCTTCCACTAAACAACTTTTCTACTGGTTTGCATTTTCAATATGGTCCTTTACAATGAGTGTTTTGCTTCAAATTTACACTAATTCTGATTAATCACTTTGCTTAATGATTTCATGGATAGAATATTTAGGATTGTTTTTGACATAAGAGAAGATGCTTTGACAATATTTTTTTAAGAAGCCCACTTGAAGTTCAATTGAAACTACCCTCCCTCTAATTGGACCGCAAGCAAGAGTGTGATGTGCCTTAAAAAAGATAAAGTGGCCCATTTAGTTGTACACTAGTTTGTAAAATTTATGAATCAAATCTTTAAATATTAAAGAGATTAGTATTGTAAAATATATGGTTCGGTGGTAAAGGCGATCAATCTATCAGAATGTAAAAGACATGTCATAATGTCAATAAAAAAATCTTCCCATGTCTTTATCTCCCCCAAAACAAATTCAAAAACTTGATATAAAAAGGTCATGGAGTCTATTTCAAATGAGGTCTTTTTCTTAGCTTGTGAGACAAATCCTTTTTACTAGTTGGCCCAAAAAAAATAAAATTAAAAGAAAAAGGGGCATCAAAATATTATAACAATTTAAAGAAAAAAAAACCAAAAACAAAAAGTAGGTTGAGAGTTGTGTGTGAGTTAAGAAGGTTGGATTTTGACATGCTGGCTGGGTCCCATCACTTGAATTGAAAGTGTGTGATCTCACGTTCTGATTTGGCAATGGCAAATGTGATACCGTTGTTGTTGATGATGATGATAAAGTTGGATAAATTAAAAAGCTTTATATAATTAAGGGCAATTACTAATATTTAAATTCCAAGTTGTTCGTAACTTCTACAAAAATGATTAAAGTAGTCCTCATATTTTTTTCAAGTGTCAAATTAGTTCCTCTATTTTTAGAAGTGACTAAATTGGTCTTTCTAACGGTTTAGTGGTATTAAATATAACAGTTGACTTTAACAATTTTAGTTAAAGTACATAAATACCATTTATTTGTCATATTAGAACAAAATTGTTTTGTCTTTTGTAGAATAAATTCACCATTATAATTAAAATAAAATCCAAAAATATTATTAATGAAACACCATTTGTACATTTTTTTAATGCAAATTTTCTATAAAAAATCTAAAAATATTTTAATAAAACAATGTCAATTACACCCTTGTTTTATAAACAAAATTACCATTTATTTTCAGTTTAGTTTTTGACTATTTTTATATAATTTTTTTGTTAATATTATACAAGTATTATTGTCAAAATTATTCAAAAATCAAAATCCACAAATAAAAAAAAATATGTGTTAAAAAACTGTGCATGGGTAATTATTATATTGTTTAGAAGTAAAATACAATTTTACTAATACACAATTAAAGTTGACCTACAGAACTTAGTTAGATGGACTAATTTGGTATTTGGGAAAAATGTAAGGACCAATTTGGTCACTTTTGTAAAAATCGTAAACAATTTGAAAGTTAAAAAAGTCTATGACCTAATTGATATTGTCCTATAATTAAGCACACAAAATCATAAGGGTGAAATTCATTTTCGTCCCTCTAGTTTGACCTAATTGCCAAACTGATCCTCCGGTTTTCAGTATTGTCTCGTTTAGTCTTTATGTTAAGAATTTCATTAAAAAAGTGTAAGCTGACAGGGTCAGAGGGTCAAATGACCCTGCTGCCCCTTAAAGTGGGTCGGGTTATTTAAAAAACATTTTTACCCTCCATCACTCTTTTAATTTTTTTTTTAAATTATTTGGAAAAAAAAAATTAATCAAAAAAAAAGAAAAAAAAATCCTTCGTCTTCCTCATAAACTCTGTTTTTGCTCAAGCTTGATTAAGCCAGACGACAACTAAATCAAGAATGCAAAAGCCAAGCAAAATCAACATATCATATTCTTGGCATTAATTTATTGCTATCCTAATTCATTCACTTGTTCAATTTCGAGTCCATTCAAAGTGTTGGAAAAATTACCACTTGTGGCAAAGTAGTTGATAATTCAAACAAACAAACCCAAAGATGTGACTCAATGTTTATAAGCTGCAACATGAATTTTAGACTTCATCGACACATAAAAATTTAATGGATTCCTTTGCAAAGCTTTCGCCTTGTTAATGTGTAAGGGTATAGTTTTGGAGGATTTTTGGTGAAGAAATTGGTGGATTCAGTGGAAGAAATTGAGGGGTTTCTAGAGAGAAGGAGGAGCGAGAAAAAAGCATCAAGAATTGAACGACTGCACAATCTAGAGATTGGTCTGAAAATGAGGATGCCTTTATAGTGGAATTCTAACTCTAAATGTTGACTTTTTGAGTTTTAAATTAGATTTTTCTTAATTCCCTAAACGGCATGTTGTTTGGATGCCGTGAGTCATTAATTGTCACAATAGACCTGCATGTAGGCTATTTTTTCTTTTTTGTCGTTTTCCTACTTTTGTTTGTTTGTGAATTTCTGTTTGATTCAGTATTACAAAATGTAACGAGAGAATGCTTTTGGGATTTTTATGAATGAAAATTACAATTTCTTTTCTCAATTCTTATTTCTAATCTCTCTCTTTCTCTCTCTTCTTCTATATCTAACTTCTATCTTCTACCTTTAATCTTAGACTTCAAATTGTTCTTCGTCTTCCCAAAAACATCATTTTCTGTCTATCTCTTGAAATCAATTAGTCCTGCAAGCAAATCAAACCCAGAATTAATCAATCACTGTCCTTACATTCACTACAAACAACCCAATCATTACAAATTGGTATCAGAGCATTTTCTTGGGCACTCTCAACACGGCTGAAGGCACCAGGCAACACCATTACACTGACGGTCGATTTACTGAAATTGAAAACAAATTCCAAAAGTTTGAAGATGGTTTTGAAGCATTCAAAATAGAGATAGTTGATCAGATGGCTAGTCAAATGGCACAATTACAAGATCTACTCACATCAAGGTCTAATAGAGTGGATCACGAGGGAACTAATGGAAGTGGGAAAGGAATTCTAGGCTCAGCTCCTGGAGGATCAATTGGAGAACCAAAATTTCAAGGCTAATCCAGTTCCAACTACAAGGTAATCACATATACTCATCTAAGACCACCAAAACTTTCTTTTCTTAAGTTCGATGGAACATATCCAAAGACTTGGATCTGCAAGTGTGATAGGTTTTTTTTAATACATCCAGTCCCACCTGGTCAGAAAGTGTTAATGGCCTCAATACACTTTGAGAAAAAAAGCTGAAACCTAGTTTCAAACATTCTATGCCCTAAAAGAAGGGGTGTCTTGGAAAAAGTTTACTGAAACTACTTTAGTTAGATTCCAAGATGTTAGCCAAGAAGATGTGGCTGGGGAATTCCTCAGTTTGAGGCAAATAAGTTCTATCGCTGATTTCCAAGACATGTTTGAAGAAATACAACCTAGGTTGCTAGATAAGAATCTTGGGTTGAATGAAGGATTTTTTCTATAGAGTTTTATTAGTGGGCTTAAAGGGGAGATCAAGCATTTGGTCAGAATGTTTAAACCTACTGACCTTAAATCTGCCATTCAGTTGGTTAGGCTCCAAAAAGCTTCTATAGATGCCAAAAAGACTAAGCCATGGCCTACCAAACCAAACACAATTACCACCCAAAATCCAAACCATAACCAGTTCAATACCAGAGGAAATTCTCTATCCAAGACTCCTACATTAACCTACCTAAACCTAAAGAAATTCAGAGCCCATTCCTATCAAAAGATTGACACATATCGAAATGAAGGCAATGAGGGATAATGGTATGTGCTATAACTGTGACGAAGTGTACACTTTCGGCCACCAATGTGCTAAAAAACAACTTTATATACTTTGTGGTGAAGGAGGGGAAGTGGACCTAGGATGAGAAGAGTCAGAGGACACCATGGGAGAAGTTATTGAGGAGGTTGAAGAAGAAATAACAATTTCCCACCATGCCTTAACATGAAGCTTAGGTCTACAGACTATTAAGCTTAGGGGAAGGATTAAAAACAGGGATATTACAATTGTGGTGGACAGCAGATCCACTCATAATTTCCTAGACCTCGAGACAGCCAAATTTACATGGGTAAAAGTAGAAGACACAAATACATTATGGTTGACTGTCGGTGGAGGAGAAAAGATATGCAGTCAAGCCAAATGCAAGGCTTTCACATGGACGATGCAAGGGGATGAGTTCACGACCGAGATGAGGCTGTTAACTCTAGGAGGATGTGATGCAGTGTTGGGTATGCAATGGTTTAAAGAAATCGGACCAGTCATGCTTGATGCTAACCGACTAAGCATGAGTTTTTTAAAAAATGGAAAATGGATTCATTTGCATGGAATCAAAGACAAGGGAAGACTCGACTCTATGACGTGAAAGAAAATAGCAACACATATGGAAAAAGCACAATAGAGGGCAGAAACAGTTGTTCCACTTTATGCACGAGAAACAGAAGACAAGAGTAGTGAGATACCTGCTGAAATTAAGCCCATTTTGAGCTCATCTAGAGATCTTTTTGATGAACCCACCACATAGCCGCCGTGCCAAGCACAAGACCACCGCATACCCCTGTTGCCAAATAGAAAACCAGTCAATATCAGAAACTATAGGCAGCCACACATCCAAAAAAATGACATATAAGTGATAGTGAAAGAGATGCTTGACAATGGTATCATTCGGCCTAGCACAAGTCCATTTGCCTCTCCTATTCTATTGGTAAAGAAGACAGACGGATAATGGCGATTTTGTCTAGACTATAGAGAGTTAAATAAGATAACGGTAAATGACAAATTTCCTATACCCATTATCGATGAGCTATTGGATGAGCTAAATGGAGCGGGAATATCCACTAAGCTTGACTTAATGGCTGGTTACCATCAAATTAGAGTAGTTGAAGAGAATGCACATAAAACATCTTTTAGGACTCACCATGGTCACTATGAGTTCCGTGTAATGCCTTTCGGCCTCACCAATGCACCGGCGACCTTTCAAAGCCTTATGAATGACATTTTTAGGCCATACCTTAGGAAAATGATTCTTGTATTCTTTGACGGCATGCTCGTCTTCAGTAAGAATATTCAAGACTTTGTCATTCACCTCAAGCTCACTTTAGACATTTTGAGGCAGAATAGGTTATTCGTAAAAATGAGCAAATGTGAGTTTGGAAAGGCTGAATTGGAGTATCTAGGACATATCATTTCAGCTAAGGGGGTGACAGTCGACTTCAAGAAGGTGCAGGGCATGATAGATTGGCTTACGCCTACCTCTGTCGAGGCATTGAAGGGATTTTTGGGATTAACATGCTACTACACGAAGTTTGTAAGGAATTATGGGGTAATTAGCAAGGACCTACCACCTAGGAAACTTGGATTATCTACTTACAAAAAGGAGTTGCTAGCTATTGTACATGCTGTCCAGAAATGGAGAAACTACTTACTTGGCAATAGGTTCATCATTAATACTGACCACCAAAGCCTCAAGTACTTTCTTAAGCAAAAGATAACTACATTGCTACAACAGAAATGGTTGTCCAAATTGCTAGGGTATGACTACGAGATATCCTATAAGAAAGGGAGAGAGAATATTATGGCCGATGGATTGTCAAGAGCTATGCAACATGAGGAAGGTTCTTTGGCAGCCTAAACTACATCCAAACCTGCCTGGGTTCTTGAAATAGAAGACTCCTACCAACAAGATCATTTGGCAGAGGCTGTGATGCCAGAACTAGTGGTCAAGGGCTTTACAGACCAAGAGTTCACTCTTAAGGAAGGGCTGTTGAGAAGGAATGAGAAGATCTATGTGGGAGTACATGGAAATTTAAGGAAAAAACTGTTAGAAGAGTCTTACACATCGGTAATGGGAGGCCACTCAGGTATTAAAAGGACCCTTAAAAGGCTGATGATGTTTTTCTATTAGGCAAACATGGTTAAGGATGTGACTACCTTGGTAACTGAAAGCCCTACTTGACAGCAAAACAAAGGTGAACACAACAGATCACCTGGGTTGTTGCAGCCAATACCGATACCAAACACACCATGAACCGACATAGCCATGGATTTTATAGAAGGACTACCACCTTCCCTTGGTAAGAATTATATGCTGGTGTTTATAGATAGACTAACTAAGTACGCTCATTTTATGGTCCTAGCCCACCCCTACACAGCTCAACATGTGGCTCAAGTTTTCTTTGATCAAGGTGCATAAACTACATGGGATGCCGAATACAATTGTGAGTGACAGGGACATAGTATTTACTAGTTCATTTTGGCAACATTTATTCAAGCTTGTGGGAACTAAATTGTGTCTTAGTTCAGCCTATCACCCCCATACAGATGGGCAAAGAGAAAGGCTGAACCAGTGTCTTAAAAATTACCTGAGGTGTATGGCTAGGGCAAAGCCAGCTAAATGGGCATTTGACTTCTCTAGCTGAATGATGGTACAACACAAACTTTCATACGGCCCTAACTATGTCACCATTTGAAGCCCTGTACGGCTACAAACCACCCTTATTCTATGTAAACTCTCTAACTCCAAGTTTCTCAGAGGTCAGAGGATTTCTAGAAGACAGGACAAGGTTACAATCGGTTCTTAAAGAGGCTTTAACTCAAGCTCAGAACCGCATGAAGCTATATGCTGATAAAAGGAGGTCAGAGAGAGAATTCTCTGTGGGGGATTGGGTTTATCTACGTTTACAACCTTACGTGTAAGTTACTGTGGCAATTAGAAGGAATATGAAACTTGCTCCTAAATACTTTGGGCCATATCTAATATCAGCTAAAATAGGAGCAATAGCTTACCGATTGCAGCTACTCGACGAATCCTAAGTGCATCCGGTCTTTCATGTCTCCCAGCTGAAGAGAAAAATTGGAAATCATGTAGTTCCCAACTCCAACCTGCCAAGAACAGAGCCTGATGGTCAATTCCTCGTTTAACCAGTAGCTATTCTTGAACGAAAAATGATAAAAATGATAAACAAAGGCGTGGTACAGTACCTTGTTCAATGGTCCAACGCGTCTCCAGAAGATTCGACTTGGGAAGATGCTTCGGTGATTATAAACCATTTTCTTGAGTTTGATCCTTGAGGTCAAGGATCGTTTGAAGGGGTAGGGTGTGTAATGGTATAGTTTTGGAGGAATTTTGGTGAAGAAATTGGTGGATTCAGTGGAAGAAATTGAGGGGTTTCTAGAAAGAAGGAGGAGCGAGAAAAAAACATCAAGAATTGAACGACTGCTCAATCTAGGGATTGGTCTGAAAATGGGGATGCCTTTATAGTGGAATTCTAACTCTAAACGTTGACTTTTTGAGTTTTAAATTAGATTTTTCTTAATTCCATAAACGGCATGTCGTTTGGGTGCCGTGAGTCATTAATTGTCACAATAGACCTGCATGTAGGCTATGTTTTCCTTTTTGTCGTTTTCCTACTTTTGTTTGTTTGTTTGTGAATTTTTGTTGGATCCAGTATTACAAAATGTAACGATAGAATGCTTTTGGGATTTTTATGAATGAAAATTACAATTTCTTTTCTCAATTCTTATTTCTAATCTCTCTCTTCTTCTATATCTAACTTTTATCTTCTACCTTCAATCTTAGACTTCAAATTGTTCTTCGTCTTCCCAGAAACATCATTTTCTGTCTATCTCTTGAAATCAATTAGTCCTGCAAGCAAATCAAACCCAGAATTAATCAATCACTTTCCTTACATTCACTACAAACAACCCAATCATTACACAATGTTAGCATATTTATACAGAAGGTGTAACACAAATATATTCATCAATCCGTTCGTTCTTACAAAACCGTATCGAAAGAGTCGCATCTAAAAAATCACCAAACGAATGTAAAATGCTTCATGACAGTATAAATGCAAGCTCCTAGAAAAAGTTTCTTATAAAATATATTACAAACTGATAAGATCAATGATTTCATTGCTGATTTCACAATGGTTTCAACTAAAAACAGAAGCAATATGGGAGCTCAGATTCTAGAAGAGGTAATCAATCAAACAAGCTATACAAACTACAACTCTACTCTTTCTATAATTATTGGGCAAACAAAAAAAATTTCCTCACAATACCTTTGTTTTCACTATGCATCACCAACATCTTCGTCACGCCGTTACTTGTAACCACCGCCTCCTTGACTCTACCATCGTTGTACAAGCAGCACCCACTGTCAAACACAGCCACTAAAACATTATCTATCAACCACAACCATCCAAATCAAATCCAAACCCAACCAACACCCATGGCTACACCCATACCAACACCCATGTCGATCTCACTGGTGAATATGAGAGAAAGAAGGCAGAGATAGAGGGACCAGAGATAGAGGGACCAGAGATAGGTAATGGAGGAGATCGACAGAGACGGATTCGCGAGATAAGGATTAGCAAAAAGAGAGAGAGAGAGAAAGAACGAAGAATTAGATGTCAAGAGAGAGAGAGAGAGAGAGAGAGAGAGAGAGAGAGAATAAGTGGAGGCTGAGAGGAGATCGGTGCTCGTAGAGGGTGTATGTCGGTGTGATTTCGACTGCAGCTAGGGTTTTGGTGGCGGCAACGGTGGTGGTTAGGGTTTTGGTGTTTAAGTGGTGGTGGTGGTTTGGGTGTTTGAGTTATGGTGGATTAGGTTAGGGTTTGACTTTGTATAAGATGAGTGGTGATATTATTTGTTTTTTTTTGAAAGATTATTAAATTTGCTTATATATAAATCCAATTAGGTAAAAACCCTTCGTAAAATGGTTTGTAGAAGCTCTCCACATAAGTTTACGATTTTACTCTCTCATATTTGAAGGAATCTTTATAAACCCTGACGGAATTGGACGATAGAGACCAAAATACAGATTTGTGGAAACTAGAGGGACCTGTCAATATAATACTGAAAACCGAGGGACCAATTTGGCTATTAGGTCAAACTAGAGAGACGAAAATAAATTTCACCCAAATCATAATTTACTTATTTGCAGAGACAATGCAATCAATGCAGTGATTATGAACATAACATATAGATTTTTGTTTTGGTTTAGATATTTATGTAATTAAATAAAGGGTAGTTATAACACAGGTTAATAACCATAAATTTACTAT